>OY728163.1:766613286-767863286 GCA_963277665.1 Viscum album
ATCTTCAATCTGCTGAGAAATTGATGTAAGGTCTTGAAACCATCCTGTGTATTTCACAGGGATTATAGGCGTGCGTAATTCGTCACACAGATTTGCCACACAGATTGTCAACAATTCTTCTTGAGGGAGTGCTAAACCCAAGGAATATGTTAATCCCCTCTAGAGAGTAATGAAATAAGAGACTCATTCATTCTCCCTTTGATTACAGATTGTAAGATTGAAAACGGTTGTCTTTGGAAATGTTGAGCTGAACTGATGGAGGAATTTTTGGTGAAGATCCTCCCATCCGGTAATTGACTGGGATTGCAAGCTTGTATACCATACAAAAGCTGTCCCTTGCAAGGTTCGCACGAAGCATCTGAGTTTCACTGGTTCTTGCTCCTCCGGAGTTCCCATCATAAGATCACAACAAGACACATAATGCATCAAATGTTGTTCAAGATTGCCTGATCCATTGAAAATAGGGAATACAGGGTTTCCAAAACTGGATGGAGGAGAAATTGAATCTACCCATTCAGGGTAAACATTCTTTTCTGGTTGAACTTGCGCACGATTCCCATCCATAGTTTCTAACCATGATGTTAATGACTCAATAGTAGTTATTAACTTCTGAGAAACATCCGGTTGAACATGGACATGGTTAGGTGCAATGACTAGAGTTTGGACAGATGTGGTGATTGGTGATGCAACTGATGGTAGCACTGCCAATCGTTGTTTCACTTAACCCGTAGGATTAGACCTGTGAGGGTGTACTGATAGAGGAGGATATTCTTGATCCATCTCAGTAGCTGCAACAAATTGCTTTGGCTGACTGACTCCAGAATTCTTAAGAAGAAGACTATTCTAAAGTAGTTCTGCATTCAACCTACTTAATTCCTTCATTTCTTCCTCCTGTTGTGCAAAACTCTATTATAGTGAAAGAGATTGACCTTCTCTAGGGGAAGGATATGTAACATGGTTCTTTCCCTTCCATTTGTTGGATCCTTTTCAGAGATGGGGAAGTGGGTTACTCGAATGATTACTTAAGTTCTGAGTAATCCTTTGACTTCGTGTATGAACACCTTCTTCATTTGTGTCAGTGTGTACATCTTCTTGAGCAGGAACCTCTTCATATGAGTCCCCTAAGTCTGACTCATCTGGTGGATCAGCAACAATGGCATTGATGACATTAATCGATGCATAATTCATCGCATCCCTTCTATCATCATTTCTGTGATATTGTCTTATTCCATGTCTTTTATGAGACATTGCCTTTTGTTGATTCGATCCCTCAGGAACTTCTTGACGAACCATAATTTAGAGGGAATCTCTTGATAATTTGGCTATTCATTCCCCTTGAGGTTTCTTCCCCAATCAAGAAAAGACCGACTTTCTCTGAGTAGGGGATTGATGATTTGAAAAATTCCCCAGTCAAGTGGACTGGGGTTGTTCTGGCTGTTCTCGCTCAACTCCCTGAATTCTTTTTGTTGATTCCGAGGGTTGGTTAAAAAGAGTCCCCAGTCTGGCGAGCTAGGGTGATTCTGACATGCTATGTCTGAGACTTTCTTGAAAGTACTCCTGATCTTGCAATCCTTAGTCCGGAAATTAGCTAGATGCATTAACCTATATCCGCTTTTATCACCCAGTTCAAAAGACCGTTGGATGATTTCTGACACTTCTGTCACTTGGTGACGTGCTTGCTCCAAATGAGAGGACTGTTCAATATTCTTGTTTGATTGATGCAAGAGAATTCGACAACTTGTTCTCTGTATTCTTGATTTTGAGAGGAACTAGTTGAAGCCTGTTCTTGGGAAAGCTTTTGATTACAAACAAATCCCATTGACTATGGCCGGACATGGGCAATAACAATGCATGAGTCCATTTTCAGTGGGCTTTGATGATTGGAGAGAACCGTGAAATGCAGTGCTCCATGAACACCCCATCCTATGACACGAATACCAGATGGGGAATTGGGAATTAACTGATGCAATATTCTTATTGCGCCAAAGCATGAACATTGAAGGGCTCTCTGTTGCTTTTCAGCCTTCAGATATCGAGAGACTAATAGAGATTCCAAATAAATTTGACGTTGTATCTCTTCTATTATCTTAATATGATTATCATATTCATCATAAGATAAGAATTTCTTTTTCAACTGACATGGATTTTTCCATATGTTGAGAGGAATATCATGAATTTCATCTTCCATCAACATTTCTGAAATATTATACTGAGAGTCATCCAGAGGACAAAACATGATTGGCACTTCACCATTCGCTAGTTTTTTTCTCATATTCAGTATTTCCTCTTTATCATATGATGAAGATTCTTCTACCTTATTTGACCAGAGTTGGTGTTTCCGTGTTGCTTCATTGGATTCAACAGGATTGGTAGAGAAATTATTGATCAAACTAGAAGATGCATGACTTAGGGGTGGTTTGGAGAATGGCCTACACTCTGGGCTATCTTCTAATTGAGAAGTATTTCACCTACTAGCGATGAAGCTTCATACATGACTGGTTTTGTATTTCTAAGTGCCTCAAGATAAGAGGGCTTTCTCGGCACTACATTGTACACTGGAGCATTTTCCGGGAAATGTGCATCAATACTACGGAGAGGACTTTCGCAGCGAAATTCATCATCATGGGGAGGACCACCATAATGGGTTAAAGCAAAAGATGAGATCTCTTTTCCTTGGTATTCTGACCACTGAGAGGGTTCCTGTGGCACTCATCTGAAGATGAAACTTCTAGATCAACCGAATTGTAATGAAGCAAGCCTTCATGAGGAAGTCTCTGTGGAAGACCTTCGGAATTAATGTTCCCACTATTGGGAACTGAGGGAGTAGAAACTTGAATTTCAACAGATAATTGTCTGAGGGCTTCAAGAACTCCAGCATCGAGCAAGGCCTTGTTACTGATTAGATCTTGATCTCCTGACTGTACTGGGCAGGTCTTTTTCTTAGACGCCTTCTTACTCACCTTGGAAACCACTTGTTGACAAAAGTGGCTGCTCTGAGTAGGTGTATGTTCCTGATCAGGAAATATGGCTAGGTTAGGCTGACGATCTCCTTTCAAATCATGTGTATGTACCTAAATTGGTCATCCGTATGATATGGGGGAGTATTCCCCATAACCCTCTTGGACTGGAACAGATATGTGTTTTTGTTCTGGAGTGAATTGTTGATGTATCACTCCACTAGTAAGGATAGATTTATGTGTCTTTCCCTGAGATGTCGCTGAAGTTGTTATAATATCCTGGAAGGCATCCAGAATATGAGCAGGGATTTGCTTCTGCTCTTTCACCATTGATAGAATATGCTTGGTGACTTCACCTACCGGAATGAGAATATACATCCATTTCGGGCTTGGAGTAGGTGTATGTGCCTACTCCTGTCCTCCATTTCCTGTCAGTGAATCCTGACAGTACTCAAGTGTGGGGGCAGAGAGTTGAGTCTACCTCTTATTTGTTGTCGGGGATTTCTGACTAACTTCTCCGAATGCTACCAAGAGAGACGTTTGGTAGGCTTGATTAATACCAGCAGGTGTATGTGCCTACTGATTGCACTTCTCCAAATGTGGTTGACGATATCCATCATATGTAGTCAGAAGAGCCTACTAACTAGCTGATGATGTATAAACAGGTGTATGTTTCAGCATATAGTACTCCGCCGGAATTGCCAGGCGGGATTGGCGTGATGCTGCCAGACGAGTCTGCTAGATATCGAGTTTAAAATGGGCAGGTGTATGTGCCTGCTCATTGCTTGCCACCAATTTAGGTTGGTGGAATTCTCTGGAGATGGCAGAGATGAGAACCTGCTCACTGTTGACCGGATTCCTCTTCGGGTGGTTCGTCTTGCTTGCTCGGGTTTGAGGAACCTGGGCCGAACGCCTGGAGTCGGTACCCTCATCATGTTGAGGGCGCACTACCACACGAGTCTGGTGGGAGCCCTCAGGAAGGACTCCTTTCTGTTTGAATTAAGGTCCTGAGGGACCTGCCCATTCACCTCCCCATAATACTAGAGCGAATGGTGATGTGTTTCGGGGATAACCACCCTAAACGGTTGGAGACGGTAGTCAGCACCGCATTCTTCTTGATTACTAGTCGTCGTTGTCCGGACGACTGATGTGAGTTGTTTACGTGGGGGGATTTTCGGGCAGCCTCTAGAGTTGGGATGGTACCGTGTTGATGGTACTCCTTAACCAGTGCATTTGATACCCAGCGTTGAAGATGCTGAGTAGGTGATATCGTCCTAAGAGCGGACGACGATCCATCAGGAGTAGCAGCAGTGGCATTTGCAGCAGCAGTATTCATAGGTGTGAACTTGAGAGCATCCATTCTAGAAATGCAGAAGATCTTAGGAAAAGAGTGCTTGTTTGATATAAGAGACGTAATCAAGATAAATTCAGTTACTACATCTTTTGGATGAGCACATATGTGAATGATTTTTTTTGTTAGCCCTCTCATTGAGTTTTATATAGGGGCCTAACAAATAGGTAAAATATCATTTTAACATGGTTAAGGATTCATGTTGGGTTCACCATATTTTTTTTCCCTCGGAATCCAGGGATGACCGCCTTGATGGGAGGTTCAAACGTTCCGATTGGTTTCTAACAGGTTTTTTCGTAGAACTGGAAACATCCAATGATTCCACATCCATTCAGACCTACATTCTAAAGGTAGGTTCTCATTACTTTGTGGACTGATGAGGCTTAGGAATTTTCATTGGTTGAGAGGATGGGAGGTCAGACTCATCACACCTTTTGGAGGGGAATTATTGTCTACTCTAGGACTCTCTTTATAGATTTAAGTTATGTTCGTGAATCCTTATTACATTACCAAGTATAAATTAAGCTTTCTTTCAGATCTGACAATCAATGATCAAATATGTAGGAAATTTAGAGAATATTTTATATGTATTCGAGGTTCTTCATCGATAGAGAATCATCTGAATTTATTAGAGATTCTTGGTCAACAGTACCCTTAGACACATTTATATAGAAGTATCTTGCTCATTATGATAACCATGCTGGTTTTAAAGCCACTCAGTGGAGCACTTGAATTTTATTGTCATTCAGAAGGACATGGATTATTTTAGAGTTGGGATCGAACCTGTAGATGGCCTACCTACGTATCCTTTGTTTAGAAAAGGAATCAGAACCCACATAGTTCGAGTAAGGGAGTATGATGTTTATGATTGATAGCTCAATGAAGTATGTCATAACTACTTTTACCCTCTAAACTCATGTGAGTCATGCTCGGTGTGAGAAATAAGAGGTATTGGAAACAATTAGTCAATTGGTCCATGAAAGATGCAATAAAAAGAAATGATGTGGGACTTATGTATGTATGACTGCCCAGATAAATGAAGGTTAGGATTTACTTTAGGGAAGAAATCTAGGAACAGGGTCCATAAGGGTATATGTTCTTCATATAGATTTTGAATACTCTAACTTGGGGCTCACTCCTGAAAAGGAGGCCCGAATTATGAGAAGACTTATGATTGGGTTTTACTCCTGAAAAAGAATCCCAGATCAGAGGTAAATTAGGACTGGTTAAGAGAAATTAAGACTGGGGATTACTCCTTGAAAGGAGGCCCAGGTCAAGGATTAAGGTTTGGGGCATACTCCTGAGGAGGATGCCCAAATTAGGGGACTAGGGCTTACTCCTATGGAGGATGCCCAGATTTGTGAACTTTAAGAATTGGGGATTACTCCTAAGGAAGATTCCCAATTTAAGAATTATGAATGGGGCTTACTCCTAAGTAGGATGCCCAAACTTGAGACTGGGGATTACTAATGAAAAGGAACCCCAATTTAGGGGATATGGGGATTACTCTTAAGAGGATGCCCAAAATTTAGAGGACTTATGACTGGGGATTATTCCTGAAAAGGAGACCTAGTTTAAGGATTCTCTCATCTTAAAGGATGAGGTTAAATGAATTAAATCTCAATCTTTGGTGACATAAATATGTGTAAATCACTAGGTTTTTAGAGATATTCCACAGAATTCCTTTCAGAAAAGGAAGTCAAATCAAGAAATCATGCCATAAATGGCATTGAATAGTGTCTTGAAGACTAAATCTTGAATAGGAAATGTGTAATGGCTTAAGAGGGGTGAAATGGGCAAGAAAGGCATCCAAAAACCTGGGGCGCGCAAGTCCTGGCAGGTGCACAGGTACTGCATGGGCGCGCAAGTCCTGGTCGCATTGGTATATGCCTGTGCGACACGTTTGTTACTTGCACAGTTTTCAACCAGTAGGGTAATACTTGAGCGACATTTGTTTAAGGCCTTTAGAATCCTCTTGAGGTTATTCCAGTAGAGGGGAGCACAAGTTCTATTGAAGGAGTAAGGCGGCACGCATTTGTGGCAATTTCCCTTAAGGGCTGGCCACCTAGGCGCGCAAGTGTTGATGAGTTTCAACACTTAGGCCTTCCTCCCCCTCTTTAGATCATCCGTTCTAGGTAAGAAATTACCTTAGAAGTGTTCCGGAAGCTTTGAGAAGAGACTAGGGCGCTGGGTGCTCAAATCTAAGTTTCTGGAAAATTTCATTTTGAATGGGGGGGCCCACAAGGTCTATTTATAGGCAGGAGAAGACCTCGGGCGGTTATCACTTAGGTCGCGCAAGTCACTTGTGCGACCATCATGCATCATGCAAGTAGACTTGCGCGACTATGAGGGAACTTGCGCGACCTATGGGCAATGTTCTCCTAGTTCATCCCTTTGTCGATTTTTGATGTTTTCTTCAAAGGATGAATCAATTTGGACTAAGGTATTTCCCTTTTACAATCGTTAGATTCTATGACGAAAGGAGCATCAACAAAAGTGCATATATATAAATACAAACTTATATATATATATATATATGGGTTACATGTTCATAGATATCTCGGTGTAGGCCAGAGCAGGTATAGTTAGCCGAGTGTCCTTGAAGAACCTATGCCCCACCTGCTTACATTTATTATCATGGAACTGTCTTAGTTTTGATAAACCTAAAAAATTTATATTTTATATTCATGGGATAGATTATGAATTAGACACTGTTATTGGTGGAAAAATGATTATATCTCAATCCCTATCTATACCGCCATTGCACTGGGGTACTTGAACAAATCTTATGTTTTAATGATCAGGTTCCTAGATTGTACTTCCTTTCTATTACCCTTATATTCATGGATGGAGTACGAGAAAAGATGTCCGAGATAGAGCTCATGATTCCATTGGAGATATCTACTGATTATTTTATTTGTTTCATTAATTTTTATATCTATATATCACCAATTTTATGTCTACTTATACATTTTAGAATGACTATGCATGACCCATTCATTCATTTACAATTATATGTAAGATTATTTATATTATATTAACTTTATTTATTATTGACTCTACTATATTTATTTCTCATATAGAGTGTATATTCTCCCCATTGTACCTCTATTAGACCCTCACTACTAGTCATCAGCCTCTGGAATATGGGGTGACACCTAGGAGGCCTAGTGGTGAACCATCTCTGGGAACCATTTTAGTGGATCTCAGGCGGGGACACAGAAAATGGTATCAAAGGCTTTTTTAATCTATTGTTTTATTATTTTTGGATGGTATACAAGAGATTATGAATGTTTCAGCACTTGGTAAACAGCCTATTTATTGGATCGTCCAACCCACACACAAGGGAAAGATCAGGTTTCTAGGTAATGATATTTTTGTTCATGATGATATTCTTATAGTTGAATATTATTTCACATTGAGTGATTTTCATACTTTGAATTATTAACAATTTATAGATTTTATGGACTACAAACTTACCTCATTACAGTATGGAAGTGTTACTACAAGAATCATCCTAGGAACATATAGATACACATTCCATTCAATTTTAATTACATGTAGGTTGAATTATAAATTGATTGTTCATTTTTATATAGAATTCTTTTCTATATTTCATGCTTTTATGAATATGTAACTTATCTATTTTTACACCATGTTTGGGTGATTTATTCCATGATTCCTATATTTAGTTATCTGTGATAACATTCCTTATAGTAATTGTGACATAATGTATATTAAATAAAATGTATGCATCCACCTAGATGATGTTTTCTTACATAGCTTGACGGTGGAATTCTATTTAATCAACTTATTGTCTTATGTTGATCCATGAACCATTGGTTTTAATGGAAAAAACATTAATGGTTTGGATTAAATAGGAGATTTATTTCAATTTATAAAGGGTATGTGAACTTTATAAATGGGTAAATGATGACCCATATAATCGAGCCATCTAGTATATAATTTCTATAATTTGAAATTAAACATTTTAAACTTGTTTTAATTAAATGGGGACCAATAGTTCGAAGTTAAAAGTGTGTGGGCCTTTATAAATTGGAGAATAGTAACCCATATAATAAAACCATTATATATTGACTTGGTTGTTCTGAAATTAACGGTGAAAAGTTGGTTTCAACAACATGAACGAATTTTGTAACTTATAAAGGAAAGTACGTCTATAAATTGGGAATTATAGTTCATCTACAAAAACCATTATACTTACACACATATTTTTAATTGGGATTAATGTAGAAATAAATGACTTTATACAGGCTTGTACCTCTATGTTTTGGGTATGAAGACCCATTTGGAAAAATAAAAAAGCACAACTGGACCCATGTAGGTCAGTTGGGGAATGTTGCTTATGAGATAAAACACTCAACCCATGTAGGTCAATATTGGCATGTTTCTTTTTAATTAAACCGACTAACGGTGTTTGAATTTTAAATAATATATATTGTGGTGGTTTGCATGTGACTGAACCCCTATTTACATGGTGAGACCCTTGTAAGTCACCTTATTCATTTCATGCCTTGATACGTAACCTCGTGGGGGTATGTTTATGTTTAGGGTATGGCTATTTAATGTGCGCCCAACTATTTATGTAGTGTTAAATATACTTTTATGGTGTAAATATACATGAAAAGTCCCTTTAATTAATAAAATAATTTTCTATCTAGCAGTGATCTTTATTATTACGAGGTGTCGATTAATTAAAATTCCAATTACGAAATAAATATTGTTTTAATCTCTAGATTTTAAATTGAAATTTTATTTAATTGCTCCACTTTTTTAAAATCTTGAGTCAAATATATTTTTAAATAAGAAAATGCGAGGTAATTTTCCTTAAATTATATAGGATATAATCTAAAATGGTGTTTAGTATAGTTACTTTAGAACTGGTACTTGACAGACCATATATGTTATCTGTTTAATGTTTAAATAAATGAACATATTTTAAACTATTTAAAGTGATACCTGGTATGGGTGTCTTTAGCTAGAACCCCATGTAAGGGTTATCTTTTTATATTGTGTAAATGAACATTTTGGAACTGAACATTGACGTTTCATCGAAATATGTGTTGAATCCTCCCTTCGTAGTGTTGGACCTAGAGGTTAAGTGGTATGTCCTAGTGATATTTTCAGGTGTGTCCTTGTTTTAGGATTGATGCGTGATTATTTATAAATAGGAAATCCTGGTAGAGGTAGCGCCCTCATAACCGTTAAGAATTTACAAATTCTTGTGATAAGTCTTCTAATGAGAGGTTTCATTCGGGTGTCATTTAACCCAAGTATGAATCTTGGTATTAATGAGAAACCCTAGGTAAATAGGTGATCAATTAGTAGGTCAATCCTAGTTAAAGGAGTGAGCATCTTATAAAGCTCCATTTCAATGGGTTAGATATCCATCAGGCATGGTTAGCTAATTTATAGGTCATATGACCTTTTTTATTTTCTATAATCTATAATATTCTAGGAATGTGTAGCACTAGTTGTGCTATTTTTTTATCACAGTGGAACATGTTGTTACGCATGACGCCATTCGAGTTAAATGTGATATGATAAAATTGTATGTTTTTCAGACGTCAAGTTCGTGTAATACCTTAAACTGTATGGTTACATGGCCACTTGGATGAAGGGTTGTGGGTTTATGTAGGCGAAGTTTAAGTGTCTTCTTCAGAGTAAATTACATGGGTGTTGTGAGTTCATTATGACCATTCTACCTTAATCTGTAATTAGAAATTTCAGTTTTCCTAATCATTTAAGTTGATGTTATACAAAGGAACATGTGTTGTTCAATGTATGATTCAATCAAGTATTGGATTCTATGCATGATTCTCATGACACACATGGACTTTACTAGGTGGGAGCATTATGTGTACGTCTAAAGGTAAATCTAACCAAGTGATCTTATGAGAAGATGGTTTTCACCTCTTCTTTTTTTACACTTTCTAAAAGTGTTTGGCCATATCTTGGCACTAGGGTTACTTGTGATGGAATGTGTGTTGTCGGATTTTTTCAATTCTTGATGACTCAACAACTAAGACACTTCTATAGTGGGGAGCATCACATCAATCATAAAAACATGTCTTACCTAGTAGAAGGAACAAGGTAGTAAGGGACCATTTGGAAATGATAAAAATAATATTAACTACTTAATAGAATTTGGATTCCTATCTTCAAGGTGAGTACCATGGGAGATCCATATTTTATGAGACTGATGTGCTAGGTAGCATGATCAACTATTCCTTGATGATTAAAGACCTGAAAGAGAATGAATCGGGTTTGGAATCAGGTGTTATGAGAGTGTACACCCACTATGTAAGGCAAGTTTGGTACATGACAGTTGTGTGGGGAACCATTTGGATAACTGGATAGTGAGTGTCCTTGTGCGAGCCGAGGATCAATGGTTTCAAATTCTATCACTTTGGTCTTAGAGACCCATATTTTGAGTAAATTAAAGGTAGTATAATGATGATGGTTTTCCTATTATTAATTTGAACACTAAGATATAGTTCACCCATGTTATAACCAAGACACTCATGGTCAGACAACAAAGTTTTAAGAATTTGTTAAGGACATTAACTGTTTATTTTAATTGTGGTCATGGATAGAAATTATCAGTACACACCATTGGTAACATCTTGGTGTACTCACATTTTAGTGATGAGCATCCCCCTATCTTGACTTCATCTCGATTACACTCAAAGTTCATCTATTATATGCTATGCTAAACTAATCAATTGCCCTTTCTTTCATGATGAATGGACTCCTAGGGAGTGTGATCAAGGATAAATTTAATGAAATCCTTTTGGTGTGGATTCCATCATATGAAGTTAGTGACGACCCTCATGAGAGAAGGGTGCTGGCTATTTGGGATTAGTCGTTGAATTGTCATTTTAGAACTTTTAAATCATTTTATAAAAGGGCTAGGGATGGTTCGATTATGAGAAATCCTTGAATGTTTGTTATAGGCTTCAGTGAATGTGCTTGATGTAATTTCTAGATGTCTATGCTTAAAGGATTTTGGTTCTATCATCAGAAAACCACTGACCATCTAAGACAAGTATTTTCTGAAATAGTCTGCCAGAGGTGGTTCGATTCGAGATCATTATAAGGGATTTATAGGGTTGTGGTGGAACTATTTTGTGCATGGCATGGGTTTAAGCAGATGTTGAGAAAGTGTCATCTGAGCTTTTCAAGGGAAGCCAAAGAGAGGAATTCTTAGCTGGGTCAATTGAAGTTGAATGTTGGGATCAGAGTGAGGGTCAGGGGTAGTGTCATCTCCCACAATTAGGTTTATTTTATTGATAAAAATTCCAGGATCATTGTTAGAATGGTATAGACATGTTTTGATAGGCAATTCCAATGTTTTTGGTGTCATGACTCTGAATTCGATATTCAATGGTTAAAAACTAAGGTGGGGAATGCCTTAGGATGCCTAATATTAGATATTCTAACAATATAATTTCTCGGATTAGAATGGATTAGGTAAGCTCTTTCTGTATTTTTGATCTTTGTTTTTTGGGTGTTTTTTCGAGTTTTAGAGGTTTAATCACCATATGCTTAAAATAACTCTTGAAGACACGTTGGGCATTTCAAAAATGCAACATGGGAATTTGAATGAAAATTAACAACCCTCGAAGGTCATATGTTTTTTACACTATCCCTCAAGGATTTTTATGGAGAATAATTTCTAAGGTGGGGAGATTTTAACGTCCCTTGCTTTGGACCGATTGAAAATTCCATGTGAATTTGACCTTTTATTGTTTCGTAGACGAGAGATATCTTAAATTGAAACTTGAAAGGTAAATACGATGATTGGATCACTTATAAGTGATGTTTTTGGATGAGGTTTAATCCTTTTGAGGTGCCTCATAATTTTTGTTGAGTTTTAGAAGCATCGGGATCTAAAAGAACTAGTTTTTGGAGAGTTAGAATGATGCACATGGTTGGAACAGAGTTAGTTTAACCATGCGGGTGACTTCTGCAACCCATTTTCTTATGGGGAATGATTTTTTTAAAACAATGAAAAATCTAGGAGTAACTATGAACCTTATTGCAGCTCTGAGGAGGTGACCAACATGGTCTGGGAATGGTTTTCCCAAACCATGTTCCTAGCCTACTCCCTCAGTTCCACTTACACATACACATAGACATACACAAACACATACACAGACACATACACATACACATACACATACACATACACATACACATACACATACACATACACATACACATACACATACACATACACATACACATACACATACACATACACATACACATACACATACACATACACATACACATACACATACACATACACATACACATACACCTACACATACAGATACACCTACACATACACATACACATACACATACACATACACATACAGATACACATACACATACACATACACATACACATACACATACACATACACATACACATACACATACACATACAGATACACATACACATACACATACACATACACATACACATACACATACCCATACATATACACATACACATACACATACACATACACATACACGTACACATACACATACACATACACATACACATACACATAGACATACACATACACATACACATACACCTACACATACACATACACATACACATACACATACACCTACACATACACATACACATACACATACACATACACATACACATACACATACACATACCCATACAAATACACATACACATACACATACACATACACATACACATACACATACACATACACATACACATACACATACACATACACATACACATACACATTCACGTACACATACACATACACATACACATACACATACACGTACACATACATGTACACGTACACGTACACACACACCTACACATACACATTCACATACACCTACACCTACACATACACATACACCTACACGTACACATACACATACACCTACACATACACATACACAGACACATACACACACTCAAACACATACACACAGACACACACATACACAAACACAGACTCAGACACATAAACATACACATACACACACAC
This sequence comes from Viscum album, assembly GCA_963277665.1. Classification (NCBI taxonomy): domain Eukaryota; kingdom Viridiplantae; phylum Streptophyta; class Magnoliopsida; order Santalales; family Viscaceae; genus Viscum; species Viscum album. The sequence continues at coordinate 766,626,680 of OY728163.1, forward strand.
ATACACAAACACAAACACATACACATACACATACACATACACATACACATACACATACACATACACATACACATGCACATACAAATACACATACACATACACATACACATACACATACACATCCACATACACATACACATAGACATACAAATACACATACACATACACATACACATACACGTACACATACACATACACATACAGATACACATACACATACACATACTCCTACACATACACATACACATTCATGTACACATACACGTACACGTACACATACACATACACATACACATATACATACACATACACCTACACATACACTTACACATACACATACACATACAACTACACATACACATACACTTACACATACACATACACATACACATACACATGCACATACACATACACATCCAGATACACATACACATACACATACACATCCACATCCACATACACATACACATACACATACACATCCACATACACATACACATACACATACACATACACATACACATACACATACACATACACATACACATACACATACACATACACATACACATACACATACACATACAGATACAAATACACATACACATACACATACACATACACATACACATACACATACACATACACATACACATTTACATACACATACACATTCACATACACATACACATACGAATACACACAGACATAGAAATACACATAGACATACACACAGACATACACATAGACATACATATGAACACAAACACATACACATTTACATACACATACACATTCACATTCACATACACATACGAATACACACATACATATACATTCACATAGACATACACACATACATACACATAGACATACATATGAACACAAACATTCACATACACGTATATATATATATACATACACATACACATGCACACAGATATATATATACATACACATACACATAAATATACATACACATAAATTCATATATATAAACATACACATATATTTCTTGGGAGCATCCTAGAAAATGTGTTTGAGATGTGGGGCTTATTAGGTTTGGCTTGTTGTTACATATGGTTTGTTCGGGACTTCTCCATGCTTTTATGTTTGATGAAAGATTTAACCCCTAAGTGTGTAAAGTTTAAATGTTACAAAAAAATTTAGATATATTTTGAGGAGGTGAAGATAAGGTTGACTTAATCACTAGTTTTGATTCTTCCAGAACTGAATTCGGGTTTTGATGTTTTTTATAATGCTTCTAGTGTGGTTTTGGGATGTGAATTGATTTAGAGGGAAAAAGTTGGGGATTATGGCACTTTCATATTATTCCATCATGAGAAGAACTGCCCTACCCATGATATTGACTTAGAAGTTATTATGAAGCACTCAAAATGTGGTGTCATTATCTCTTTGGAAAATGGTTTATGGTATATTCTGATCATAAGATCCTGAAATATATTTTGACTTAGAGAGACCTAAACTTGAGAGAGAGATGCTGGGTTGAGTATCTCTAGAACTTTGATTTTGATATTGTATATACCCTTGGGAATGTAAATGTGGTTTTACTACATTGAGCCGAAAATTATAGACCCAAGTCATGATGGAATCAGTTGAACAATGGTCTCTAATGAGTTTGTTTTCAAGATGAGCTTGGGAGTGAAGGAGGTTGGTGGAGTGGTGTTCTTGTATTTGGTAAAACATGGACCATTTTTTTGATGAGTGAGTTTGAATTGATCATATGAAAAACACCATGAGACAAAAATTATGAGAAATACTAAATTGTGGGGAGACCTAGGGTGTGTGGTCTCGGTATCCTAGTAGATCTTTGTACGTTCATAGAAGGTTGGTTTTTCCTTTTCTCCTTAAGATAAGAAATATTAGACGGTTTAAATTGGTCATGTTGGTATGTGTACCCTGAGGATAAAAAGATGTACCATGACTTGAGACGTAAGTATTTGTGTCTCAGGATGAGGTGATCAATTTTATATTTTGTATCATAATGTCTCACCTATAAAAGAGTAAAGGGGGAACAATAGAGACATGTATGGTTTTTGTATCCCTTACCCATTTTGGTATGGAAGTGGGATGATATTTCCATGGATTTCATCATTGGTTTAGCACAGAATCCTAGTGGGAAGGATGTCATTTGGGTGATTATCAAAAGACTCAGTAAATCAATGCATTTCTTGCCAATAAAAGAAATGAAAAATGTAGAATAGCATAGGGGATTGTATGTACGCGAGATTGTGAGGCTTTATGGGGTTCCCTCTACAGATGATTCTAACTAGGACTTGAGGTTATCATCCAAATTTTGGAAATGTTTTCTAGAGAAAATGGGTTCCCAATTGAAATTGATCCTGAATTATCATCCACATATGATGGGATTACATAGAGGGTTATCCAGGTTCTTGAGGATATTCTCCAGAATTGTGTGCTTGATTTTAGTGGATGTTAGCATAGTCATTTTCCTTTGGTTGGGTTTTCATGTAATAATAGTTATCAGACTTTGATTAAGATGGTGCCCTTTGAGGCTTTATGTGGGAGGCCATATCGATCTCTATTATGTTCGGAAGAGTCAGCAGAGCGGTACATGGTTAGGCCATGTTTGGTTTAGGAGATGAAGAAGATGGTGTAGTTGACCAAAAGGAATTTGATCATGATGCAGAGTTTTCAGTAATCTTATTCACAACATCATCTTTAGCCGCTAGATTTTGAGGTTTGTGATCAGTTCATTCTCAGAGGGGGTAGTTATCTATCCATTCCACGCCAAACAAGATGTTGGAGAAAACACCCTCCCAGAGTATACTGGGTGTTAGTTCCCCTACCAAAATGGGTATGGTAGAATATGAAATCACAAAACATAACTGATATAATATATCTCATAACCATGCTATGGGCACTAACATAGTCTTAAGATCAACCATAATTAGCATCTCTCAAACACCCGACTACTAACCCTAAGAACTAGATATCCTACAAGCACACAAGAATTCAAGGAGATTCATTTAATTAATACTTTCCTTTTAACATATCACTTTATGTTAATTAGTTTATTATCCATTAATTAACATTATTACATTCACTTTTCATTAACCACCAGGTGAAGTCTATGTACTCCAAGAATAATTCAATAAATTCAATGGTTCTACAAGGTTAGAAACTTTTAAATTCCATTCATGCACCAACCCCATGGGTTAAAACATTTATTAATCACTATGATTCGAAAATTATAGTTATTACAGGTAACATCCTATACTACCATAAAAGAGAAGCATAAACCAAGAATATATAGCTTCCTCAAGTGGTAGGAAAGTAATTCTGGTAAAAAAGAAACCCATCCATTCAAGATTTAAAGAAGAACATTATCAAGAAAGTATATAGCTTCTAGAACAAAAACAAGTTATCCCAACTTCAACCCATCCCATAAATCTCTATGACATTCCCAAAACCTCTATTTATAGCACCATATATCCATCCCACCATCACCAGTATCAACTACTTCCATAAACCCAGGCCTCACCACCCATATCTCTCTAAACCATAATCCATACAAGGCTCACATCATGTTGCATAACAAGTCTCACATCAAATAAACACACAAGGATGAGTGGAAACCAAAGGTAGAGTCAATAGGGAATATAATCTCTAAAACCCCTATAATCAGACCTTTAAAAGGAAACATGCATGCTCAAGACCTAAAATTTATCTTTATCAATCATCTAGTTCTTTACTATCTTGAATTAACCAATTAATTTTTCAACGAGTCCAACCACATGAATCCTAAGGAGTCATCTATTAAAAGTTATAAACTATTCAAACATACTCACAAGTATAAATTCTAGTTTCAACAAACATTAAGGATGAACAGTTATATTAAAATGTCACCTTATTATTATAAACATCACGAAATTATTCCTTAATTTTATTTAGCCAATTACACTAACATATAGAAGAAAAAATCTAATTAAATGTGAATCAAGAATCATTTTATTTCCACTAAATTATAAGAATCAACATACTCAATAAACATGCCTATTTAATTATTTATCCAAAAAAATTACCAGTATTACTTCTTAACCATTTCCATAAAATTAATATTCTAAACACAAGAATAATAAATTTTATATTCAAGGAATAAACATAGGTAACACACAATCTATTAAAAAAATAGGAAAATCATTTTCTCAGTGGAAACACATATGATCACTACAACAATAAACCATTTCTTTTCATTAATCTTATATAGTATTTATTAAGGTTAATTCCGCCGTCACCCAAAGAGTTAAAGCATGATTCATTTATAGAATTCACATAAAATAATTGGAGAATAAATAAATCATCTACCTCAAGGATATCACCATTCACTGATTGATGAAAAAAATAACAACACAAAAAACAGATCACCTTTCATGCAAGGAAAATACATCCCTCTATGAACACAATGCCATAAACATCATAAAAACATAAAAATAAATCCATAAGAATAAATGAGATCAACCACCATAGCATGGAATGAATTAACTGGATGAAATAAGACTGATTAAAGAAGAAACCACAAGATAAAGTGTTAAAGCTCACCTTGGAATACCATGGATCAAACATGAGAAGTGGGGAATCAATTACTTTTAAAAGGGATTAAAAACACCCAGAATAATCACCTCTGGACACCTACCATTGGGAGAAAGTTGGAGGTTTTAAGAAAATTAGAGGGTACAAGATGATTTATAGGAATCATTTCAGACATACTTTCAAATCCATGAATGTTTCATTCTTGTCATGAATAGCCTCAGATTAAAACCCATGAAAAAACGCATCACCAAGATCCAAATACCTAGGAATAATTCACATCGGGAATCAAACATTAACATCGTGATTTTTTGGAGTCATATACATCAAATATTACCCATCATCCCTTCACATCATGAATTGACAGTAAATGTCATGAATTAAGCCGTGTGAACATCTCTTCTTAGGTCATGAATTACTTTTTGGGATGTGAACAAAACTCTCACATCATGAACTATATTTTATTTCATGTACTTTTACTACTTATAGACCCCATATCTGAAAATCTATCCATATTTCCCCACGATTCTTCTATGAACCAAAGACCTTGGAACATATAATGGAACACACTAGAAGGATTTCAGACATTACATCAAATACATCTCAAACAATTCCAATCCTATAGAATATAAAACCAAACCAAGATATAGGTAAATAAAAAAGGGGTTTTCTAAGTGGCTACCCTATGATATACCTCTCACAGTATCATTATAACAGGAGAAAACCCACCTCAATGAGAGAAAAAAGATACAAAACAATTCAACACCAATAAACATCTCCCAAACACTCTGTCAAGGAATATACATCTCAAAAAGGGAAAGGCCACAAACAATGCACCTGGGAAGATTAAACAATATCATAAACCAAATTAATGTCTACAACCACAAAATGAGATTTACTATAAGGGAAGATCTAAACATAAAACAAATCCAGACACTAATCAGAAATCTATGAATCACATTCCTAGGTTATCTCCTACACACCACTATATTTAAATAAGACATGAACCAAGGTAATAGAATAAAAATATAACACCCTCTTCTAGTGGTCTTGGATCTCCACATGCCACTCCTCAAGGGTAACATCCTCATCAATATCGATCTTGCCCCAATCAATGACATGAGAGTCATTTTAGAGATAATGATGATGTTGTGGCGTGTATAATACCTCATGTATCAAGATCTTCTATTAAGGAAGTGTTATCCAATATATAATGACCCCAAAATGCACCAACACCATGAATAAAACTAAAATTTTAGGTGAACTATCTTATAAATCAAAACATGAGTTGATTGATTATGTGATTAATAATTTGAATCAAAGGTATGAGTTCTCCAATGGACTTCATAGTTGTTTTAAATGAAATTTCCCTTTTAAGAGTTATAAATAAAATGTTACAGTGGTATAAATTGAATTTATTATGGTGTGGATTTTATTATGATATGTGTTTAAAATGTGAAAGTAGATTATACTAAAAAGGATCCATTGTGTCTTAACAAATGTTGGTTTCCTATTTATTAAATGTTTCACAAAGAGATCATAAGAAAAGAGGGATTATCTTGCAATTTTATAATATGACTAGAGGGACCTTAGTTAGGGTCATTGAGAATGATGAACCACACCCCCAAGTCAATGATGATGGGAATGGAGTCTCACATCTCTTATGATGTTGGGAATGGATTCTCACACCCCCTTGATTAGGATGTTAAACATGGAGTTCACATCCATGAGCAGGATGACATATGAGACTTTCATATTCCATTTCTAGATAATAGAATTATGACCCATTTATTATACAAACATGTTTTATTATTATTAATTTTCACCTGATACTATTGGTCAGGATATCCTTTTTTATTCATTGAGTTGTTATGGGAATGATGTCCCTTATAGAGTATGAAACTCCTATGATTATATAAGGATACATGATTTATACCTCAGGTCCTGATTAGTATGATTTATTTATATAAAATGATATATACGCTAGAACATATAGAGTACATATACATAAATACAAACTTATATATTTATGTGTGTGTGTGTTACATGTTCATAGATATCCTGATGTATGCTAGAGCGAGTATAGTTAGCCGGGTCTCATTAACAAACATTTTTCTAACATGTTTACATTTATTATCATGGAACTGTATTACTTTTGATATTCATGAACACTACTTATTTTATATTCATTGGAAATATTATGCATTATAAAAAGTTTGTGGTGTCCTACTGAGTATATATCATCCCTTTTTTGGTCCTCCACTATACTGGGGTACTCGAAAAGATCTCATGTTTTCATAATCATGTTCCTAGACTGTACAGGATTACTATTATCCTTCGAATCAAGGATGAAGTAAAACAAAAGAGAACCGATCTAGTTCTCATGATTCCATTGGAGATAGATTCTAAATTTTCTATTTGTTTCTTTACTTTTTCTATGTATATATCACATATTGTATGTCTACTTGTACATTTTATCATGACAATGCCTGACCCATTAATTTATTTACTATTATCCGTTAACTTATTTATATTCTTATACATTGATTTATTATTAAATATATTATTTTTATTTATGAGACATAGGGTATAATCTCCCCATTGTATCTCCATTATACCCTTGATGTTAGTGGAAATCCTATGAAATGTGGGGAGGCACACCTAAGGTCTAGTGGATAACTAGAGCAGGGAACCATTTTAGTGTCTCTTTGGTCGAGATGCTATAAATGTTTTTAGGGGATTTTTCTCACTCATTGATTTTATTGTTTTGTGATGGTAGACAAGAGACTATGAGTGTGAAATAACTTGGTAAATATTTTATGTCTGGATGAGACCAACCCACGCACAAGGGAAAGATCATGTTTCTAGGTAATAAGACTTTTTTCATAATGTAATTGTTACAGTTGATTATTATTTAACCATGAGTGATTAATGTACTTTTTTTAGTATCAATTTATGGATTTGAAAGATTATACACTTGGCCGGATATGACAATGAATTATTACTACTTGAATGATTTTGGGAACATAGAGATACACATGCCATTCATATTTCATTCCATGTAGGTGGAATTGTAAATTTATTGTTCGTTGTTATATTGAATGCTTCTATATATTCTATGTTTCTATAAAGATGTGCCTTTTCTATTTATACACAATTTTTGCGTGATATCTTCCATGATTCATGTATTTATTTCTTTTTGGTATCATGAATGATGATAATTATGATATAAGGTTGATTAAATGAAATGTATGCATCAATCTAAATTATGTTTTCCCATATAGCTTGACAGTGGAACTCTATTTAATCAAATTATTGTATTATGGTTTATACATGAACCATTTGTTTCATGGGATGAAAAATTAATTGTTTTGATTAAATGGGATATGGATTTCAATTTATAAAGCGGATGGGACCATTAAAATTGGGAAATGATGACCCATATAATCAAACCGTCTTTTATAGACTTTCTATAATTAGAAATTAAATGTGGTAATATGCTTATAATAAAATGGGGGCCAATGTTCAAATTTAAAAAGCATGTGGGACTTTGTAAATCGGTTAATAGTAAAAAATATAATTAAAAATATATATATAAACTTGGTTATTATGAAATCAAAGGTTAAAAAATTTTTGTAGCAAGATGAATGTCATTTGTAACTTTTAAATACAAACACCTTTATAAATTGGGAATGATATTTCATATAACTAAGCCCCGATGATTACATATATATAATAAATTGGGATTCTTGTAGAAATATATACCATTATAAAGGCTTGTACATTTATATTTTGGGAATGAAGACCCATTTGGAAAAATAAAAATGCACAACTGAAACCAAGTAGTTTAGTTGGGGCATGTTTCTTTTAAGATAACTGACACGACCCAAGTAGGTCGGTCTTGGAATGTTTCTTATGAATTAAACCCACTAAGGGTGTTTGAGTTTTCAATAATATAAACGGTGATGGGTTGAATGTGACTGAACCTAGATTTATATGGTGATACCCCCGTTGGTCACATTAATTTTTTTATGCATTCGTGCTTAACCTCATAGGGGTATACTTATGATAATGGGATTGTTATTTAAAGTGTCTACAATAGTTTATATGGTGTTACATATAAACATATAGTGTAATATTACTAGAACAACCCCTTTAATTATAAAAATCCATTTTATCCATCTATGAGATTTATTATTATGTGGCATTGGTTAATTGAAATTAAAATTACAAACTAAATTTTTTTTCTCTCTAGATAGGTAATTGAAATTTTATTTAATCAAGCTAGTTGTGGAAACTATTGAATCAAATAAATGGTTAGAAAAGAAATTATGAGATAATTTTCCTTAAATTATATAGGATTTAATAAAAATAATGTTGTAACACCCCAATCATCCAAGGTACGCTTTTCTTTGAATAGTACTGTAGCGTGTGTTGTATAAAACATCGAGTTCTAACACACCACAACCCATCAAACTAGCTGTTATGAATAGTAATACCCACTTTTTGAAATTTTAAACATTTTATCATTCAAAATTGACTTCATTTTTGGATTGGGAATATCTAAATTAGCTTAGGGTGAATTTTTGGTTGTTTTCTAATAACTTTCATATTTTGATTAATAGTGAAATTTACTAAATTTTAATTAAAAACAACTTTTTTAATAGAATTAATTAATAGTGATAAATTATGAAATTGAGTGATTTTAAAGTATAATTAGATTATATTTTTACCATTTAATCCGATTTTGTCCATTGGACATAATTTCACATTTAAACAGCACATAAGCAAGTGTCAATCTTCTGATAGTTACTATTTCTTAAAAACACTCTTTTTGTTTTGACAACGAGAATTAATTTTAAATTAATTTCTGCCACTTCTATGTTTTGAATTTATAAAAAGAGATTCCATATTTAGAATCATGAGGTCCCAATTGTGTAAATAGGTAACTTTTATTTTTAGACATTTTGAATAATTACTTCGGTAAATATTTTATTTACCATGGTGAAAGGGAAAATCCGATAAATAAGGGTAAACAAATAATATTATAATAATTTTAAATTACCTTAAAACGTATCCTAACCCTATTTTATAATACATGTGTGACCATGGTCATATTTGGGTTGATTTTGGGACCCCATGGAGCCACTTGTAATTGAAAATGACACTTTATATTAATTAAGTTAAAGTAAATACAAAAATGACATATGCATATATCTTTTAGAAAAACAATTTTTACATAAAATTATATATGTTATATTTAGACTATAAATATTAATTAGAAATATAAATGGATTTCCTACATAATGGTATTTTATTTATAATTTTTGGACATTGAATAATTAAATTTATTTATTACACAATAATGATGCAGTATTTTCATTATTAATGAAAGAATCAAATAATTGGTATTATAAATGTTAAAATAAATATAATTTGAACGTTTTGATGACATAAACGAACTATATTGGTTATTATTACATGTTATTATTGCTTAAATGATTTTTTCTCAAATTAATAATGTTTTTATAAATTTAACAAAAATCAATTATTAAATAGTGTCAAAATTGACATAAAGGAGTTTTTAAAACAAATATTATATTATAAATTGATATAATATTCCAAAAAATATAATAATTGGAAAAAAGACATATATAATGATAGGTGTATCATTAATTAACCACTTGGGGGTCTCTTGGTTTTTTATACTATGTTTATTAATCATATAATATAAAAATACCAAGAGACAGGGTAAATGTCAAACTAATTAACTAAGAGTTAAAACTAAACGATAAGCTTAATAAAGTAACCCAAATCTATCTAAACCCTATTTTTTAGTTTTTTTCGACTATCCCCCACCAAATAATATATGTAAATCAGTTTTTAGACATTAGAAACCGAAAAATAATTTATTATAAAATAATATTTATATCTTTTCCTAAGGTTCCCCTCACCCCTCTTATAAAACGGCACTCCCCCTTCCCTCTAATTCACACCATCAAAGCCATTTGGTCCAGAAAAACCCTACCCAAATATACTCCCAACATCCCTCAATTCATCCTAGATTAATTATTTTGATCATAATGAAATGCTAATTATCCATTTTGATCAAATCAAAAGTAAGAACCTGAAGAAGATGTAATGATTTCACCACCCTCTCTCAAGTTCCTTTCTTCTTTTGCTTCTTCTTTCTTTTTTATATCCATTATAAAACAATAACTCTAGTATCTTATATATAATTTTATTTTATTAAAAATATGGTAAAACCATATTCACTATTTTATCCATCCTTGTAATGACATGTCACCATACGTGCGTACGTACGACCTACCGTCTCCACGTTGTGGTGTAATTGTTATTCAATACATTATTATTTGGATGGTTATGATAATGATGTGTAATTTATGTAAATAATAAATATAACATGATAATGATTCTGTATATATGATATACCATCCAATTATATATTATTTTAATATCAAAAGAATGATATAGTCGCTTGTGTGTACGTACGAACTACCGTCTCCACCAACACGATGAGATTCATTCCCCATCATATCCATTCAAGAATAATTTTCATTTGATGGTTAAAAATATTTTTTAAAGACTTAATATCATTCTGGATATTAATATGATACAACCTATCCATAAAAAACACGGCTTACGTAACAAAGCATATAATGGAAAACGAATCAGTTAACACATGAAACAACGATAGTACTAAGATATTATTAACAAAGTAATGTTAAAATATCATATATGATATTATAATGTATATGATTCTTCTATAAATTAATAGAAATTGTTTCACCATTATATATGAGGTTAACCTACCCTCATCCAAGGAAAAGTACAAGGTAAGGGTTAATTTCACTATCTCTTCATTATCTGAGGTTTTTTATACGTAATTATCTACTGGGATCTCTTTATCATCCACATCCATGTTTCGTAAAAAATTATTTCAAATAATTCTTACTATTTTATAGACTATGGGTTAAATTCATTTATATCCATGTTTACGTTTTATAATTTTTTTTAAATAAATATTTCCGACGTTTTCTGAACAAAGTCCTTTTTTAACTTTTCAACAAAATTAAGGTAATAATGAATTTTTTTAAATTATACAGAAGGTTCAGCTATTTTCCGACGTTATAAAATCGTCAAATCTTCCCTTAAAAGCTTATAAGAATATTTTCAAAGTAAATGTTTTATTTTATAATTATGTGACTTTTAAATTACTTCAAAAAAAAGATATATTTCTCTCAAATAGTTTTGATTTCATATATGTCAACATCCTTTGATGGATTTTAAGCTTATTTGAAGTTGATTTATTAGGATACAAAACTTCCATGTTTTATTGAAGGTTTTGTGATATGTTTGACCATGGATGTGTTATTTTTATACCATTCATGGTTTATGGATAAGGTATTGACATTTCCTATGCTAGTTTTAATACAAATGTTTGTGTTAGGTTTAAACCTGTTCATATGAGGAATGCATTGGACTTAGTAAGTGACGGGTGGAACCCGCTATAGCTCCTCAATGCATCGGTAGGTCTCATGAGAAAAACATGTGTCTTGTCACTAGGCCTTGACAAAAGCTTATTTGTATTCTGGGAACAAGGACTTGACTATGTCGTTATGATAGTCTGGCATTACGCATTCCATCATTATGAAAGTGGTTATAGATATTACATGTGATTATTCGACTAGTAGAATATCCATGTGGATAATTAAATGGAATTATTTAATTTTATTTATACCATATTATGCTAAAGTTCAATTTTAAAAGGCTTTTGTTTTAGTTATGCATTTCCATAAATGATTATACTTATTTATGAATGTTTCCACTATATTGTTATCCTTACTGGGAATCTGAGCTCACCCCTTTCTATGTTTTATTTTTCCCAAGATGTGAAGAGTTATTTTATGAGTGACCTACATGGATAGTGTGAGGGGATACGAGTGTGATCTATGGATACAAGATGTTTTTTTAGTTTTTCACTTTATGATGTAATGTAAACTTTATGAATGTATCTAGTGATTCCAAGGCTACTAAAATAATCAGTCTTTTGAGAGTTGATCTTTTGTGATCATGAAAATGTTATGTAATATTACACCGACTCTAGGTAACTAGGGTCGGGGTATTATATTTGGTATCAGAAAAAGTTTATTACAAACCTTGGGAGCTAGATATAGATCAACTCTGATTAGAGCACATAAGCCTAATATAGAGTTTGAGGATTATTACAGAATAACTTCTTAAAATTTTGGTATTGTTGAGATTTTGTGAGTTTTCTGAGCAATACATCCATGTATGGATATGAGTAGGTAGAGGTGGCTCTGGAACAGATGTACCAAGGGGGAAAACCCAAAAACACCTCTTTGAGCTAGTCACGAATGGGAACTGGTGCACAACAATGGGCCTTGCATCACTCTTGGTTATGACACTCCCAAGGGATATGCTTAGGTTAATTATCATTTTTTTTCAAAAAATTTGAAGGGTTTATGAGTATATACTTCCTCAAAGAATTTTTTTTTAAGATTATGGATTATATCCATAAACTGTTCCATTTAAGTCAAATGTTTTACAAGATTGGATTTATGTATTACGATTCATAAACTAATCTAGTGTGTGCCATTGTATAGAAATGGCGCCCAGTAGAAAGAATTCAAACTCCAACAATACGTATGATCCAAAGAGTAAGAAGGATCATATAATTCACGATATTAAGACAACATTTAGAAGGGAAATTTTCTCCCATTTAATCCCAACCTATGAATAAATAGTATCATGTGTTAATAAGATAAGTAAATAATTCTCTGAGTCCTATGGAATTGAAGGGAAGAAAGAGAAGAAAATGATGGAAGAGAGAAAGCAGGATAAAGGGAAGAGGGAAAAGAAGAATTTTCCCATATGTGATAACTGTGGGAAGAAACCCCCTGGAACTTGCCTAAAGGGAATGAGAGTTTGTTATAAATGTGGAGAAAAAAGACACAAAGTATGTGTCTATAAGGGTAAGAAAAAGGTCTCAAATGTACAATGCTTCATCTACAAGGAGTTGGGACACTACACAAAGCAATGTCCAAATCATCATAGTATGCCACAAATGATTCTATTGGATGATAATCAAGTTATGATACTACCACAGATGAGGATGAATGATTAGAGTTCTTATGTTGTTATTAAAGAATTATGTCATTTGAGTGTTGTATCAACGTTGTGCTGGTTATAATAATTATGAATTATATAAGGATTGTACTATAGTACTATTTAATTAAGGAGTTTATATTATGTAAAACCATAAAAAGTGAATCAATAGCAGGTTAAATTTTTGGAAAATATATGGTTGAGAGAACGATAAACCATGATATGGTTCTAATACCGAGGTAGTGATTTTGGAATAATACATGATTGATTTGGATAAATTATATTGGATATACTTGACTCCCTTGAAACTGATTAATGATTTGTATATTCCATCATTGTTGGAGTTTAAAACATTTTTGGATAGAATGTGTATATCCATTATTCTATAAGGAATAATGGATCATGAATATAATCAAAAAGATTTTATGGTAATTCAGGATGTTTTAGTGTTTCAAAAGAATAAATGATGAAGGTGTTCATATGTTATTACACAGAAAAAAGGATCTTCATTGTGTTTATCTTCCTTATAAACTTTGGACTATGATTCTGGACGGAGGTATTTTGGATAATTATAGTTTGAGATTATTTTTGGATTACTATAAAGGGACAACCCGCAGGTCGGGCAGCAACCCGTCGCATCTGGAAAAGCCGCAAGACGTGAACCCGCAACTAATGGGAGACAAGGGTGTATCACCTACCACTAGCCCATGTGATGTCCTAGATTAAATGATGTAGTTTTTTAAAAGGTCTAGTAGATGAATTAGAAATTAATTTAATTTGGAACCCTATACGAATAGGATAAATGGAATATTTTTTAATGTTCTATTATCTTTTAGAGTGAAATTTGAGTATATGGAAAAAATTAGTGAAAGGATGTAACTATACTTGCCAAGTGTATATATATATATATTATTCTCATATTCTATGAAGAAATTAATTCTCAAACATTAGGTAACGGATATTAAAACTAAAAATTTGTTATCCTAATACATTATGTTTTGTTGAACCAATGATATTTTAAATCATCATATTTTGATGGCTTTGAGGATCTCAATTCTACAATTTTTTGTGACTGATGGCCTCAATAAAAACCTTTAAATATTTATAGTTATCCTCCAATTATGTGTCACTAATTTCCACCAATGTTCTCCAAATCGAGATCATAATTTTGTGGTGACCCTTTCATTAATCTTTTCCTCTTATTAAGACTAAATTTTATTAACCCAATTTCTGATGTGGGTTTTCCCACAAAGATATTTTCTATTTTCAACCTTTTTATTTTCGGAGAAAGATTTCAAATTGAGAGGATGCAATTAATTGAAGGAGGGGAGAATGTAACACCCCAAGATTCCATGGTACACTTCTCTTTGAATAGTACAGTAGCGTGTGTTGTACACAACTTCGTGTTCTAACACACCACAACGAATCAAACTAGCTGTTATGAATAATAATACCAAATTTTTGAAATTTTATATATTTTATCTTTCAAAATGGTCTTCATTTTTGGATTCATAATATCAAAATTATCTTAGGGTAAATTTTTGGTACTTTTCTGATACCTTTCATATTTTGATGAATAGTGAAAATTAATAAATTTAAATTAAAATCAACTTTTTTTATCGAAATAATTAATAGTGATAAATTATGAATTTGAGTGATTTAAAGTATAATTAGATTATATTTTTACCATTTAATCCAATTTTGGTCATTGGACATAATTTCACATTCAAACTGAACATAAGCAAGTGTCAATCTTTTGAATGTTTTTATTTCTTAAAAACACACTTTTTGTTTTGACAGCTGAAATTAATATTTAATTAATTTCTACCACTTATGTGTTTTGAATTTAGAAAAATTGATTTCCTATTTATAATCATGAGTTCCAAATTTTGTAAATAGGTAACTTTTATTTTTAGACATTTTGAATAATTACTTCGGTAAATATTTTATTTACCATGGTTAAAAGGTAAATCCGGTAAATAAGGGTAATAAAATAATATTATAATAATATTAAATTACCCTAAAACATATCCTAACCCAATTGGTTGATACATGTCCGACCATGGAAATCATTGGGTCGATTTTGGGACCCCATGGAGCCACTTGTAAGTGATAATGACACTTTATATTAATTAAGTTAAATTAAATACAAAAATTACATATGAATATATCTTTTAGAAAAACAATTTTTACGTATGGTTATTTATGTTATATTTTAGACTATACATATTAATTAGGAATATAAAAGGATTTCCTACATAATTTTTTTTATTTATAATTTTTAGACATTGAATAATTTAATTTATTTATGAAACAATAATGATGCGGTATTTTCCTTATTAATGAAAGAATCAAATACTTGGTATTTGAAATGTTAAAATAAAGATAATTTTAATGTTTTGATGACATACACGAATTGTATTGGTTAATATGACATGTTAGGAATGCTTAAAGGAATTTGGTTTGAATTAATAAAGTTTTTAAGACTTTAACAAAATCAATTATCAAATCGTGTCAAAATTGACCTATAGGAGTTTTAAAAACAAATATAATATTATAAATTGATATAATATTCATAAAAATACGAGGATCATCAAAAGGACTTATATAATGATATGTGTAACATTAATGAACCACTTTGGGGTTGAATAGAAGTTTTTTGTAAGTTTATTTACCATATAATATAAAAATACAGAGAGACATGGTAAATGTCAAACTAATTAACTAAGAGTTAAAATGAAAAGATAAGGTCACTAAAATAATCCAAACCAGTATAAAACCTATTGGATGAGTTTTTTGCGACCAATACCCACATTATCCTCAAAATAAATCAATTTTTAGCCATTATGTACTGAATATTAATTTATTATAAAATAATATTTCTATCTTTTCCTAAGGTGCACCTCACCCCTTTTATAAAAAGGCACTCCCCCTTTCCTCTAATTCACACCTTCAAAGCCATTTGGATCATCCAATACCTGCCAAAATATCCTCCAAACTTCCCTCAATTCAACCTAGAGGCTTTAATTTTGTCATAAATCCAACCTAAGAAGCCCTTTTGATCAAATCAAAAGGAAGAACCCGAAGAAAAGATAATGATTTCCCCACCCTCTTTAAAGTTCCTTTCTTCTTCCACTTCTTATTTATTTGTTATATCCATTCTAAAATAATAACTCTAGTATCTTCTATATAATTTGATGTTATTTAAAATCTGTTAAAACCATATTTAGTATTTTATCCATCCTTTGAATGACATGTCACTATACATGCCTATGTACGGCCTACCGTCTCCACGTCGTGGTGTAATTGTTATTCAATAAGTTATTATTTGGATGGGTATGATAATGATGTGTAATTTTTGTAAATAATAAATATTACATTATAATTATTCTGTATATATGATATAAAATCCAATTATATATTATTTTAATATCAAAAGAATGATATTGTCGCTCGTGCGTACATACGGACTACCGTCTCCACGAACGCTATTAGATTCATTCCCCATCGTATCCATTCAAGAATAATTTTCATTTGATGGTTAAAAATAATTTTTAAAGATTTAATATAATTATGGATATAAATAAGATACAACTAATCCATAACAAACACGTCTCACATAACAAATCATATAAAGTAAAACAAATCAGTTAACACCCGAAACAACGATAATACTAAGATATTATTAACAAAGCAATGTTAAAAGATCATATATGATATCATATTAATGTATATTATTCTTTTATAATTTAATAACAATTATTTCACCATTATAAGGGAGGTTATCCTACACTAATCCAAGGAAACGTACAATGTAAGGGTTAATTTCACAATCCCTTCGTTATCCGAGGTTGTTTATACGTAATTATCTACTCGGATCTCTTTATCATCCACATCCATTTTTCTTAAAAATGTATTTAAAATCATTCTTACTATTTTATAGACTATGGGTTAAAGTCATTTACACCCTTGTTGAGTTTTTTAAGATGTTTATAAAGTAATCATTCCGTCATTTTCCTAACAATGTTCTTTTTAACCTTTTCGACATGATTAAGGTAAAAATGTCCTTTTTTTAACTTATACGGAAGGTGCTGCTATTTTCTACCATTATAAAATTGTCGAAGCTTCCCTTACAAGATTATAAGAATATTTTCAATGTAAATTTTTTATTTTATAATTATGTGACTTTTAAATGATTTCAAAAAAGGGGATATTTCTCAAAAATAGTTTTGATTTCATATATATCAACATCCTTTGATGGATTTTAATCTTATTTTAAGTTGATTTATTATGATACAAAACATACATATTGTATTGAAGGTTTTGTGATATGTTTGACTGTGGATGTTTTATTTTTATACCATTCATGGTTTATGGATAAAGTGTTGACATTTCGTATTCTAGTTTTAATACAAATGTTTATGTTATGTTTAAACCTATTCATACGAGGAATGTACTGGACTTAGTAAGTGATGCGTGGAACCCACTATAGCTACTCGATGCATCAGTAGGTCTCATGAGAAAAACTAGGGTCATGGCATAAGGCCTTGACAAAATATTATTTGTATTCTTGGCACAAGGCCTTGACTATTTGGTTATAATAGTCTGGCATTATGCATTCCATCATTATCAATGTGGTTATTGATATTGCATGTTATTATTTGACTACTAGAATATCCATGTGAATATGTAAATGAAATTATTTAATTTTATTTCTGCCATATTATATTTAAGCTCATGTTTAAAAGTATTTTGTTTTATTTATGCATTACCTTAAATGTTTATTCTTATTTATTAAAGTTTCCACTATATTTTTATCCTTACTAGTAATCTGAGATCACCCCTTTCTTTGTTTTATTTTTCACAGGATGTGTAGAAGTATTTTATGAATGACCTGTAGGGATAGTATGAGGGTATATGAGTGTGGTCTATAGAGACAAGATGTTTTTGTAGTGTTTCACTTTATGATGTAATGTAAACTTTATGAATTCATCTAGTGATTCCAAGGCTACTAAACTAATCGGTCTTTCGAGACTAGATCTTTTGCGATCATGACAATATAATGTAATAATGCACCGACTCTGGTTAACTGGGGTCGGGGCGTTACAGTTGGTATCAGAGAAGTTTAGTACAATCATTGGGAGCAAGATTTAGATAAACTATGATTAGAGCACATAGACCTAAGATGGAATTTGAGGATTAGTATATAAGAACTTCCTAAAATTTTGGTATTGTAGAGTTTTTTTGAGTTTTTTGAGCAATACATCCCTGTATGGATACGAGCAGGTAGAGGCGGCTCTAGCACATGGGTACCAAGGGGTAAAACCCAAAAACACCTCTTTGAGCAAGACAAGAATGGGAACTGGTGCACAACAATGGGCCTTGTTTCACTCTTGGTTATTACACTCCCAGGGTATGTGCTTAAGATAATTCTCATTTTCATTACAAACCATTTTGAAGGGTTTATGAGTATATACATCCTCAAAGAAAACATTTTTATGATTGTGGATTATGTCCATAAATTGTTCCATTTATGTCAAAAGTTTTACAAGTTTGGATTTATGTATTGTGATTCATAAACTAATCTAGTGTATGCTATTGTATCAAAATGGAACCCAGTATAAAGAATGTGAACTCCAGCAATACGTATGATCCAAAGAGTAAGAAGGATCATATCTGTCATGTTATTAAGAAAACATTTAAAAGGGAAATTGTCTCCCATGTATTCTCAACATATGAAGAAATACTATCATGTGTTAATAAGATAAGTAAATAATTCTCTGAGTCATATGGATTTGAAGGGAAGAAAGAGAAGAAAAGAATGGAAGAGAGAAATATGGATAAAGGGAAGAGGGAAAATAAGAATTTCACCATATGTGATAATTGTGGGAAGAAACACCCTGGAACTTGCCTGAAGGGAATGGGAGTATGTTACTATTTATGTGAATGCAAGGGTATGAAAATGGTCTCAAATGTACAATGCTTCATCTATAAGGAGTTGTGACACTATGAAAAAAAATGTCCAAATCATCAGAGTATGCCCCAAATGATGTTAGTGGATAATAATCAAGTTATGATACTACCACAGATGATGAGGAATGATTAGAGTTCTTATGTTGTTATTATAGAATTATGTCATTTGAGTTTTGTATCAACGCTGTACTGGTTATAATAATTATGTAGTATATAAGGATTATATTGCAATACTATTTCATTAAGGAATTTAGATTGTGTGGAACTAATAAAAGTGACTTAATAGTAGCTTAAATTTTTGGAAAATATATGTTTGAGAGAAAGATAAACCATGATATGGTTCTGATACCGAGGTAGTGATTTTGGAATAATACAAGATTGATTTGGATAAATTATGTTGGATATTCTTGACTCCCTTGAAACTGATTAATGATTTGTGTATTCCATCATTGTTGGAGTTTATAGAATGTTTGGATAGAAGGAGTATATCGAGTATTATATAAGGAATAATGGATCATGAATATAATCAATAAGGTTTTACGGTAATTCAAGATGTTGTAGTGTTTTAAAAGAATACATGATGGAGGTGTTCACATGTTATTTCACAGAAAAAGGGATCTTCATTGTGTTTACCTTCCTTATAAACTTTGGACTGTGAGTTTGTATAGAAGTATTTTGGATAATTCTAGTTTGAGATTATTATTGGATTGCCATAATGGGACAACCCGGAGGTCGGGCGGCAACTCGTCGCGTCCGGCAAGGCTGTGAGACTTGAACCCGCTACTGAAGGGAGACAAGGGTGAATCACCTACCACTGGCCCACGTGATGTCCTGGATTGAATAATGTAGTTTTTTAAAAATTTCTGGTAGATGAATTAGAAATTCATTTTTTTGGAACCCTATACGAATAGAATAAATGGAATATTTTTTTAAGTTCTATTATCTTTTAGAGTGAAAGATGAGTTTGTTGTAGAAATTAGTGAAAGGACGGAACTATGCTTGTCAAGTATATATATATATATATATTCTTCTCATATTCTATGAAGAAATTAATTCTTAAATATTTGTCAAGGGATCTTAAAATGAAAAATGTGTTATCCTAATACCTAATGTTTTGTTGAACCGATGATATTTTAAATCATCCTAGATAGATAGCTTTGAGGCCCTCAATTATACAATTGTTTTTAACTGATGTCCTCAATAAATCCCTATAAATATTTACATTTTTCCTTCAATTATGTGTATCTAATTTCCACCAATGTTCTCCAAATCGAGATCATAATTTGGTGGTGACCCTTTCATTTATCTTTTCATTTTATTAATACTAAATTTTATTAACCCAATTTTCGATGTGAGTTTTCCCACAAAGATATTTTTTATTTTCAACATTTGATTTTCGAAGAACAATTTCAAATTGCGAGGATAAAATTTATTGAATTAGGGGAGAATGTAACACCCCAAGCTTCTATGGTACACTTCTCTTTGAATAGCACAGTAGCGTGTGTTGTACGCAACTTTGAGTTCTAACACACCACAACCAATCAAACTAGCCGTTATGAATAGTAATATCAACTTTTTTGAAGTTTTATACAATTTATCTTTCTAAATTTAATTCATTTTTTGATTATTAATATCTAAATTAGCTTGGGGTGAATATTTGGTACATTTCTGATAACTTTCATACTTTGATGAATAGTGAAAATTACTAACTTTTAATAAAAAACAACTTTTTCTAATCAAAGTAATTAATAGTGATAAATTATGAATTTGAGTGATTTTAAAGAAAAATTAGATTATATTTTTACCATTTAATCCAATTTTTGTCATTGGACAAAATTTCACATTTAAACTGGACATAAGTAAGTGTCAATCTTTTGATAGTTATTATTTCTTAAAAACACGCTTTTTGTTTTTACAACGGGAATTAATTTTAAATTAATTTCTGCCACTTCTATGTTTTGAAATTAGAAAAATGGATTACATTTTTAGAATCAGGAGGTCCAAATTGTGTCAATAGGTTACTTTTATTTTTAGACACTCTGAATAATTACTTCGGTAAATATTTTATTTACCTTTGTTAAAGGGTAAATCCGGTAAATAAGGGTAAACAAATAACATTATAATAATATTAAATTACACTAAAACGTGTCCTAATCCTATTGGTTGATACATGTCATAACATGGTCATATTTGGGTCGATTTTGGGACCCCATGGAGCCACTTGTAATTGATAATGACACTTTATATTAATTAAGTTAAAGTAAATACAAAAATGATATAAGCATATATTTTTAGAAAAACAATTTTTACATAGAGTTATATATGTTATATTTTAGACTATAAAAATTCATTAGAAAGATAAAAGGATTTACTAAATAATAGTATTTTATTTATAAATTTTAGACATTTAATAATTAAATTTATTTATGACACAATAATGATGCAATATTTCCCTTATTAATGGAATAATAAAATAATTGGTATTATACATGTTAAAATAAATACAATTTGGAAGATTTGATGACATCCACTAAATTTATTAGTTAATATGACTCGTTAGGATTTATTAAATGAATTTTTTAGAATTAATAAAGTTGTTAAGACTTTATCAAAAATAAATTATTAAATAGTGTCAAAATTGACATAAAAGAGTTTTTAAAACAAATATTATATTATAAATTGATATAATATTCCTAAAAATCTATGGTTCGGACAAAGAACTTATATAATTATATATTTATCATTAATTAACCACTTGGGGGTCTCTTGGATGTTTTTTGTAATTTTATTAATGATATAATATAAAAATACAAAGAGACGTGGAAAATGTCAAACTAATTAATTAAGAGTTAAAACTAAAAGATAAGGTTAGTAAATTAACCCAAACCTGCTAAAACCTATTGGTTGAGTTGTTTTCGACCCATCCCCACCTTATCCTCAAAATAAATCAGTTTGGATCCATTATAAACCGAATATTAATATATTATAAAACAATATTTCTAGTTTTTCCTAAGGTGCCCCTCACCCATCTTATAAAAGGACACTCCCCCTTCCCTTTAATTTACACCTTCAAATCCATTTGGCTCAGCCAAAACCTGCCCAAATAACCTCCCAACGTCCCTAAATTCAACCTAGATGGCATAGTTTGATCATAAAGCAGACCTAAGAATCCCTTTTGATCAAATCAAAAGGAAGAACCCGAAGAAGTGGTAATGATTTCACCACCCTCTTTCAAGTTCCTTTCTTCTTACGCTTCTTATTTCTTTGTTATATCCATTGTAAAATAATAAATCCAGTATATTATATATAATGTGATGTTATTAAAAATATGTTAAAACCATATTCAGTATTTTATCCATCTTTTTAATTACATGTCACCATACGTGCGTACGTACGGCCTACCGTCTCCACGTCCTGGTGTAATTGTTATTCAGAACATTATTATTTTGATGGGTATGATAATGATGTTTAATTGATGTAAATAATAAATATTACATGATAATGATTATGTATATATGATTTACCATCTAATTAAATATTATTTTCATATCATAAGAATGATATTGTCGCTCGTGCGTACGTACAGACTACTGTCTCCATGAACTTGATGAGATTCATTCCCCATCGTATCCATTCAAAAATAATTTTCATTTGATGGTTAAAAATAATGTTTAAAGACTTAATATAATTCTGTATATGAATAGGATACAACATATCCATAACAAAAACATCTTACGTAACAAAGTATATAAAGTAAAACAAATCTTTTAACACATGAAACAATGATAATACTAAGATATTATTAACAAATCAATGTTAAAAGATCATATATGATATCATATTAATGTATATGATTATTTTATATTTTAATAACAATTATTTCACCATTATATAGTAGGTTAACTTACCCTCAACCAAGTAAATATACAAGTTAAGGGTTAATTTCACAATCTCTTCATTATCCGAGGTATTTTATATGTAATTATCTACTGCGATCTCTTTATCATCAACATCCATGTTTCATAAAAATGTATTTCAAAACATTATTAATATTTTACAGACTATGGGTTAAAGTCATTTATACCCCTTTTGACTTTTTATAAGATGTTTATAAAGAATATTTCAATCATTTTCCAAACAAGGTCCTTTTTAACCTTTTCGAAAAAATTAAGGTAAGAATGTATTTTTTAATCTTATACGGATGGTGCTGTTATTTTCTGCCGTTAAAAAACCGTCAAATCTTCCCTTACAATATTATAAGAATATTTTCAAAGTAAATGATTTATTTTATAATTATTTGACTTTTAAATGATTTCAAAAAATGGAGATATTTCTCTCAAATAGTTTTGATTTCATCTATGTCAACATTCTTTGATATATTTTAAGCTTATTTGATATTGATTTATTTTGATACAAAACATCCATATTTTATTGAGGGTTTTGTGATATGTTTGACTATGGATGTGTTATTTTTATACCATTTATGGTTTATGAATAATGTTTTGACATTTCATACGCTAGTTTTAATATGAATGTTTATGTTATGTTTAAACCTATTCATATGAGGAATGCATTGGACTTAGTAAGTGACGGGTGGAGCCCGCTATAGCTCCTCGATGCATCGGTATGTCTCATGAGACAAACTAGTTTCTTGGCACAAGGGCTTGACAAAATCATATTTTTAGTCTTGGCATAAGGCCTTGACAATGTGGTTATAATAGTCTGGCCTTATGCATTCCATCATTATGAAAGTGGTTATTGATATTTCCTGTGATTATTCGACTAGTAGAATATCCATGTGAATAATTAAATGGAATTATTTCTTTTTTTTTCTGACATATTATGCTGAAGTTCAAGTTTCAAAGTATTTGGTTTTAGTTATGCATTGCCTTAAATGTTTATACTTATTTATGAAAGTTTTTGCTATATTGTTATCCTTATTGGGCATCTGAGCTCACCCCTTTCTATGTTTGATTTTTCCGAGGATGTAAAGAAGTATTTTATGAATGACATACATGGATAGTATGAGGGGATATGAGTGTGGTCTATGGAGACAAGTTGTTGTTGTAGTTTTTCAATTTATGAAGTAATGTCAACATTATGAATGTATCTAGTGATCCCAAGGCTACTAAACTAATCATTATTTTGAGACATGATCTTTTGTGATCATGCTAATGTTATGTAATAATGCACCCACTCTTGGTAACTGGGGTTGGGGTGTTAAAATGATTTTTAGTAGAGTTACTTTAGAACTTGTACTTGACATCCCTTATATGATATATATTTACTGTTTAAATAAATGGGAATCGTTTGTGTTATCTATACTGAGACCTCGTATATGTATCATTAGCTTGAACCCCATCTAAGGATTATCTTTTTCTTTTGGTTAAATGAAAATTTGGTAAAGAAATGTTGATGTTTCTTATAAATATATAATGAATCTTCCCGTGGTTATGTTGGACCTAGAGGCTAAGTGGTAAGTCGAAGTGATCTTTTCAGGCATGACCTTGTTTTAGAAAAAAAACCCTTATACTTTAGTAAGGTGATATCCCGATAGTGGTATCACCCTTAGAACCTTTATCAATTTATAAATGACCTTGATAAGTCTTATGATGAGAGGTTTCATTAGGGTGTCGTTTGACCCATGTTGGACTCCTAATAATAAATTGAAACCTTGGGTAAATTGGTGATTGATCGGAAGGTTAATCCCTGTTAAAGGTGTGAGAATCTTGTAATGAACCAATTCTGTGGGTTAGAAATGCCCCAGGCATTGTAATATACTTCATAGGTCATGTAACCTTATTTTTTTTCTATGAGATATCATATTCTAGGAATTTGTAGTGCTATTTGTGCTATTTTTATGTCGCAATGGAACAAGTTGATATGCATGACACCTATCTAGTTAAAAGTGATATGTTAAATTCATATGTTTTTAGGGTGAAAAGGCCATGTAATACCTTAAAATATATGGTTACCTGACCACTTGGATGATGTTTTGTCATTCATATAGGAGACTTTCAAGGGTCATCATTGGATTAGATTGACATGGGAATTGTGAGCTTGTTATGAGCATTGTACCTTGACCTATAAGTTGAATGTTCAATTTTCCCAGGGATTCAAGATGACATTATATAAAGGACCATGTGTTTTGTCACGGATGATCCATAAAAGTATTGTATTTTTTAATCCTCGATGCTTATAACACATATGGACTTGAAAAGGTGGGAGAATCATGTGTATTTATAATAGAAAATCTTACCAACTGTGCTTATGAGCAGCTGGTTTTCCTCTCTTCTTGTTTTTTGTTTATTAAAAGTGTTTAGACATGTCTGGGAACTAGTTTTACTAGTGTTAGAATGTGTTCCATCATATTTTTTCAGTTCTTGGTGAATCGATTACTTGGACACTCTTATGATGGAGAGAGTCACATTGGTCATAAGAAACACATCCTTCCATGTATAAGGATCACGATAGTAGGGGACCATTTGAAAATGATCAGGATGAGATTAACTAATTAATGAAATTTGGATTCCTTTCATCAAGGTGAGTTTCATGGGAGATCCATCCTAAATGATACTAATGTTCTAGGTAACATGGTTAGATTGGCCTTGATGGTAAAAGACATGAAGAGGCATGAATTGGGTCTGGAAATTGGTGGTTCGGAAGTGTACACCCACTATGTATGAAAATTTTAGTACACACCAGTTGTGTGTGAAACCTTTTGGATAACTAGATTTTGAGTGGCCATGTTTGATCCAGGGATTGATGGTTTCAAATTTTGATGCTTTGAGCATGGTGACCTAGAGCTTGAGTAAATTAAATGTAGTATAGTTAGGAGGGCTATTCTGTAATCAATCCAGACACTGTGAGGCAATTCACCCATGTTTGAACATGGACAATCATGTTTAGGACACTTAGTTTCTAGAATTGGATAAAGTTGTTACATCCTGTTTTAATTGTGATCATGGATTAGAATGAGCAACACACACAATATTGACATCATGGTGTACTCATGATTTATTGATAATCATGAACCCTATCTTCACTTTATCCTAAGTATGCTAAGAGAGTGTCAAGAATATGTCAAGAAAAACTGATCATGTTCCCTTTATTTCATGATGAATGGAATCCTTGGGAGTGTTCTCAATGGGCAATTTAATGGAATCCTTATTGTGTGGATTCCACCATTGGTAGTTAGTTGTGACCCTTTCTTACGATATTCAGTGAATGTGTTTGATAAAATTTCAATATGAATCTATTTAAAGGCTTTGGGATGTATCATCAGAAATGATTTATCTGTCTAAGACATGTATTTTTGAAAATAGTCATCCATAGGTTTTTCGATGATAGATCCTTTAAAGGAAGTTATAAGGTTATTATGGAACAATTCTGTGTATGTTGTGGGTTTTGGCAGGTGTCTAGAATGGGTCGTCCGAGATTTTCAAGGAAGGCCAAAGTGACCAATTTTGGGTTGGGTCAATTGGAATTGACCATTGATATCGGAGTAAGGGATATGGTTAGTTTCCTCTCCTGCAATTAGGTGTATTTTTTGAGAAACATTACAGTAGCATCATTAGAATGATACAAACATGCTTTGATAGGAAATTCCAATGGTTTGGGTATCATGGATTAGAATTTGTTGTTCAAAGGGTAAGACCAGAGGTATGGAGCACCTTATGATCCTTGATATTAGAGATTATGACATGATCATATCTCAGATTAGAAGGTCTTGTGTAAGTTTTTTCAAGATGTTTCATCCTTTTTTTTGGGCATTGGCCCGAGTTTTAGCGAGTTAAGCACCATATGCTTAAAATAACTCTTGAAGGTGAATTGGGAATTTCAAAATGCAACATGACCATTTGAATGAAACTTCATGACCCTCATAGGTCAGGTTTTGTTTACACTATTCCCTAAGGATTCTTGTGGATAAGAAGTTCTAACGTGGGGATATTATAATGTCCCATGTTTTGGACCAGTTGAAAATTCCTTGTGAATTTATAATTTTCTTATGTAGTAGATGATTCATATATTAAATTTAATATTATAAGGTAAATATATGAATTGGATGACTTAAAAATGAATTTTTTGGATTAGGATTAAGCATTAGGAGGTCCCTCAGAAATTAAATTATGTTTTAGAAGAATTAGGATAAAAAACTATTTTTTGGAGATTTTTAATAAGGCACATGGTTGGCGCACCGTTAATTTAACCATGTGGGTAACCTATGCAACCCATTTTCTTCAGGGGAATGATTTTTTTATAGTGCAACCTCCCAGAGTAACTGTACACCTTGTTACAGGTGTGAAGAGGTAACCCTCATGGTATGCACATGGTTTTCCAAAACCATTATCCTAGCCTACACCCTTAGTTCCACTTAACCAATAGCTATGGACGATTTAGGCACAAATTTTTCCTAAAAGTGAGACCTAACCGTGAAAGGTAAGAAACCTAGGTAGAGTAGTTTGCACAGTTGGTGCACGGTTTTTCAAACTATACGTCTCTTTAAATGATCTTAATAAGACAGTTTCCCCCATCCTATATTTCTTTTCCTTCCCCCTCTTCTTTCTTAATTCCTTCATAGAAAGGGGAGCATGCGAGAGATCCTCCTCCTATCCTTCCTAGGATTTGGATACTCTTCCTCATCTAGACATCATTTCACGCACCGTTGGTCTCACTGGATGCATATCGGTATTCTCTCGAATCCTCGTGCTTATGTTCTTTTTTTACCTCGCCATAAGGAATGATAAATATATACAAGCTTTTCACCCTATTTTCAAGGCATTTTAAGATTCTTATTTCGCAAATTCCAGATCAAATTAAATTCCACTAATGGATTATTAGACTATCCTAATCAAAATGTAGGTGGTCTATATTCTTTCCTCATAATGTATTTTCATTTATATAATATTTTCACTATGTCGTGTGTCATAAATTCTAGGCGTCGCTTCTAGATTTCTGAAATTCCTTAGACTAAATTATTAGACAATATTTCATTTTATTTTAAGGCCCCCTTGATATGGTAGAGGTTAGACATCTACCCACCCCCCTATGGTGGGATCACTAAATCACCTAATTATTTTTATTGTTCTTTTGAATAAACAACCCTTGGGGACTGTTAATTATATTGGTTATGCTTATATTCAACTTCTCATGCTTGTATTTCATTATAAATCTACCTGTTTTGGTGTGTTAAATTATTCCACTTGATTTAGATGTTTAAGTTGAACTAAATTACTTTCAGGATAAAAATTTCATGTTTTCTAATAAATCCACTATTTGAGGTACAATACATTATAAATCAAAAGGTGATTTGATTGATAATGTGATTAGTAATTTGTATCATTGGAATGGGTTCTCCCAAGGACTTCATAGTTATTGTTAAATGAAATGTCCCTCTTCTGATTTATAATTGAAATGTCCTAGTGATATAAATTGAATTTATTATGGCATGCGTGGTCTTATAACCTATGCTAAAAATGTGAAAGTGGAATATACTAAAATGGATCCACTATGACTTGAGTTATGTTGATTGCCTCATTACAGAACATAGGGCTAAGGGATCATATGGAAAGATGGACTACCTTACACTTTTATATAATGAATGGAGGGACCTCAGCTAGGGTTATTGAGTATGGCACATCATAATTTCAGGTCAATGATTATGGGTATGGTGTCTCACATTATAGATACCCAACCTTTTCTTACATTACAATCACATCATTATAAAGATAAATAACATAATAGTATCACACCATGAGGATCCATAGGTTTAGTGTCTTGGGAAAACTAGGACAAAACATAACATTTACAACATCAAACAAAAACATTTATTTAATTCCTTCTTCTCTAGCTTCTTATTGGAACTTGACTTATCTGTAGTACATGTAGTCACCTAAGGATATACATCAAACATGGGTGAGATAAAATCCCAGTAAGAGGATAGATAATAACAATATAGCAAGGGGTGATCATAATCCTAACATTGGCAAATGATCATGAACATGAAAGAAATCATAAATATAAGACTTGAAATGTGGCAATGCATAAAAATGAAACATCTTGTTTTAGTGGTTAACTACCACAAATACATGTTAATAATGATAGAATTTCATTCACACATCATTTCACTTAATCTCATGAGATTCATCACTTTACCCAATGCATTGGAGCACTGTATAATTCTGGCCGCACCTGTCACATTCAAACATTCATATTACTCTATATAATTCTGGGCGCACCCGTCAAATCATAACATTATCATTATCATGCATTAAACATAGGACATATATAAAAAATTGAACATAAATAACCCATGTAAAGTAACGGGTTTCATCTCATAAGAACACATTCATAAAATTTGAGTTCCGAAAAAAATTGGAATAACATATTTGATACAAGAACCATCACCATTTAGTGAGAAGTAAAATGTGTGTTATTGAAAGAAGAGTTATTTTGGGAAAAATTGTGTTTGACATAAAATCCTTTGGAGAGAAAATATATCCCATAATAAGTAATGTAATGATTAATAAATTATTTTTAAGGAGTAGCCATACCAAAAATGGAGTGAAAGAGGGAGAACCCGAAGAAAGAATGTTGTGTTTGATATTTTCCCTCTTACCCTATATCTGAATGCTTTCTTCACTTTAATGTCCTGTATAAACACATTATAATAATTAATTGAAAATTCCAGAACCTTGTGTACATGAATATGGGTCATTATGGTTTCATTAAGTTATTTTATGGGCCTTTTGATGAGTTATAGAGTTTATAAAACATTGTACGGGAATGTTCGTTTTTATGGTTTTCTTGAGCGGTTCACATTTATTCATAAGTAGAACATGGGTAAACATAAAGAATTGATATTTTATGTTATTAACTATATTCCAGAATTTTAAATGATCTTTTAATTAATTACATTATATACCATGTGGATGAATCATTAGACATGAATTAAATGATTATTGTTTGGGTTAATTTGGGCGGTTTTTCAACCACAACGAACTGGTTTTGTTTAATCATTTGGTAATATGTACATAAGTTATTTACAGAACATTAAATAGGATATAATAAATATAAAATAATCTGGTTCAACCATAAAAATAGTTTAATGACCAAATCTGAAGGCGGAAAAGAAAATTGAAAACATGTCGTTCTTGAAGGTGATAAATTAACACCACATGAATGACATTTTCTTTTTGAAAATAAAAAGAAGTGGAGAAGAGGGTTGGATGATATAATATACCATTAGTATAATAAAATTACATTATATCTATAATACTAGAGTTACCATACCATGTGGATGAAGATAGGTGGAGGGATAATAAGAAAAGAACTTGAAGTTGAATTAAAATTAAAGGAAAAGAGAGAGGGGAATTGTCTCTTGAGTTATCCTCATGAGATCCTCCTAAAGGCACATTGGATTGGTCTTTTCATTAGACTAGAAGCTTCTTATACATGGGGGAGGGGATAGGGAAGATGTTTGGATGAGTTTAGAGAAGGCTTGAAGCTTGAGAGGTGTGAGGAATTGAGGGTGTGAAGGGTGGTATTTATAGTGGAGGGGAGAGGGGATTTCTCAATATAAAATTCATTAATTTATTATTTCTACACAAGACAAGGAATAGTGAGTCTTCCATGACTAAATAAAGTATTTGTATCATTTGAATTCGAACCAACTGGGCTTACATCAGCATAACATCATACATGACTCTATAATTAGTGTTTTTAGTTTATTTTGTAAATTATGGTATTTCACTATTCATAAAAATTATAGTATTTCAGCAACATCCCAAATATTCACCCTAACCATTTTTCGACCTATAGAGTTCAAAAATGAAGTCCATTTTTCAAAAATAATTCTCTAAATTTGATTAATTTTATTTTTGAAAAAAATCATAATTTACTTGAAAAATATTGTTTTAAAAAATTAAAACCGATTTTATAATGCTTTCAAAAATTACATAAGGTCTTATAAAATTGTCTTAAAACTAGAAGACATATAATTTTTAATTTATGAACAAATTTTAAGAAAATAAATTTTATTTTAAGTTTATTAATTAAATATAATTAATTATTTATGACTTACAAAAATACCAATACTTTTACTATGGCCAAATTGTCACTTATAAGATGCCTAAGTTTAATTTAATCATTCATGGGTAAGATTACTATTCTTTTGGAAGATTTACTAGTCATAAGGGTCATATTACTATTCTTAAGGGTAGGTTACTATTTATAAGGGTATGTTACTGTTCACCAAAAAAAAGGTTGTTCTATTAGACTCCAAAAATCATCCTGAACACAACCGTGTATGTCATATTTTTGAAATATAAACCATAGAAGTGATAAAGTTATGTTTAATGGTCACATAAAATTTAGTATCATTATATTTCATTGTGTTTACTACTGTGATTATAATATAAGGAACAATTATAAGAAGGTAATTTCATTGATAAAACTTTTGGTCGTTACATTCTTCCCCCACTACGAGAAAAAAGACTATTTGCGACGGGAATAAATCTCGTCGCAAAAAATCCGTCAAAGTGGATATTTGCGACGGGATTTCGTGTCCCGTCACAAAATGTTTAGCGTGGGTAGCGTGCCAAACAGCGCGAAGTTTATTTGTGGTGGGGGGATCCCCCCGTCGCAAATAGTGAAGTATTTGCGATGGGGCCCGTCGCAAATACCCGGTGGCGTTTAATAGCTTTTTGCGACGGGATGTCCTCCTGTCGCAAAAGGTGTGTCGGTAGGGACTATTTGCGATGGGACCCGTAGCAAATAACGTTTTAACCGTTGACAATAATTAATGCGGGCGTATGTATTTGCGACGGGACTCGTCCTAAAATAAACTATTTACGACGGGTTACACGTCGCAAATAATCTAACCTATA
Source organism: Viscum album (assembly GCA_963277665.1). NCBI lineage: Eukaryota > Viridiplantae > Streptophyta > Magnoliopsida > Santalales > Viscaceae > Viscum > Viscum album. The sequence goes on from OY728163.1 coordinate 766,659,262, forward strand.
TATACCCCCATCCGTTTTTCTTCTCATTCCACTCAATTCCTAGATCTTGTATCTCTCTAAACTCTGATTTCATAGAATATTTTTTTCTAAGTTAATTTTTTTGGACACGAAGAAGATGTGAAGCTGTCTACATCAATATCAAATAATGTTTAAGGGTATTTATGTTTTATTTAACTTATTATTTATTTCAAATTTTTAAGTTAATTTTTATTATTGTTGATTAGTTGTGATTAAATCGAATGTAAATTGTTTTGTCATGGCTATTTATTTGTACGAATAAATTGAAATTTTTAGTATTAATTTTTAATAATTAGTAGTTATTAGAAATTATTAACGATATTTTGTAACGTATATAATTAATTTGTAGTAATTAATTATAATTGGTAATAAATAATAATAACTACTAATAAATAGTAATAATTATTAATAATTATTAATAAATAGTAATAATTATTAATAATTACTAATAAATAGTAATAAATAGTAATGAATATTACTAAATAGTAATAAATGCTAATAATTATTAATAAATAGAAATAAATAGAAATAAATAGTAATAATGAGAAACAAATAGTAATAAATAGTAATAATGAGTAATAAATAGTAATAAATTGAAATAATGAGTAATAATTAGTAATAAATTTTAATAATTAGTAATGAATTGTAAAAATTAGTAATAAATTGTAATAATAAATAAAAAATTGTAATAATTAGTAATAAAATGTAATAATTAGTAATAAATTATATTAATTAGTAATAAATTGTAATAATTTGTAATAAACTGTATTAATTAGTAATAAATTGTAATAATTAGTAATAAATTGTAATAATTAGTAATAAATAGTAATAATTAGTAAGAAATTGTAATAATTAGAAATAATTTGTAATAATTAGTAATAAATTGTAATAATTAGAAATAAATTTTAATAATTAGAAATAATTAGTAATAATTAGTAATAAATTGTTGTAATTAGTAATAATTAGTAATAATTAGTAATAATTAGTAATAAATTTTAATAATTAATAATAAATTGTAATAATTAGTAATAAATTGTAATAATTAGTAATAAATTGTAATAAATTGTAATAATTACTTATTAATTGTAATAACAAGTAATAACTTGTACTAATTAGTAATATATTGTAATAATTAGTAACAACTGTTAATAATTAGTAATAATTAGTAATAAATTGTAACCATTAGTAATAAATAGTCATAATTAGTAATAAATTGTAATAATTAGTAATAAGTTGTATTAATTAGTAATAAATTGTAATAAATTGTATTAATTAGTAATAAGTTGTATTAATTCATAATAAATTGTATTAATTAGTAACAAATTATATTAATTAGTAATAAATTCTAATAATTATTAATAAATTATAATAATTAGTAATAAATTGTAATTATTAATAATAAATTGTAATAATTAGTAATAAACTGTAATAATTAGTAAGAAATTGTAATAATTAGTAATAAACTGTCTTAATTAGTAATAAATTGTAATAATTAGTAATAATTAGTAATAAATTGTAAAAATTAGTAATAAATTGTAATAATTGGTAATAAATTGTAATAAGTAGTAATAAATTGTAATAAATAGTAATAAATTGTAATAATTAGTAATAAATTGCAATAATTAGTAATAAATTGTAATAATTAGTAATAAATTGTAATAATTAGTAATAAATTGAAATAATTAGTAATAAATTGTAATAAATTGTAGTAATTACTTATAAATTGTAATAACTAGTAATAAATTGTAATAATTAGTAATATATTGTAATAATTAGTAATAAATGGTAATAATTAGTAATAATTAGTAATAAATTGTAACCATTAGTAATAAATAGTTATAATTAGTAATAAATTGTAATAATTAGTAATAAATTGTAATAATTAGTAATAAATTGTAATAAATTGTATTAATTAGTAATAAGTTGTATTAATTCGTAATAAATTGTATTAATTAGTAATAAATTGTATTAATTAGTAATAAATTCTAATAATTATTAATAAATTCTTATAATTAGTAATAAATTGTAATAATTAGTAATAAATTGTAATAATTAGTAATAAACTGTAATAATTAGTAATAAATTGTAATAATTAGTAATAAACTGTAATAATTAGTAATAAACATTAATAATTACTAATAAATTGTAATAATTACTAATAAACAGTAATAATTGGTAATAATTAGTAATAATTAGTAATAAATAGGAATAATTAGTTATAAATACTAATAATTAGTAATAATTAGTTATAATTAGTAATAATTAGTAATAATTAATAATAATTAATAATAACTAGTATTGATTAGTAATAATTAGTAATAATTAGTAATAATTAGTAATAATTAGAAATAATTAGTAATAATTAGTAATAAATTGTAATAATTAGGATTAATTAGGAATAATTAGGATTGATTAGTAATAATTAGGAATAATTTTTAATAATTAGGAATAATACTAATAATTAAGAATAATTAAGAATAAATAGCACTAAATAGGAATAAATAGGATTAATTAGTAATAATTTGGAATTAATACTAATAATTATGAATAAATACTAATAATAAGCAATAATTAGCAGTAAATAGCAATAAATAGCAATAAATAGCAATAAATAGAAATTAATAGAAATAATTAGCAATAATTAGTAATAATTAGAAATAAATAGCAATAATTAGCAATAATTATCAATAATTATCAATAAATATCAATAATTAGCAATAATTACAAATAATTAGTAATAATTAGCAATAATTATAAATAATTAGTAATAAAGAGAAATAATCAGTAATAAAAAGAAATAATTAGGAATATTTCGTAATAATTAGGAATATTAATGAATAATTTGTAACAAATAGGAATAATTGATAATAATTAGGAATAATATATAATAATTAGCATTTAATTGTAATAATTAGTAATAAATTGTAATAATTAGTAATAAAGTCTAATAATTAGTAATAAGTACTAATAATTACTAATAATTACGAATAAATAATTATAAATAGGAATAATTATAAATAAATATAAATAAATAGGAATAATTAGTAATAAATAAGAATAATTAGTAACAAATAGGAAAAATTAGTAATAATTAGTAATAATTAGTAATAATTAGTAATAATTAATAATAATTAGTAATAATTATTAACAAATAGTAATAATTAGTAATAATTAGTATTAATTAGTAATAATTAGTAATAAATAGTAATAGTTAGAAATAAATAGTAATAGTTAGTAATAAATATTAATAGTGAGTAATAAATATGAATAATTAGTAATAAATAGGAATAATTAGTTAGGAATAGTTAGAAAGAAATTTCAATAAATTCTAATACATTTTAAGAACTTGGCACAATTTCTAGTGGATTGATGACACTCCTTTTCTTCGATGACTTTTCTCCTTCAACTCTCACTAACTCAAAACATTATAAAAAATGTGCTTCTATATAGGCATATTCAATCTTGTATGCACGATATTGGATATGAATTTATAGTAACACATTTTTTATAATGCTTTCAGGCGGTGACAGTTGGAAGAAGACGATTCATCGACGAAAAGGGGGATTTTTTGTCCGACGACTCAGTTACTTGCATCTTTCTCACACTCAAATCACAATGAAGAATCTCGTCGGAGATACTTATATTCATTCTCGTGCATTCAAGAATGAATATGCATACCTCCAACCAGATTCATCATTGTGATTTCAGTGTGAGAAAGATGTAAGTAAGTGATCCGTCAGACAAAAGAGTAGCCGTCAATCCACTGGAAATTGTGTTGCCCTTAATTAATTGTAATTATTAATTAGAAGTAATTAGTGATAATTTTTTTTCAGATTTTATTTTTATAATTTCAAATTATTCAAAAACAGTGATGATATTATATTTTGTAGAAAAATAATGAACAAGGAATTCGACATCCGTCATTATTAGATGATCACACTTGGATAAATCAGTGTAGAAATCCAATGGTTATGGTTTAAATCCTTTATATATTGAGAGCGTTGAATCTTTCTTAGCATTTTCATAATCAAAACCAAAATATGTTTCAAAAGTCACAATTAAGTGTCCTTGTAAAAAATGTGCTCTGAGAACATTTTCCACATTTGAAAATATTGGGGGACATCTCTTGCAGTTTGGTTTTAAAACATATTATGTTTTTTGGTATCAACATGCTGAACACAGTTCCAGAGAAGATTCTAATAACTTGATTCTGGATCCATCACGGTTCCAATATTTAGTACACGATGTTGCATATCCATCTCTTCAACAAACTAAGTGATTGGTGGAGCATAATAAAAATGAAATCTCTTGAAAATAAATTTACTCAAAAAGAATGTGGTTCTAATGAAGTGGAAGGAATTGAAATTTTTCAAGAGGCTACTCAAAATCCATCTTTTCACTAAGAAACTTGAATATCAATGATGACACCCCACAATTAAGGATCGATGGTGATGAAGATGTTAATGATGTTACAAATGAATGTGAATTGACAAGGGATCGTGAAAGTGAAACTCATATGGATATTTATGATGTCGAGGAGGAATATGAAGACATTGACATCATCATATATGAAGATGATAATGAAGGTGAACATTGACACAGTTAAATCCTGGTTATGATCATAACTAATATATATCTATATATGATAGTTATTTTCAACTATCTGCTAACAAAATTAATTTTGTCTTTCAGATGGATCCTGATCTACTTCGTGAATTGTAGGAGGCTGATCTACCTTTGGATGAGGGGGATGTGGGATTATCTGACCCTCATCCTACTGGTGGTTCAAGAAGTATGCGGAGGGGGTGCGGTCTTGCGCAACTGATGATTCTAGACCCTATCCCCGAGCAACATCCACGCCTTGTCTTCAATCCACGCACACAGAGGTATGATAACCTATATATTTTAGTCATCTTTTTCATTAATTTATTTTCATATATACAAATTGTTTGATTATTTATTCTTTTTTCACAGTTTTCCTCATGTAGTTGTTGGACAGGGGAGCGCTATCTTGAGCAATTACTTTTCTCAGCCATGGATCACATGGGAACAGAATCCTGTTGATGTGCAGCTTGACATGTGCAATCATTGGCTGATACGTAAATAAATATTATTTATTTTGAAATTTATTTTATTAATAACTTTATATTATAAATAATTTGTAGGGTTTATGGTATCCCATCGAGGATAGCATGCGTGACGCTATCCATGCAGCATGGGAGGTGGCTATGCTTGAACGTTTGTGTGAATTTTTTCACAATTTGAGAAAGACGTCTATTAAGAAATTAGGAGCGATTGTATTTGATGAGTCTTGTAGAGCCCACTGACCAGAGTACATTTCATCTCAGGTTTGGGATGGATTATGGGCACACTAGTTGGGTGGTGAATTTCAGAGGAGGTCTTCATTGGGTTGGCAGAACCGGGGGAGTGACACAATCCAGTCAGGGGGTGTGGAAAAAACTATAATTTACTAAGTTAAAATTCATTATAGTGATTAACTTAGGTTATCTCCAGATAAGAGTTAACAACAGTCAGTTTTTCAACTTAAAATAAGAGAAATTAGTGAGGTTGTTTTTGAAATTGTTTGATTTGGAAAATACAAGAAAGAAACGTAACAAAGGAAAGAAATTTAAGAAAAGTATTAATAAAAATCAATAAAATAAGTGATTGAAACTATTATATGGGAAGGGTGATTAGGTCAAGGTCGGTTCTCCGATTGTAATTCAATCATAGTTCCAATTTATCCAATTCTCTTCTGATAAATCGATAAAAGTGAGATTCCTCAATCGATTCATCTCACCCCTTTGGTCAAATAGCAATGGTTAGAATAAACCTTTAAAAGATATTATCTTTTTTTACTTTCATTCCAATGTGTAATAGAGTTTTAGTGAATACCTCCATTATCTTAGGCAATTCCCAATCAGGTCTTGTTTATCCCAATCAATAAAGAACATTCACTACTCCTCACACACGTACCGGTGATCACCGAGTACTTCACCACTAAGTCCTAGTATATTCCATCATATATAAACTTGAACCTAGTGGAGGGAGATATTTATAATTTACCAAATAAATAGAAACAACATAATCGAAAATCAAAATACAATCGTACATGATATTAAAAACCGTTACATGAAATTGAAACCGATTTTCTAGAAGAGAGAAAAGGATATTAAAACATGTAGTGCATGAACTCAATAGTTAGAAAATGGAAAACAATACCTTCCCAATTACTCATAATATTTACCACACCATGGTATGGGTAACCGAGTTGAAGTAGGAATAAGAATTCATTACAAAGCTAATAAGAACAAAATAAAGAAAAGCAAGAACAGAAATGTTGATCCTCCATATTCTGTCCTTCAGAATCTTGCCTCTATTATACCCACCAGCCAGCCAAAACACACTGAGGTCCCTTCTTATAGAATGTTTTAAATGAAGTTGGATATTGACCCTCAAAATTTGAGAGTCATTGGATAGGTTTAAAGAAAAATATGGCTGAATCAATGACCATTACCTTTCTGGCCGCCAAAAACTGTTTCAACCACTCCACATGGACGCGCCAAAAAAAGGCCTTTATGAGCTTCATATTTTAAAAAACATTATTGTAAGCCATCCTTTGAATGTCCTCTATCAACACCAGCTGGAATCACCTCATTCTATGGTATAAGGGATGATATATTTTTTATTTAATGTGGTAGGGTTTATTTTTTCATCCAGACTGAGTTCTCTACTTGGTTGATTTTTCTGTACCATTGGGTTTCGAATTGGGTCTTGGTCCAGAAGACAAATTTTAATCCCACGAGCATATGAAGCCCAAAAAAATATTCACTTCAATTAGACCATTATTATCAAAGTTATTCCCAAAGCACATAAGCTATATAAAACTGTCAATTTTACAGAATCACCCCATTTTTACATTTAATCCCAAAATACACAAAAAACACATAAATGATGAAAATATACTCCAATTGAATAATTGAGAGGTATTAAATCATTTAAAAACACATTAATAATAATGAAAATATTAACTCTATCAATTCCCCCAAACATATCCCTTGGACTCCTAGACAAGTCAGAATCAAAATAAAATCAAAAAAATATCCAAGAGATCCACCAATTTGACAACAAGAAACAAAATATATCATTCAACCTCAAAAAATATTATTTCAAGTTCTTAATTTAAGATAATTCAATATATTTACTCTTAATTTCTCCTCCCATGCTCACAAAACACTTACCAAACTTTCATTATCTCTAATCACACAAATTTCAATATTTTGCAATGTCTTTCTCATCCAAAATCTTACAAGGGTCAACATAGGATTGATAAATTCCTACATCTCCTCCTGATGTGAGTAAAAGACATATTTTTATCATGAGGACTTTTCAAGGATGTTCTGTGGCTTCTGGTTGGTAGGATTTAGATGTGAAAATTCTGAGGCTGAATGAAGAGGGCTTGGCTCTTTTTGAAGCAAAATTGCATTACTCTAATTTTTACAAAAGTGTGGTCTCCTCTTCACTTCACTTAGTAGAAAAGCACATCCTTCATCATGTAATATCAAGAAATGTTCACACAGTTCATCATTTCAGTAGAAAACCTTTCAATCTCCTCAAATATAATATATCTTGAATGCTCCAGAAAAGGCACATATTTCTTTCTTCATTAGAAGCTACAGAAAGGCACCACATCTCTCATCATAAAAGCTCTAGAAAAGGCACAACTTTCAGTAGAATGATTTTTTTTCAGCACCAATAACATCTCATCCACTTTTTATTTTCACCCAAATCATCCCCAAATAAGGTAGTAAAATACAAGACATATTCCCCCCCCCACACACACTTATGTTCAAATAGATCATGCAATTTCACTTCAAGAGCAGGTTGGATAGGGAATATTTGACTCTAATGTGGCTAACCAAACAGGATGTTCATGGAATCTGTCGGCTACAAGGATTAAATGTTCAATAAAGGCCATTATGAAAGGGATTATATTGAAAAGGGGGCTTTCAAACCAAAGAAATTCCTTAATCATTTGAAACACATGTACCCCAAACCCCCAAGTTTTGAAAGGAATAAATCAAATTAGGTTTAAAACAAGCATGGTATGGTTCTCTCAAGAAGTGAGGTGATTGTAAAAAATATGAAAATAATAGGTTCAGAAGCCTCACGAGAATCTAATTTCAAATATAAAGACAACGATATGTGTCATGGGATTCAAAAAAAAGTATTTTTCATAAAATTCTGAAAGAATTGAACATGAAACAATGTCATTTTCAGCATTAATTTAAACTTAGTTTCATAGAATAAATTATTTATCCCTTGGACATGTGTTTCAAAAATGTCAAATATAATCATTTATGCTCAAAATATTCAAAAAACCAAATTTTTTTGAAAAATAAACTCCCTTTTTTTATTTTGTTTAAAATAAGTAAAAATAGGAAGAGAAACAATAAAAATCCTAAAATACAAAGGTTCCCTCCCCCACACATAAATGATGTTGTGTCCGCAATGAATTCAAATGGATTTAACATGTAAGGAGACTTTAAAAAAATGAATCACAACAAGAAAGAAAGTGTAAAGGAGAGGTACGACCTGGTGGATTTTATTGATAAACAGGTTGGAGGAGTGTGATCTCCTCCATTGGCTCTGATGGCATGGTCCCAAGGAATTTCTTCAGCCTATGCACATTGATAGTGAATGGATCATGTGCTCCATCCTTCACAATATTAATAGCACCAAAAGGATATACATGAGTAACTATAAATGGGACTTCCCACCTGGAATGATGTTTAGCTGGCATTAACTTGAGTCTTGAATTTAATAACAACACTCTGTCTCCAGGATGGAAGTATTTTGGTTGGATTAGCTTGTCATGAGCCACTCTTGTTCTTTATTTGTAAATCCTATAATTCTCAAATGCTTCCATTCTAATTTCTTTCAGCTCTTGTAACTAAAATCTTCTTTCTTTTCCAGCACTTTCAAATCCAGATTCATCTTCCTCACAGCCCAGTATGCATTGTTTTCCAATTCCACAAATAGGTGACAGATTTTCCCATAAATCAGCCTATATGGACATTTTCCAATTGGGTTTTGTAGGCTGTCTTATAATCCCATAATGTGTATTCTAACCTTTGGCTTCAATCCTTCCTATTTTGATTGATAGTCTTTTCCAAAATTCCTTTGATTTTTCTATTGGACACTTCTGCTTGCCCATTACTCTGTGGATGATAGGTAGTTGATGTTTTATGATGAACCCCATAATTTTAAAACAATGCCTCCATTATCCAATAAAAATAGTGAGTCCCTTGATCACTAATGATGGGTCTAGGAACACTAAACCTACAAAATATGTTAGCCCATACAAAATCACAAACAACTTTATCATCGTCAGTCCTGGTGGCTTTTTCTTCCACCCATTTGGAAACATAATCAACAGTATGCAAAATATAAGAATTTCCAAATGACATTAGGAAAGGGCCCATAAAATCTATCCCCAAAACTTCAAATATTTCACAAAAATTAAGTGGATTTTGGGTAATTTCTTGTCTCTTTGAAATATTTCCTTTAAATTGACATTTTTCACACTATTTACAAAATTCATTAGACTCTTTGAAAAGTGTTGGCCATTATAGTCCAGATTCTAAAACCTTCCTTGCTATCCTTTGGGGTCTAAAGTGGCCTCCACAAGCTAATGTGTAAAAAACGTAAAGACAGAATCAATTTCATTTTTAGGAAAACATATTCTTATCATTTGGCCATTTCTAATCTTCCATCGAAATGGATCATCCTGGATATAATATTTAGATTCATTATTAAATTTTGGAATTTGGTGAGAATTTAAATGATATGGGGCTTCAGATGTTACTAGATAATTGACCATGTCAGCAAACCAAGGTACTTATCCTTCAATCATGTACAACTGCTCTCCTAGAAGGTGATCATTTAGTGGTTCAGTGTCTGGAATTTTATCTTCAGCAGTGTTAGGTAGTCTACTTAAGTGATCAACCACTTGGTTCTCAGATACCTTCTTATCTTTGATTTCTATGTTGAAATCTTGAAGTAATATCATCCATATCACAAGACGTGGTTTTTTTAGCCTTCATCATCAAGTACCTAAGAGCTGCATGATCAGAAAACACAATGACTTTAGTTCCAAGGAGATATGATCTAAATCTTTCAAAAGCAAAAAAACTACTAAAAACTCTTTTTCTATTGTTGTGTAGTTGAATTGGGCCGCATATAAGATATTCGAGGCATATGAAATGACTTGTGGCCTCCCCTCAATTCTCTGAGAAAGTACTGCTCCAAAAGCTTGGTTTTATGTATCACAAAATAGCTGGAATGTTTCTTCCCAATTGGGTGGCTGCATTACTGGTGGTGTAATCAGTCTCCTTTCCAAATCATCAAAGGATTCCCTACATGAACCATTGAAATCGAAACCAGCATATTTCAAAAGTAATATAGAAAGAGGGAGTGAATTCTTACTAAAATCTTTGATAAACCTTCTGTAGAATCATGCATGTCCTAAAAATGATCTAACATGTTTCACACAAGTAGGGTAAGGCAAAGAATTTATCACTTCAATTTTTGATTTATCATGTTCAATGCCTTTCTATGAAATGACCTGCCCAAGGAAAATTTCTCTCTAAACCATAAAATTACACTTTTCAAAATCTAAAACAAGGTTCTTTTCAATGCATGTTTTCAAAACAAATTCCATATTTTTCAAACAATGGTCAAAAGAATTTCCAAAAAACTGTGAAATCATATAAGAAAACCTCCAAGAAATATTCAATGTGATCCAAAAATATACTTACCATACACCTATGAAATTTACCTAGAGCATCACGCAATCCAAATGTCATCATTTTGTATGGAAAAGTGCTGAAAGGGCAAGTAAATGTAGTCTTCTATTGATCCTCAGGAGCAATGGGTACCTGAAAATAACATGAAAATCCATCCAAAAAGCAATAATGAGTAATCCCTGCCAATATATCTAACATATGGTCAATGAAAGGGATTGAGAAATGATCTTTTCAAGTGACCTGGTTCAACTTCCTAAAATCTATGCACACTCTCCAGGTATTCTGAATTCTCACTGGGATTAATTCATTCTTTTCATTCCTCACAATGGTTAGGCTAGTTTTCTTTAGGACTACATGGATGGGGCTAACCCATTGTGAATCTGATATGGGATAGATGATCCCAGCTTCTAACAGCTTCTCAATCTCTTTTTTTCATAACCTCCATTAGGGTGGGTTTCAGCCTCCTTTTGGGTTGTCTGATAGGTGTGGAATCTCCTTTAAGAAAATTTCTATGTGAGTAAATGTTTGGATTTATTCTAGGCATATCACCTAAGCTCCACCCTATTACTTGTACATTCTCTCTCAAAAGCTCAATCAATGATTTTTCTTGAGTTTCATATAGATTACTAGAAATTATTACTTGTAATTTCTCTCCCTCCATAAGGTAAACATATTTTAAATCCATGGGGAGTGGTTTTAATTCTAGATCAAGGGGATAGTCAAGGGATGAAACAAAATTGATGTTCCCCACATCAAATGGTTTGAAATCCTGAACACAATAAATCATATCATCTTTATCATCATTTAACAAATTATCAAAGAAATCAGATTTTACCTCTTCTTCGAATAAGAAATTAGAATCTCCAGGAGTTTCAGCAACTATATGTTTAATGATATATTTAATGCAAAAGTTCTCTCCTAACGATAAGAATTCATGAAACATACATGATTCTTCAATTGGTTCTGTACCATGTTCATGGGAGAGTTTGAAGAGTGAATGATCATGAGATGGGTTCCACATAGATTCAAAAATATTAATGTGGACAATGTTGTCTCCAAAATCCATGGTCAGTGTCCCTTCATGTACATTGATGATGTTTTTGGACATTTTCAAGAAAGGCATTCCCAAAATGATGGGTGACTATGATGGTATCATATCATCTTCCATATTCAATACATAGAAGTTAGCAGGGAATAAAAGATCTTTGACATTTACCAGGACATCCTCCAGAACTCCTGCTGGAAAAAATGTGGATCTATTTGCAAGCTGGACCACTACTCTTGTTGGCTTCAAGTCTCCTATATACAAATAATAATATATTGAGTGAGGTAATAAATTAATCTATGCACCTAAATCGCATAAATAATTAGGTAAATTTAATGAACCAATGGTGCATGGAATAGAAAATGTCTTTGGATCTTGACTTTTGGTTGTAAATTGTTGTGTGATAAGAGCTTAGACACTTCTTCCCAAACTTATACTATCATTCCCTACAAGTATCCTCTTATTGGTGAAAATATCCTTAAAAAATTTAGCATACTTTGGAATTTGTTTGAGTTCTTAAAGAAGAGGTATGTTGATTTACACTTTCTAGATGGTGTCCAGAATTTCTTTTTTTAATTTTTCTTCTTGCAACCTCTTTGATTCTATCATCCTTGATGGAAATGGTGGTGGTATATCTTTCTTCACCCTTTGTTTCCATTTAAATGGTGTTTCTTATTTCTTCTTCCTTGGCCTATCCTTCTCCTCTTCCTCCATCTTATCTTCTTCCCGATGAATTTTCATATAATTTTCATCATTTCCAACATCATTCTCTCCCAGATCAGGTATTCTTGTTTCAGGTTCAATGGGGGATGGTTGTCCAATTTCTTTTCTACTTCTTGTAGTTATAACACTAACACTATTAATTGGGTTTGGGATTGTTTGGGAAGGGAGTTTACCTGTATTTTTGGTCAGAAAGTCCACGAGACTATTAAAATTGTTGGACAAATCATTAACACTGTCCTTCAACCCCTCAAACTCAGATTTTTGCTGATGGATTTGAATTGGAGGTTCTGTACTGGTGGATGGATTTTCATAGGGTCTTTGGAAAGTGGTTGGTTTTTGGTAAGAAGGATGGTTGTAAGATTTCTTTTGTTGAAATGGTGGTGGGTTCTGGAATTGATTCTGGAATGGTGGTTGGTTTTGAAAATGGTTTTGGTACGGAGGTCTACCTTGATTCTGCTGATTTCCAAACCCATATTCTACTTGGTTAGAATCTATACATCCATGATTTTTTGTGGAACTACCTTGGCTGAAAGTCTACCACACATGTTTCCATTCCCTGTATTTCAGAACATTGGTAAGTAAAATGATCAGGTGATGAGCATAAACCAAATACCTTAGCCGGTGCTTTTTGGTAACTAACTTGTTTCAAGGATATTTGTCTCACCATACTAGTTAACTCTTAAATCCTTGTTTATAATAAGGGTGATGGATGAGAAGTTTGTACCTAAGGAATACCTCTTGTTCTAATACCTCTTGTTCCAAACTGCTGCAAGTTCTAATAAATCTTATCAATCAAGCCCTTGGATTCTTCTGGTGTCTTGTCAATCAGTGCACCTCCAGAGGATGCATCAAGAAGGTTTTTGTCATTTTCCAATATTCCTTGATAGAATAAGACAAGAAAGTGATGTTCCTCAATGTCTTTATGCGGAAATATGGAACATAGATTCTTTAATCTCTCCCAGTACTCATAAAGGGTTTCTCTAGATGATTGTAATATGGAGTAGCTTTCCTTCCGAATGGCCGTGCTTCTTGTGGTCGGGAAGAATCTTTGCATGAAACATCTTACCAAGTCATTCATGTCATGTACGTCTCCTAGTTTTAGGTCATACAAAAATTCTTTAGAAGTTCCATCCAATGAAAACGAAAATGCCTTCCACTTTACCAGCTCCTCAGTAATTCCACAGGGTCTGAAAGTTGAGCGAACATGTGTGAACTCTTTAATGTGTTTGTTTGGATCTTCACCTACCAAACCATGAAAATTTGGAAGAAAATTAATCATGTTAGGATTCATTTCAAAGTCATTTCGTAACACTAGCATGGAATGTTTTTTTTATTAAGGAATTGTGGTGCACATAGGTCTCTAAGTGTTTGGTTTTGATTTTCATCCATGATGACAGGCTCATAGTGAACACTAGAAGTTTCACTTGAGTCTACAAGGGGAACATCCTCAAATTCTGATTCCGAATTAAGTATTCTCGCCTATTCAATAAGGTTCTTTAAATTTTAGGATCTATGGCTAATGGTTCAGTTTTTGATGTTCGAGTCATGAAATTTTGAAGAGAAAAGATGAAAAGAGAAAGGAAAGAAAAGAAAATAAATGTTGGCGCTACCTCCCCGACAACGATGCCAAGTTTTGACATGTTCCTATCATGGGGTGTGAGAAAAACTATAATTTACTAAGTTAAAATGCAGTATAGTGATTAACATAGGTTTTCTCTAGAGAGAAGTTCACATCAATCAAGCTGTCACCTTAAAATAAGAGAAAGAAGTGAGGTTGTTTTTGAAATTGTTTGATTTGGAAAGTACAAGAAAGAAACATAACATTGGAAATAAATTTATAAAAAATATTGAGAAAAATAAATAAAATAAGTGATTGAAACTATTATATTAGAAGGGTGATTAGGTCATGGTCGGCTCTCTGATTGTAATTCTATCATAGTTCCAATTTATCCAATTCTCTTCTGCAAAACCGATAAAAGTGAGATTCCTCAATCGATTCATCTCACTCATTTGGTCAAATAGAAATGGTAAGAATAAAACATAACAAAATATTATCTTGTTTACTCTCATTAAAATTTGTAATAGAGTTTTAGTGAATACCCCCAATTGTCTTAGGCAATTCCCAATCGGGACTTGTTTATCCCAAGAAAACAATAACATTCACTACTCCTCACTCACATACAGGTGATCGCCGAGTACTTCAACACTAAGTCCTGGTCTATTCCATCATTTATAAACAAGATCCTAGTGGAGGGAGATATTGATCATTGACTAAATAAATAGAAACAACAGAATCTAAAATCAAAATACAATCGTACATGATAATAAAAACCATTACATGAAATTGAAATCGATTTTTCAGAAGAGAGAAAAGGATATTAAACATGTAGTGCATGAACTCAACAGTTAGAAAATGGAAAACCTTACCTTCCCCAATCACTCATAATATTTACCAAACCTTGGTAAGGGTAACTGAGTTGAAGGAGGAAGAAGAATTCATTACAAAGCTAAGAAGAAAAAAAGAAAGAAAATCTAGAACAGAAATGTTGATCCCCTAGATTTTGTCCTCGAGAATTTTTCCTCTGTTATGCCCACCAGCCGGCAGAAATTCACTATGGTCCCTTCTTATAGCATGTTGGAAATGAAGTTTTATATCTACCCTAAAAATGTGAGAGTCATTGGACAATTTTAAACAAAGATATGGATGAATCAATGAACATTAATTTTATTACCGCCAAAAACTGTTTCACCCCCCCCCCCCCACTTGGAAGCACCAAAAAGAGGCCTTTATGAGCTTCATATTTTATAAAATTTATTTTGAGATGTCCTTTGAATGTCCTCTATCGACAGTAGCTATAATAACCTCATTATAAGGTCGGTGTAATAATATATTGTTGACTTAATGAGTTGGGGTCTATTCTGCCATCCAGACTATGTTCTCTACTTGGTTGATTTTTCTGTACTATTGGGTTTCGAAAATGGGTCTTGGTACGGAATAAAAATTTGAATCCCACGAGCATATGAAGCCTAAAAAAATGATTAACTCCAATTAGACAAATATTATGAAAGTTATGCAAGAAACACAGAAGCTATATAAAACTGTCAATTTTATAGAATTGCCCCATTTTAACATTTAAGTCTAAAATACACCGAAAACACATAAATGATGAAAATATACTCAAATTGAATATTTTATAAGGGTTAAATCATTGAAGAACATATAAATAATAATGAAAATATTACCTCTATCAGGGAGACAGGAGGTGACACATCGAGATAGTAGTCGTACATTCAGTACGCATAGAGAGCATCTGGTAAGTATATTTTTTAAAACATTTATATAACATTAAATATAAACATTTTATTTTATATTTCTGTAGGCAGTCGAGCATCCCGATATTACAGATTTTAAAATTTATTGGAGGATGTATAGTGATCCAGCCACTAGAGAGATTAGAGGTGATCGCCAACGTCGGAATATGGTTAGTATTATTTTTTTAGTTTGATAATTAACTGCATATAATATTTTCACAATTTTAATTTCATATTGGAATTGAAGGAGTCATGTGAGGCTGAGACCTCTCAGACACAGGCTGAGGGTTAGGATGAGGCGACTGATCAGACCAGTGCACACCATTTCGACGAGGCGGCATGGATGCAGGCGACTCAGTATGGCTTTGAGATGGGCCGAGTAGTTAGTATCGTCTCTCATGTGACTCTTGGTACTTATTATGGTACTGCTGTGATGTTGGTGTCCAACTCGAGAGGTGCTAGTGGAGAGGCATCATCTTTTTCCTTACAGTATTTGGAATAGTTAGGAGCTTAGAAATACATTATAGAGAGTTTGCAAAATCAACAAGAAGAGATGCATTAGCAGCAACAATAGCAGCAGAAGTAGCAACACGAGGAGGAGATGCATCGATGGCAGCAGCAGCATCAGGAGCAGATGGAGTACATGCAACGTCTGACTCGTAGTTTTGGGATGAAGTTTCCTCCACCATCTCCTTCAGCTCCACCACCTCCTTCAGAAGACGACCCCAGAATGATTTTTTATGTTAAAAACATTTGAATTTAACATTTTTTGTATCATGAACTATTTACATTTTCTGTATTTTATATTGGTGCGAATATTAGATAATTTAATTTTTAATTTTTTTTGATTTTTTTTTAATATTTATAATTTTAATAATTTTAATAATATTTATTTGTTTATTATTTTAATTATATTAATATTATTGTTTCATTAATCATAATTTTATTTAATATATTTTTTCTGTATTATATTTTTTAATGTTTATTTATTTTACTAATAATAATAATAATAATAATATTTTATGATTTTTTAAATATTATCTAGTCAATATTTCTAATTTTAATAATATTAAAATTAATTTTTCAATATTCATAATTTTATTAAATTTATTTTTTTAAAATTTATTCATTATTTGCGACTGGGTCTATTGTGACGGGTTCCCGTCACAAACAGTCTAAATAAATTTTTTTCAAAAAGTATTTGCGACGGGATTTGGGACTCGTCGCAAAAAGTATTTGCGACGGGCCTGTCATGAAAATTATTTACGACGGGCCCATCACAAATATTCTAAATAAGGTTTTTTAAAAAGGTTTTTGCGATGGGACTACCGGCCCGTCGCAAATACTTGTTGCGATGGGCCCATCTCAAAAAAGTTTTTATATATATAGTATATAATCAGAAACTTATTTGCGACATGGCCCCCTTAGGAAATTTGGCCCTCCAAATATCATTTTACACAAATAGGTGAGGGTAATTCTCATTCATCGCCTCCTCTGGTTCCCAAGTGGCATATTAAAACTTATGGTTCCTCCACAGAACTTTTACAAGGTAGGTTGTATTGTTATGTTGAACCTTATCTCTCATGTCCAGAATCTCTACTGGATTATCCTCATAGGAGAGATCATCTTCCAGTATCACCACATCTGAGTTCAGTACATGTGAGGGATCAGGTATGTACTTCCTCAGGAGTGATACGTGAAACAAATCATGAAATTGAGCCATATTTCGTGGAAGTGCAAGTCGATAGGCCACAACTTTTATGCGGTCAAGGAACTCAAAGGGGTCAATGTACCTTGGGATTAGCTTCCCTTTCATTCCAAACTGCATTACTCCCTTCCATGGTTATATTTGAAGGAAGAATTTATCTCCAACGTAGAACTCTAAGTGCCTTTGATGATTGTCACAATAACTCTTTTTCTAGCTCTGATAAGATTTGAAGTGTTTTTGGATGACTTGAACCTTCTCTATCATCTCTTGCACAAGATCAGTTCCAAGTAGTTTTCTTTGTCCAACTTCATCCCAATAGGTTGGAGTTTTACATCAAATTACATATAGAGATTCATATGGAGCCATCTTAATACTTGATTGGAAGCTATTTTTTATGAGAACTCAACTAATGGGACATGATGATCCCATCAAATTTTTAATTTTAGAGAGTAGGCTCTTAGAATATCTTCAAGCGTCTGAATAGTCTTTTCAGATTTGGCCTTCAGTTTGGGGGTGATAGGCCATGATGAAATTCAATTCAGTACTCAAATCATATTGATGGCTCCTCCAGAAATTAGATGTGAACCTTGGATCACGGTTAGAGACAATAGAGAGAAGAACACCATGAAGTTTCACCACTTCCATCACATATATCATTTCAAGTTGTTCAAGAAAGAGATCTTCCCTAATAGAGATAAAATGGGTAGTCTCCATAAGTCATTCATCCACAGCCCATAACGCATTATTTTCCTTCGACGTCTTCAGAAGACCTGTGACAAAATCCATAGTAACATTCTCTCATTTCCACATGGGTATAGGCAATGGATGCATCAACCCTTTGTACTTTTTTTGCTCTGATTTAAATTGCTAACATACCAAGCAATTTGAGATATATTCCACAATCTCCTTCTTTATTTTATCCCACTAGAAGTGTTCTCGGAGATCACAGTACATCTTGGTACTCCCAGGATGGATAAAAAATGTTGTGCTATGTTCATTGTCTAATATCTCCTTCTTTATCCTAGGTGATGAAGTCACACAAAGTCTCATTCCAAACCCAATCACACCATCAACGTTGATATAATACTCTTGTTGATTCTATTCCATTACTGCATTCACCCTGTTTTGTAACTGCACATCATCCCTTTGTACTTCCTTAATCTTCTCTTGGATGGATGGTTGTGCAATAATTTGGGAAAGGTTGGATGTATCCCCTGACCTTATGATTTCTAAATTCATCCTTTTCATATCTAAGAAGATAGAGTCTTTCTCAATCCATAACATGGATAGAGTAGCAGGTTCTTTTCTTCTTAGAGCATAAGCTACCTTGTTCATCTTTCTAGGATGATAATTAATAGAGAAATTGTAATCCTTTATTATATCTATCCATCTCCTTTGATGCATGTTGAGGTCCTTTTTTGTGAATATATACTTTAGTCTCTTGTGGTCGGTGTATATTTTACACTTCTCGCCATAAAGGCAGCGCTACCATATTTTCAAGGAAAAAATCATGGCTACTAGCTATAGATCATGTGTTAGGTAGTTCTTCTCATAGATCTTCAACTACTATGAGGATTAGGCAATAACATTATCATTTTTCATGAGTACGCAACCTAATACATTCATTGAATCATCACTGTATATCACAAAACATTCTCCACTATTCGGTAGTGTGAGTACAGGTGCAACGATCAGACTTATATTTAGCTCCTTGAAGATACCCTCACATTATTCGGTCCAAACATACTTTACCCATTTCAATGATAACATAGTTAGTGGGATTGAAAATCATGAGAAATTTCTCACAAAATGTCGGTAGTACCCAGCTAATCTAAGAATAATACAGATATCTGTGACACTAGAGGGCCTGTTCTATTCCTCAATCACTTTTTTTAAGGGTCCACATAAATTTCTCTCTCTTTTCATCACAAGTCCCATGAACATGACTTGCTTCATCCATAAGTCACACTTTCTGAACATGGAATACAACTTATCCTTTTTCAATGTCACGAACACAAGTCTTAGATGTTCTTCATATTCCTCCTTTCTCTTGGATTAGATGAGAATATAATCAATAAAAACTACCAAAAATTTGTTGAGGTAATGTCTAAACACTCTATTCATCAAGTCCATGATGATTTCATGGGAATTAGTAAGTCCAAAGGGCATCACAAGAAACTCATAGTTCCCGTACCTTGGATGAATGGAAATCTTCTGAATATCTTCCGTCTTCACATTTAGCTGATAATATCCAGAATGAAGATCCACCTTTGAGAGGCATTGAGATTCTCTTAACTGATCAAACAATTCATCAATCCTTGTAAAAGTATTATGGTTCTTTATGGTGATATTGTTGAGTTCCCGATAATCGATACATAACCACATTGTTTCATTGTTCTTCTTTACAAAGTGCTCTGGCGCACCCCAAGGTGATGCACTAGGGCATATGAACCCTTTGTCTAGATGCTCTTGCTGCTGCTTACTTAACTCCTCCAGTTCGATAGGAGCCATCCTATATGGACACATTGAGGTAGGAGTAGCTCTGGGTATGAGTTTTATTGAGAACTCCACCTCATGATTTGGGGGAATTCTGGGTAACTCTTCGGGAAATACATCACCGTATTCCCTCACAATGGGCATTTCTGCAAGGTTAGTACTTTCCTTTTAGTCAATCATTTCGGAGAGGTATGCTTCTTCATTGGGTATCAAAACCCACACATTTGAAGGATTTTTAGAAGGAGATTCATGATCTTCCTTGAATTTGTAGAGGATCATGGGATGGTTTAGAATATGAAAAGATATTTTCTTTTCTCGACAATTGATATGTTCTCTATATAATGAGATCCTATCCATTCCCATTATAGTCTCAAATTCAACCAAGGTAGGTATTACGAAATTCACTTAAAGAATCTTCCCACATACGCCAATAGGAGAAGATTCAAACACTTGGGTTTCCATGATTGCACCACTTGATGTTTTTACAAATATCTCTACTTCAAGGTTTCTGGGAATTGATTCTATAGTTCTAGAAAACATTCATGATATAAAGGAATTCATGGAAGTAGAATAAAATAATACATTTTCCATTATTTAGTTAATATGAAATGTAACCTGAATGAATTAATTATCTTTCTCCACTTCCGCAGTAGTGATTGAATAAGCCTTCCCTTGTTCATTTGGCTTTGGTGGATGCTGACACTGATTATCCTCACAGACTTGAGGTTTGATGCACTGGCTTACATAGTACCCTTTCTCCCTACAGTTATAGCATTGAACCATGAGTTGTTATCTCCTTTATTCCACCACATTATCCTTCCTTCTTATTTATTTTTGACACTCATGAGAATGGTGTCCTTCTTTCCCACAATGGAAGAATTTACCCATTCATTCGAGGAAGTTCCCTTGATGTAACTTCCCACATTTTTGGCATGTGGGTCATTGAGGTTTCTTCCCACATTTATCATTAGATCCTCTAGATTGAAATTCCATCTTTTATTTGTTATCACCATAGCCATGGGAACATTCTCCAAACTCCATATACACTTTGAGAGAACACTGGAAAACTTCTTCATAACTCCCAAAGTCTCAAATTTCAAGATCCTTTTGAAGGTGTGGTCTTAATCCACTAAATAATCTATCAAATTTTCTATCATTTTTTATAAAAATACCTGAAGCGTACCATGCAATTCTTATGAAACTCACTTTGTAGGTTGTGACAGATTATTATTATTTTATCTTTGGCTCTATTAATTATGTCTCCATCATTATATGAAGAGTTTATGGGAAATACTTATAATGAACAAGATCTTAAAGTCTTACCATTCCATCTATTCAATTTCCTCCATTAGTTTGGTGTTCTCAATCAAATACCACCATTGATCAGCCTCACCATATAGATGATAAACGACCAGTGTCACCTTCTCCATCTTAGAACAATGGATCACAAGAAAGATATTCTCCTTGGATTTGACCCACTTTTCTACAACTAGGGGATTGGAAGATCCACTAAAGGTCGGTGGTCATTTCCACATAAAACACTCGATAGCTAGTTGCTCCCTCTTTGGTGAAGGAGGGTGTTCCCCAATATTTTGTATATTTTTCATAACCCAAGATAGTTGGGTAATAATCTCCATGATGTTTTGTACTCCCCCTCCTAAATAATTGGGGATTTCGTTCATGAAATCGTTGCTTTGGCCCTCACACAAGTTGTTTTCTTGGTTTATCCTAGTTCCCACCATTCTCTAAAATAGAAAAGGATGGAACAAAATATAATTCAACAAGTCATGAATAAATAACTTATTGATTTTTAAAATTTTCACTAAAAGCATAACTTATGGGATAACTATGTAAATCTTCTTGTGAGCATGTGTTTACTTAGTCTCATATTTTTGGTTTTCTCTAGGGTTCAATAATCATAATTTCCAAATTAACTAAACCATACAAATGATAAAAACTATAGAAATCCAGCCCTTTCATACATTACTATTACATCATTATGAAGATAAATAACATAATAGAACTACACCATGAGGATCCATAGGTTTAGTGTCTTGGGAAAAATATGACCAAACATAACATTTACAATATCAAACATAAGCATTTATTTAATCCGTTCTTCTCTAGCTTATTATCGGAACTTGACCTATCCTTAGTACATGTAGTCACTTGAGGATATACATCAAAAAAGGAGTGAGCTAAAAGCCATGTAAGAGGATAGATAAGAACAATATATCATGGGGTGAGCATAATAATCACATAGGAAAAGGATCATAAACATGAGAGGAAGCATAAATATAAGACTTGAAATGTGGAAATGCATAAAAATGAAACATCATGTATTAGTGGTTAACTACCTCACATACTTGTGAAAAAATATAGAATCTTGTTCAAAATTAATTTCACTTAAACTCCTGAAATTAATCACTTTACCCAATTCATTGGAGCACTATCTAATTCGGGGTGCACCCATCACATTCAAACATTCATATTACACTATATAATTCTGGGTGCACCAATCACATCATAACATAATCATTATCATGCATGCCTCATAGAACATATATCAAAAAATGGACATAACTAAAAATTGTAAAGGAATGGTTTTCTTCTCATAAGAACACATTCATAACCATTGGGTTCCCAAAAGAAAGTGGGAATAACATACTTGATACAAGAACCATCACCCTTGAGTGGGAAGTAAAAGGTGTGTTCTTGAAAGAACAGTTCTTTTGAAAAACATTGTGTTTGGACTAAAATACATTGGAGACATTTATATCCTATAATAGGTAATATAATTATGAAAAAAATATTTTTATGGTGTAATCATACAAAAATGGAGTGGAAGAGGGAGAACCCGAAGAAAGAAAGTCGGGTTCAAGATTTCCCCCCTTTACCTTGTATCTGAACGCTTTATTCACTTTAATGTCCTATATAACCACATTAGATTCCTTAATTTACAATTCCATAACCTTTTTTACATGAATATGGTTCATTATGGTTTCATTAAGTTATTTTATGGTCCTTTTGATGAGTTATATAGTTTTAAAAACATTGTTCGGGAATGTTCTTTTTTATGGGTTTCTTGAGCGGTTCACATGTATTCATAAACCGAAGTTCGTTTAGAAAATGGGTAAACATAAAGAACTGATATTTCATGTTATTAATTATATTAAGTAATTTTAATTTATCTTATAATGAATTATATTATATAACATGTGTATGAATCATTAAATAATAATTAAATGATGATTGTCTGGGTTAAGATGAGTTGTTTTTCGACCACAACGAACTTGTTTTGTTTAATAATTTAGTAATATGTACATAAATTAGTTCAAGAACCTTAAAGAGTATATAATACATATAATATAATTGTTTTCAACCATAAAATTGGTTTCCTGAATAGATATTAAGGCGGAAAACAAAATTGAAAACACGTTGTTCTTGAAGGTGATAAATTAACACAACACGAACAACGTTTTCTTTTCGAAAATAAAATGAAGTCGAGAAGGGGGTTGGATGATATAATATCCCATTAGTATAATAACATTACATTAAATTTATATTATTTTAGTTACCATACCATATGAATTATGATATGTGTAGAGGTGATAAGAAAATAACTTGAAGTTGAAAGGAAATTAAATGAAAAGAGAGAGGGGAATTACCTTTGAGTTATCCTGTTGAGATCCTCCTCAAGGCACCTTGGATTTGTCTTTTGATGAGACTAGAAGATTTTAAGAGTTGGGGAGGGTCTAGGGAAGATATTTCAGTAGCTTTTAGACAATTATCGATGTTTTATAGGTGTGAGGAAGTGAGGGTGTGAAGGGTGGTATTTAAAGTGGAGGGGAGAGGGGATTTCTCAATATAGAATTCATTAATTTATTATTTATCCACAAGACAAGGAATAGTGAGTCTTCAATGAATAACTAAAATAATATTATTATGTGAATCCGAAACAATTGGGCTTACATCAGTAGAACATCATACATGACTCTATAATTTGTTTTTTTAGATTATTCTGTAAATTATCGTATTTCACTATTCATCAAAAAATTCTAGTATTTCAGTAAAATCTCAAAAATTAACCCTAAAGATTTTTTGAACTGTAGAATCCAAAAATGAAGTCCATTTTTCAAAAATAATTTTCTAAATATTATTAATTTATTTTTAAAATAAAATCATAATTTTGTTGAAAAATAGAGTTTTTAAAAATTAAAACTGATTTTATAATGATTTCCAAAATTATATAAGGTCTTATAAAATTTTTATTAAACTAGAAGACATAGAACTGTTAATTTATGAACACATTTTAAGGAAGTAAATTTTATTTTAAATTAATTAAATAATTATAATTATTTATTTATGATTTACAAAAATACCAATACTTTTACTATGGTAAAAATTTCACTTATAAGATGCCTAAATTTTATTTAATCATTCATTAGTAAGTTCACTGTTATTTTAGATGATTTACCATTCATAAGGGTCATATAACTATTCATAATGGTAGGTTACTATTCATAAGGGTATGTTACTATTCACCAAAAATTATGTTTGTTCTATTAGACTCCAAAAATCATCCTGAACACAACCGTGTATATCATATTTTCGAAATTCAAACCACAGAAGTAGAAAAATTATGTTTAATGGTCACAAAATATTGAGTATCATTATATGAAATTGTGATTCCTAATTTGATTATACTATAATGAATAATTGTACTAAGGTAATTTCATTGATAAAACTTTGGGTCGTTACACACATCAAGGGGGTTGTTGTGAATGGGGTCTCATGCCCCCTCCACTTGGATGTTGAGCATGGAAGCCACATCCATGTGCAGGATGATAGATGAGACTTTTGTATCTAGTTTTAGATATTGGGATTATGACCCATTTATTATAAAAACTTGTTTTATTGTTATTAATTTCCATATAATACTATTGGACAAGATGTCCTTTTTTATTCATGGAGTTATTATGGGTATAAATTACCCTATTCTCCCCTGATCCTATGAAATAATGAATCAAGTATCACCAAAGAGAAGATTTCAGTTATCCCTACCTGAATCCATGAAGTCTGTTCAGGTAAAAAACAATTTCCTAAATAGGGTGTGAGACAACACTCATTTGGCCACCACCAATGGGGTTGATAACAAGTCTAGTATGTTCATATAAGCTGAAGCAGTGTGTAGATATATATATGTACAAGTAATAATAATATATGAAATATCGTATAGTGTATCGAGACTCACGGTGATCAATATAATAATTCATAAGGGCTATCTATAATCATGTCAAGAATCATCAATGGCATATGTCGTGTAATCGTTTATCGGGCTTAAATGGGACTGGGTCAATGGAATAGAAATTTCCAAGGCAACTGAATAAGATAAGTGAAACAATTAAATGGGGTACAAGGAGTAGAAATTTCCTAGACATCCTAATAAGCTAGGTAAATCAAGTAAATCGGATCCAAGGAGTACAAATGTACAATGAATCATAATAATATGATTAATCTATATCCAATGAGTATAAATATCAATGGAATCCTAATAATTCATCAGATCCAAGGAGTATAAATTTCCAAGGCATCCTAGAAAATAAAGAAAACTAGTTAAACTATATTCTTGGAATAGAAATATCCAAGGCTTATAAGTAATCTTAATAAATATGATCCAAGGATTATAAATGTCCAAGACATCCAAATATTCTACATAACTAGGATCCAAGGAGTATAGTTTTCCACAGAATCTAATTAAGTAAGATCCTTGGAGTAGGAATGTCCAAGGAATCCAGGTGGGTCGTCAGTGCCACACTGTAAACCCTCCACTATCATCATAAAAAATTCATTCACCATCTCATAAACCATTTTATTAGCGATTTAATTAATATATTAATGTTCATAAAAAATCTAAATCATTTTCTTTTTAATACCATTCATCTATAATTGAAAAGGTGTTATATGGGGTTTTACATCCTCTAACAATTTTATTTACTATGATATTCAATTACCATTAATTTAAAGAGAGCTCAACACACCCCAAGGGTGGAATAATAATCATCAAAGGGAATAACTCACCCCACTGGTGGTTTGGGGTGAGATCAACTACCTACAACCTCATATAAGGGTGTCACAATATGTCCTGGACATGAATTTATCATGTAACTCAAGGTTTAATTAGTTTAA
The DNA here is from genome assembly GCA_963277665.1 of Viscum album. Lineage (NCBI taxonomy): Eukaryota > Viridiplantae > Streptophyta > Magnoliopsida > Santalales > Viscaceae > Viscum > Viscum album. The sequence continues at coordinate 766,685,561 of OY728163.1, forward strand.
AAAGAATTTCCAAAAAAATTGGCATGTGGTATAATGGAAAAAGGGTATAAACCATTATACTATGAGGGAAAAGGTATAGAACACCTACCTCACGCCCATAGAAGAAAACTCATCCAATATCAACCTCTGATTCAGTCTAGATCAAGAGATAATAGAAAAATGGATAATGTCCCTGAAAATAGGGCACAATATCCTACAAAAAATATCATCGTCGATAGCAAGAGAAACAATTAAATGATCCTAAGGAACAAGGAAATCACTTCTGGATATCGAATTAGAGGATCGAAACTTGAATCAGGCATCAAATGAATGAAATATTTCAAATAATAATAAAATATTCAAAGGGGAGAACCAAATCAAGGGGACACTATGCATTGTAGAAGAAAGAAAAGGGATTATGTGTTATAATGATTGTAAGTGAAAAATTTTATTTTTACCCCTTTAAAATTGGTTCACACGATATGACTACATGGTTTTCCAAACCATGCATGAACCATGTACCATCCACTACCTCAAGAACCCCTTGCACAGTCATGGTACTCAATTAGACAAACTGTGCATCAAAAATTCATTTTACCTATATTAAAAAGTCTGAACCACATGAAAGGGTGTGCAACCTGGGTCGTATGGTTAGGAAAAATTGTACGCTCTCAACTATTCACTAAGACACCATACCTGATTTACTTAAACTGTGTGGATCGGGCTTCAAAATTTTAACTAACCATGAAGCTTAGCTATTTCTTCAAAATAGTGGGGATTTGGGATTTGAAAATGCCTCATACACTGTCATTTCATCTATATCCTCACTAGTAATCCACAATAGATCAAAACTATGGAAATAAACTGTGAACACAAATAATCCATGACTTTATAAAAATTCATTTCATTTTAACATCCCCTCATCAAAGAAAATCATCCCTATGTTAGACATATTAATGTAACTCATTCCTAATTTAGCCTTATGAGGGTAGTAAGGGATCACCTGAGAAAATCTCCAGCCACTGGGAACTTTCCTTATCCACCCACTCCCAATTCTTGTCTTGTACATAGTTTTTCTACCATATCACCCACACAAGAGGAACTAACCAACCTTAGGGAACATTCATGTTAAGATCAACAATACAGATAGAATTCTCTTAAAATGAAGAATCTTCTTCCAACTCAACCTCATTGAGTTGGAGAATATGTGATGAATCAAGATGATATTGGTGAGGCATAGATATGTTGAAGACATCATGCATGGACCGATACCATTGAAGTAGCTGCAACCGATCAGATACTGGTATGAATCTCTATAGAATCTCAAAGGGTCCAACATATTGAGGTGATAAATTCCATTATTTTTTGACCCTTCTATGCACTATTCAAGGAGAAACATTCATGAAAACATGATCCCTGACCTCCAACTCCATAGTTCATCAATGGTGGTTGGTATATGATTTCATCCTAGACCAAGTGGTCATCATGAATCTCTTTATTAGATACACTTACTATGTAGTCTCTTAAATGAGATGTGGTACAAGTAGTGATGCCATGCCTAACTCTAACTAGAATAAAGGTGATGAAAATGGCATACCATTTAAGGCCTCATAAGGAGTCATCTAAATGGTAGCCTGAAAATTATTATTATAATTAAATTAAAATAGGGGTATATGTTTCTCCCAAGATCCTCTGAAATCAAGGACACAAGATCATAGAATTTCCTCCAAAACCAAAATTGTATGCTATATATGGCCGTCAATCTAAGGGTAATTGGCTGTAGTCGGTAGTACCTATGAACCAAATTCCCTCTACAACCCCTTCCACAACTTTGATGTGAAACCAGAATCTCTATCTGATACGATAGAATAAGGAACACTATAGAGGTTTTTGATCTCATGAATATAAAGACTCCTATGATGATCCACTGAAATAGTCTCCCAAATTGCTAGAAAATGGGTGGCCTTTTCAACCTGTCTACAATCACCCATACGAGGTCCCTGCCCGAAGGTGATCTAAGTGATCCCATCACAAAATACATAGTGACATCATCCTATTTCCACCCGAGAATAGATAATGGGTATAATATCCTTGCTAGTCATTGGTATTCATCATTCACCTGATGATAGGTGGAACACCATGTAATAAACCCACCTATCTCTCTTTTCATTCACAGCCACCAGTATTGAGGATGAATGTCATGATACATCACAGTAAGACTGGGATGTACCACCGATATAGAGGCATGAGACTCTCTCATCAACTCCTCTAAAATGTTTCTAGAAGACTATATGCATCCATTAATTCACATGATCTCATTATCATCAAAGACCCTGGTAGATGGAGGTTCATCACTTTCAACACTCTCCCGTAGGACCAATCCCTAAAAATATGATATCTAACTCATCTCCACTCTCTCCAGAAGTGATGATGTCAGTGATAATGATGAAATTAAAAAACTTTCTATGATTGTCTTCAAACTCCACATGTATTTCTGAAAATAATTCCATAAGATACCACTTGATACAAGCCTCATGAACCACCTGTGTTTGAGTCCTCTTACTGAGATCACTGATAACTGGATTTCCTTTACCATGTGCATAGGCAAGTTTGAAGTCAATGGACTATAAATATTCAACCCAGCATCAATTAATAAGATTCAAGTCATTATATATAATGGTATACTTAATAATATTGTGGTCCTTGTACAACACAAAATACTATCCTAGTATGTAATGCCTCTAAAAACACAAGGTGTGAACTATAATGGAAAACCCGAGATCTTGTGTTGGGTAGTTCCTCTCATGTGGCATCAACTGATGAAACTCATACACTACAACTCACTCCCACTGCACTATAATCGATCCTAGAACAATCTCTAATGCATCATAATAAACTGTATAGCTTCTTCCTTACTCTGGAAGAATGAATATCGGTGTTGCATTCATTATCGCTTTCAGCACCTAAAAGGATTTCGTGCAAACTTCTTAACTGTATAAACTTCACACTTTCTTAGTGAAGCCTTGAAAAGGGTATTCAAAACATGATAATTATTGTACGAAATTCCTATAATAACCATATGTCCCAAAGAAAATATGTATATTAAATATGTTCTAGGAAAACTCCTTGGAAACTATAGATCTCACCTTCTCTGGGTTAAATTATACTCTCGTATTTGAGATAATATGACCTAATAAGTGAATACAATCCATCCAAAAGTTGAAATTTGTGAGAATACCAAATAAATGATACTCTCTCAATGTATCCTATATGATCTCAAGATTATTTTCATTGTTGTGTTAGTAGTGAGAATACATAAAGATTCCATCTATGAATACCACAAAAAACAAATCCAAATATGGATAGAAAATCTAGTTAATCAATTCCATGAAAATTTCTGGCGTGTTCATGTGACTGAACTACATAACCAGATATTCATATAGAGCATACCTACTATGAAATGTTGTACTATGTATATATGAATGTAAAAAAAACACCCGAAGATAACCCAACAACAGTCAAATCTTTGAGAATAATCTAGCTCCACAGATATGGTTGAAGAGATCATGTATCCAAGGTAAGGAATGCCGATTCTTAACCACCAACTAGTTTAATTTCAAGAAATCCCCAAAAATGAAGTGTTTCATCTACCTTCATGATGAAAAAGATAAAATAAACACATGAATAAGTACAAGGACATATAAACCCATTTTCTTCTAAGTCCTCTGGATACCTCTTGATCTCATAAAACTTAGTAGTAGCCATCTTATAAGGATTAAAGAATACTGGTGCATCTCCTTTCACTAAGTCAATGGAAAACCCTACCCCTCTCTTTGGAGGTAGTATTACGAATTCATCTGGAAAAATGTCCCTAAATTGATCAACCACTAGAGGGAAATATGCATGATGTGATCCCTGATCATCTTGATATAAGTTCGAAATATGGGTTGTCATCCCGCCCAACCCACAATACATGGGTCCATCTCAACTTTCCTGGACATCCCCTTCACCATTTTGAATAAAAATTCCTCCCTCTAGTGATGTGAAAGTCACCCATTGGTGATAAAAGTAAACATATTCATGATAGGGAACCGACCATTCCTTCTAGATAATGATGTAAAAACTTTCCACCTTAAGGAAAAAGATGTCTCATGTGAAATGACACCCACCTATCTCAACGGGGAACTACCTACACTAGAATAAACTCTTCGATAGTATCCCCAACAGAGTATCAAGTGTAATCACACCATTGTAAAACCAAAAATTGATCCCAAGGCACTTCATAAAAGGTACTGATATGAATGAATGGGAAACACCTGTATCAAAAAGATAATATACCAATGTAGAGGCTACTGGAATAATACCTCACATTGTAAAGGCCCAAAACTATCCTCCTCATGTATCAGTTTCAATATATACATCTTTCCCAATATGTGGCCCTAAGATATAGCCTGGATAAAATGAGCAGTCCCAATCTTCTAGTACTATATAATTGGTGTCTAGATTCTTCGACCATGACCACTACCTCATCCAGACCGGACCATCATACACCATCTCCCTTCTTAACGAGATTCTACTGACCCCTCTTGTGAACGTCGAGTCGATGCTTGCCCTCTCTCACTGGATTCTAGAGGAAATTTACTACAAAAAGGATATAGATGAACCATTCTATCATAATAGCAACACTCAAATAGGTTCTTATCACACTATCTCCTCATGTATCCTTAACTCCCACACTGATGATAAATAAAAAAACAACCAAAACTCCGGATCTAGCTGGTATTCCCCCATGAGAGAGCTCAAAGTGTCTCTTCCTTCCTCCTGAAATTGAGCCACTGGGTCAAGAAGCATATATACGTTTCTCTTCTCCCCCAGATTCCCTCAAGTTGTGCTCAATAATAAGTACCTAAATTACTATTTCTAATATGGTAGTAAGTTGAAAAAAAATTCAATTGTGATCTGCTGTCATACCTAAGACCATCCAAAAATTTCTTATCCTTCTATAACTCGTCACCTAAAAAAATACGTGTTAAATTTTGGAGCTTTGTATAATGGAAAGAATACCCCGTGACTGAAAAGACTCCCTAATACATATGTAAAAACTCCCTAACTCTATCATCCCTCAATGTTTTGTGATATAAATAACAATAGAAGGCTATGTTGAAACCTCTCTAAGTCATATCCAGATGATGATCACTTTGAATAATCACTTTACAGTATCTCTTCGTAGAATCCAAAAGCATATACATAGTGAGCTTCACTCTCCTCTCGATTGGTGTCTCAAGATGCTAAAAAATTGATAGAATGACCTCTATATGTGACTCTACAGCCTCTATTCGACCATACCCCAAAAAATATGGGTGAATGTTTCTGTTGAAACTCACACGTAAACTCTTCCATAGTCGGAGTAGGTCACAAGTCTCCCTGAACAGTCTACATGAAACATAGTAAGAACTCTTGAAACTAGGCCTCAACATCCATATCAGCTATAACAGGAAGTGCAAAAAATGTCCCTCCAGAGGTTCTATAGATGGAATAGGGCCCACCACCTCCGGAGTATTGTTGTCAGCACTATTCTATAACAAAATTGGAGTTCGTCTTGGTGGAATAACTATAAAAATTACAACCTAACACCTAGTAAAATATTTGATAACATCATGATAAGATCACATATATAGGAAAAAGACATGAATAATACATTATATGTATGTGTCACACCCCTATACCTACTCATGAATTCTGGTATGGGCGACATACAGGTCATAAGAACCTAAGAGATACTGCCTACTACCCATTATGAAGTCGATTCAGGGTTAAGTTCTCTTCTATAAGCAATAGGTTCCAGTATATAGAGTGTAAATTACAATTTATATAGGAAAAAAGCTTTAAATTTCAATTGGTAACCACATTTAGCGGTAACCTTTTCATTTAAAAATTCAATTTCTATTAATTTCATTCTCATTATTATAACAATTTTCATAAAAAGGTTGAACTATATGGATCAAAACTTCCAATTTATAAGTGTTCATACACCTTATAAATTTAATTTTGGTTTCCATTTTATCAAAACAACTCATTTATGAAATCCCTTATTGAAATTTTAGTTCATTTTCATGGTTATATAAATAAGGCACCAAAACATGCTACAATAAATTCACATAGTAAGTATATGTGGAATGGCATAATTCATGACATATAAATCCTGAAGTGCCTATAATGATGCATGATGTTGAATTTTATTACCATACCAGGCCATGGGTAATAATATGTAACAATAAGGAACATAAACATCAAGTGTGTCACCCAATGATGAATTCAAATCAACTGTAATAATCACAATAAAGAACAACATGTCCAATCTAAGGTAATTTGGTCTTTCCTTGTATGTGGGTTAGCTACTTCCAAGAATAGATCATTAGAAAACTTTATCACATTCCAAATATCCTATTTAATATTCCCTAATGATAATAAAAAAATACACTCTTATGATACCACTTCGTGACATCCCGACCCAGAAGCCACTAAACAGTTCCTTGAGTCGGTGGGTCACTTGGCCTCAAGCGCACCTCCCCATACTCTAGAGGCCATAACTAGCTGTGAGGGTCCATGGTGGAATGGTGGTGAGAATATATGCCCATAATAAAAATTTAACACAACATTATAATCATAACAATCAAATAATAAAATCATATCAAATAACTAAACATCTAATGAATAACATCCAAAATATAAATAACCAAGTAAAATCATCCCATAGTACCATATAAAAATGATGATGATGTCTTTCTATACAAAAGATAGATAGTACATGGAAACAGGAAACCAATATAATACATGTATGAAAAGTAAAAAGTTCCAAAAAGTAACTATCCCTAGATATCTTAATGATCCTGATCCCAATATTATGCTCCCATACTCTTATGTAATAATGAATCAAGAATAACCAAGTGGTAACATTCCCTTGTCCCCACCTATATCCATGAAGTCAGTTCGGGTAAAAAACGGAAGCCTGAATAGGGTGTGAGATAACACTCAGTAGGCCACCACCAACAATGTCTATAACAAGTCCAGTCTGTGCATATAATATAAAGAAGTGTTGAGATATAACAGATGTACATGTAATAATAATAGAGACAATATTGTCCACTCTTTCAATGAGATCATGAAAATAAATCATAAGGGCTATCAGTATGCAAGTCAAGAAACATCAATAACCTATGCCATGTAATTGTGTATCAGGCCAACATTGTCCGGGGTCCAAGGAGTAGAAATTTACAAGGTAACCAAATAGGCTAATTAAAACACATAAATAGCATCTGAGGAATAAAAATGTCAAACAAATCCTAATAATCTTAGTAAATCAAGTAAATAGGACCAAAGGAGTAGAAATGTCCAAGGAAACATAATAAGATGATTAAACTAGATCCAAGGATTATAAATGTCCAATTCATCGTATCCAAGGGGTAGAAATGTCCAAGGTATCCTAGAAAATCATGAAAACTAGTTAAATTGGATCCTTAGATTAGAAATTTCCAAGGAATCCAAGTAATATTAGTAAATATTATCCAAGCAGTATAAATGTCTAAGGTATCCAAATATGCCACGCAACTAGGATCCAATGAGTAGAAAATTTCCAAGGCATCAAATTATATCAAATCCTTTGAGTAGAAATGTTCAATGAATCTAGGTCGGTCATCAGTTCCATACCTAGAACCCATCATTATCATCATTAACAAATCATTCACCCTATCATAAATCATTTCATTAACCATTTCATTAATCTTTTCTTGGTCATACACAAGATAAGGAATTATCCATTTAATAACATTCATCTACAAATTAAAAGGTGTTATAAGGTTCTTAAAACCTCAAACAATTCATTTTAATACCATATTCAATACCCATTCATTGAAGGAGAGATCAACACACCCCATGGCATGTTCGGGTTGAGGTAAAATACCTTCGACCTTATATAAGTGTGTCATGACATGTCTTATACATGAATTTGACATTTAACTCAAGGGTTTATTAGTTTAGGAAGCATCACCTAGAAATTATGACATGCGGCACAATAGAGACAGGGTATAAAAACTAGAGTATGAGGGAAAGGTATAGACCACCTTCCTTAAGCAGGTAGAAGAACACACATCCAGTCTCAACCTCTGATTCAATCCAGATTAGGAGAAAATATAAAAACATGACGAACACCCTAAAAATAGGGCATAAAAGATTGCACCAAAATAGCATCGCTGATTTCAAGGAAAACAATGAAATGATCCTAAGGAATAAAGAACTCAAAGGTGGCTATCAAACAAGATGATCAGAACTCAAATCAGAAATCAGATAAAAGAAATATTACAAAGCCTAGGAGGATCATCAATGGGGTACTCCAAATCGAGGAGTTGTTGTGTGTTGAATAAGAATGAAAAGGGATTAAGTGTTATAAGGTTATTAAAGTAAATATGGTCTTTTTAACACTTTAAAATTGTGTCAAACTATTTGGTCAAATGGTTGGCCAAACCATGATCCAACTGTGCGTCATCCACTGCCTCAAGACCCCCCTTGCATGTTCATGGCACACTGTTAGACAAATATTGAATTGAGCATACATTTTCCCTATATTAAAAAGTCGGCGGCACATGCACGAGCATGTTTCCTAGGTCATACAGTTAGGGATAACTGTGTGCCCTTTGTTGTTCATTGAGACACCCTACATTATTTACTCAAACTGTGCGACTTGGGCTACAAAATTTCTAATAACCATGTAGCCCAGCTGTTTCTTCCAATAAGCAGTGCTCCGATTCCGAACAAGCCCCATACACCCTTGTTTCCTTCACAGCCTTATCAAAAATCCACATTAGGTCAAAACAAAGGAAATAAACCGGGAAAACAAAGGATTCATACCTTCATAAAAAGTCGGGTCATCATATACACACATATACATACATACATGTACACTCATAAACACACACATACCCAAAACACACATACACAAAACACACAAACACAAACACACACCACATACATACATACACATGAACATACAGACATGCACTTTCTTCCACATACATACACATGAATACATATACACACACAGATAAACATATGCATATTTTCAGTTATTTAATATGAATATAAATATATAAATTCAAATATGAATTTCATATTTAAATAAATATATTTCTTTCCATATTTATATAATTTTTATATAAAATAATAATATATCATATTTATATTAATTATATAAACATTTTGTAATAAATATATATAAATATAATAAAAACATTTTTATTGAATAATAAAAAGTTGACGATTTTTTATATATAAAATTATTAACATAATGTTGATAATATTCTTTTATTAAAATTTATATAAAGAATATTTATATATTATATTTACATATATATATATATAAGTATTGTAATATAGATATTATTTAATAATATAAAAATATGTATATGAAAATTAAATTATTTAGTGTGACCTTTAATATTGATTTTCCCACTAATAATGTTGGAGAATTTATCAGTGCTAAAAAAGGGGTGATAAAGTGGCACCTTTTTTGGCGCTAAAAAAATTTATGATAAAAGGTACCATTTTATTAGTACTTTTTTTGTAAGGCTGATAAAAGTTACATTTATCAGTGTTTTCTATTAATATTGGTAAAAGTTATGTTTATTGGCACTTTTTATGGATCTATTCCATTTTTCAATTTTTTGTAATGATTTTCTCAATCATTTATTTTCATATGATTATATTACATGAATGTAACATTAAATTATGTGTAAGATAAATAAAAAATGTGAGGTCGAATATGCTAATCTAGGAGAAATATCATCTCAGGTCCATGCATGGACCCGAGTGTCATGTATATGGTGGGATGACCCCCACCTAGAAAAATGAAAATGTGGCACCCGATACACTTTTCATTTTAGGAGATTTTTAAAAAACAAATTAGTTAATTTGAGATTCTTGGACAATAATGTCCTTCCTCATGTAATTTTTTTTGAAATACTATAAATATAAAATATTTAATTAAAAATGTTATTATAAAATATTAATAACAAAGATAAATATAGAATATTTACTAATAACTATTTTTATAAAACTATTACTGATAAAGATAAATAAAAATATGATACATTTTTTATGTTAAGATATTTTTAAATGTTTTAAAATATTTTTTTGTCAAATCAAATTTTAATCTAATCTATTTCTTTGAATTAAATATTTTATATTTAATAACATTTTAATAATAGTTTTTCTTAAATATTACTAATAATGATATTTTTAATGTGATAATGATAAAGATAAATAAAAATATAATACAATGAAATTTGAATGGAAATTTTCAATGAATATTTCATCTATGAATATTAAATAAAAATGATTCGTTCAATATATGTATTGAAAATTTTCACTTGAAATTTGAATGGAACTTTTCACTAAAATTGTCTAGTCGAGATTTACAATAAAAGGTTACATTGTAAATTTTCAATGTAAATTTTTGATAAAAATTTACATTTTGTATTTATGTATTAATTTATAAACATTGTAAATTAAGGGAATATTTGAGATGGAAATTTTCAATGGAAGGCTGCACTAAAATTTTTTTGTTGAAGTTTTCACTGAAAATTTCATTTGGGAGTTTGCACTGAAAATTTCTGGTTAAATTTCCCTGAGAAATTTCGATATGAAAAATGCAGTTTTGATTTTGAGTGAAAATTTATTTTTTTATGTGTTAATATATATGAACTAAAAATATAAACAAAAATTTAATTTATATTTTTTTTAATAAATTATTAATTTTAATTAGCAATGCACTAACATTTTTTTGTGGTAATTTTCCATTTATTTATTTAGTATAATTATCAATGCACTAATTTTTTTTGTAAAATTTCTCATTGAATATTTTCACTAAAATTTTATAGTGTAAATTTTAAATATAAATTATCATTGTAAATTTAAATTTTTTATTTTTGTGTTATTATATTTGTATTATATGATTATGTGGTGTATCTTTTCACTATAATTTTCCTATACAAATTTTCATTGGTTTTTTATTAGAAATAAACAATGGAAATTCCATTGAGATATTGTATTGTTTATTTGGGTATTTATATACTGTAACTTATAATTTAAGTTGAAATTAAAAATGAAAATTTAAGATGAAAATTTTCATTTCAAATTTTTAGTCTAATTTTCCAATTCAAATTATCAAATCTATATGTATGTATGTATTGAAAATTTATAATTTAAATTCATTCTAAAAATTTAATTTTAATATCCATTGAAAATTTGTAATGAAAATTTTTTGTGAAAATTTATGTGTATGTATGTATGCATTTAAAATTTTCTATGTAAATTTATACTATAAAATTTCATTTTAAATTTAAATTCATACATATACGTATATTTTTTTCCAATATTCATTCAAATACACTCCATAAATAGTAACGGGAAATTTATGGTTTATATTTTTACTATAAATATCTGATATGTTTGTACTGGAAATGCACTATGTAATATTATGATGTATATAGATATCAGTGTTTTTGTACATGTGTGATTTACAGTGCAAATTTCACTCAAAATTTTCTATATAAATTTATGGTGGAAATTCCCATTGAAAATTTGAACAAAAAACTATAAATGTAAATTTTCATTAATAATTACTAATATAAAGTTTTGAATTTCTTTATTTATATACTTATTTTACTATATATGTATATATTTACAATGAATGTATTTATGTCTATATGTATGCATGTATGTATCCACTAAACAATTTCACTAAATTATTTCATAGAAAATATGATTTATATTTATATTTTGGATACAAACACACACACATATATATATATAGAAATATACATAGTGCGTAGACATATATTTTGTGGAAATTTACACTGGGATTTTTTGTCGAAACATTCACAAGAAATTTCCACTGAGAATTTACACTGGAAATTTACATGGAATTTTAAACTAAATTTTTTCATCAGAAATTTACACTAAATATTTCGAGTAAAAACTTTTAACATAATTTATGATCATATTTTTAAAAATTTACAATACTCTTAATTTCTATATTGTATACATAGGGATCTTGGGAAGAGATTATTTTACTTACAAATGATTTATAAACTGTTTAATAAATCATAATATTTCTTACAATTTACACTAGAAGTGTGTAATAAAAATTTCTAGTAAAAATTTTCATTTTTTATTTACACACACACACACACACACACACATATATATATATATATATGAAAAATAATGATGGGTAGTGAAATCCTGCATGATGGGGACATTATAGTCCAAAACAATTCAAGGGTGATACCTTGTGAATATTTAAGATTGTTAATATTAATTGTAATTAGGTGCATTTGTGGTATGATATCCATTTCTAGATATTTTAACTCCATTTTAAATTCATTGGTGGTGTATGATTCGATAAATTGCATTGATATTATAATTAATTGAGAGATCTTTTATAGAGTAAATATATGGAAAATATTATATGATTGTTCTGTATTCTATGAATGATGTTATGAAAATTTTAAAACTATCTACCAAAATTATTTTGAAAATATTTATAGAAAAATAAAAAACCCTTATAATTTCCTTCCCAACATAACTTAAATTATAATAGATATGGTAACATGGATGATTCTCCCCCTACACCTGCTCCATCATATTGAAAAATTCCTAGAAAGCGAGGAACCAAACCCTATTTGTGTTCACCATTAAAATAATCTAGTCACAACATTCCAAGGTGCAGTCAACATTCACAATTTCTTGGAAGGCCGGTAGTAGCTCCCTCGTCATGATATACCCATCCCAGTACCTATAAAATAAATTGAACACCTTTTAGACTTTTGATTGGAATGTAGTTTTGAAAGCCTACATGATGGTGGAAAACTCTATCTAGATGATATATCTATCAATATTCGCATCCAGCTCCCTCGAAATTCTCCTCACATTACCCTCATTTGGTGAATATTCCCCAATTCAGTAGAGAACCACCTCCATCTCGTTCACCAACACTAGACCATTGTCATCTCTATCGATGAAGCAGAATGCCTGGATCATCTGGAATAGGGCATCTGAACAGATTTTCAATTTCAGCACCTCTTCCCTTTCTTGCATTCTCAAACAATTCTAGTGATCGATGTTGGATATAAATGAATAATTATTTCCCAAATGGGAGGATAATGAGTCAGATGGGATCGACCACCTATTCCTATGCAACGACGAAAAATTCTCTGATTTGGATGAGTTAGATAGGATCATCAACGAAGTCCAGCGCGACGGTGACAACTGCTCTGATTGAGAAGCTTCGTGAATTCTCTTGTGGAGAGACTTCAGGATTATCCTCCCAATAAACTTCAAGGCCTCCTAGATAAAGAACAAGAAAGAAGTGTGAAGGACACTATAGGAGTAAAGAACTAGATTTTTCAAAGGCATGGGGGTGTACTTTTAAATTTTCTTATTTGGGACTCATGGGTGAAGTAGAGTGGAGATAACCCAAATAAAAATGGATCTACCCATCCAAATGTAAAATTTTCTTAACATTTTTATTAAAAAATTTTAATAAACATTTTCTAACATTTTTATTAATATTTTTAATAACAGGTCAATAAAAGTTTATTAACATTATTATTATTATTTTTAAAACTAGTTAAAAAAAATTATTATTATTTTTCAAGTGCATCATCATATTTTAAAATATTTTTATTGACATTTTTTCAAGTGTATTATCATTTTTATGTGTTGTACTTCACCTAAAATTTATCACTATATTGTGATGGAACAGAAATCAAAAACAAATGTAAAAATAAATCCTCACACATGTCTAACATATGTGCATTATGTTTTAATGTAATATCAGACATCTTCATGATATACTCCCTCATGTTTCCATTTACCAGTGAATTTATTATTTTTCCAAATAGAAAAATTAATTTGGGTCGATCAATATTCAACTAAATAATATATGAAGAGACCTAATATTTCAAATAAACTAATATATTCAAAAGAGGACACTTTGGAAATGTTTTGTTTAATCATTTTTAGGTTTTTATCTTGTCCTAGTGGGCCAAAACCCTATTTTACCAAGCAATTTTGACTTCATGAGAGATTATAAATCATGCGTTTCATCCCCTTGACTACTGCTCATTGGTTATTTTTAGTGGATCATTGATGACATTGTTCATATTGAATACGTGTGGTCATTCATAATCCAGAATTCTAGTGGTGAACCAAGTGACGCGTGTTGCTGGTGCATAGTTCTAAATACAGTATCCTCTCTTTATATACCTTTAAATCTGGTGTGGAAAACCTCTTAACATTGGTAAGTTGTTCAAATATGAAATCATTCAGTCATTATTTTATTGGTTTGAGGTTTACCTTTCAAAGTGCATATATTATTGAACTATGTATCATGTTGTATTCTATACTAGGTTTTCTTTGAGAATTAATAAATCATGTATGTGGGTTGTGTTATTTCCATACACATTGGTCCAAAATGAGATGATGCACATTAAATATATGTGTTCTTTCTATTTTCTTGTATAATTTGTTTTATGTTTCTGTTTTGTGTTATCAATTTTCCATTGATCTCATATTTATATGATAAGATTCTGTAATAGTTGTCTTTCCTCGATCACTTTAATTTCTATTAAACAAACATAAACAAAACTAACCATATATTCAGTTTCATAGGCCATATATTTTTTGGGACAAAATTATGAATACATCCCTAAGTTGTTTTTTGGCCTTGATAAAAGCGATGCTATTTTAAATGTTATTGACACATTGGTAATTTTTGTGCCAAAAAAAGAAATTATTAGTACATTTAAAATACCAATATGATGTAATGAAATATACTGACATACATTAACGCCTGAATTTTAATTTGAACTATTATTTTTGTGTATGAAGGATCGAAACGAGTGATGTATTTGTTACGAATGGGTCAATATGGGAAGTGAGGATTCTTGAAGAATTGTTATGGATTTTCATTTTGGAATTAGATGTTATGGTTGAGAAATTCTCTCTATATTGTGATTATTTTTGAACTTCTTAACATTTCAATGACTTGTGTCAATGGTAAGAACATTTTATACTAAAATGAAGAATGAGGATGATCCATCCAATGATGTTTTTGATTGGATGAAACAGTTGAATATTGAAGGTTAAAGTCCATGTAAATATTTATTTGCATGAAAAGTAGTTTTGGATGATTATTGAAGATCATGTAAAAATATAAATACACATTTTTTTCATTAATTCATTTTATGGGGAGTATTTCACATGATATCATGATTGCATATTTTATATATATGAGTTAGACAAAAAATGGGCAACCCTTAGACAACCATGGATCCCCTTGACAACACATGTGGAACCCAAGGGGTCAACCAGGTGGGAGAGGATAAAATTGGCTAGTTTTGTGTAACATGTGTGAGATCAGACACACATATCACCCCTTGATCCTGAATGGCACGTGCATGGGGTTGATAGAGCTACCGTGTGGGACGTCACGATGGCATGAGAGAGTGGTGTGTCTAGTGTATCTAGGTGACGCCTATAACACCCCGAGATTTTATGAGATAGATTTTTTTGTTGATGTCTTGTGGTGTACACTACACCAATTTTATATTGCGCTATAAGCAACACCGTATTAGCTTGCAGTATATGTAGCACTATTCTTGGCTTATGTTGCATACAATTTCAATTTCTTTTCATAGAATTCATTTCACACAACACTGAGTATAGATTTTTCTTAATTTATAAATGAACTAATTTTGGATTATGTTATACACAACACCAAATTAAGCTTTTACTACACGCAACAATGACTTGGCTTGCGTTACATGGAAGAGAGACCTTCCTCGATAGGTTGCATTGTACGCAATACCAAGATTCACTGAACTACGATATATTTTTAAAATATTATATAAACTATATGTTATTAATATTATTTACCAAATATTGAATTTTATATAACATTAGAATTCATCTCACACTTGTATGACAACAAAATCTATTTTTCAGATAAAATAATTATTTTTCAAAACAATGCAGTTTTACCACCTTTTGATGGAACACCGATTTTAAATAAAGTTTTAGTAAATTTTATAATTTACATTTGAAAATATAAACTTCTTCATTGGATGAAAAACATAAAAATTTTCATTGGTTATATTTTTGATATTTTTCTGATAACTTTCATATTTTGATGAATAGTGAAAATAAGATAAATTCTAATTGAAAACAACTTTTTTCATCAAAATAATTATTATGGTTAAAATATTTTATTGAATGGTTTTTAAGTTTCAATAGAATATATTTTTATATTGTAAGATAATTTATTTCATTTCCATTAATTTTACATTGAATTCATATGTAAAAACATTTCAATCTTTTGCAATGTTTTAAACAAAAACCCATTTTTTCGACAACATGATTAATTTTAAATTAATTACTAAAACTTATGTGTTTTTAATTTGGAAAAATGGATTCCATATTTAGAATCAGGACTTTGAAATTTTGTAGATATGTAGCTTTTATTTTAAGACATTATGACTAATAACTTCAGTAAATATTTTATTTACCATGGTTAAAGGGTAAATCTGCAAAATAAGGGTAAAAAATAACATTATAATTACCCTAAAACGTGTTCTAACACTATTGGATGATATATAGCCGACAATGAGCATCATTGGGTAGATTTTGGGACCCCATGGATCCACTTGTAAGTGAAAACGAAATTTAATTACTTTTAATTTAATGTTATGGAAAATATAACCTAAACATATATATTTTACTAAAGAAATTTTTATATTGGGTTATATAAGTGATATATTTGACAATAAATATTAATTATAATGATAAAAATCTTTTTTACATCATAATATTTTATTTATATTTTTTTTAGATTATATAAATAAATTCAATTATGACAAAAGGCTGATGTAGTGATTGCTTCATTAGTAAAGGATTCAAATAAATGAATTTATAAATATTAAAACAAATGTAATTTGGTTATTTTAATGTCAAAATATAATTTCATGGATAATATTGAAAAATTATATTTGGGTTAATTCCTTATTTTCAAAGGAATCAGGTTGTTATAAATGTTTTAAAAAAGCCTAGTACAAATAGTGCCCAAAATTGACACAATTCATAACTTAAAACATAAAATGGTTTATTAAATTATATTAAAATTTTAAAAAATTAAGATTCGGAAAAATGGTTAATATAAGTCCAAATATGTCATAAATAACTTTTTTTGGGTCATTTGAAATTATATGGTAATTACAATAACCCACAATGTGTAAATAACAAGATATCATGGTAAGATTAAAAAGGGTAAAATAAGGGTAAAACCAAAAATATAAGGATAAAACAATATCTAAAACATGTCAAAAAAATTATTGGATGAATGGTATGCGAACCAAAATGATCTTATATTATAATTAATTATGTTTTTTAAAATTTAATGTTGAAATTGATTTTATAATAAATTAATATTTTGGAACATTCCTAAAGTGCCCCTCTCCAATCTTCTAAAAGGGAACCTCCTCCTTTTCATCTTCACTCCATTTTAAGCCTTAATGGTCGGAAAAACTCTATGAATATATCTTATAAACTTCCATAACTACATTATATAGGTTTTGGGATTCTCAAAAGATCAACTATAGTGCCCTAAGAATAATATTAAAGGAGACACATCAAGGAATAGGTAATCTATCCCACAGATTCATTCAAATTTATATCTTGTTATACTTCCTACTATTTAGTTTTTCTTGTTATAAAGTAATAAAATTAGTATCACTCATATAATTATATGTTATTATAAATATTATATAACCCTATTTTACCTTCTAACCATCTTATTAAAATTGAAATCATCGCACATGCGTATGTATAGATTACAATCTCCACGTCGTGGTGTAATATGTTTTTCACCACCACCTTACATGAAAGGGTATAATGTTGGAAATAATAACTATATATTATTATTATAAAATGATACTAATTCTTAAATATTATAAACCATCCAATTAAATACCATTCAACAACTATGGGAACAATATCTTCGCTCGTGCGTATGTACGGCTTACCATGTCCACGACTTGATGAGATTCATTCACCATGTTAACCATTCAAGAATTATCATAAAGTATATATAATAAATAATAATGAAATATATGACATAATAATTTTACTGGATTTATGTATATATATATTTCATTTACATCCATTCAATTTAATAAGGAAATGAAAACAACGTTCATGCATATGAACGACCTACCGTCTCCATGAACAGTGTATTTCATTCCATTTATCGATCTATTATATATATATACAGAATATATATGATATATAAATCATTTTGACATTCTAGAAGAATTTAAATCATGATATAATTGATCATATGAGGAATAACAAATCCAAACATGTATGATAAATGAAACAATTACAACCCCAAATCTTGCTTTAACGTGGAATTGATAAATGAATGGGTAATATAACGTCGTAAGTAAATCATATATGATATCATAAATATTATTATGGTTCTATTACAAGTTAATAATATGTTTAAAACCACTATACGAGAGTTTCAGACACATAAAAACGAAATTGGACCTAAGCTAAGGGATAACTTTTCCAATATTGTTTTTATCCCAGATTGTTTATTTGTAAGTCTTTACTAGGGATATATTTATCACCCATTTCCATATTTTATAAAACAATATTTCATAAAATGTTTTATATTATTATATTTATGTTTAAAAGTAATTTTTACCCAATTTTAACTTTTACAACATGGTATGGAAGAAATCGTTTTTTTGTTTACCATACGAGGTACTTGCTGACTTTTCCTGTAAAAGTATGAGGAGAATGTTTTTTTAACTAATACGGCCTGAAAATATTTTTACATCTTAATAACACCACATTTCAATGAATATTACTATACATTTTTACAAGTGTGTTTTCCACACAATTATTTTCTTTTAAAATTGTACAACATTTTGATAAAAGAAAATGTTTTTGAACAAGAAAGGATATTTTCCTCAGAAATTTTGCTCAAGTGTTTTATCAAAATTATTTTCCATATATAAGGACATAGGGTTATGTTTATATCCCTATTATTACATTTATTTGATTATTTTTATGATATAATTGTCTTTATGAAGTCCATTTATCTTATATGGATTATGTTATGATAGCCTGATGTTTAAGAATCCCATTTTATTACATGGGTTATGCTATGATGAATGATTTATATTTTTGTGAACATGTAAGAATGATTTAATTATGATATGGGTGGGAACTACATCTCCCTAAAATTCATTGGGTAAACATTTATATCTCATTATATATACATGGATGGAACGACAAGTAAACCCAGTTCACTAATACAGGGTTGGAATGGCAAGTAAACCCAGTTCAGTAATGGACTTCGTCCACTATGATGGTCTTGGATTCAATGACATGGATACTATGGAAATAATATTATGTGATTAATGGTTTTAAAAAATTCCATATTTTATTTCCATGTTATTTTATCATGATTAATGTTCTTTTATGATCTATGCCTTACGTACTGCCGCGATATATTTTATGACTCAAGATTTTGATGTTTAAACTTTATGTTCATGATTTTACATTCAAATTTATCTGTTTTATCTTATTTTCTCCATGTTTACACTTATTGAGAATTTTATCTCATCATTTTTATGTTTTATTTTCCCCAGCATATAAATAAAGGTTTTAGGTAGGAAAATGAAAATGGGAAGATCTTTAAGGGAGATGTTGAAGATCGTTCACCATGATTAGAATATTATGTTCAAGTTTCCGAAGATGATAATGAAATACAGTATTTGTGCATTTGTTTATGTAATGTATTAAGTTTTCCGAAAAAGAAATGTAATGTCTATGAACGTCTATCTTGGGTATCTTTAGTTCGTATCATAGCGAAGGTCTAGTCGACCTTTGTAAACTAGGATGCGAAAACTTTTGTGAAATCCCTATAGATATTTCTAATGTATGTCTTCGGATGTCCCTTAAGGGTACGTATAACTATAGATTACAGTCCTAGAGTTATGGTAATGATTATGAATAACCAAGGATTAAACTTAAGATGTTAGAGATAGAAATTACACCCCCTTGACTGTGTTGTTTTCCTAGTATGATTCTTGCCTCTCACCCTATACGTTTTGGGTATTAGACGATGGATGGAACCTGAAGGAACTGTGTTAATGATCGTTGCACTAGGATATGAAATGATTGTCCTCTTGAACAACCAAATGTTATGGGATATGGAATGGAAAATCTTATTTCTATACTTACACAAGTTATGAATAATTATGGAGTCCAAAATGAGCAGAGAAGGGAACAACAATCTTTTGAGTCCTTCATGAGGAAATTTCCACCTTCTTTTAGTGGGTCTTATGTTCCAATTTCCACATAAAAATGGATCAGTACCACTGAAAATATATTTTCCATCCTTCACTTTTTGGGACATGAAATGTTCATTTTTGTTGTCTATCGTTTGGAAGGTAAAGTAGACCAGTGGTGGACTCTAATTAAGATTAAAAGGCAGTAAGATGAAATTGAATCCATGGAATGGGACAAGCTCAAGAACATATTTTCCAATAAGTAATCCCCTAATATTTTTCAAACAAAGATGAAATAGGAGTTCTTTAATCTTAATAAAAACGATGATGAATATTTTGGTACATACGAGGTGAATTTTACAAACTTTCAAGGTATGTATTTGGCTTTATCATCCAAAATAAAAGTAAAGTTGATCAATTATTTAATGGCTTAAAACCAAGTCTTCGAAGGTCATTATATATAAGAGACTTCAGTAGAAATGATGTATTTGTGCATTTTTCTATTAAGGTAGAACTGGAAGTGGGTGTTACATATCCATCTCATGGTTTTGACAAGAAATGAAAGATGGAGATCAATAGAAAATCTCAAATCAGTGGTGAAAAGAATCTGAATGTTTCCTTATGCTCAATGTGTGGAAAGAAGCATGGTGGAGATTGTCTTAAAGGGACTAGAAAATGTTTCAAGTGTGGAAAAGGAGGTTATCGAGTAGTTGAGTGCCTAATTAATTGGAAAAAAGTTTTTAATGATGTGAATGGATAAAAGACTACGGAGAATGACCATCGACACTTAAATGCTATAATTGCAAGGATATGGGGAATTATGATAACCAATTCCCTAATCCAATGGATAATAATGATCGAAATCAAAAACCTCTTAAGGAAAAAGAAAAAGGGAAGTCACATGAAATAAATATGGGTGATGTTGAGTATGACAACAAAGTGGTGGAATGATTAAGTGTTTATGTAATGGGATTTAAAAATAGTTGTTTGGAACCTCATTTATAGTATTATGTAATATTGGAATATCTATGTACTGGTGTATTATGGTTTTCCATAATTATATGGCACCGGTAACCCTGAAAAGTGATAGAAATATTTTTGGAAATCAAATAATATGTGCATAATGAAGGTATAATGATAAAATAATTTGTTTGATAGTATTAATAATCTCATTACTGGTAAAAGGAAAAAATTATATCATGGTTTGAGTATATAGAAATTTTGGTATATTTGGTGTATGGAATGAGTTAATTTTGATAGAATTAATGTTATTACTAATGTTCTATGGTATTTCTGTTATTATCATATTTTAAGAGGATTCATAATGAATTCCTTCAAATGTTTGCAATGTGTCCAAAAAGATAAATCTTGTGATATATGGGGGATAAATGATAGCATTCACATGCTTGTTATATGACCTTTCTAGTAATTGTTTTCTTTGTACTGTAAAATTAGACATAAGTATTTTGGATAATAATAATGGTTGGAATGGATTAATTTGGAAATCAGATAGTATTGTTTAAGGATAGAAAATTTTTTATATTAATTCTAGAATGTTATAGAAGTATAGTTTTAGAAAAATGACAACCCGTAGGACGGGCGAAAACCTGTTGCGTTGGACAAGGATGCGGGAATCCAACCCAAAACCAAAGTGTGAAAGGCCTTTATCACCTACCACTAGCCTACAAGAAGGCCCTCATTAGTATAAATAAATTTTATATTATTAATCAGTATGGTAGTTGAAGTATAAGTCCATTTTTAGAACTATATACAATTAATATCACCATAGATGGACTTATGTATAATTAATAACTTGTGATAACCTTTTTATGATAGAGAAAGATGGAATGACCTATCATTCTATCGCATGATCTGCTAACACTTCAAGAATGACACATTCAACTTTATTTCATTAAATAAGAGATGAAGTTGAAATTTCTCATCGCACAAACAATTTTTAGATTATACCAAAATCAAGTAAGTATTTATTCTCATGCAAAATTATTCATCTTTAGGAAAAGGATCTTGTAACCAAAAATGTTATCCTAGAATTTTATTATTTGAGGAATCATATGATCCCTTAAATAATTACATATTTATGGAATTTTGGTAGTTAACTTTCTCGAAACATTATTCTATATCACTATCCACCAGAACATTATGGTTAGATTTCTCTTCCATATACATGTTTTCACATACCAAATATGTTCTACTATGTGGAAACCCAGTGATGAGTTAACTTGGGTAAGCATGACATTTCTAAATTTCCTTGTTAAAATTTAGTTTTACAATTCCTTTTTATGATGTGGGTTTCCATGAAAGAAACCTTTAAGTAGAAAACCATTTATAACCCCAAAGCATTTCGAGGGTGAAAATCATTTTAAGGGGGGTATAATGTAACACCCTGAGATTTTATGAGATAGATTTTTTTTTTCATTACTATTATTTATTGTTTTGTAAACTACACCAATATTATCCTGAGCTATAAAACAACACCATATTAGCTTGCAGTATATGAAACACTATTATTGGCTTGTGTTGCATATAATTTCAAGTTCTTTTGATAGAATTAATTTCACACAACACCGAGTATATATTTTTTTCAATTTATAAATGAAATAATTTTGGATTATGTTATAATAAACACTGAAGTAATCTTTCACTACACTCAACACTGACTTAGCTTGCGTTTCACGCATGAGCGACCTTCCTTGATAGCTTGTCTTGTAGGCGATACCGAGTTTGACTAAACAACGATATATTATTAAAATAGTATATAAACTAGCCTTTATTATTACTATTAACATCATTTTGAATTATATATAACATTAGGATTCATCTTACACATGATATGAGAACAAAATCAATTTTTCGGATAAAAGAAGTATCTTCCAAATCAAGGCAGTTTTACCGCATTTTGATGGCACACCCATTTTAAATATTTTTTTTTGAAAATTTTATAAGTTTTATTTTAAAATATAAAATTATTATATCAAAACGGGATAAAAAATCTACTTTCAATAAATTTTTGATATTTTTCTGATAACTTTCATATTTGGATGAATAGTGAAAATATGCTAAATTTTAAATGAAAACAACTCTTTTAATCGAAATAATTTTTATGGATAAAATATATTATTGAATGGTTTTAAAGTATCAATGGAATATGTTTTTATATTTTAAGACAATTTAAGTCATTTTAATTTATTTTACATTTAATTCATATGTAAAAACATTTCAATTTTTTGTCATGTTTTAAATGAAAACCCGTTTTTTTCGAAAATGAGATTAATTTTAAATTAATTACTGAAACATATGTGTTTTGAATTTAGTGAATTTCATTAAATTTTTGGAATCAGGATGTCATGATTTTATAAATAGGTATCTTTGGTTTTTAGACATTTTGAATAGTAATTTTAGTAAATATTTTATTTACCATGGTTAAAGGATAAATCTGGTAATAAGGGTAAAAAATAATATTATAATTATACTAAAATGTGTCCTTACACTATTGTTTGATACATGTTAGACCATGGAAATATGTGGGTTGATTTTTGTACCCCATATAGCCACTTGTATGTGAAAATGACATTTAATTACTTTTAATTTAATTTTAAGGAAAATATAAACTAAACATTTATATTTTACTAAAACAATTTTTATATGGGGTTATATAAGTGATAAATTCGACTATAAATAGCCTTTATAAATATAATAATATTTTATACATCATGATATTTTATTTTTATTTTTTTACATTAAATAAATAAATTGAATTATGACACAATGATTATGCAGTGATTGCTTCATTGATAAAGGATTCAAATAAAAGAATTTATAAATATTAAATTAAATGTAATTTGGTTATTTTAATGTCATAAATGAATTTTCTAGATGACATTGACATATTATATTTTTGTTAATTCCTTATTTTTTAAGGAATCAGGTATTATGAATTTTTTTTAAAAGCCATGTATGAATAGTGACCAAAATTGACACAATTAATAACTTAAAACAAAAAATGGTTTATTAAATGGTATTAAATTTCTAAAAATCAAATATTAGTCCAAATGTTTAATATAAGTCCATATATGTCATAAATAACTTTTTTTTGGGTCTTTTGACATTATATGGTAATTACATTAACCCATAATGTGTAAATTACATGATATTACTGTAAGATTAAAAAGGGTAAAATAAGGGTAAAACCAAAAATATAAGGACAAAAAAATATTACAAACTTTTAAAAAAAATTATTTCATAATGGTTATTCGAACCAACATTATATTATCTTATAATTAAATAAGTTTTGGATCATTTTAAGTCGAAATTGAATTTATAAACAATTAATATTTTGGAACATTTCTAAAGTGCCCCTCTTTTCTCTTATAAAAGGGAACCTCCCCCCTTTCTTCTTTACTCCATTTTAACCCTTAATACTCAGAAAAATATTCCAATTTCTCTTCTAAACATCCCTAAATACATTCTAGATGTGATGGTCTTCTCCAAAGACTAACTCTAGTGCCCCAAGAAGATGTTTAAAGGAGGCATGTTGAGGAAGAGGTAATCTCTTCTACCGATTATTTAAAATTGATTTCTTCTTATACTTAATATTCCTTAAGTGTTTTGTTATAAATTAATAAATAAGTTTCAATAATATACTGATATGTTATTATAAATATTAAACCACCCTATTTCACCTTCTATCCGTCCTACGAAAAATGAAATCCTCACGCGTGCGTACATATGGATTTCCGTCATCCCGCCGTAGTGTAATATATTTTTCACCACCAACATACTTAGATGGGTATAATGGTGGAAATAATAACTATATATGATTATTATAACATGATAATAATTATGATATATTATAAACCATCCACTTCAATCCCGTTCAATAACCATGGGAATGATATCTTCACTCGTGCGTACGTACGCCTTACCATCTACACGATGCGATGAGATTCATTCACTATATTAACCATTCAAGAATTATTATAAAGTATATATAATAAATAATAATGAAATATATGACATAATAATGATATTTTATTTATGTATATATATATATATATATGTCATATACTTACTTCTATTCAATTTATTAAGGAAATGAAAACAGGGTTCATGCGTACGTACGACCTAACGTCTCCATGAACAGTGTATTACATTCAATTTATCAATCTATTATATATATATATATAAATATATAGAATATATATGATATATAATTCATGTTTTAAATTCTCTAAGTAGGTAAATCATAATCTAACTAATCATATGAGGAATAACAAATCCAAACAAATAAGATAAATGAATCGATTATTACCCAAAACGTTGCTTTAACATGGAATTGACAAGTGAACGGGTAATATAAAGTCTTAAGTGAAACATATATGATATCATAAATATTATTATGCTTCTATTAGAAGATAGAAATATGTTTAAACCCACTATTAAGGAGTTTAGTACACGTACGGAATAAATTAGACCTAAGGTAAGGGATAACTTTTCAAATATCGTTTTTATCTGAGATTATTTATTCGTAAGTATTTACTGGGGATATATTTATCATCCATGTCCATGTTTTATGTAAAAGTTTTCATAAAATGTGTAACATTGTTCTATTTATGTTTAAAATACATTTTCACCCATTTTTGACTTTTACTACATGGTATGGAAGGAATCTTTCTTTTGATTACCATATGATGTACTTTCGGAAATTTCTAGTAAAAGTACATAGAGAATGTTATTTTGACTTATACGACATGAATGGATTTTTACATATTCATAACCCGTTATTTCCATGAATTTCATCTACATGTTCACAAGTGTATTTTCAACTCAATTCCTTTATTTTAAAATTGTACTACATTTTTAGAAAATAAAACATTTTTGAAGAAGAAACGATACATTCCTCAGAAATCTTGTTCAAGTGTTTTATCAAAATTATTTTCCATATATGATGATATGTGGATATATTTATATCCCTATTATAACTTATATTTTATTAATTTTATCATGAATTTTTTTTATGAAGTCTATTTATCTTATATGGATTAATGTATGATGGCATGATGTTTAAGAATACCATTTTATTAAATGGGTTACGTTGTGATGAATGATTTTTATTTCTATGAAACGTGTAAGAATTATTTCATTATGAGATTTGTGGGACCTATATCTATTTCCAATGCATTGGGTAAATATTTATATCTCATGAGATAGACATGGGTAAAATGATAAATAAATCTGGTTCAGTAATATATGGAAGAACGGAATGTAAACCCATTTCAGTAATGGAATTCGTCCACTATAATGGTCTTGGAAGCAATTCCTTGACTACTATGGAAATAATATTGTGTGATTAATGGTTTTACACAATTCCATGTTTTATTACCATTCTATTTTTTCATGATTGATGTTCCTTTATGATCTATGACTTACGTATTGCCAAGATATATTTCCTGAATCAAGATTTTGATGTTTAATATTTATGTTATTGTTTTTACATTCAAATGTATATGGTTTGTTTTATTTTCTCCATGTTTACGCTTACTGAGCATCGGAGCTTCCCCTTTTTATGTTTTATTTTCCCCAGGATATAAATAAATGTTTTAGGTAGGAAAAAATGGGAATATATTTATGGGTTATATTTAAGATCTTTCACCAGGATTAGAATATTATGTTCCAAGTTTCCAAAGACACTAAACAAGTATAATATTTAGGATTTTTTATGTCATATATTAAGTATTCTGCAAATGAAATGTAATGTCTATGTAGGTCAATATTGGGTCTCTACACTGACCCTGATGTTGTCTCAAAAAATCAATGTGAACATAAAAACTTATTAGGAAGCACCAAGCCAAATAAATATTCGATGTGGGGTCGATGATCATGTTGTGATTATTCCCATGTTCTAAAATATATTGATAAAAGTAGTGTTGTTAAATCTGATGGATCTGGGCAAATGGATCTATCGTGATCGACATATTCAACCTTGGGTCACTTCTAAGTGTTCCAACAAGCTAGAGTTCTTACAATTCCACAACTATCATGATCAAGTGACTCTAGAATTATTGAGCTATTGAGACAGTGTGGTTATACACCTCCATGCATGAGATCAGTAACAAGGGATGCCTTGTTTTTTGGAATAATAATAATTGAGGATCGGCAAAGGATTTGGGAAATTAAAATATGGAGGACATAAAATTTTTAATGAGAGATTAAAATCATCCTTTATACGTCATAATTCCAAGAGCTTTAGTGTGTGAGGCAGCGGTGGTCTTCCTATAAATATCAAATAAGCTTGATGAGGAGTTTTTTTATAGAGTTCTCAGGTTTTTCTAGTGAAACAGAGCCACTATGGACATTATTTTGTGAAGAAGATATTCGACTAGCCTCCTTGGTCATGAAGTAATAGTGAAGTTATGGGCATGGGATTTGTGTTTAACACACTCTAATATCTTTCTGGTGTTTTTCTAGTGAAACATCTCATGAATTAATTCATATAGTATGTAAATAAAGATTTATCACATGCATTCTATCATCAAATACACACACATTCATTAATATACTTGAAAATCAATATCAAGAATCACATAAAGTAGTAATGAAAGAAATATTGTGTGCTTGGGATTTTGATGAGTGGTATATGAAATTAATTTATGAAGTAGATTTAATTAATTGTGTTTATTAGTTACCCAGATCTGATTGAATTTATAAATTTAATCAGAATGAAGAATTTCATGAGCATTTGTTACACTAAGGCAACTGATCATACCTAGGTGGTCAGAATAACTGTGCATGACTCATAGACCCAATTAGTAGTTCTTGATGGTACTTGAAGAGTACATGAGAAAGTCATATCATGAAATTCCATGGAGGAAGATCATAAGATCATCTTATAGTGTATCAACCATATTTAAGGGAATATCCATTTCATTCGGTGATAAAAGTAGTGAAGTCTCTTGGTGAGAGCTTGGAGTAGGATAATAATTTTAGTCAGTGCTGAAAATAGTGAAGTCTCCCATTTGTAACTAGGAGAGGGAGAAATATTTTAGTTGGATCTGAAATTAAGAATTCTATTTTTGAGTTACTAGGATAAGACTTGCAATTGTTACTAGAAGTAGTGAATAAGTCTCTCACTTGGAGCTGGAAGTAGTGTAATCACTTATTTGACATTGAGGAATCTGTAACTAGGGGGAATAACTAATTGTATGAAGAAGTGGTCATTTATTGAGCCATGTAAATATTGTGTGATTCTCTCTACATTATTATAACTACACATGAGGTGATATTGAGATATATCCCTATATAGACCGATAACCTTATCATGTTCCAGATATTGAATTCCAAAGAATAGAACTCATAAAAAATTAAACCATTGATTCACCCCACATCTCTCAGTGGTTAATCTGACCAGAGGTTCAACATGTGGTATCAAAGAAAATATTCCCTCTAAATATTCAAGAATCATTCTGATAGTTGGATAATATTAATTCTACCAACAATTGATACATGCATACTTTTTATGGGAAGAATTATCATAGTTGGAGGAATATGATGCTACCCTATATTCTATCACTCATCTTGGAAGTTAGAGATGCTACAAAAAATGGGGTTTCCACCCATTTATAATATTTCTACCATGAAACATGATGATAAGAGATATATGGACTTAGATTTAAAGGCTCAAAATTCCATTTTCATGGATCTATTATAGAAGGTCCACACAAAGGTCATGGGCCACCAGACTGCTAAGAAGATCTGGGATAACTGAGAAGTAGTTATGAAGGTACTGTAAAAGTTAAAGAATCCAAAATATAAGTTTGTAGGATTTAGTTTGAGCATATAAAAATGACTGATAAAGAAAATGATGATGGCTACTTTACCAGAGTGGATGAGATAGTTAGAAACATTCATGGATTTTGTGAGACGATGGATGACTCCACCATGGTCAAAAAATTGAGGAGGAAGTTTCCAGGTCATTTTGATCCAATGATCTTAATTATGGAAGAAATAGATATTTTTTTCTTCATGAACTAAAAAATATTCTCATATTTTTGAGATAAGTAAAATTTCAGACTTCAAGAAGAAAGAAAAAAACTGAAAAGATTTTCGATGCCAATAGAAAGGGAAAAGTTATAGAAGAATAATATGAATATATTGATTATTTAGATAGTGAAAAAGATGATGATAATTTAAATCATATTGTTTCTCTCATATATAAAAATTCAAATGGGTAAAGTGGAAGGTAAAGAGTAAGAAACCACCAAAATTCTTTAGTTATGGTAACTCTAGTCATTTTCCGAATAATTTTACAATGTAAATGGTTTAAGAGTTAGAATAAATATTATAATCAGATGATAATAGATCCAATAAACCCAAATGGGGTAAAAATAAGAAGAAACACTATAGATTGAAGTAGATTAATCTTATGAACAAGAAAAATCCCTATTCTTCATCAAGTTTTACTTTAGATAATGAAGTTTTTTCTTTTATCATGTAAAGAAAATAAATGATTCATCAAGTAGTTGTGATGATGAATAATAATGAACATAACTTGAGTAAATGATGAAATAAAAATTATAATTTCACATTGGACTATTTGTTTACAAGTGAAAAGAGAGATAGATAGGATAAAAAAAGTGTAACACAAAAAATGAGATAAGAGACTTACAGATAAACTATCAAATAACTAGTAGAGTAGGAGTGGTAGAAAGAGAGTGCGAAAAAAGGAAAATGTGGAAGATGTATTCTCCTTGGAAGACCACTTCCTTGGAACCGAAGAAATACCACCAAAGATCCATCTCCCAGTAGCCTATTGCACTCCCAAAACCAGTCA
Source organism: Viscum album (assembly GCA_963277665.1). Classification (NCBI taxonomy): domain Eukaryota; kingdom Viridiplantae; phylum Streptophyta; class Magnoliopsida; order Santalales; family Viscaceae; genus Viscum; species Viscum album. The sequence continues at coordinate 766,715,801 of OY728163.1, forward strand.
TATCCCTCATTCCTTCCAAGTGGACCCTTATTTAAAACACCACTAGCATATCCAACAAACCCCCTTCCCACTACCATTATCAACAACCACCAATTTAAATGATAAAATTCCAATAATACCTCCCAATCATCATCCAATATCACATAAAAATGATATCCCAAATATGAACCTCCCGGTTCATACATTCCAAATATTCCCCCTGATTGAAAATCTACCTTGTCCCCAAGGTATACCTCTATAACGTGGCCCACCTCAACCAGAATGAAGCTCTTTCCAGTGTGGTGATTCTTTAATCCAGCATCCCACACTTCACCAAGGTGTTTCATCTTTTGAACAACAATTTTGATTTTACTTTGCTTCTTCCAAGGTGTTGTAGTGTTAAAAATTGAAACAAAAGTGTGGTATTGGTTTTACAGTCTGTGTCTTCTCAATCAGTCAACCTTTAGTGAATAAATTCCTTCCTGTAGAGCGATTTGTAATTCACAGTGTTGAGTTCTCAAATAATATTCCACTTGTCTATAAGATTTCAAATTTTTAGAACCCATTGAATCAAGAAAGAAGGTGTGATATTATGATCCCCATTGACAACCATCTTCAAATTAAACCAAATACTAAAAAAATAGCAACAACAAGTGTTGAGTGTTATTTATATAAAAATTCACCAAAAGGAATATCTGTCACAATTCTCTTAACTATAGCCTTCTCAAATACGGAACACAAAATAAGGGAATCATATAGAACTGAGGGTATAACTTCTGAATACCATGACAGATTTTTCCACCTTTAAAGAGAACATAAATTTTATTTAATGTAGGCCTATTGATTAGTTTGAATAGGTAATTCCATGATTTTTCAACACCAAATCCTCAAATTATGCATCTTCCATCATACAATATTCATCAGATAAGTTATCATTCATCCCACCTTGTCTTCCATTATTTCCTTTTGACACTTTAGACTTCAATTCAAAAAAACACCAATTGAAACACTACATGAGGAGTAAAACCAGAATTAAAACCCAATGAACATGTTGTTCGCCATCCTTTGGAATCCACAACCAGCTGGGGTGCCACATCCTAGGTGTAGCTGCAACAATGCTTCTAGTATTTCCCATGTTTGATTCTTTTGCAGACGATCATAACTTTAATGGAGTAGGTATAATTTTATTCCACTCTAAAAATTTTCTAATGTCAAAAGGAAAACTGATAGCCAAAGGTAACTTCTCTATCATAACCTTCTAGCATGCCCTCATAGATTGACAATGCTTTTCCTCTAGCAACCTTGCAGCCAAGGAATCACCTTAGAGGCTTACCAACTAAGTCTTTTTTCACATTTGTTTTCCAAGTCCACTCCCCACGTGACTACTACATTTTTTGGGAAAATGTATTTCCAAACATAAGTCATGAAAATCCTTATAATTTCTTCATACTCTAATGAAAACACTACATGTAGATTAAAACCAGAATCCAAAGTAATCTCACTTCTTCACCCTATAGTGATAGGACTTACAAATACAACAGAAACAAACATTTATATTAGACCCAAAATAATATGAATATAGTGAAAATATTTTCAATACAGTAGTTTATGATACCCTATACCTCCCATTAAACCCCCAATATTTCTATTTTTTACTGGAAGTCGGTTATATCCCCTATTATAGTCGGCAGATCCTCTCGTGATTCCTAGATTCCTACCAAAACAACTACAATTCATATATTGAAAATTTATGGTCATCCTAGAATATATTCAAGCTGCTACTCCAGCTCATGAAAGAAGTTTCATTCCACCATAATTTAATCACCTTATTTATCTTTATTAGGTTCTTCAAGTATTGATCCAGATTCATTCTTATCAACACTAATCTATATGATTGGTAAGATCTGTCATAGCCCCATTGATCATGCAGAGACATTACATGTTTGGTCCCCCACACTCCTCTTGGTATGTTCTCCCACAAAACACATTTTTTGGCCATGATTACCTCTTGAAATATCTAAATATTCTAGGAATATATTAGCTATATGTTCACTCAGCCTCCAATCTTCCACAACAAGGGACATCGATAGAAAATTATTTTTCTTCTCCACAACATCAGGTTTCTGAATTACCCTAGAACACTATGGCAGATCCATCTCTATCGATAGCCCAAAATTCTCCAAGAGTGCTGGATTCAGCTACTCCCATGTTGAATCTAGATTTTTTCCCAACAAATAATAGAACCATATAAAAACTACATATATCAAACTTAACTACACTTATTGAAGATTCATGTCTTCTGTCATACGATTTTTCTAGAAATATTACTATACTTTTGTGATCTAACCATGTGGATCCTCACCTGGAAAATAAGGCTTCTCAACTCTTATCTCCATACTCCTTAGTACTCTAGCTAGAGCATCATATTTCAAAATAATGTTTCTAAGTCCTCAAATTCCATCCTCTTTATTCCCATTGCAACTAAAACTCAGTAATGCGGTTGTTGTGTAGATCTTTTTTCCGGTATCACAACCACATTCCTTCTACTTCTCATAACCTTGGTTCATCTTTGTTGTATAATCCTTCAAATTGTGCATATTGAGTGAAGATTTTCCTTCAATTAAACATGATATTGCACTCACTGACCGTAGATACTCAAATTGTTCATTTTCCATCATATGAAAACTATCCTTCATAGTCATCAATTCCCAATACAACTTTTACATAGTTAATTCAACATTAGAAACCGTGTTCTCCATCCTTAATGTCAATTATTGGAAGGCTCCTATGGCGTGTGTGCACCTGCATTTGCGATTGACAGAGAACCTCTTTCTTGTAGTGCACCTCCACGTTCTTCCAATAGTGATCATCCCCTACACATTGTATTATATAATAGAGGATGACTCAGGGAAGATTTAAAAGTACATGGGTAGTGGTGAGCGAAAAAATAACCTCCAAACTCCACCTTGATGATGTAACTATTTTTTGACTTCCAAAATATTCGATACCACAATTTAACACTATTGTACAGCACTATTCGTCACAACAAAGATCTTTCTTGCCTAACATTGTGTGTGTTACCCACTATTTTACAGCTCTATTCATCATAAAAAATACACATCTCCCCTCACATAATGTGTGAATCAATCCTACAATCACACTACACAACCAAAAACATTCTCCCACAATCGCTCCCAAGCATACAAGCCTCACTGTAGTGATAAAGGTTATCCAGTGGCGATCGACTCCCTCTACAATCATATATCCAACTCATGTTCCCCAATGGAGTTTCCAAATGTTAGGTTATAAGGGCATAGAGAGAAAAAGAATGAGGGAGGATAAACAAGGTGTAACATAAAAATGAAATAGGAAAATTATAGAGAAACTATCGAATAACCAGTAGAGTTGTAGTGATAAAAAAGGGGGAGAAAAAAGGAAAACGAGGAAGAAATATTCTCGTTGGACGAACACTTTCATAGAGCCCAAGAGAGACCTCCCAAGGTACAGCTCCCAGTAGCCTGCTGCAGTCCCAAAGTCAGTTGCATCCCTCTGTCCATCAAGCTGCCCCGTTATTTAAAACCCCACTAGACCAACCAAAAAACCCTCTTCTAACTAAATATATATAAAAAACCAATTCAAATGATAAAATACCAAACTACCCTCCCACTCTTCAACCTATATCTCATACAAATGACAACCCCAATATATACATCTCAGACCCCACACATTCATTATTGGTACAAATTCAATACCTCAAGAAAGAAAAGAAGAAGATTAAGAACAAAAATATAAATGTGGATGAGAATAAAAAAGAGATAAGTAATTAGAATTGATTCTATACTGAAGGGATTAAAAAAATAAATTCTTAAAGAAGACAGACATGGAAAAGATCTCAAAAAGGAACCAGCTGTAAAGGAATAAGAGATGGAAGAGATTCAATCCATATGCCTCATAGTACAAACTAAATTGAACGAGGACACAAAATAATTAAAAAAGGATGTATATATAAGTGTATAATCATATTAAAATATTGAGAATAAAATTTCATGTGAACAAGATAAATTTATAGTGAATCAATTTCAAAATAGATTTTCCTTTTTTAATAGTGGAGATGTGAAAAAAATACTGAGGATATGTGGGCCAATAATTCTAAGAGGGAATATTCCACGTCAATTGAAGGGAAGAATATTCTATACAGTCCACAACCCCCTAATCTAGGTGAATCTCATTTTTCAATATGAATGGAACAACACAAATCTAGATAGATTTCGAACCAATATGGAAGGCCAAAGTTTAAAGAGTTCTGTTGGTGTTGTAGTAAGAATAAATATAATGCCTATTATTTATAATTCAATAAGTATTTACTTAGAAAGAGGAAAAGACCAAGGGAGAGTATAAATTATTATTTGAGAAAAAATTATCACAGAAGACGATTTGTGACCAGATATGTACCACATTTATCTATACAAAATAAATTTCATATTCTGGAAGTGGTTTCTGGTAGATTCAGTTTGGAAGGTCCCAAGGATAATGTATGTATGAAATGGTTGTAAGGGAAACTCACCTATGGTATGAAAGGGAAAATATTAAAAAATAAAACTAGTGGAATTTTATATAAATATTATGAGGAGACTAATAATTTCCGGAAATAATGCATAATTGTTTAGCCAAATTAATGGAAATTAAATAAATTGTTGAAAGAGGATGGAAAATAGGTAGAGTCTGAAAAAAAGAAATTTCTTTTGAAGGTAAGATAAAAATTGATGGGAAGATATCCAAAACTAGAAACTTAAAGGCTCATAAGAATTATGTGGAAAAATATATTCCACAAAAAGAAGAAGATAAAATGAATAAAGAAGATAGTCAAATAGAGAAGACTCAAAACAGAAACAAGACTACAAATAAATCTTCCAAAATTGATATTGGTAGAAAAGAATGGTCCAAACTAAGAGGAATATCTATTTCTGAATTTTATTTCTTAAAAAAAAAATATTCCCCTCTTTATTCCCTATTATTTTATGTGTTTGAACTATCATGTATATACTTGAAAGATATGTTTGAGGTTGTCGCTTCTAGAAACCATGAGGAGATTATACTTCATGTCGTATATTGACTACCATGAAATGAAAGAATAATAATTCATCCCTTATGGGGGAGAAACATTGAAAATAATCTATCGATTTTACTAAATTATAATGAATCTTGAAATTCTAGAAAGATTTAAAACTAGAAGGTTGAGGTATGATAATCATATTTTTTACTTTACTCTTAATTGTAATAATCATATCAATTACAAGGGGGAGTTCTTGGTTAATGATAATATGATACAAAGGGGTGAGTGATATCTTTGCACATGAACTTTTTGATATTTGTATTGAACTATGTGTATGATTTTCTATTTCGTTTAAAAAACTAATTATTGGAAACCCCTTATATGAGAAATGATAATTTCCAAGAATGATTTATCTTGATAGTTTATCTAAAACATACTCTAAAATCAAAAATTCCATATTTTTTTGATTTTTTGGATAATCCCCCTTTTAAGCATTGAGGGGGAACCCTTACATGACTCATAGGCCTAGAGGCATAAGGCTCGTACATGAACCGAAGGCCTAAAGGCAGAAGATTGATTACATGACATGAAGGGCTAGAGGAAAAAGGCCCAATACGTGACCAATAAAGACTCAATACCCAACTACACTTTGGAAATGTGTCTCCCTAGAATCTATATCATTGAAGGAACCTAGCTCCCCACCTCGCATGCTCGATTATCTATCATTTCCCCTTATAGAATTTCACAGTTCCTCATACCAATGGAAACTATCATACCCTCTTGTTCTTTCAATCCAGTTAGCTCTGCTCTAGTGGATGATTTCTTACATTGAATCCTCTTCTAGGTCATGCTCTTGTGTGTTATGTCCAGACTACTTCGTGGTCCTTTATTTCCTAAAATCCCAGTGGGATGAAGGCCTGTGGTGCCTTGAAGGAACTATGGCCTAAAGGCCTTTGGTCGAGTAAAGGCCTTGAGACCCATAATCCCAAATAAGATGAATAGTTTCTGCTGCTACAGTACCGTACAGTACTTGCTATAAAAATGTCTAAGGTAACTACTATAGTAACCAAGAAGATTCACCATAAACCAGATTTGATACTTCTTGTTTTGGATTCCAATCAAGTGAATCTTCCTCTCGAGTACTGGATTGTTGGATTTATAGACAATATAGATAACCCTAGTTATATCTCTCTTGTTTTCTACACTGGGTTTTCTCACATAGATTTAGAGTTGATTAACTATGAGGTATTTTCAAAAATAAAACCATGTGATATCATCACTAACTTATAAGTGTTTAAGAAATAATCATATATGGGAGGTGAACATATTTTGGGGAAAATAATTATCTGAGAAGACCCCCACATATCCTTTTCATTTTATTGTCAACAAGGAGGCGAAAATAAACTTTCCACATATTAACTTCTATGATTTGAGAGGATATTGATAATAGAATACAAACAAGGTAATTTTTTGATCCATGTGGTGAGTGTTTTGTCAATGGGTCAATATATGAAGTGAGGATTCCTGAAGAACTGTTATGAATTCATTATTGGAATCATATTTCATTCTTGAACAATTCACCATATAATGTGATGATTTTTAAACTAATTTACAAGTCAAATAATTGTGTAAAAAGTAAGAACATTATATAATACAATGAGGATTGAAGATGATACATCCAATGTTGTTTATGATTGGATGAATTAGTTGAAGATTGAAAGTTGAAGACCATAGAATTTTAGAGAGTAGACCTAATACCCAGGATACTGATATACCTCTTATGATACGCCGTTATTTTTATTTATAGAGAATTATATAGATAAAAAAACCTAAGTTTGATGATGGAAACAGACTCTGAAACTCTCCCTCAAGATAGGTCTAACTAGATTGTTTACATAAGTAAAAAAACAATGAAAACTAGAAATAATGCAAACACATCCCCTGAAACTGGACATACCCATCTTGATTACAAAACAAGATAAAAAAAATAATTATCTGTGATCATAGATCCCCGTTGAGATGAAAATGATGGATGAAGGATGATGGAATATTTCCCTAGAAAAAAATATGTTCCAACCCTTGACTAGCTCCAATCAAGAAGAACCATTAGGAATAGCCAGAAAGAGGATGAAGTATCAGTAATAGCCAGATCATGCCTCAACAAGAGTAGTCAGGTCAAAGGAATATCGACATTGAAGAACAAAATTCAACGAAACCATTATTGGATGTCTGATAGGAATAGATGGATTTCATCAAATGGTGTGGTAAGGCATAGTGGGCAGAGAATATGGCAGGAAAAACAAATTTTTTTTATAAAACCCATAGCAATGGACAATGGAATTTGGGTACATGTGTTGTGATCAATTCGTCCAGTAGGGGTGCGCATGAGAGGAGCCGCTATGCAGGTGTCACCTGGGATCACACGTCACATGAGGATGATTGTAATGGAGTCCAGGGAGGGTTCATAGCATAGTGAGAAAATACCGATGAGCAGTGATGATATATATTGGGATCGAGAGACCCTCCATAGGGTGTGACAAACGATGAAGGACAGAGATCAAGACTTGGTGGTTGCCTGACTCGATGGCAGCGGGATCAGGAATACTCATCATATGCAAGCAGTGATGGATGGTCTAAGGGGGAACTATGGTGGTTGACGGACTTAGACAGTGGAGAATCAGATTTTGGCAGAGAGCTGACACTCAAGTAGGGATGTACAAGTGTATCAGGGGTACCAGGGAGGGAAAGGAGGAAGGAACCTTCTAGAACTGGTAGAAGGGGACCCACAATGTGGGTGCAATGTGAATAGGTAGGACACACTATGGGGGAACACCAGGAGATGGCTAGGTTGTGTTCTTGTGATGTTGGCCAGGAGCATGGGCCACCACCCCCTAATGGGTGGAAATATGTAAGTGTCCACCAAGGGAAAAAATAGGAATGGGAGGCAGGGATAGGGTTATAGAATCCACTGTGATACCTTGTAGAATGATAAATAGTAAACCAAATACCCAAGATAGAAATATACCTCTTAAGATAGGAATTGTTGTTTATTTATAAATAATTATAATGATAACAAAATACCCAAGTCTGATGTCGGACGCTGAGTTGAACAAAGGTCATAGAAATATTTATTTTCATGATGAGTGGTTTTGGAAGATTATTAAAGGCAATGAAAAATATAAATATACATTTTTTTCATGAATTCATTTTATTGTGAGTATTTGGCATGATATCATGATTGATGATTTGAGATAAAAGAGTTAGAAAAAAAATGGCCAACCATTATCCAACTAAGGAACTCCTCAACCACACATGTGGGACCCAAGGGGTCGGCTATGAGGGATAGGATTAACGTAGCTAGTCGCAGGTGGTAGGTGTGAGATCAGGAATCTAGAGCTTCTATGAAGTGTGCATGGGTGTGTAGAAGGCACATATAGAGCCCGTATGGGGCTGTCAGAACCACCATGTGGGTGGAACAATGGAGTGAGGGCATGGTGTGTGTTTTGTATCAAGGTGCCAACCCTGGTGATGAATTGAACAATTAGCAGGAATGAAATCACTTATTAAGGGTAGAAAACCCAATACAATATTCGATGTGGGACGACCAAGAACATGGGCACTATTCCTTCATTTTAAAATATATAGATAAAAGAAGGGTCATCTGATCTGATGGATTTGGGTCGTTATCTTCAGAGCTTATCATCTTCAACATAGAATGTCATCTAATGGTTCCAGTATGTCAGATTCATTACAATGTTGTAATTGTCTCGATCGAGTAATGCTCGAATGATTGAGTTTTTGAGATAGTGTAGCTACGAACCTCCATGCATGAAATATTCATCTTTCATGCATGTGATGAATCAAATAACATGCACTGGATGAATGGAAATGATGTTCTAGGAGGCCATTCGAGTGAATGGATGAGTTCAGAGCTTTGATATGTTGATTTATATAATCTTTATCACAATCACATGAGGACTTAACCATGAGAAGAAAACTAAAAAATTCATAACAAGGGATGCCTTTTTTTTCAGTATATGATTAATTTAGGATTTCCAAAATCATTGATGAATTTAAATATAGAGGACATGAAACTTTTTACAGAATATTAAAATCATCCTCGATGTGGTATAATTCTCAAGGCTATGGTGGTTCCAGGAAACAATGGTCTTCTAATAGATATCGAAGAACCTGGCCGAGTAGTTGTTGCAACAAATTGAAGATAGATTTTTTTTCCAATAAAATAGGGCCAAAAAAAACTTGGTTCAAAAAGAGACTCTATGAGCCTCATTGGACATGAAGTTATTGATAAACGGTTGGTATTAGACTTGTGTTTAACACACTTGAGTAACTTCATGAAGAAGTTGTTCAGAGAAGCCATCTGAGATTGTGTGATACCATTATGTGTAACCTCACTGGTTTGTATGATGAACTTTGAGAACTCGTGTGGTTTACATGAAGGCCATGCATACACTTGAGTGAGAACATCTTCCTTTATGAGAAGGTACAATAAAAAAGGGACAATGAAGAAGTATTTTCATGAGAGAGAGAGAGATAGAGTTAAAGATATAAATATAATTCAATGCATGCATTGTTTCATGTATTGTATGAATAAAGAAGTATTAAATTCATGTGATCATTAAATACATAAAAATTCATTTTTATACTTGAAACTCGATATTTTTAATCACATAAAATAATAAACCAAAGAATCATATGTGCTTGGGTTTTGGATAAGTGGCAAATGAAATTAATCCATGAAGTTGCTTTAATTAATGGTGTGAATTAATCACACACATCTGAGTGAGGTCAGGGAATTAATCAGAGAGAAGGAATGCCTGATAATTTGTTTCACTATGGAAACTAATTATGAACAGTTGATCACAACAATTGAGCAAGACCAATGGACCTGAGTAGTGGCTGTTGAAGGTACTCGAAGAGTTCAAGATCAAGTTAGCTTATATAATCTCATAATAGAAAATATGAATATCATCTTATGGTAGTAAATTTTACAGAAGGGAAGAATCCTTTTATTTGGTTCTAAAACAAGTGATGTCACTTTTTTGGAGTTGGGAGAAGGAGAAAACTTTTAGTTGGTGATGAAATTAGTATAGTCTCTCAGTTATAGATTGGCGTTAATGAATTCTTTCAGTTAGAGTTAAAAGAAAGAAGTCTCTCTGTCGGAGCTGGGATCATGAGAAGACTTTTTATTAGTGATGGAACTAGTGAATAAGTCTCTCAATTGGAGTTGAGTGTAATTTAATCAATTTTTTAATTGTAATTAATCTACAACCAATGTAAATAATCTATTTAATAAGTAGTAGGCTTTTGCTGAGCTATGTAAATATTTTTTTCGGCTCTCACCATTATTAAAAATTCACACATGGTGATATTGAGATATATGACAGAGTGGATCGAAAACCTTAACAAGTTCACTTGTTGAATCCAAAAGAAAATAATTCAAAAAAAGTAACCATTGATTCAACTCCCTCTCAGTGGTCAATCTATCTTGAGGCTCTATAATTAATGTATACATTCTTGTCAGAATAAAGAAAGTGACCTATACTATCATAAATTTTGTGTCAGATAATATATTTTCTGATAAAAATTAGTAATTCCAATAGATATATTATTCTTTTTTTATTATTTTTTATATACAAACAATTCTTGATACCAATATATATTTATTTTAATATTAACAAACTTATACCATTAAATCATTTTTAGTTTATTAAATTTGTAGTTATATCATATAGATACCAAAAAATATATAACAAACAAATGAATATATTATTATTATTTATTATTACTGAAAAATGATTTAATATTTAATAAACACATTATAAGAAATTATTCAACATCACAAAATTCTTAACAAATAGATTAATATATATAGTTTTTAGTTTTTAGTACAAACAAGTCATTTTTTCAATAAAAATGTGTGATTATATATTGAATTAAAATATTGATAATTTAATAATATTTCATGAAATTAACCTATATAATTTAAAATTATCATGGATGATTCAAACCTATATTTACTCTAACCCAATAAATCATATACATAAAAAGTAAAAATATATAAGTGGATATATTGACAATAAGTAATTTATTTTAGAAATATATAATTTTTATTATAATAATTATTTGTTATATTTATTAATATCACCCTATGAAGAAATGTGTTCCCATAAGTCTCAATCGTGGGAAGTCCATTCCCAAATCTCATGCCCTAATAACCCTGAAAATACTATGGAAATCCTATATTTTTTGTTGCCATAGAGTGCGTCCCACACCAGTTCATCGCAATAGGCTTAAACCTTTCGATTCATTACCACATGGTTCATCCTATCTATTCATCACCACATTGTTCATCCTGTCGACTCGTTTCCATAATGATCATCCCAATTTGGCTCATCCCTCAAATATGGTAATCTTTCACTCCCCCCAATATATGGTAATAATTAACCCCTAATTATTCTCCACAACATTTATCTTTGGAAGTATTTACTTTAATCAATAACCCATTTGGTCCATCAGTCTTTCTCCCTCTTGAGAAGCTTTGGAAGGAAAAAATTGAGAAATATCTATTACGATTTCCCCATTCCAATATAAAATTGTTTAGTGAATAACTTTAACACCCACAAAATTTGAATATTGAAAGAACTCATTCTAAAGTCTAATTATAGGTTTATATGTAATTTTAATTGAACTTAAACATTTCCATTCTATAAATTATATAAAATAATACTATTCACATAGAAATTATACATTTGAATTTAGTGAAATTTGAATGTTTTTCATATTAATTCACCAAAAATCATCTTATTAGGTGATTTATTCTTCATTTATTGAATAGAGATTGTTTATTTATTATTTGGTTACAATTCATTTTTGTATTTGGTGTACGAAATACCTAAAAGATGTGTCTTTCAATGATTACTGTTTTTTTACATTCCTTGTTATGTGTAAATGCATTATATTCATTTTTTTATAATAATAATTTAATAGGATATTTAATTTAAAATTATGGGTTCATACTATTAATAGTTTTTTCAATGCATTCCTTATATATTTAATTATTTGAAATATCTATAATAATAGATTGTCTATATTGAATTTATTTATATTAAGAAAATCACAATGATATTCATATATGATTATAAACTTTAAGTGTTTCATGTTATTGAATCATAGTATGTTATGGAAGTGGCATCACATTTTTGTGTTGTTCTCTAGGTCTTGTTAATGTAATGGAAATATTGGGGTACCATGATTTTACTAGAGGTCAATCATTGGAAACTGGCCTTAATGTTTAGTGTCATTTTTTGTGACTCATGTTAATAAAGGTGATTATAGACCATTCATGTATTTTATAGGTACTAAAGTTGTGAAAAAAATGAATTTGAAAGCTTGATCATAAAAATTGAAGGTGATCTAGGTGAGTGAAAAGTTCTATTTTTTCAGATTATAGACCTTCAAATATAAGGTTTAATTCAACATTTTATCTCTTGTTTTCTCATATAGATATTTTTGTAGAAAATATAAATTATAATGTGGTCATCTTAAATAAGTGAAAATATAGAAAAGTACTTAATATTTGTTATTAATCAACTGTTATTATGTTATAAAATGGAACCTAACTATGATTCCCATGTCATGGAAGTGTATTCATATTTTTAGGTTGTTCTCTAGTTTTGGTTGATGTAATGGACATGTTGGGGTTTCATAGTTTCACAATAGGTTTACCCCTAGAATCTATTTTGGATGCTTGGTGATATTTTTTTATGATTATTTTTAATTAAGTTTTGTAAAGTCCATGAATGGCCTTTTAAATTTTATTATATTATTCTTTTGTTATACTATTGAGTTTGATATTTAGAGTCTATACTGATAAGAGTTTTTAAAATTCATTCCTAACAGATTTAATTAGTTCAAAGATGCATAACAGTCGATGAATATATTGAATTTAATTTATATTTGTAACATTCCAATGCTATGTTTATGTTATTAAAATCAATCATTTCACATAATGGAATCATATTTTAATTATTATTTAAAATTCATGTTTTACAATTTTATTTACTAGTTAGAAATTTTGTGTTGAAGATGGAAGAAATGTCGAACTCCTCCAAAGGGGTTAAGGCACTTTTTCTCAATAATTTTATTAGAAATAAACATAAATAAGTTAAAATATGTAGTAAATGTCATTTTTCAAACAATTGTTATAAAGTGTTATCCAATGGAGCCCAATTGTGATTGTCATGTTCTGGTAGTGATCTTATATTTTTTAGTTTTTCTTTGGTTGTTATTGATGTAATGAACATCTCAGGGTTCTATGGTTTAACTAGAGGTTGATCCTTGTAATCTATTTTGTATGTTTGGAGGGATTTTTTATGATTTATGTTAATTGAGGTGATTATAGGTGGATTAGGGAATGAAACATGGTGTCTATAGAAGGAATGTAAAACCGTTAGAGTTTATGTCTTCTATTGATGATTTATTACGTTTCATTCAAGATATTTCTGGTTCAAGAACCATGGTGGTCATGGAGGTGATTTCAAAAGTTATTATATAATTATGTGGATATGGAGATATTATAATTTTTTTAAAGGGAATATATTTTCACAAGGAGGTTTCTCAAATGGATTTTTCAAATAAAAATGAGTTCAAAACTATAGAGTCACTACTACTAGGTGTGGCCATTGGTTTTAACCTCAGGTTCATTACAGGATCTATTCCCTGGTGTTTTTTATTTGGGGATACCAATTGAATCTAGAAACCTATTTCTATACATAGTGATTTCATGGGTTTTAAAATGTTTTATACAAGGGAAATGGAGTGAATGGTTTCATAATGTAGATGACTATACTTTGAGAAGCTCATAACTGATGTCTAAAATGAATTCATTATTGCTGATACTATAAGGAGGATTTTTCTGATATATTTATTATTCTTATTTAAGTCTACAAAATTATGGTGAAGATTTTTTCTATTTCTGAATTACTTTTCATGTATGTATAATATTTACTTTTTATTTTTTATTGGAATTTTCAAGCTCTCCATTAATGTTTCCATGTAAATAATTGATTGAATTTCTGATATAGTGATAGTTTAGTGGAGACTGAAGGGAGGACGAATACATTGAAAGCTGGAGTCTATGTATTGTTTCATAAAATTGATGTTCCATGTGTAGGGTAGTCAACATGAAATTATACATACATTTTTCAAATTGGAGTCCACACTTGAGGCTATTTAAAATCAGTCCATTATTGAACTAGTTAAGTTGAAGAATGAAGTCAGAGAGGAAGTATTCAAAATTTAATAACATGAAATGTAGTTAGAGTTATCAAGATGTTTCTGAACATAATTAATATAGTGGTTTATATATGGAGTTTGAACATGGATATCATATTAGAGAGTACTTTATCCTGATTAAAAATATTATTTATTCAAGACCATACAATGTATGGAGGCTGAAACTTTGAGAGGGGCTCCAAAAATAGCATCGAGAGGGAATTGGAGTGGACCAAAGAAATTAAATATTCACTGACGAAAATTAATGACATAAGCCTGGAAGTGTGGAAATAGTTAAAATATGGGAGTTTTCACCTATACAAACCACCTGGCATGGATGCACTAAATCTCAATTTCGATCTCTTTAAACTATAATGTTGAAATTAATATTTTTTTCTTTTATAAATGGTAATTTTGATGCAATAATATTATTATTATTATTTTTATACATAAGAGGAGGGTTTTTTATTCATTTATTAGAATTATATTGGTCATAATGGGAGTTTTATTACATTCCTATTAGATATTATGTGATTTTAATATAAATTAGTCAGTGTATGGTTTAAAAAACATTTTCGACCTAAAACTATGAAATTGAAAATGTGTTTGATGTGAATTGACACAATCTTGAATGCTATAATTTTTATGTTACCTGATGGTTTTTATATTTCCATGAAAATCAATGTGAGTTGTTAGTGAAATCCATTTAACATTGTTTAAAATTTTTACTTTCAAATATGGAAAATTATTTTCATGCTGTGTAATATGAATATCATTGACAACACATCATGGGCCTTGTGGCAAGAATTATTTTTACAAAAAAATTAATTATTACCTTACTTTGGATTATAGTTCCATTATAAATGTGTATATAGAGATTCTTATTGACCATACATTGACATTTTCAAGTGTTCAGTTACGAAGAACTGAATTGGATAGCCTTTTAAGAAAATTTGATGGTGATTTAGGTGAGTGAAATGATTTGCACACACCTTCCATTATCAGGTATTTTATTCTTCATTTTTTCTCGTATTTTTATTTTTTCAATTTTTATTTTCATTACATGAATTTTTATTCTTATTTCTTCAAACAACTTGGTTAAGCATAAATTATTAATGCTTATTTCGTGGTTTGTTTATATGTTCTTTTTCAATTTTTTTCATAATGAGATGCTTTTAGACAATATTAAAGCTTTTTTCCCATATAATTATTATTAAACTTATTTATAAAAATAAGTAGGTGGAATATTGGTCTTCAATTTTATTAATAAGAATTTATGGGGATTATATCATCCTATCATCTTCATCATTGGTCAACACATACAACCATTCCTATGTTACATAGATTTATGTTCTATGATTGTATACCATAGAGCTTGTCACATTAGTGACAATAACTTAATGTTTTAATGAATGTTTTTATGATTTTAGGGAGGGAGGGTGTTAGACCTGATTTATTTTGGTTAACACTAGATGAGATATTTTACATTTTCTATTTTAATTTTGGAAAAACATAAAAATATTCACACACCCTATGATTTAAACTAGTAAAACTCAATAGAGACCACATTCAGAATCTCTCCAATCATTCAATAACAAAGTCATGTCTATAACAATGAAAGTGGTTCTATGTTTACCATCATCTATAAGGTTTTTTAATCAATATTATTCTATTTTTATTAACATTTCAATTATAATTTTTATCATTCATATATTTTTATTCCCATTTCTTGAAACTGTTTACAAAAACAACATAAATTATAAATTATTATTTATTTTTTTCATTTTTTTATATGTTCTTTCTCTTATTTTTTTTCATTGAACTGCTTGTAGAAATTGTTGTGGTGTTTAAAACATTATGTTGTAGCTTAATGTTTTGTATTTCATGATTTGTAGTACAAAATCTAGAAATTTTCAACACTTACATGAGTAGCCCTTGTAATATGTCTTGAAATTGATCAAATTTTCATATTCTTGTATATTAAAATTACTAAAATTAATTATCATTTTTTGGTATTCCATTAAAAAAATTTATTGGTTGAAACCTTTATTCAATGGATCTATTCTATTATATATGAATTAATATTTAGGTTCACTTGTTCAACCACATGAGTAAGTAGTTATATGATGATGATATAATATTTTGGTATTATTTAACTCAAGGAAAATGTTGGGTCATCTAAATTGTATCATTTTATTTTATTCATTTTCATGCCATGGAACTAAATTGGAAGCCTGATTAACAAGGAAGGTGGATTGAATAAATCATCTAGTAGGAACTATAAACAAAACTAACATGATGTCCTCTACTGGTATGTATAAGTATTTCATTTATGTTTTATGTGTTTTTGGTAATTTCTAAGTGAATTTTATATACCACATGTGCTGACTTCTTACTACCATCTTCCTAGAAGTTTGAATTTTTCATGCATTTTGTTCCCTCTGCAATGTAGACATGCATGACACCTGACCTAGTTTGGTTTCTCTCCAGAAAAAAGGAATTATCAGTCTTATTTATCATTATAGTGGAGAATCATGGGTGGTACATTAATGACATGGCCCAGGCATGGAGAGAATTTTATAGTGGAAAGGAAGATGAGTAATGTATGTCTGGACCCCACCACTAGACTGAGCTGGCAGTGACACTAGATTTATGAAAGAAAAAAATTTAAATATGTTGTTTCATGGAGTATCATGTAATTTCTCTTAATATTGAACATGTTTAAACATGTTTGTAATGAGTTTTTGAATATGTTTTTTCAAATAAAGACTCAATGTTTCACATATGTTAATTTTATTATTATTATATAATAAATTTATTATATAAATAATATATATATAATTAGTTTGACGAATATAATAAAAAAATTGAATAATGATTCATAGAATACTAATATTTAATATTTTATTTAAAATATAATTTAAAAATAGATATTAATTATTTGTATTAATTATAGTAATTCGAAAGATAAATATCGGTAATATTACAAACAGTTATAATTTTCATATCAATCTGTTAAAAATTTTAAAAACATATATATTATCCATTGGTATTATTATAATGACAATATAACTATTTTATATATTTCAATAACATTTATCAATAGATTTTCCCCATAATTTAATGATAGGATAATTTTTTTCTCTAAAATGGTTTACAAATAGAAAATTTAGTTTTACTGAAAGACGTACCCCTGATATAAACAAAATTATTTATTCATGTGTATATGTATGTGTATATATTCCATATATAATTAAATGGATTAATTTAAGATATTATTATATTTTGAAAATATATAAATTTGATTCTTAAATAAAAAAATTTGAATTTGAATTTCAAATATAATTTTTAGATTTATTTGGAATTTATTATATGTAAATATGATCTAAATTTTAATATAATTAATAATAAATTAATATATGTAATTATATTTTAATATATTTATTGCAAATATATACAAATATATATATATATCATTTTTGAGTGAGGGGGAAAATATAAAGAAAAACATACACCTACATACACTAGGGGGCTCGAACACGAGTCCTCCCTCACCACCATTGAGGTCTGGGGGACAGAACCACTTGACCACATCTCATGAGGAATATATATATATATATATATATATATATATTTAAAATTAATTATATATTCATATATATTATTATAGATTAATGATTTTTGTGTGTGCATGCAAGCACTTGGGCGAACCAAGATTTATAAAGGTAGTGTGCATCAACTGTTCTAAAGATCGAATGAGCTCGCTAATTCAAGCGGTTATATGACTATTCCTTAGCACTAATTACAGAGACCAAATTTCCATGACCTCCCAAAACCTATTATTTTTTATTTTTGTTAAAAATTTCACTAATACTAATATAGTCAATGATATATGATATTTTTCATAGTGCTTATAAAACCCCTCTTTATTAGTGTTTTCTATATTAGCATTGATTAGTCAATGGTTTTTTATTTCAAAAATCCCACTGAACTATTCTCCATCTTTCCCGCACTATTTTCACTAAAAAAATCCAATAAAAAATGTTAGATATTCTGGTTTATTGGATAAATTAATTCATTATTAGATTTGATAAATTGTATTTTTGAGTTAAGTGTATTTTTGACTCTCACATCGGATTCATCCCTCTTGTAATTAAATGAATGTCTCCAGATCTCCTTAAGGAAAAGAATTTTTGTCTTTTACATGATATTAAAGGGTTACATACGATAATAAATTGTTCCCCATCCACGTCCATTTCACCCCACCTCAGGTGTGTTTTTGCATCCTCATCCATGCCATGTTGTCGGTTGCTCCCAGTGTAACAAGAGACAACCTCGGTGCCTCGTCGGTAACATGATAGTGTGGAACCCCCAATGACCCATCACCATCCCAATCCCGAAGAACCTCTCTATGCATCTCCCCTCCACCACCCTCCTCGGAATATCCCCTACCGATCATCCCCCCTCATTCACCGACTACTCCTTTCCACGCCTCTGTATCTGTGTGACGTCTGACGAACCCCACTCCTACCCAAGCCAGACAAGACATTTCATGAGGGGTCTTTGATCTCCACCATGTACCGGCTTGAGACCGCTTCCTATGTGGCCCTTCTATCATATCTCTCTTCTTATGTGATGAATCCAATGTGGCACCACCTCCATCATGATTTCCCCTAACGTCCCACCAACACCTCCAGATGTGTCTCCCCTGCCGCACATCTCCCTCCCTAATGCTACAACTACTATTGTGAAAACCTCTGCAGCCAGTGCCCCTAGGAAGCAACTCCAACTGCCCTCTTCCATTGACGCCACTAGAAATATGAAATCTATTCCTTTGTTCCCTTGATTTTGTTTCTCCACATCATCAATACACATCGACAGTTCCTAGCAGACATTTGATTCGGGTCCAGTTGCATGTTGTTCTTGCACGCCTTTCTACTATTTACCTGGTTATTATTTCCCCAATAATTTTTGCTTATTCCAGACCAGTCCCTTGCTTCCTAGTCTAGGTTCCATAAACTTAATCCAAATATGGAAGCATCCTCACCACCATCCACTATCAATTTCTACTGGGCTCTCTCAATAAAGGAGATTTCACTTAAACAATCTCTTCCGGCTTTTTTGCCACCTGCCACCTCTTTAGCCTCCATTGCTTAGACTGGTAGACCTATCTCTGGTGTATCTCACCGAAAATCATCTTGGATACTTGATTATAGTTCTTCTGATCATAGAATAGGTGATTCGGGTATGATTACTTCCTATCATTAGTATACCAGTGCCATGAAAATTACTACTGCTGATGGATCTACAATCCCTATTTTAGGACTTGTAACATGATCTTTAACACAAACTATTAACATGTCTTAAGTAGCTCACATTCCTTGAATTTCATTTAATTTTATCTACATCACTAAAATCACAAAAGATATAAATTTGGTTTTCATTTTTAAGCCTTATGGTGTGGTTTTTCAGGAGTGATGAGCGAGTTGGGAACTTGGTAGAGGACCTCTTAAAGATGGGGTGTACATGTTGGATACCCAACCATCCCTTTATTGTTAATCCAACTCTAATCATGCCCCAAACTACATTTTCACCATAGTCATCCATCAACATCCATCTTACAAAATTATTTCCCCCATTTCATTCCACACCTTTCCTTTTATTGTGAATCTTGAAAGTTTTCTAATCATCATCGGTTGATGTATGTTCCTCAATTGGAAATGCATGCAGAAAATCCATTCAACCTAGTTCACTCTAATGTATTGGGTCCTATCAGAGTTCTTAGTTGGTGAGGTTACCATTATTATGTATTCTTTATTGAATACTTCTCTTGGATGACGTGAATGTATCTCATTCTTGATCATTTAGTGGTGTGTGATATTTTCAAAACATTTTACCCTGAAATCCACACTTAATTCCACCATCCCTTGATTTCTCATCCACCTTTTCACATTACCTCGACCTATATTTTTTCCATGGTCATCCACTAGCTTCCATCTTACATAATCATTCCCCCAGTTCGATCCACCCCTTTCCTTCCATTGTGAATCTTGTAATTTTTCTAAACATCATCGGGTGGCGTATTTTACTCAACTAGAAACACATACAATAAATACTTTTGACCTAGTTATGTAACTGTAATGCTCCTACCATAGTTACCCAGAGTTGGTGCATTATTACATAGCATTGGCATGAATACAATGAATCAAGTCCGAAAAGACCAATCCGTTTAGCAACCTTAGAAACAGTAGATACATTCATAAGACTTACATTATATCATACAGTGAGAAACTATGACAACATAGTCTCCATAGTTCACACTCATATCCCCTCAGACTATCCCTATAGGTCAGTCATAAAATACTTTTTCGCATCCTGAGAAAAATAAAACATAGAAAGGGGTGAGCTCAAATGCTCTGTGAGGATAACAATATAGCGGAAACATTCATAAATAAGCATAAACATTTAAGGAAATGTATAACTAAAGCAAAAGACTTTTAAACTTGAACTTTAGCATAATATGGGAAAAATAAAATGAAGTAATTCCATTTACTTATTCACATGGATATTCTACAAGTCAAATAATCACATGCATTATCAATAACCACTTTCATAATGATAGAATGCATAATTCTTGACTATCATAACCACATATTCAAGGCCTTATGAAAAGACTACAAATAATATTTTTTCAAGGCCTTGTACCAAGACACTAGTTTGTCTCATGAAACCTACCGATGCATAGAGGAGCTAGAGCGGGCTCCACCCATCACTTACTATGTCCAATGCATTCCTCATATGAAAAGGTTTTAATATAACATAAACATTTGTATTAAAAATAGCATAAAAAAATTCAATATTTTCTTAAACCATGAATGGTATGGAAATAACACATACATAGACTAACATATCAAAAAACCTTAAATACAATATGGAAGATTTTAATCATAATAAATCATCTTTAAACAAGTTTAAGATCAATCAAAGGGTAGATGAAAATTATTTGTAAAACTCTTTGAGAGAAATATCCATTTTTCATGAAAACATTTAAAATTCAAACAATTTATAAAGGAAGACATTTAAAAGAATTTTTTTTTGAATCAAAGTGTCCCATATGACTTTGAAACTACTGAAAGGAATTAACATTTTAAAGACATTCATATCCATATAAATAAATCCTTAAAACCATTTGGAAGACATGGGTATTAATGAGAAAGATTTAGAAGAATAAATATTTAAAACATTTGAAATGATGTTTTAGTAAAAAATTCCCTTAAAATAATCCCTTTGAAAACATTTTCATGAAACATAGACATGGATAATAAATATGTCCCAGAAGATACTTACATAAAAAACCTCGGATCATAAAGAGATTGTGAAATTAACCCATACCTTGCACTTTCCATTAGTGGAGGGTACGTTTAACCTCCTGTATGAAGACCGTAGTATGTTATTAAATTATACCAGACCCATATTAATATTTATGATATCATACATTATTCATTTATGACTTTATACTACCAATTTAATAATAATGTTCTTGTTAAATTATGATTTCGGGTAATAATCACATTCTTTATTGTACATGTCTTAACTTGTTACTCTTGATTGTATCACTTAGATAAAGATTTCAATAATTCCAGAATATAAAAAATGATTGTTATATAATATATATTTAGAATATAAATATGTATAGTAGAAATATATATGAAATGAAAAACACTGTTTTTGGAGATGGTAGCCCGTACGTATGCATAAACACTGTTTCCGTTCTCATATCGTATTGAACAGAAATATGTGAATAAGTTATATGTAAGTAAATATATATATATATATATCTCCAGTACCATTATTATTTCATATATTACAAACTTATTAGTAATATATATTTTTATAATCATCGATGAATGGTGAACGTGGAAATGAATCTCATCGCGTCGTGGAGATGGTAATCCGTACGTACGCACGATCGATAATATCATTTCCTTAAGGGTGTGTAATTGGATGGTATATTAATTTTATAGAGACATTATCATGTTATTTTCATTATTTATATACATATTAATCATCATTATATCAATCCAAATAACATAGTGTTGAATAAAAAATTACACCACGACGTGGTGACGGTAAGCCATACATACTCACGCATGGTGAAATTATCATTCATAAGATGGATAGAATAATGAATATATTTGTTAAATATTTATAATAACATCATAGTATATATAAGATACTAGATTTATTATTTTATAATAGAACCAACAATGAAATAGTAAGTGGAAGAATAAGAGAACTTGAAAGAGGGTGGTGAAATCATTACCACTTCTTCAGGTTCTTCCTTTTGATTTGATCAAAAGGGATCCTTAGGTTGGCTTTAATACCAAATGAAGGCCTCTAGGATGAAGTTAGGATAGTCGGGAGGATATTTGGGTAGGTTTTGGCCGAGCCAAATGGCTTTGAATGTGTGAATTAGAGAGAAGGTGACGTGCCCTTTTATAATAGGGGTGATGGGCACCGTTGGAAAAACTGAAAATATTATTTTATAATAAATTCATATTCTATTTATAATGGCTCTAAAGTGAATTATGTCTAGGATAGGGTGGGTATGGGTCTAAAGCCTCTCAACAAATTGGTTTTTTACAAGTTTAGTTTACCATTTTAACCTTATCATTTAGATTTAACTCTAAGTTAAATAATTTAACTTTTACCATGTCTTCTTGTATTCTTACACTATATGGTTAATAAACATACTATATACTTCCAATAGAATCCCAATTGGTTAATTAATTTCATATATATTATTATTTAAGACTTTTGGATGAACCATATATTTCTAGGACCATTATATCAATTAATAATATAATATTTGTTTTAAAAACTATTTAATGTCAATTTTGACACTATTTGGAACTTGTTTTTTTAATAATAACAACAATATTACTTCAAAAAAAATACATTGAATCAATCATAACATGTCATATTCACCTATAAAAATCGTGGATGTCATAAAAACTATGAAATTATATTTATTTTAATATTTATAATACCATTTATTTGATACATTCATTAATAAGGTAATTACTGCATCATCATTGTGTCATTAATAAATTTAATTATTTAATATCTAAAAATAATAACTAAAATACCATTATGTAGGAAGTATTTTTATCTTTATAATTAATATTTATAGTTGAATTTATCTTATTTATACCCCTATATTATAAATGTTTTAGTTATTAAACATTGATTTTCACTCTTTTAACTCTTCTTTAAATGAAATAATAATAAATGTCTTAATCTAATCCAAGTGGACCTAAAGGGTCATATGTTTTTCATAAGGTTGTTTTTTTTCAAATTAAACTTATCCAATAGAATTAAGACATGTGTTAGGGTAATAATAATATCATTTTTACCCTTAATTACCCTATTTACTTTTAACCGTGGTAAATAAAAGTAAAAAGTTACTATTCACCAAAAACTATTTTTACCTTATTGACCCACATTTTACTTACTAATATCAACCGTGTCCTTCGGATTTTTGAAATTTCACTCACAGAAGCGGTAAAATTACGTTTTATGTGAATTCACAAATTCTCCTATGAGGTGGGTAAAAAACAGTGAAAAGTTCGATAAAAAATTTTATATATCTAAAATTATTATAAATTAACTCTAATGAATTACATTGAACTTATATAGATATTATGTATCTATTTTGACCTAAAATATATTTAAATAAAATAAATAATTATTTTAATAAAAATTTTATTTTAAACGATAACTCATTGTCTTTTCAATATTCATAAAAAATTGAACGTTTTCAGAAAAAAACCAAAAATTCAACCTAGGATAATTTAGATATTCTAAATCAAAAAATGAAGTCTATTTTACCAAATTGAAAACATATAATTTTCATTTATTAATTAAAAATTAATTCTCGTTGTCAAAACAAATAGCGTGTTTTTAAGAAACAATACCTATCAAAAGATTGACACTTTTTTATGTAAGATATCAATGTGAAATTAATTCCAATGACCAGCATTGTATTAAAGGGTAAAAATATAATCTAATTATACTTCGAAAAAATTAAAATGTATAATTCAACACTATAAATTATTATTATTAAAAAATTTGTTTTCAGTTAAAATATAGTAATTTTTACTATTCACCCAAATATGAAAGTTATCAGAAAAACACCAATTATTTATTGAAATTAATTCCTATGTCCTGATTCAAAAAAAGAAGTTTATTTTTTGAAATTGAATATATAAAATTTTCAAATATTAGATTTAAAAAGGGATCCCCATTAAAAGGCTGTAAAATTACATTTTTTGAAAAATAATTCTTTTATCTGAAAAAAATGAATTTGTTCTTACATGATGTCTAAGAAACTCATAATATGGATTCTAAAATTATAAGGATTATATAATGTTCAAAATACAGTTAATACTATTCATAACCACTTTTGAATGGATAGTTTGGTAAGTCGTGATGCGTTTGAACTTAGTGTAGTGTGTAGTGCATGTTATTGCATTACATTGAAGAAATAACATACTATGAAAACATGGGGTGTTACAGTAATGGCCCGATATTTTATAAATAAAATTCCATTTATTGTAATGTATTATAGAGAACAACTATAATTTTTATTAACATTTTGTTTAAATGACTGTTATTTATCATTACCTTTGATAACATACTCTCTGAACACTATTCACATGACTAGTATAAATATCGGGATTTAAAAACCTTTTGAAACAATTAATGGAAGTGATGGCCTCGACTACTAGGATAGTTCCCTATGAATATCATTTATCTGATAATTCGAGGGAGATAGAATTTTTGTTCTTTTCCCTAGACCAAGCCCAAGTCGAGATCCAACATCTTAATCCTGAGTGAAACCGTTTACGGGAGAAGTGCATGCTCATCAAGATCACAGCCCAAACCATGTAAACCAAATGGCCCCAAGAAAGCCCCACCATCACACACCATACTCTTAGGGAATATTATGCTGTAATAAAGGGATATGAAACAAGACCTTAGAATTATTATTATGTGCATTATTTTTGTATAGAATAAAGAATATAAATTCATTTTATTATTCTTACTTTGTAAATTGGTTTTAAAGCACAAATATTATTTTTAGTTAATATGAAATTATATTTGGATGAATTAATGGATTTTTGAATTAAATAATATTTTAATAAATTATTATTAAAAGACTAATTTTATATTAAATATAAATTATCATATACTTTTTATGAAGTCAATTTTAATTTTTATTAAGTTTTGAAAACTGTTTTTGTCAAAACCTTTGAATTTTTAATAAATGCCAGTTTTTATATAAAAAGAAAAATTCACATATTTATAAAATTATTTAGATAAAATAAGTATTATTTTTTTAATCAGGATGTCGAAATTATCCAATGATGAATTTTTTATAATTTTCTGAGACAACCAAATTTTTGGGTAAAAATTAAATATCGAATAAATATATAATGTGTTTTATGACATCACAATGACTCAATATTGATGTAATAAAAAACTATAAAAGGAATATTCTTCCAATATATCTTTTTCCTTTAAAATATTGTGATTTTCTAGTTGTTTGATTAATTTTATATTGTCTTTGTGGACCCTCAAAGGCTTATAAAATATTTTAACATTTTAAAATGATTTCCTTGAGAGTGAGAATCACCTCTACATAAGAAAGCCTAGTATTTTAATTTTTTCAGACCTTAGATTTATAAAATATTATATACCACTCCCCTTTCATAGAAACCATTGGAAAAAACCATGGCATGGTTTGTGGTTTTTATTAGTTTAATCTGTAGTGTCCAAAACCTAAATAATAAAGAATTATGTCTCTTTCCCTATATAAAATCACTCAATATCCCAATCATCTTCACTAAAACCATTTGGAGCTCGACCAACCTCTTACCCATACTCCCTAGACTCCTTAAAAGGCTCCTTCTAGCTCCCATGAAGCCTCTCCCAATCTTTTGGGATCACACATCCATGTAAGGGATCCTCTCCATCCTATCCTCCTTTTAATTCAAGTACCTTGATTGAAATTATACTTTTTAATTTCAATTGTTTGTATTTTAATTATTTTTTAACCACTCCCCTACTGTCCATTTTATGTTATTTGAATTATGGATCATTTATCCTCCCTCATATAGACCATTACCTGAGTTGTTATTATGTCGATATTCCGTAAGGTATTTCTTCTTTTCTCAATTTTATCCAAGTTTATTTATGTTGTTGTACCCTTTTATTTTAAATTAAAAATTTTGGGGTATCATTTCTCTACTCCCCCATTATTCCTTTATCATTTTTTAATTATGATATTCCCATTTAAATATCATTAATACCTTCCGTTTACACCTGTTACCATGCCGAAATTTCATAAGGGGTTTCTCTCTTCTTATTTCCATTCAATAATTTCTTCTATATTATGCATCTAACTTCCATTAAATATGTTGGGTTGTAATATTCCATGATCCCCTTCCTGTATATTCCATTTATAAATTATTATATACCCATTTAACTCTCATCAATCCAACTTATGAATTCCCATATGACGTCGTTATGCTGTCAAAATTGCACTGTGATTCTCTAAGGCAAAATCATCATATAGTGAATACCATTCTAATTTCTCTATCAAATGTATTCACCTTTAGGTATATATATTTTATTATTATATTATTTCATGTATCTGTTGAAAATTTCTTTATCATGGAATAAATTATTATGTTGAATGAATCCATGTTATTTGATCTATATGGTACACATAAGCGTGAGATTGAAATGTTTATGAAGGGTTCGCCCTGATAGCGCTCCAATGCATTGGGAAATGTTTAGTATCATGATATGACATGTGAAATGAGGGATTACTCATGATAAATCATGTTAAATTATGGTTTACTCATGCTAATCCATGTGAAATGAGGGTTTAATCATGCTAATCCACGTGATAGGAGGGTTTACTCATGCTAATCTATATGCAATGAGGGTTTACTCATTCTAATCCATGTGCAATGAGCCCTGGATCTTACTAGTATCATGTTTTATGTCATTTACACATTTTCATGTTAAGATAATCATGATATATCATGCCTTTATGTTCATGTTCCTCTTATGCTCCATTGATATTCCTATTGCCTAACATGTATTGTATTTCTCATGTTATGCCTTTTTGACTCCCTTACTGGGATTTATTGATCACCCTTTTCTTATGTATTTACTCAGGTTATCCCATTCCATGCTAAGTATGAAGGAATGTTGTGTACATGTAAAAGACTTTTTCAATAAAGATGTTTTATTTTATGTTTTATTTTATCTTGGGGTAAAACCCAAAAACACCACTTTGTGCTAGACTCGAATGGGAAATGGTGGACGTCAATGAGCCTTGTCATACTATTAGTTCAACACTCCCAGGGGATATGATTTGGTAAATTCATAAGCTTATTATGAACCATTATTAAGTGAATAAAAAATCCACTAAGAATATATTTTGGGAAATATATCATGGATAAACTAGATTGAAACTTATGATATCACAATTGAAGATATAATATTCGTTTACAAGTTTATCCTTCTATTTAAAATGTTTTATTTTTTACATTGTTATTATAAAATAATCCAAACACCTTAATTGAATTTTATTTTTCAAAGTTAAAACATTGAAGGAGGAAGATCACAAACAACTCTTCTCTCTCTTCCAGAAGAACTACTTGCAATGATTATCTATAAGTCATGCTCAAATGACATTGAAACTTTTTTAAATACCCAAGTTACATGAAATAAAATTATGAGGCATCAAGTACCTCTAGCATTGGATGATTATTTCAAGGATCATGTGCCATCAATTGGAGAATCTTGCACTCTTGACTTTCTTACCATGAAAAGCGGGGGATGTACGATAATATTCTTTTCAAATTCATCGCTCTATTTCAAAATTATAATGCACTAAATTATTTTATAGATTATATATAAGAGGGAGTCCTTTGAGTAGCCTATATTTATCAAATTACAGAGTTTTTTCTTTTGGGATATACAAAAACTGATTTACCAAAACCCAATTTTGAAATATTTGAAGATTAATTATTAAGACTTTTTTAAAAAAACTTGTTTAATATGATGTCTCCAAATTATATATAAGAAATACATTTCTCATGATGTATCAATTCTTCCATCGATATAATCCAAGATGGATGGGGAGTTTTTAGGTAAAGGAAGTAGATGATTTTGAAAAAATCTTGATGTACCATTGTGACACATGAACTCTTTTTACCTAAAGGTATTGATAATAGGAAAGACTGAATACTTAATTAAAGAGATGAATGATAAGTACCCTCACATATTTTCTTCTTAGTTTTAAAACAAAATTTCGAGGGTGAATTTTGTTAAGGGGGGAATGTTATAATGACCAGATATTTTATGAATAAAATTCCCTTTATTTTATTGTATTATAGAAAGCACATGAACTTTTAATTATTATTGGGTTTAAATGACAATTAAGTATCATTACTATTGATAATATTGTCCTTGAATAGTGATCACATGACTTGTATAAATAAATGGTTTTAACAAAACCTTTTGACACAGACAAAGGAAGTGATTGCCTAGACTAGTAGGATCATTCCCTTTGAAATCTATTTATCTGATCTTTTGAGGGAGATAGCATTTCTGGGATACTCCTTAGACCAATCCCAAGATAAGATCCAATAACTTAAGCATGAGCAAAACCATTTACGGGTGAAGTTCAAGTTCACTAAGATCACGACACAAACCATGTTCACCGAACAACCCCAAGAATGACCCACCATCGCACACCATACTATTATAGAATATGTGAGTGTAATAAAGGGATATGTAACATGACCCTATAATTATGATTATGTGCTTTATTTTTTTATTGAATAAATAATATATATTTATTTTGTTATTTTACATTGTAAATGGTTATTAAAGAACAAATAGTATTTTTAGTTAATATTTAAATATATTTTAATGAATTAATGGATTTTTGAATTAAATAAAATTTTAAAAATATGGTATTTCTAAAATAATTTTTTATTAAATATAAATGATAGTATAATTATTATGAATTGACTTGTAATTTTTATTAAGGTTTGAAAACTATTTTTATCAAAACCCATGAATTTTCAATAAATGCCAGTTTTTATTTTAAAAGTGAAAATTCACAAATTTAAAAAATTATTTAGATAAAATAAATATTATTTTTGGAATCAGGATGTCAAAATTATCCAACGGTGGAATTTCTATAATTTTCTAAGACAATCGAATTTTTGGATAAAAATTAAATACTGAATAAATTTATAATGTGTTTGATGACATCATAATGACCCGATAGTGATTTAATAAAATAGTATAAAACCTTTCTTAGTACAATATATTTTTTACCATTAAAATATTGTGATTTTATATTTGTTTGATTAATTTTATAATACCTTAGTAGACCCTCCAAGACTTATAAAATATTGTAACATTTTAAATTGACTTCTTTAAGAGTGTGACTCAGATCCACTTAAGAAAGAATAATATTTTAACTTTTTCCGCCCTTGGACTTATAAAATAATTTATACCAATCTCATTTGGTAGAAACCATCAGAAAAACCATGGGATGGTTTTGGGTTTTCATTAGTTTAATGTGTAGTGTCCAAAACCTCAATAATAAAGAACTCCCTCTCCTTTCCTATATAAAACCACCCAATATCCCCTTAATCTTCACTCAAAAAATTTTGAGCTCAACTAATCTCTTACGCATACTTCCTAGATTCCTCCCAAGGGTCCCCCAAGCTCCCAAGAAGCCTCTCCCAATCCTTTGGGATCACAGATCCAAGTAAGGGATCCTCTCCTTCCTCTCGTCCTTTAAATTCAAGTACCTTGTTTGAAATTAGCCCTTTTAATTTCAATTGGTTTTATTTTAATTATTTTTTAATAAATTCCCTACAGTCCATTTTATGTTATGTGAATGAGATATCATTTATCCAACATCATTTGGACCATTACCAAATCTTTTACACTGCCGAAGTTCTGTAAGGGATTCCTTTTTTTCTCAATTTTATCCAAGTTTCAATATGTTGTTATAACATTTTATTTTAAATTAAAAGTGTTGTTGTACTATTTATAAACCCCCATAATACCCTACTTATTTTGGTGTGATGGTAGGCCACTTTCTCTCTTATTAATTCCTTCTGTGTACACTCATTTCCATGTTGAAATTCCATAATGTGTTTCTCTCTTGTTATTTCCATTCATGAATTTCTTCTATATAATCCCTCTAAATTCAATTTCATATATTTGGATATTATGATACATAATCCATGTACTCTCTATTCCATTTATAAATGATGATATAACACTTTCTCTCTCATCAACCCAACTTATGAATTTCTATATGATGTTGTTACGCTGTCGAAATTACACTCCGATTCTCTAAAGAAATATCATCATGTAGTGAATACGATACCCATTTATCTAGAAAGGGTATTCACCTTTATGCACATATAATTTATTTATTATAGACTTTAATGTATTTATTCCACATTCCTTTACCATGGAATAAATTATTATGTTGAATGAATCCATGTTATATGATCAATGTGGCACACTTAAGCATGAGATTGAAATGTTTATGAAGGGTGCACCTTGATAGTGCACCAATGCATTGGGTAATGTTTAGAATCATGATAAAACAAGGAAATGAGGTTTTAACCATGATAATTCATGTGAAATGAGGGTTTAATCATGATAATCCTTGTGCAATGAGGGTTTACTCTTGTTAATCCTTGTGAAATGAGGGTTTACTCATGATAATCCATGGGCAATGAGCCTTGGCTCATTCTAATATTATGTAATATGTTGTTGCAACATTTCCATGTTACAATAATCATGCTATACCAGGAATTTATGTTCATTCTTTTCTTATACTCTATTGATATTATTGTTTCCTAACATGTATTTTATTCTTTATGTTATGCCTTGTTTTCTCCCTTGCTGGGCTTTATAGCTCACCCTTTTGTTATGTATGTATTCAGGTTATCCCATGCAAGGATTAGTATGAAGGAATGTTGTGGTCATGTAAAAAAAGTATTCAATAAATATGTTTTATTTTACATTTTATGTTGTCATGTAATGATCCAAAATTTTCCAAGAAACTAGACCTCTAAATCCTCAGAGTTTCATTAAGTGCAAGTTTATGTAATGAATCATGTTTAAGTGTGTAATAAAGAGAAGGGTTGTTATAAGTTCACTCTGATGTAAGTTCATAGTCAGTAAGGGTACCATTATTATGTATCATTTATTGATAAATTCACTTAGATTACATGGATATATCTTCTTTATGATCATTCATAGGTGTGTTAGCTTTTCCAAACGTTTTAGCATGAAATTAACACTTAATTATAAATGCCTAATAAATTTCTCTACTCGTACAATGAATGAGAATATTAATCCACTTCCATTCAAGAATTTCTCAAGGATCATGATATCCTTCATCAAACATCTTACCCTGATACAACTCAAAACAATGGAGTGTATGAGTGTAAACATCACCATATTCTATAGACTCCTCGTTCCCTCTTATTTCACAGGCAGATGCCTCTTCATTTTTGGGGGATATTATTCTTATTATTACTAACATTATATATCGCCATCCCTATTCTAACCTTTATGGAGAGACACCATTTTGAGCTTTGTTATCCTATCCCCATCCTCAACCTCTTCTACTACATGTGTTTGGGTTCTTTATTATATACGTGACACTTATCCCAGCCTATCTAAATTTTTATCCATAATCCATCTACTGCATCTTACAGGGCTACTCCCGCACTCAAAACAGATACCGTTGTTTCTATACATACTTGAGGTGTTATATAATCTATTATTATGTGTATTTAATTGATAACTATATATTCTCCCCACTATCTACCCACCAACGTAAAACTATTAATGACCATGTTCCTTCTATTATTCACCCACACACCCCGCCTCATTTGTCCAACTCTATAGATCCCCGTACTGGCTCCGTCAACTCTCATCGACCATCAAACATGTCCCCTATCTAGACTGAGGACACCATACCCAAAACATCATCTGATGCTTTTTCTCTGGGAAGATATGACTTACCAATTTCTTTCTGTAAATGTACTCTCTTTTTCTATCATAATGTTCTCTTCCCATCATCATATAGGGTCATCTATGATTTGGAGATGATATATGTTTCTCATACTGTTGTGGGGGCCAAATCTCACCTTGGGTGGATTCAGGTAATGAAGGATAAATTATAGGCCTTGGATGATAATCAATCCTAGGATCCAGTTCTTCTTCTGGAAGGTAAACAGGTGGTCGGTAGGAAATTGATTTATAAGGTTCACCTCAATGCATAAGGAACTCTTCATTGCCATAATTCCTAACTTGTGGAAGAAGGCTTTACCCATACATATGGTGGTTATTATTTCAATACATTCACTCCAGTTGTGAAGATGACATATGTCCAATTATCCATATCTCTTGGCATTGGTAATCATTTTCCTCTTCATCAACATGATGTTATGAATGAATTTATACATGGATTTATTGAAGAATTATATATGTAATAACCTCCATGATTCAATGCCTCAAGATTCAGGTCTCATGTATGTTGGCTTCGTCGCACTTTTTATAGGATCAAACAATCTCCTTGTACATGTTTTGGTAGATTTAGTAGTGTCAACAATGCATTTGGCCTATGTTAGAGTATGGAGGACCACACTGTTCCCCACTGAAAAACATCCTCTGGGTGCATCCTATTGGTAGTATATATCGATGACATCATTATTTCTAGTAAGGACTCACATGAAATTTACCATATCATGTTTTATCATTAAAAATAATTTTGAACCAAATATCTAGGTCCTCTGACATACTTCCTTGGCATTGAAGTCTCCCATTCTTGAGACATCATCATTCTATCCAAATGGAAACATGAAATTCATATCTTGTAGAATGGTAGTTTGTCTCAAAAAACTGTCATCGGCACTCCTCTTGAACCAGGGGAACAATCTCTACATGATTTCATAGACCCATATCCTCACCCAGTAGGTATCATCATCTTGTGGGAAAACTCAATATTCTTAGCATGACTCGTCCAAATATTTTATACACTTTCAGTAAGGTTATCCAATTCATGTAACATCTGAAGAAATCATAATGTTATTTTGTCCTTGAATTATCAAATACATTATGAAAGAACATGTCTATGGTCTTAGGTATTCACATCAGGATCATCTGAATATTGAGGACTTCTGTGATGCTAACTAAGATTGTTACTTAGCTACTCGAAATTCAACTTCTAGGTTTGTGGTTTTCTTGAATGGTAACTTAATATCATGGTGATGCAAGAAACAATCATTAATCTCTAGATCCTATGCTGAATCTGAATATTGTGTGATGGTCACGGTCACTACTGAAGTTATTTTTATTCATCTTCTTCCTCGTGAAATTGGATTCCTGTTAAAATTTTACACTCATATTTGTTGTGATAATAAGGTATCCATGAAGATTGATTCCAATCTAGTATTTTGTAAACATACAATGCATATTGATGTTGAATGTCAATTTCTTCACCATCACCTCGAGCAACACCATATCAATTTCTTCTACATTCCAATGGATAATCATCTTGCTAAAATCTTCACTGAAGGCTTATCGGGATCTCGACTGGACTCTCTATGCACCAAGCTGGGCATCCACAACATCAATGACCCAGCATGAGGTGGATTGTGTACGATCCTATTTTGGGGTATATTTTCTTTCCTGGGTGGGACTCTTCTTTCAAGGAAAACATGTTCTAGCTTAAGGGGGTGTGTTAGACTAGGTTAATTGTATATTTGGGTTAAGTATATTTATAAATCCCACATTATATTTCTCATGCGTGTAATTATTCTCCTCTATCAATAAATTAATGTCCTTATCACTACATTTGGTAGGTAATTGTTCTGTTTTACATTCATAAAACCTAGGAATGTTATCAAAATTGGTTGTTATGGTTTTTATGGTTCAATTTTTTTTGACAATTATCTTTGTTTATTTGAATTGATCACTCATATTGTTTGTGTTTGTGTGTCTATGGCTGTTCAAGTGTGGCTACACACACATGTATGCTTGTATGTATCAAAGGATATGTTCTTTAAAAGGATATTGTAAAGCATATTATAAGTGATAATATA
The DNA here is from genome assembly GCA_963277665.1 of Viscum album. NCBI lineage: Eukaryota > Viridiplantae > Streptophyta > Magnoliopsida > Santalales > Viscaceae > Viscum > Viscum album. The sequence continues at coordinate 766,750,367 of OY728163.1, forward strand.
CTAATGCCTAATGATAAGTGTTTTCATTTGAATCATCCTATGTTATATATCATAAATAAAGTGTTTAATAAGATGAAATGTATGGGGTTGTTATGGATGAAGGTTGAATATGATGTAACCAACTTCATTAACTCGTAATATATGAGTTAATTCATGTTCACTCATGGAGCCACCCTAAGGTCCCCCTATAAAGAAGTAATACTCATTTGATGGGTGTGTGTGAATCTTGTATGTAGCAGGTCAACCGTCTCTAGATCCTATAGATCACTTCCTTCCTACCATTTGTCTTCATGAGACAGTTGCATGTCATGGGCAATGAGTGGAATCCACTCGAGCATCAAGTTATTCGGTACAACCCATGGATAAATTTAGAGGAGGGAAGCCTTTTTATTCTTGTTGTGTGATGTTTATCAAGAACATAGGATGAATATATATGCAACATCCATATTTGGTGAATGGTATATAGATTCTTTATTTTATAGTATGAATGACTTCATTTATTTATCAAGGTGTTAAAGTATTTGATTTTTCTATTTTGTTATGTTGTCTCATATAAGTGTTATATGGCCCATTGAAACTGAAAAATGGAATCTAAGAAAATGATAAAGGATTGGTTGAATCCCAGGTACTTGTTGAATTTGGTTCCCCTAAACCAACTACTTTTTACTTTTGATTACCTATATATTTTGAGATTTTAATATTGATAAACATATTATCATAATATAATTATTGTTTTGTGTAATATTAATCAGATAATGTCCTTAAGTATTTGTTTCATCAAAAGGATATATTGGTTCCTGTATATAATGAGGACTATTAATTTCTATGATAATATTATTAAACATATATCCTATGGTCAAGAATATATCATTTTACTGGGCTTAGATTATGTTCTGACTATCAAGAGCCTAATGTTTGTAAAAGGATGAGGCTTCAACTCATGAAGCTTCACATGTTGTAATCTCCATGATAGAGGGTTATGTGGATAGACCTACTAAAAGTAATTCAACATTTATAATTTTCATTGGATATTTCTATATGGGAATGTGTGTATGGCTCCTTAGAATTGAGATTATTATTAACGCATATCTCGAGTCACATTCTATATTGTATTGACAAAAATAGTAATGATATATGTTAGGAAAAAGAGATAAATAATAGAGAAGCATATCTAAATTCACTTTATAATAGAAGCAGAATCATGGTTATAGGAGGAAAAGAGGAAAATAAGGAAGAAGAAAGGGTAGAAGGAGAAAAACAAGGAGAATACCACTTCCTGTAGAGGCCAATCCAAGACCACCGACTGAACTTCTTAGCTGCCAAACTATATGAAAATTCCCGAAGTATATCCTCACCCTTCCTTATGAACTGACCCCTTTTTTAATATTATCTACCTTCCCCAAAATAATATAGCTAGTAGTAAGAAACTAATTAGAGTAAATTTAGGAAAATACTACCCCTATGTAGATAATGCCCAACAATGCCCCAGCAAACCCTAACAAACCAACACCCACATGCCTAACGATGCCCTTGTTTGAAAATTAACGTTTTCCCCAAGGTGGATATCTTGAGCACTCCCCTCTATACTCAACCTGGAATGGTAGTTCTAGGTATAAGCTATTGGAATGTTATGTCTTCCCTTTGCATCCCATATATTTTCATATTTTTTTTTTATTTTTAGCGCTATCTCAGTTAGCCGCATACAACCCTCCAAATGCCTTTAAACTACTCTTGTTGACAGTGCTTTAATTATGTCATCATGATACCCATGAGAATTTATCGAGAAATAAAACACACTGAATCTTGGATAGAATGACCCAATCAACATTTGTAAAGAGCTATGTCCAAAACTAAGATTAGATGAAACTATACTCCCATGTATTGAATTATGTCGGATCTAGCTTCAAATTTCCTTAGTGCATATCCTAGAACATATTTTTTTCTTTATCTTTAGTGAATGAACACAGGCTTTCATGCTATATCGTTGGGTGTTTTCTAACCACCAAAGGAATTCAATAGAAACAACATCAAGAAAATTTGTTTTTCTTGTTTATCATCAGTATTTGGAACATAAGATAGCACCGTTCAGTGTGGTGGTTCTTGTACAATTTTACATAATCTAATATCACCAACATACCATAGAACTCAAACTGGATTCAATAATTCTTTAACATAATCCTCATAGGGATAAGTTAACAACCAACTAAGAAAATTAGGGAAATCAATGTAGATGGAGAAAAACTAGACACATTTAACTGTGGATGAATAAACAGTAAGTAGGAAAAAAATGATCCCCTCAATCCAAACTGAAGCCAAATATCATTGAGATCCGCACCTCTCCAGTTTAAATAGGTGGATAAAGTTCGAATACAATACAACATTGAAATCTTTAACACAACAATCTCCTTATTCAGATCCGTCTAAGAGTATCCCCATACAAATTTCAAAAGGATCCTTCTAGGAAAACTTGTAACTTTTTCTCCTGACCCAATGATATCTAGTAGTAAATGAAATATTTCCATGAAATCGCATATAAAAAACCTAAAACCACACGATCCAAGGCTTTTTTAAGGTGAGAAATATTTTTTGACAACCCTTGGTGTTGGATTTGGAGATGGCCTAAGTAGTAATGAAACTATATTTTGTATTTCCCCTTCTATTATAAATAAAACGATGGTATTCCTGGCTTCAATAAAAAAAACCTGCTTGTATTCCAACCAATACCATACTCAAATCCTGTCTGTCCATCATTTTATCAAAACTACAACACAATATTCAATCATAATTAAGGTGCATCCTACAAGTTCAAACTTCTCTGCCAATATTGTTCCTATAGTATGATGTTTCATCTTTATAATAGTATTCCTCCTACCGAAACATGCCACAGTATCATGAGGAATGGGTGTGTGTCTTCTCCTTATTTGGAGACCATACTTAAAGAACAAAAAATCATATTTATCTCTGAAAAGATGAGTCAACAAAAAATAGTTCTTTCATTTTCTATAATATCTTGTAAGTGAAATGGATCCATCAAGAGTGGTGGTGTTGGATCCTTGTCCCTTGTAATTCCAATGGATTAAACAACACTTGTCACCCCTACTAATTTTCCCCCTTCTGGAAAAGAAAATATGTAATAAACTAGCTCCTGACATTATCTACATCCATCATTTTCCTTACCAATATAGAGTCCCCTTAAGCTTAATGTCGCGTTTTCCACCTCCTTGGGATATACTACCTCCATCATTTTCTTCTCATGTCCTGAACTAGATGCATGCCAGTCCATACTGCTAAAAAGTGGTTGTGTTCACATTACATGTTGGAAAATTTTCTACATAACTTAAGAATATTTTAGTTTCAAAATCTATTAATTCTCCTAGTACATAGTTTCGAGGGGAAAAACACTCAATCTTACTTATTCGGTCTCTTCTATTTGTGCAATTTCAGTCTTGATCTAATCTAGGAAACTCCTTCCTAGATCATTATCTCCATCACACTAAAAATGAATTTCCACATCTAGTTGATCCAAAATAGATGCATAATACTCTTCCATGGTTCCAATTTGTCACATTTCCTTCGAATACCATAGTTGAGACCTCTCAGTTGACACCCAAAACCTCTCTAAAATAGCTGGCTTAAATAATTCCCATGTTGAGCCCTGGGAAGAACTATTCCAGGACATAAACTAATTTTGTGTAGCTAAAATAATGAAAATCTATTCATAATGCAACTTCATATCTTTCGTCATCTTATTTTCTTGAAAATACGCTTTTTCCATAGTGACCCAACTAAGTGGTGTCTCCAATTTGTTAGGAAAAATAGATATATAACAGAGAAATGTCTCTTTATTCACTTTAAAATAGTAGTGGAATCATGGTTACAGGAGGAAAGGAGGAAATGGAAGAAGAAATAGTATAAAGAGAACCCCTAGGAGAAGGGAACTTCCCATAGAGGCCAATCCAAGACCACCAGCTGAACATCCCAACAATCAAGCTATAGAATAATTCACAAAGTATATCCCCACTTCCTATGAACTGAATCCCATTTTATATTCTCCACCTACCAACCTATTATAACTGGAAGTAATAAATTAACAGTTAGTAGTAACAAACTAATTAAAGCAAATCGAAGACAAAATATCCCCTGGATAGCTAATTTATAGCCACACCCCAAAAAACCAGCACCCACACACATAAAAATATATTCTCTCCATGAGGTAGGATATGTTGGGTGTGTCATAAATGATTTTAAATTAATGAATAAGTCAAGAATCGATTTATCCTTTCCTAATTTTGAATATAACAACTTAGCGTATTTGAATGAAAAAACTACCAGATTAAGACCATGAGAATAATGGTCTATTGATAATTTCATTTCAGGTAACTAAATTAGGACATATCAGGAATATAGGCTGCTGACACGAGTATGCAACATTCTTGATGATATATCAATAAAAATAGATTATATTACATAACGATCATTCATAATTTTTTTTTTCATTGAGACATTAAACCTTCTCTACGGGTACCTTAACATGTTGTTTGATGATAATATTTGACTTTTGACTTGTTTCTCCAATGCCACTAAGAAAGTGGTATAGAGGGACACACACTAAGTGTTTTCATGAATCTGAGTTAAATTTTATTTCGACTTCATATTAGAATAAATATTATTCTTAATATTGATGACTAATATTTATTCAGGCTGTATTGATCACATAAATTCAATCAATGGTTGTTCAAGTCTAGAATATATATAGGAGTTAGATATTAAATAAATATTATTTTATAATTAAAAAAATAGTTATTCATTTATTGTATAATTTATGAGTCAGTTATCAATTAATTACACGAATACATGAATAAGTATTTTTTTATTGAATAATATAATGATATTTATTTTTTAACTAAATATTTATTATTCTTTTTTTATAAATTCCAAAGAGGATTGATGGGCCTTGTTATGATCCTAGATGAAATGATATAATTTATTCAATATAAATTATGTAAATATTAATTAATTTATATAAAAAATCAAATATATGTGAGATAGATCATGTTATAGAATATAATAATATAATTATTATTATGTGACATGGGGTTTTTTCAATTTACCAATTAGATAAGGGAAAATAAGAATTTATCAATTATCTAACCCTATTTTTATTAACCAGATTATATAATTTTGTGGAGAAAAGCATACTGATTTCTAAAATGATATTCTCTATAGAGAATATGTTAAGAACTCTTTCAAGAATAGGAGAGACAATAATCCTTATCCATCTTAATAATAAGATAAAAAGAGAATAATCCTTTATTCTTTAAGGGATTCTTGTTGGGATCAATGGTGAGAGACATTAGATGATTAGGAAATACGCACTGGCACCTGAATTTCCAACAGAAATGATCCGAGGTTAGTAGAGAATATATATATACCACTCGTAAGATTCTAATTTGGATACGTTGATGCAAAAATGGTTTGACTATAAGGTCAATCATATTCATAAATAGAGAAAAAATCCCAAGGTATTTATTGTTTAAAAATTAATTATAAATTATATGTTAAAAATCATTTATTAAATCTTTTGGGGTTTCTATTCATCTATTTTGAAGATTTATTTTCGCTTCATGCATAACCATGGTGGCAGGTTATAATTTACCAACATATCTGACCATGTGTTGTGAGGGTTAAAAGATGTTAAGGGTAAAACAATGTTATGTAAGGGTAAATAGAAACTTGTACAGGTTAAGTGTGGGTAAAATAAAGTTATTGAAGGGTAAAGAAAAGTTAATTCTAAACTAAATTTAAGTAAGGTAAAGTACAAGTTTATTAAGGTTAAAATAGATTTATATAAGAGTAAAAAAGTTTTGTATGGGTAAGAAATGTAATTCTAGGGTAAAACAGATTTATTTCATGGTAAACAAATAAGGTTAAATAGAAGTTAATTAAAGTTAAAACAAATCTATTCAATGGTAAAATAATGTTATGTGAGGTTAAATATAAGTTAAGGGTAAAAAATTTATATGAGGATAAAAACAAACCTTTACATGTAAGGGTAAACTAAATTTAAGAGTAAAAAAAGATAAGTGTAAAATATAGTTATGTAAGGGTAAATAGAAGTTATTTAAGGGTAAAAAATGTTATGTAATGGTAAACTAATGTTATAAAATGGTAAATAGAAGTTATGTGAGAGTAAAAAAAATGTTTTTTAAGGGTAAACAAAAAGTATTACATTATACATGAGGGTAAATAGAAGTTAAGATTAAACAAAAGTTATTTAATGGTAAACATGTAGAGACCCTATTTTTTCCATATAAAACTTTGAAATTTATTGAGAATATTTATAGAGCCATCTAATGAGACAACGTCTGATTCAATGGCTTGGTGAATCCATAAATAATATTCTAGAAATATTAAAATATATTTTATATCACGTCGGTGCAATTTTTCATAAATAATGGGATATCTCGTAAACAAAGTTTCATATTAAAAATTTGAGACCATTGTTGAATTTAAAGCACTACTTTTACCTAGGGGGAGAAAAATTTGGTCGGTGAAGGAAATTTGATAGAGGTATTCATTTGGGTGCATTTAATTAAAATAATTTATTTATTTATTTATTTTGTATTAAATGAACTAAAACATTAATAACCTGTAAATATGTTGCTATGGATAATCAGAAGGGTTATTCTCATAACCATAGGATCATCAAGAGGAGTTTCCAACTGTTCTTCATTGTCAGATGTAGATTAGATGACAACCAAGAACCAGATCAAGGTGAATCAAGGCGCAACGAACTCAATGAGTCTTCTCAATCATTGGAAACTATGTTCTTCACCAAATAATGATCCAATATCAAGGTAGGGATCGTAAAATTAAATTTTAACACTTTATTAAATGATTTAATATTATCTATGGTATTTGTGTCGAAACACAAGAAACTTTGCAGATTTCAAAACCTACTAACTATTGCAGAAGCCACGAGAAAGGATGAAATTTTGAGAGAATGTGCATAGACACTAGAAATATAACTTGGAAATAATGTTTAGGTAGATAAGTTTAAAATTTGAGCAAATAAAACATAAAAAACAATGATATTTAAAAATTAAAAATTAAATTATCCAAAACTATCTATGTGAAGAAAATTAATCTATGGATGAAAAAATGGAGATGGAAGTGTCATAATTACAACGTCTGTTCAGGTGCATGCAATACCAATAATTTATTTTCCATATATGAATAACTATTCATTCAATTATCACCGATTCCAAATTTAATTAAAATATTATCAGGTCTCATTCTCTGATGTTAGAAAATTTTCTATATTTCAAAAAAATCATCCACCATTTTGTTATCTATTTTGATGAATAATCTGAGCGTTATTTTACCATCGAATCATTTGGTGAAATGAAATGAACCACTTCTCATAAGTTTGAAGTATCTGTCTATGCTAAGTTCACTCACTTGATGTCACTTTTAGGTATCACTCATACAGGTTTAAATGGGGAACACACAAAATATTAATTTCAAAATTAATAAAATAATTTATTTAGAATATTTTCGCATGCGATTTACAATTCTCTCACACGTGTGACAGAATTACAAAAAAAGTAATTTCCGAATGATATCCCACCCATGATTACTTATTAGTTATCACATGAATAGACACCAAAGATTGTGTGGAATCTCTGTAAAAATTAAATCATGAAAAAATATAATTAAATAATTAGACATCAAAATAATATGAATTTTTTTGAAATAAAATATGTAAGAAAATTAAGGCCTGAAATTAGCTCATGTTCATCATAACTCTGACACAAATAATATTATTCAATCATCATAAAAACACAAAATGGAAAATAATAAAAAGAGGGTATAATCATGTTCGTGTCGTCATAAATGTTACGATCAGCCGCCGTCAATGATCATAAAATAGTCATCATCACTACTTTAATCACTGAAATGATTGACTAAACCATTTTTCATATAAACAATGCACACAATCCAACTACCACCGAACAAAAATAAAAACGTTATTTGATGAATTTGGGGATGATTAGGCTGGTCTGTGGTTGGTAGCATAGGCATCATGCAATGGGGAAGGACATCTTCTGTAGGTAAGATCATCATCAGGGGTTTCTGCAGCACAATAGGAAGGAGGTGAGAGGTGGTATGATCATCGATAGGACGATTTTGGTCCGCTACTATTGGTGTGCTTCGTTGTGTAGAAAGGTAGCACACAAGTGAAGAGAGGAGGACTTTGGTCAGGGTGAAGCTACACAGGGGAGATGGAAGATGCCTCGGCCTGTGGGTTATGAGGTGTTGATTCTGAGAAGGCATGCATGCCTACTGTGATACCTGGGAGAAATTTGGTGGACTAGTGTAGGAGGTAAGATGGTGTAAATTCCCTCGATGGTGCATAAAAGGGTGTGGTGATGGTGGACTATGCATGGAGAAGCGGTCGTGGTCTGATGGTAAGAGGGTGGTGCTTCCCCTAGGAAGGCATGCACATTATAGTAGGGTTTTTTAATTGTGGATGAAAATGTGATAAATGATGGAAGAGTCCCCCTATGCTGGTGAAACCACTCCCTTATTCTATGGTTTCTCTCCCTTATAAGAATATGAAGCCTCCCCTATACAATCCTCTCTGATCTTTGTGCATCCTGTATGAAAAACTGAGGGATAACAAAATTCAAATAAAATCTAAATATATAAATGTGTGTTAAATAATATTGATAATAATATGAATAATAATTTAATTAAAATTAAATAAATATAAATTTTACTAGAATTTTGTTCTTCTATACGAATATTTGGAGGCACTATCTTCTTGGAGAGTGATTTTTTGTTTACTCATAGCATCAAAGTTTCTTGTATGTCTTCCTACAGAGAGGCCTGAACCTAAGACAAAAAAACTTGTTTGTGTTCCTATAGGACTATGATTTTGAGATAGTCTATACTCATGGTAAGGGAAACTTGGTGTAAAATACACATAGTTGTATGTCATGTTCTCACCTAGTATACGGGGCTTCCAAACAATTGTATTCCTTGAAGCTAAAACTGGTTGAAGGTGTAGCTTTTATTTAGTATATGGCGTTGAGTCCACCACTTATTCACTATGTGCGGTCGTATTAGTTGGGAGACATGTATTTTGAGGTTATATGTGACCAAAATTACTTAAGAGATTAACTCTATGTATTCTCAAAAGGAAGAAATCACATCATCCTTTTTCTAGAGACGAGAGGTGGTTCCAATCGTGATTTGAGAAGAGGTGATTAGGGAGTTTCACACTTAACCTATGGGTGTACATCATGATGTAGGAAAGATGTAATGGGACCTTAAATGATAGTTTTTATGGACTTCCATTAGAAATAGTGTTGTTGATATTGTCTCTATGTGTCTCACATGACAGTTGGTGAAGGATGAGCACCAAGTTCAAGAATGTTTGTTGTAACCTCTTGAGACCCTGAAGTGGAAATGGGATGGAATATCCCTAGACAATTTGACATGGATTCCATGGATAGTGATAGAACACAATTTCATTTTTGGGATAGTTTTATGACATACCATATAAGGCCCCAGCCTTAAACCTTACATAATCATGAGTTATCACAAGATTGCACGTTGAGGATCTTTTCAGGTTTAGAGTTTTAGAGAATTAGATCTTAAAACATGCATTACAACCCACATTAAAAAAAAGTGGTTACATAAAGATAGTATTCTTCATTCCCATCAATGGAAACATATTTAAAATAAACATGGATTCTTTCTTGACACTTCCTTGACACTATCATCATATCATGTACCTTTCCCTTGACCTGTGAAAAACATTTCAAAAAAACTTGGGATGAGCATAAAAAGCTCAGCAAGGGATATAAAAATATGGAAAGGAAACATGGGTACATATATACATAAGGATGAGATCATACTTTACCCATAAAACATAAGCACTTTAACATACCTCATCAAATCATGAATAAATCATAGAAATCATAAGACATAAAGGTAACTTGAGGCATTCATAACATTCTTACGTAGGGAGTAACCCTCTTGGTTACGTTTGGAATACCCATCACAGTATATTCCCTAAATCTCTTCGGAGAAACCTTAACATTTCACTCCTTCACATTAGCCAATGCATTGGAGAGCTATATTGGGCTCACCCGCCCTTAGTTTATCACGGAACCACCCATCTTCATAATAATGCCCAAGAACCTCAACATAATCATATCACATAAAACATGCATAAAGGAAACATAACATGTCCACCTTTCAATCACAAGATATCAATACAACACATTGATATAAAATCATTATGAAAACCATTTTTGATACCAAAAGAAAAGAAAAGTAAAACATGGTATTTATTTTTCTTTTAAAAAGAAGGTATGGCTTGTAGAGGAAGCCGAAACTCAAATAACGGTCACGACGGCGGAGAAGTCGTTGTCGCCGCATACCTACGACAAAAACATTCCCTTTTGTCGTTTAGTAAACGCTTCATATAAAAAAGATTCCTTTTGAATAAACATAAAAGTCAAATGGGTTTATACACTGTATAAAAGAAAGTTGTGTATAAAATAAAATATGCCTCAATGAAAGGAGATTGAGACGAAATCCCATACCTCGTATCCGACTTGACCCGATCGTTCTTTAATCTCATGAATAATAAACTTAAGTTAATATCTAATTGCTTATGAACCTTTTTCAAGTTCATTATTCCTTTTATACCATGTTTTGAACATCATGTAATCATTTAAGTTAATAATGTACATTTTGTCGGTATTTGGTTCTTAAGTCAAAAATAGACTTCTTACACTTACATGTTGTTAATTTGGTCAAAGGTTTGTTATATCCAGAATGATATTAATGATTTGGATAACATATATATCATATATATTCATCATATACATGTATTTATAATATTACATCACATTTAGAGGTAATAAATGAAATGCACCGTTCATGGAGACGGTAAGCCGTACGTACGCATGAACGCTACTTCCATTTCTATTTCGTATTTTCTGGAATGGAATCATAATGATATAAGAGTATATTATAATTCCAATATAATAACATATATAATATAATTAACTTTATCCTTTACACATCCCACATATGGTATTAACGAATCAAATCACTTTCAGGGGGCGGTTGTCCGCACTTCCTAAAATGAAGATATCGTGTTTACCCATAATGGAAACCATAAAGGTATGCCCAAAATGAAAAAAAAACTGAAGCTTAAGTAAAAAATAAACATATTATATATCATATATAAAAATAGTGACATCATAATGGCCACCATTGAAGGTGTTAAATGAGTATTGAACAATCATCGTTTCGAGAGGCAGAATTTCACCATCCACGGAAACTGTATGTTCTTTAACCATTTGATGTAGTTGTGTGAGAGTGTAGCTCAAATAAATCTTATAAAAACATCCTAGTATATTTATGATACTTGTTTTGTTACAAAAGAAGTAAATAAAAAGAGTTTAGGGGGTTGGAGAAGCAAAATAAAACAAATGAACATGAGAGAATGAATTACTTTTAAAAGTGTAACTCCTTTTGATTTGAGCCTAAAGGCTTCCTTTGAAAGGATTCTGCCCAAAGGGAATCCACTAGGATGAGGAGAGGGATGTGGAGAGAGTAAATGGGCAGGGGTTGGCTGAGCCAAAGTCTTGAGGAGTGTGTGAAATGAGGTAGAGGTGGGGGCCTTTTATATGAGGAGAGGAGGGGCACTTTTGGAAAGTAAAGATAAGTTACTTTATTTTAAAAAGAGTTTCAGATTCAAAAGGTCCCACATTGCTATAATTCGTGGATAAGGTGATAATGTTTCGAAATAAACTCATAAAATTGGTTTTTTCTATGTGTAGGTTTTAGATGTTTCATTATCTGTCCATTTTATTTAAATCGTTAAATAATGAGGTCATCGCTGCATCATCATGATGTCATAAATAATTTAATTTATTTAAAGTCTAAAAATTATATAAAAAAATACTATGATGTAGGAAATCGTTTTCTATTTCCAATGAATATTTGAAATCTAAAATCTGATCTTTATAACCCCGTGTAAAAATTGTTTTCATAAAACATGTGATGTTTGTGTCATTTTTACTTTTACATTAAATAAAAAGTTATTTATGTCATTTCCCAACCAAAGTGGATCCCTGGGGTCCCCAAGTTGACCCATGGCTTGTCTTGGTCGGTCATGACACAACAAATGAGGATAGGACATGTGTCAAGCTCATCTTATTTTATTAAAGCATTATTTATACCTTAAAGTACCCTAATTACCACTAATCGCGATTAAAAACGTAATAAGTTACTCCAAAAATTTTTTTTAATCTCATTGAACCACATTTTACTTCTTAATGACAACCATGTCTGTCGGATTTTTGAAATTCAAAACACAATGATGGCAAAATTTCATTTAAATGGAAAATCAGTTTTTATAAGTACCACTTAGTGGTTTCACTATTCATCAAAAATTGATGTTTTTCAGAAAATTACCAAAAATTCACCCTAAGCTATATTTTATATTCCAAATTCAAAAATGAAGTCTATTTTACAAAATTCAAAACATATAAGTCACATTAAATAATTTAACAATTAATTTCCACTGTCAGAGCAACTAGCGTGTTTTTATGAAATAATAATTATCAAAAGATTGACACTAGTTTAAGTCCAATTTCAAAGTGAAATTGATTCCAATGACCACCATTGGATTAAATGGTAAAAATATATTCTAATTTAACTTCAAAACCAATTCAAAACATAATCTAATCATATAAATAAATTAGATTAAAAAGCAGTTTTGATGTAAAATGCAGTATTTTTCACTATTCATTAAAAAATGAACATTGTCAGAAAAATACCAAAAATTAACACAAAGTAAATTTTGATGTCCCAATAATAAAGAATAAGTTTATTTTGACAACATAGCTTATAAAATTGTCAAAATATATATTTAAAAATGGTTTTCCATCAAAAGGCAGTAAAACAATCTTTTAAAAATATTAGTGTATTTCATGCTTAAGATTGGATTTATTTTCATTTTAAGCCTCTAAAACACTATCTAATTAATTAATAGACATAGATAAAAATATCTATTATTCATTACTTACTTGGGATGTTACATCTTTCCCCCTTTAGAAAATTGCGTCCCCGCAATTTATTTACTTATCAAATAAATGGGGGTACTTATCCCTCATTGCATTTTCAGATTCCCATGTTGCCTCTTCCATCATGTGGTTTTTCCACAAAAACTTTACCTGCTTAATCACCTTATTCCGTAACACTTGCTCCCTGTGGTCAAGAATCTGGACCGGTTGTTCCTCATAAGATAGGTTCTCTTCCAGCTGAACTACCTCTGGACTCAAAACATGAGATGGATCTGGCATATACTTTCTCAACATCGAAACGTGAAAAACATTGTGTACCTGAGATAAACTCGTAGGTAAAGCCACTCAGTATGCAACTGATCCAACTCTCACCAGAATTTCGTATGGTCCAATGATCCTTGGACTTAGATTTACTTTCTTACCAAATCTCATCACACTTTTCCAAGGAGAAACCTTGAGAAAAACATGATCACCTACCTCGAAAGATAGATCCTTCCTCCGGTTATCCGCATAACTCTTCTGCCTGCTCTGAGCTGTTCTCATGTGATTCTGAATCAGATGAACTTTTTCTGCCATCTCTTCTACCAATTCTGGTCCCATCAACTTCCTTTCACCCACTTCATCCCAGAAAGCTGGAGTTCGACACCGCTTCCCATATAATGCCTGAAATGGTGCCATCTGTATACTGGAATGAAAACTGTTATTATATGAAAATTCAACCAAAGAAATATGTTGGTCCTAACTTCCCTGATAATCCATAGAACAAGCTCGTAGCATATCCTCCAATGTCTGAATTGTTCGTTTTGACTGCCCATCTGATTGAAGATGAAAAGCTGTACTAAACTTTAATTCAGTACCCAACGACTTCTGAAGGCCTTTCCAAAAGTTAGAAGTAAACCTGGGATCACGATCCGATACAATGGAGAGAGGAACTTCATGTAACCTGACTATCTCTTTAAGATACAAACGGGAAAGTTGATCTAGGGAAAAAGTATCTCGTATAGCAAGGAAATGAGCCGACTTGGTCAAGCGATCAACAATAACCCAGATTGCATTATTACCTCGAGATGTCTTCGGTAATCCAACAACAAAGTCCATGGATATATTCTCCCATTTCCACTCTGGCACTGGTAAAGGCTGAGCATCCCATTCGGTAACTGCTGCTCTACTTTAACCTGTTGACAAGTCAAACACTTCACAGTAAAATCAGCAATATCTCTTTTCATTCCATCCCACCAGTAATACTCCTGCAGATCTCTATAAATCATAGTACTGCCTAGATGAACTGAAAACGGAGAACTATGAGCTTCACATAACAACTCTCTCTTCAACTGTGAATCACAAGGAACACACAATCTCTTCCCAAATCTCAAAACACAATCATTATCAATGTTGAATTCAGGCAACTGACCTTTCTGAACCAGCTCTACCTTTTTCTGCAACTCACTATCTTGCTTCTGTGCTTGCTTGATTCTATCTGATATTGAAGATCTCACTGATACTTGAAACAAAACAGAAGGACTTCCTGCACCAACAACTTCTATGCCAAAGTTCATCAAATCCTTAACCAAAGGATCACATTCCAAATGCAACAATTTTAATGAAGCATTACTTTTTCGACTCAAAGCATCAGCCACTTTATTTGCTTTTCCCGGATGGTAATGAATTGTACAATCATAATCCTTGATTAATTCTAGCCATCTCCTCTGTCTCATGTTTAACTCTTTCTGAGTGAATATATACATTAAACTTTTGTGATCGGTATATATTTCACACTTTACTCCATACAAATGATGCCTCCAAATTTTTAAAGCAAAAACAACAACAGCTAATTCCAAATCATGTGTAGGGTAATTTACCTCATGAGTTTTCAACTGTCGTGAAGCATAAGAAATTACCTGATCATTCTGCATTAGGACTCAACCAAGTCCTTTCAATGAAGCATCATTTTATATAACAAACTCACCATTCCTGGAAGGTAGTGCCAAAACTGGAGCATTCACCAATCTTCATTTCAATTCCTGAAAACAATCATCATATTCTTTTTTCCAGATAAACTTAACACCCTTCCGAGTTAGCTTAGTCATTGGACTAGATAACCGTGAAAAATTTCTAACAAACCTTCGGTAATAGCCCGCCAAACCAAGGAAGCTACGAATCTCGGTTACATTTGTGGGTCTTGGCCATTCTTCCACAACTTTTGTTTTTGCATTATCAATAGTTATTCCATATTTAGAAACAATGTGACCAAGGAAATAAATTTGTTGCAACCAAAACTCACACTTGATGAATTTCCCATTCAGTTTCTTTTCTTTTAATGCTTTCAAGATAACCCTTAAATGTCTTTCATGCTCCTCTTTACTTTTAGAAAACACCAAAATATCATCAATGAAAACCACCACAAACTTATCCAAGAACTCATGGAAAATTCCATTCATTAAGTCCATGAATACAGCAGGTGCATTGGTTAGCCCAAAAGGCATTACTACAAATTCATAATGGCCATATCTCGTATGGAACACGGTCTTTGGAATATCTGCCTCCTTTACCTTCAGCTGATGGTACCCCGATCTCAGGTCAATATTTGAAAAAAACTGAGCTCCCTGGAGCGGATCAAACAAATCATCGATATGAGGAAAAGGATATTTGTTCTTAACAGTGATGTTATTCAAGGCTCTATAATCAATGCAAAGTCTCATAGAACCATCTTTCTTTTTAACAAATAAAACAGGAGCACCCCATGGTGATGTTCTAGGTCTAATGAAACCTTTCTCTAATAAATCTTGTAATTGCTCCTTCAACTCTAAAAGTTCAATTTGTGCCATTCGATAAGGGGGTTTTGAAATTGTCTTAGCATCAGGAACTAAGTAAACCGTAAAATCAACTTCCCGATCTGGTATTATTCCAGGAAACTCATCAGGAAAAAAATCAGGATACTCATTTACCACTGGCACATCATTAATCTGAATAGTTCCCTTGTTTTCAACAATGTGTCCAAGGTAACATTCATTTCCATATTTTACAAGTTTCTCGGCCTCTTGATAAGTTATCAATAGTAAGGGTTCATTCTTGTACACAAACTGAAAGTCTTTCTGAAAAAAAACTTCATTAGCTCTACAGTCAATCTTAGCATGGTAAATAGAGAGCCAATCCATACCCAGGATAAAATCAAACTCTACTACAGGTAGAACAATAAGGTTTGCAAGTAGATTATTTCCACATATAAGGATAGAAAGATTCTTATAAATTCTTTTTGCCTCAACATTTCCCCCAGGTGTTTTTACCAAAAGTTCAGGAGTCATTTCTTGAGATGGTATTCCCATTTTACTAGAAATGGTTTCAGAGATGAAAGAATGTGTAGACCCCGAATCAAACAAAACACTGGCATAATCTGAAAAAACAAACAAAGTACCAGATACAACTTCATTTGACGGCCCGACATCTGCTGAAGTAGTTGCAAAGGATTTCACCACCCCTTTCTGCTTGTAGTCTAACTGCTTCCCATCACTCAAGCTCTTTGTCGGACACTCATTTGCATAGTGACCCATCTCATTGCACTTATAACATTTCACTAACTGTAAATCAAATTTGTTCTTACCTTTACCTTGACCCTTTTTAGTGAAATCATGAGCCTTATGTCCCATCTTACCACATAGGTAGCACTTTCCAGAATTCAGAAGACATTCCCCAGCATGCCTTTTGCCACATTTATCACAATCTGGAAACTTAGTTCCCTTACCATCAGAATTGTTTTAAGAATTCTTACCTTTCTCCTACCACCTCGGTCTCTTCTTCTGCTGGTTGTTATAGAACACTTGGTCATCGGAAAACTCCATTTCCACATTCTCAGCACATCAAACAAGCTTTTCATAACTTTTAAACTCATGAGAAGCTAATGCCCTTCGATATTTTGGCTTTAATCCTGAGTAAAACCGATGGATTTTACTATCATGGTCTCGGATAAAATTTGGAGCATACCTTGCCAATCGAGTGAACCTTTATTCATAAGCAGCCACTGAGTCTTCCTCTTGCCTCAATTCCAAGAATTGTTTTTCCATCCATAGTCGAACAGCCTTAGGAAAATACTTCTCAAGAAACATACCTTTGAATTCATCCCAGTCAAGAGCATCAATCTCATCGGCGTCCCTGATATTTTTAACCATAGACCACCACAGATCTGCTTCACCCACTAAACGGTAAATAGAAAGACTAACCTTTTGATTTTCTGAACACCCCATGACATCAAAAATCTTCTCCAGTGCTTTAATCCACCCTTCATCTAACATAGGGTCAGATGATCCTCTGAATGATGGGGGATGTTGCCTCATGAAATGTTCCACCACTGACATGTTCCTCTGCGGTTGATCTGGCTGATCTCGTGCATGGATACCACCACCATTTATCGCTTGAGTCAACTGCGCCATTACTGCAACAAACTGTTCAGTTCCAATTCCGACCATTTTTGGATGCTAATTCGGAAGGTTATTTCCTTTTGTATGCCTTCCTAGCACTGCTTCCCTGTTTCCTCTGCAGAAAACCATTCTGAACAAACATGTCTTAGATGAAGCAACATGGTAATCTTCAAATGCTATATCACTTCAATTTGACCATAAAAAAAATATTTTTGGTTAATCATTTAATAGAATTCTAACTACCAAAGTTATCTAAACTGACCTCTGATACCAACTATAAGGCCCCATCCTTAAACCTTACTTAATCTCGAGTTATCACAAGATTACATGTTGAGGATATTTTCAGGATTAGAGTTTTAGAGAATTAGATCTTAAAACATGCATTACAACCCACATTAAAACAAAGTGGTTACATAAATATAGTATTCTTCATTCCCATCAATGGAATCATATTTAAAATAAACATGGATTCTTTCTTGACACTTCCTTGACACTATCATCATATCATGTACCTTTCCCTTGACCTGTGAAAAACATTTCAAAAAAACTTGGGATGAGCATAAAAAGCTCAGTAAGGGATATAAAAATATGGAAAGGAAACATGGGTACATATATACATAAGGATGAGATCATACATTACCCATAAAACATAAGCACTTTAACATACCTCATCAAATCATGAATAAATCATAGAAATCATAAGACATAAAGGTAAATTGAGGCATTCATAACATTCTTACGTAGGGAGTAACCCTCTTGGTTACGTTTGGAATACCCATCATAGTATATTCCCTAAATCGCTTCGGAGAAACCTTAACGTTTCACTCCTTCGCGTTACCCAATGCATTGGAGAGCTATATCGGGCTCACCCGCCCTTAGTTTATCACGGAACCACCCTTCTTCATAATAATGCCCAAGAACCTCAACATAATCGTATCACATAAAACATGCATAAAGGAAACATAACATTTCCACCTTTCAATCACAAGACATCAATAAAACACATTGATATAAAATCATTATGAAAACTATTTTCAATACCAAAATAAAAGAAAAGTAAAACATGGTATTTATTTTTCTTTTAAAAAGAAGGTATGGCTTGTAGAGGAAGCCGAAAATCAAATAACGGTCACGACGGCGGAAAAGTCGTTGTCGCCTCATATGTATGAAAAAAACATTCCCTTTTGTCGTTTAGTAAACGCTTCGTATAAAAAAGATTCCTTTTGAATAAACGTAAAAGTCAAAGGGGTTTATGCACCGTATAAAAGAAAGTTGTGTATAAAATAAAATATGCCTCAATGAAAGGAGATTGAGACGAAGTCCCATACCTCGTATCTGACTTGACCCGACCGTTCTTTAATATACTGAATAATAAACTTGAGTTAATCTCTACTTGCTTATGAACCCTTTTAAAGTTCATTATTTCTTTTATACCATGTTATGAACATCATGTAATCATTTAAGTTAATAATGTTCATTTTGTCCGTATTTGGTTCTTAAGTCAAAAATAGACTTCTTACACTTACATGTTGTTAATTTGGTCAAAGGTTAATTATATCCAGAATGCTATTAATGATTTGGATAACATATATATCATATATATTCATCATATACATGTATTTATAATATTACATCACATTTAGAGGTAAGAAATGAAATGCACCGTTCTTGGAGACGGTAAGCCGTACGTACGCATGAACGCTACTTCCATTTCTATTTCGTATTTTCTGGAATGGAATCATAATGATATAAGAGTATATTATAATTAAAGTATAATAACATATATAATATCATTAACTTTATCCTTTACACATCCCACATATGGTATTAACAAATCAAATCACTTTCAGGGGGCGGTAGTCCGCACTTCCGAAAATGAAGATATCGTGTTTACCCATAATGGAAATCATAAAGGTATGCCCAAAATGAAAAAAAAAAACACAAGCTTAAGGAAAACATAAACATATTATATATCATATATAAAAATAGTGACATCATAATGGCCAACTTTGAAGGTGTTAAATGAGTATTGAACAATCATCGTTATGAGAGGCAGAATTTCGCCATCCACGGAAACCGTATGTTCTTTAACCATTTGATGTAGTTGTGTGAGAGTGTAGCTCAAATAAATCTTATAAAAACATCCTAGTATATTGAAGATACTTTTTTTTACAAAAGAAGTAAATAAAAAGAGTTCAGGGGGTTGGAGAAGCAAAATAAAACAAATGAACATGAGAGAATGAATTACCTTTAAAAGTGTAACTCCTTTTGATTTTAGCCTAAAGGCTTACTTTGAAAGGATTATGCCCAAAGGGAATACTCTAGGATGAGGATAGGGATGTGGAGAGAGTAAATGGTCAGGGGTTGGACGAGACAAAGGCTTGAGGAGTGTGTGAAATGAGGTAGAGGTGGGGGCCTTTTATAAGGGGAGAGGAGGGGCACTTTTGGAAAGTAAAGATAAGTTACTTTATTTTAAAAAGAGTTTCGGATTCAAAAAGGTCCCACATTGATATAATTTGTGGATAAGGTGATAAGGGTTCTAAATCCACTAATCCAATTGGTTTTGTCCATGTGTAGGTTTTATATGTTTCATTATCTTTCTATTTTATTTAAATCGTTAAATAATGAGGTCATCGCTACATCATCATGATGTCATAAATAATTTAATTTAATTAAAGTCTAAAAATTATAAAAAAACTACTATGATGTAGGAAATATTTTTAGATTTCCAATGACTATTTATAATCAAAAATATGATCTTTATAACCCCATGTAAAAATTGTTTTCGTAAAACATGTGATGTTTGTGTCATTTTTACTTTTACATTAAATAAAAAGTTATTTATGTCATTTCCCAACCAAAGTGGATCCATGGGGTCCCCAAGTTGACCCATGGATTTTCTTGGCCGGCCATGACACAACCAATGAGGGTAGGACATGTGTCAAGCTCATCTTCTTTTATTAAATCATTATTTTGACCTTAAACTACACTAATTACCACTAATTGTGATTAAAAACTTAATAAGTTACTATTCACCAAAAAATTATTTTGATCTCATTGAACCACATTTTACTTCTTAATGAAAACCATGTATGTCGGATTTTTGAAATTCAAAACACAATGATGGAAAAATTTCATTTAAATGGAAAATCAGTTTTTATAAGTACCACTTAGTGGATTCACTATTCATCAAAAATTGAAGTTTTTCAGAAAATTACCAAACATTCACCCGATGCTATATTTGATATTCCGAATTCAAAAATGAAGTCTATTTTAAAAAATTCAAAACATATAAGTCACATTAATTAATTTAATAATTAATTCCCGATGTCAGAGCAAATAGCGTGTTTTTATGAAACAATAAGTATCAAAAGATTGACACTAGTTTAAGTCCAATTTCAAAGTGAAATTGATTCCAATGACCACCATTGGATTAAATGGTAAAAATATATTCTAATTTAAATTCAAAACCAATTCAAAACATAATCTAATCATATAAATAAATTAGATTAAAAAGCAGTTTTGATGTAAAATGCAGTATTTTTCACTATTCATTAAAAAATGAACATTGTCAGAAAAATACCAAAAATTCACACAAAGTAAATTTTGATGTCCCAATCATAAATAATAAGTTTATTTTGACAACATATCTTATAAAATTGTCAAAAGATATATTTAAAAATGGTTTTCCATCAAAAGGCAGTAAAACAATCTTTTAAAAATATTAGTGTATTCCATGCTTAAGATTGGATTTATTTTCATTTTAAGCCTCTAAAACACTATCTAATTCATTAATAGACATATATAAAAATATCTATTATTCATTACTTACTTGGGATGTTACATACCAAGTCAGCACACTTTCTTTCTATCAGGGAGTAGATTTTAGTGGAGAGTTTTGAGAAGTTTAACATCTGGGAGATCATACACTTCAATGGGGTGTTCTTGATGACAGTCTCTGATCATGATGAATTGTTTACATCATGGTTGTGTAGAGTCCTATAGGAGTCATTTGGGACCCAAATGAGGATGAGTACACCTTTTCACCCCCATATGGATGGGAAACCAGAGAGCACTATCCAGGTATTGGAGGATATGTTGAGGGCTTACATGTTATTCTTCAGATAAAGCTGGGAGGAACACTTACATTTTGTGGAGTCTTCTCATAATAATATCTATTAATATAAAATTAGTATAGAACCATTTAGTACTTTTATATGAGACCATTCATGTCACTAATATGCTAGAATGAGATAGATGGGGCATATCTTGTTAGGATATAGATAGTGCATGCGACGAAAGAGAAGGTCCAGATGATCTGTTAGAAGATTAGGACATCCCAGAGAAAGAATAAATCTTCTGTTTATAGAAATCATAGACTTTGTAGTTTGAGGAGGGAGACCATTTTTACCTGAGAGTCTCCCCGTGATGATGATTGCAGAGATTTCTCCAGGAAGGCAAACTATCATGAGGTTCATCAGGTCGTTCAAGATCCTAAAGAGGGTTGATGAGGTTTCATATAGTGAGTCATTTGATATCAATATCAGTCATTAGAAACATTATAAACCTATAAAAATTATAAATAAACACATAAAATTATCTTGTTACATAATTACACTTTTCATTCTTATACATGGAATTACCATCTGGCTGACTTCCATACATGTCACTCTAACAAGTGGAATAGTCATACAGACAACTTCCATACCCAATGCATTGGAGGGTTATCACGGACTCACACATCATTGGTCTACCGTAGAACCACCCATCATTGGTTTATCACATAACCAACCATCATTAGTTTATCATGTAACCACTCGTCAAATTTCCATGTACCATTTCCAAATTATCACACATAAAATCCTTTATAAACTCATTGAGAAACCAATAACCCCTTTCATAACATGATTAACCTATAGAAAAGAAATTTCATTCTATAATAATATATTTGAAACATGATTACCCTACGGAAAATAAGTGGTTTCAATAAAAACATTTTTGAAACATGATTAACTCAAGGAAAGGAAATGAGTTCCATAACAGCCTTTTTAGGACATAATCAACCTATGGAAAAGAAAAGGGTTAAATAAAAATATCTTTGAAACATGTTTAACCCTTGTAAAATAAATGATTTTCATAGAAATATATTTACTACATAATAAACCCATGGAAATGAAATAGGTTTAATAGAAATATATTCAAAACATGAGTAACTCCTCGAAAAGAAATTGTTACCATAAAAATCCATTTAGGACATAATCAACTTCTGGTAAAGAAACTGGTTAAATAAAAATCTCTTTGTAACAATCATAATCCATCCAAAGAAAGAGTAAGGATGGTATCAATACAAAATATCCCTAGTGGAGGATAATTAACAAGGGTTTTTGACTTTGATGAAGGGAAATGTGCTTAAATACCATAAAAAAGATTCATGGGTAAAATAAGCTTTAAACATTCCAAGGTGTCTCATAATACCCTAAAATATTTGAATCATAAGACCCATGAAGGAATAACATTAATTGAAACTTATAATATTATGACAATAAGGAAATTACAGATACAACATTTTAATCCAGTAGTATATACACCTCATAAATGAATATAGTTGTATAACATAAAAAATGTCTCAAAGAAGAAAAATTGTGACAAAATTCCATTATTGCTTTGGTAACTTGGAAATTGTAGTCTCCAAGAAAGATAGATCCTAAAATGGATATGTAAACCCCCAAAAATTTAAGTATAATATTATTACAATTCATTCAGGTATAGTATATACACCACACAACAAAAATTATAGGTGAATGTTGAATATGTCTCAAACAAATAAAAGTTGGACTATAAATCCATTTACAACTATGGTAACATTTGAATTGGAATCCCCAACGGTCGTCACAAGCCCCTCCCCACAATGTGTACCACTCCTAAGCTAGAAATGTGAGAAGGAAGATAGTGACACCCAAGTCCTTCCTCCAGTAGGCCCCGAGTTGGTGACTAGCACCAATGTTATAGTAAATACACAAATGAGAGGTGTTACCCTCTAGGAGAACACATGCGAAAGAGAGAGATTATAGATAAACCAACCAACTCCAAATCAAACTAATATATAAAAGAATAAAAATTACATGTATCAAATTTTATGAAATAATTACTATAACTGAAAGGGTAAACTGCTCGTACCAAAATAAAGTAAATCAACCACAACCATTAAGTCTGAACATCTCCTGTAACCCCAAGCTCATAGTAACCAGCCTGATCTTCAATGTACTCCAAGTGATGTAAAAACAGTTTATATATTTTTAGGGTGAGTATAATAATATACCTAGTAGGATCCCCCCCCCATATCCTCTCATGAAAAAGTAAATAAATAATTCTAAATAACATTGAACAAAAAGTGAAAATAACTCGTCTACTAAATAGGTATACTATGTTCTAAGCCACATCATGGACACTCTCACGAAGGATCATATACAGGAGTATATAATATAATAATAATAATATCAAGGGTACCCCACTACAATTTCTCTACTGGTTTTCCGTTTTCCCCCATCCTCGCACGTCTAAAGCATCTCTCTCCAAAAAGGATTTCCTGCAAACACCTGGGTGTAACACCACAACATGGACCTCATGCAACACAACCACTACACCCACATAACAAAAGTAACCAAATAGTTTCCAAGAGCCACCACAGCTTGCATAAAGTGTATAATATGTCATGTATTATACATTAAGCCATCATATCCCATACGCTGAGTAAGGATCTTCAATCCATCACAACCTATACATGTTACACCTATAGTAGTTTATAGGAAACTATATCCAGAATATATGTGGGTGAATAACCAGAAGCCATTACATCCCTTTACACATAAATACGGGGAAACTAATCAACATTACTACTATCACAATTATTAAAAAATTAAGAGATTAAGGGAAAAGGGGGTGGTCATCTATCCATCCTCCCACCAGAATATTGGAAAAAAACACCCACGAGGGCTAGGAATACTCGAGGTTTCAGTAGCCCTAACCGATAGGGTGGAGTAGTGTATAGAAACACAAAATGTAAAGAATATACTATAGCTCAAAAACACACTATGGTCATAACCTAGTATTAGAATAAACTAAAAATTACATCTCTCGGACTCCCGGTAGCCACTACTAAGACCAGGTATCCAATAAGCCCACAACCATTTAATGAGATACATTATATTACTTTAACACTTTTTGTTAGTTTCAATTTCTGTTAATTAATTATTTAACCACTAATTAACCATTATCATTCCACATTACATTTCATTATCTTTCCAACAAAGATCCACTATTCCTTTAAATTGTAACCTCATCATTCCATTCCACCAAGCTCCATAGTTCCATTAAATTGTAACCTCATAATTACAATCCACAAATCTCCAACCCCATGGGTTAACATAATTTATTCATTCATTTATTTAATAGAATTTCCAAATTTCCATAAATACATGTATTCTAAGAAAACATTCTAAGCTACCAAACATGAGGGCATCAATATGGTGAGTAGATGAACTACCCGTCGAGTCTTCTCCATTTATAGGAATTGTATAAACCCATCCATCCTCGAGAAGCTAAACATAGAAAGTAACTATCATACCATGTGCGTATTCGCCTATTTTGGAAGGATGGTAAAAAATACCATCTACATCAAGTAGTGGGGAAGGTAAAGTAGATAAAAAAACAACAAGATTCAACAAGAATTCAACATTCACATCCAACCCATTTCTTCATTTTTGGTGTCCTCTCAGACACCAACATGCATAAATTGATGCATCTCACCGCTCTAAGTGTCAAATTCTTCCACTACAATCATTGTGCCTCACAGACCCCACATACCAAAATAGCCCTCCAGGATTAGCCATCTTCAGCTCACACCCCAACACAAGAAGAAAAAAACAAACTTCAACAACTGGTCTCTTGGTCCTAAATAAGTCATTCAACCTTCACACACAATGAGCACTCACCACTACAAAAGAATAAGGTGCTTTGTCATTAAAAGAAGAAGGGAAACTTAGAAGCCTAAAATGAATTACATTTTGTCACACAACTGGTTCTTTAATCCATATTTAATTAACCAATACAATATTTATAGGTTCCAACTATGGGTAACCTAAACAGAAATATATCACAAATTAATTAAATAATTAATTTGACATTCCTTTAATCAACAAGAATCATCATGCTTCATGTTTATCAATCAATTTTGATAAACATGCAGATCTGCATCAATTTTATTATCATAAATTTACACAAACAACCATATTTATTTACAAGACACTTTATCTATGTCCAATTAATTTACAATTTATCCCAATTTACATTATTTAACAATTTCCATTAAGGACAACATGCTAAAAAACAAGTAATATATAACATACTATCTATAAAAATAGGAGGCAACAACATATGATTGATATCAATTATTTTGTCTAGTTCATATATTAATTATTTCAATTCCATTTTTATCTAGTGGGATAAAACATGATAACTCTACTATAGCACGTAAATTGAATTGAGAATCCATGAATCCCCTACCTTAAAAGGTTTGCATCACTATTATCATGAGAACAGACCAACATGGAGGATCAATATCACCTCCTCTGGAAGAATGCATCCACCAGAGGATGTAGAAACACCACCACAACATCCAACAACCCAGGAATATTCATTAGGAACATAGAGAACACATGACATAACAAGGAAAAGGATAAATGGGAATAAACCTATCCAGGAACATAAAATAACAATAGTAGAACATAACTTATATTAATTACTGTTTAAAAATTCCATATTGCACCGAAAAAAGGGTGCGCATGAAGTAGGAAGAAACTCTAGGGAAGAGACGATCCAATTCTACAACACCACACACAAATCCTATGGGAAGGAAGGAATGGATTGGGTTTCTTGCACCAAGAAACAAGAAGGAAGAATAAGGGAGAAAGATATCTCATCCCTTTTTAAGATATAATGGAGCAGCTGTTTAAGATACACTGGATTTTCTATTAAGATCATATTTGTTGAAGATCACACGTTTTGACCGAGTAAATGCTTCCCCACCATTAGGAAAATTATGATAGGGTTTTTGGGCTTTCAATCAGACTTAAATCCCTTAAAAAGGGATTTGAACTCATTTTATGTCGAAGGAAATGTCAAATCGGCGAAATTGTAGGAATTTATGAACAAAATTAAAATTTGGAAAAGGAAAATGACTCACCATTCTAGAAACACTATTCGTGACACCATTAGATGTCTCACTGTTTCTGAATCACCATTTCTGACTCACCACATCTAACTCACTGGTCCTAGAAACATTGATTACAGAACTGAGAATTTGGAAAATTGTTGGGCATGAGTCACCTTGACGTCCCAAAACACCTCAAACACCAGTTTTAGCATGGGAATGGACCAAATATGTCCAGTATATTACAAAGGAAATAATAATAAAATATAAAATTTAAATACAATGAAGATAAAATAATTAATGATATAATATATCTGAAAGGGGAATTATATACAACGCACAAAAGACGTGGTGAATATGACATTTATCTCATAGATGTAAAAAATGAGAGGAAAACCCCTTACAAAGATAGTATCATTGGAGTGAGAATAAATAAATTAAATAATTCTGTGTGAAAAATGTAAATCCACTAATAATGGAAATAACGTATAAAACAATTAGTGTTCATTTCAAACATATTCTTGGCATAAAACAACCAGTGACATAGATGCTTAACACAATGAGTGGGAATTGAGTTATGAAATCTCTTAATACTTGGTACCTTTTGAATCATAAACCCCATGAAATAGAAAAATTCAAATGGAACTTTAAATACCATGAAAATAAATGTATTCATGATATAAAATACAACTTGAGCAGAATATACACAACACAAAATAAATAAGTGGTGATTGTGATATATGTCTCACGAAAGTATAAGTGATAAAAAAACATTACCTTGAATCTGATTTGTCAATATTTTCCATTAAATTCGGAAATAATAAAAAACATGTTAATTATTTACTTGATTCATAACCTTTTCCATGTTTATTATTACTTTTATTTCATTTATAAACAAGTTATATAAAGTTAATTAATCAATAATGTTTAAGATTGATGTTTTAACCACATTCAACTTATGTGTCAAAACTGACTTTGATAGGTTGAATATGGTCAATGAGGTCATTATTTAAATAACTCCAGAATAATAACCATTATATAATTAATAAATATATACAACAATTATAATTTTAAAATCATACATGAAAGATAGTAATGAAAAATGAATCAATGTTACGATCATGGAGATAGTAGGCCATACATACGCATGATTAACATTCCCATTTTTAAAATATTATTACAGAAAAAAAACATATAAAAACACTATGTCCATAATAATTCACAATTATAAGAGGTGATAATGGAAAAATGATCAACATTGTTTCACGAGGCAGTAATTTTTCGTACACACGAATGGTGATTTGGTTACCCATTTAGTCGAAGTGTGTGTAGTTGTAGTTAAAAAACATTATCTAACAACATATTAGTATATTAAGGATAATATGTTTATTATATAAGTATGTAATAAGAATAATTTAAGGCAAGTTGAAATAAATAAAACATTATTTATCATTGAAAATTTTTACATCTATTACAGGCGACTCCTTTTGGTCTACACCAAAGGACTTCTTTGGATTACTTTATACCCAAAGTGAGGATTCTAAGATGAGAGGAGTGATGGTGGAATATTATATTTGTTGGTTCTGAATGAGATAAAATGGATTGATAGGTGTGATGATAGGAGGATGTGATACATTTTATAAGTGTGGAAAAGGACACATTATATATTCTTGAAATGATTTGACTGCTCCCCACGTTATACTTGTCCCCCACGGGTCCAATGTTGGATATTATAGATCCTTAGAGGTCTAATGGTCAAAATATGTCCAGAAACGATTTCTTATAAAATTATATAGTAATTTTTACACCTTATATTCCAAATTTAATCATTATGTAAACTCATTTTATATCTTAAAAACTGTAATTAATTTTAATTACATGCACTAATATTTTTTGATCAAAAACTAATTTGACCATACTAGATATTAAAAATCATACTAATTAAAAATATGGAATCTGTTTTTCAAAATTGAAATCATTTAAGTGGGTTAAATTAGTTTCAAATAAACCCCACATATGAGACGAGACATAATGTTTTCCAAAATAAAAGTTCAAAAGTTTAGTAAATTATGATATTATGCTTTCAAAAATGAATTTTATTATGTCAAATAATTATTATAAGTGTAAAAAAAATAGATTTAAAATACATGCAACATTAAAAGGAGGTAAAATTTATTTTAAAAATATATAAAATTTTTATGCATGAATTTGGATTTATTCTTATCTTAACCCTATCAAACTTATTGAATGAATTTCGAAACATTTGATTAAAAATAAAGAATAAAAATTTCATTAATATATTTTACTAATAGTGATTAATTTGATTTATCAAGAAAAAATTTCATTCATTTCATAAAAATAATTTCATAGAAATGTAGTATTTATATTCATTTGGTCTTCATTTTCATTTCTAATTAATTCATAGACAATAAATTCATTTTATTAACATGTGTGAACTATGATTTCATAATTGATTAATCATATTATCTTAACTTCAATGTATAAGTGATAAAAAGCATAATAATATTAATTGTATATTGTTTTCTGGAAAGACTCGTGATTTTTTGTAACATAAGTCATCAAAGGAACTCAATGTTGTGTGCAACGTTGGATAAACATGGATTTGTGTGTGATGCCAGATAAACTATATATTTCAAGTAGCACAATATATTAAATAATTTAAATTAATTTTAAATAAGATATTTTCTAAAATTTCGGGATGTTACATCCTACCACAATTAAAATGAATTTAACCCTTGAGAATCATCTTGGTTATCAAAGGATTAAAATTTTTATAATTCCATTATTCAAACAAAAATCGAAAAAAGGATAATAAGACATCCTATTAAAAAGGAATTGTGGGAAACATAAAATTCACTACATTTTATGCATAACTAATAATAAACAGAGGGATAACTTTAGTGGGAAATTAAAAGATTGATTTGAAAGGAAAAAATAATTCTCAAGGACTAATAGAGACTGATAGAGAATGTGGTCAAGAAGAAGTCAATGATGAAAAAAATAAAAACCAAATAGTTATGGAAAAGGTTATTGATATTATCCTAAAATATTGTAATAAGATAAAACATTATTTCAAGATCCTTTTTCATAACGTTTAAGGGTTTATTTAACCATCTAAATTGAAAGCATAAGGAAATATACTAACTTGACTAGTGAATTTAACCCTTTACCAAAATCTCATATTTTTATCTAGAATATGAGTATCCAAGATGAATTCTTCCCACATAAATCATTAAAATCAAATTTTATAGACCACATAAAAATAAAAGGGATAGTCAAGTTGTTCCACCTATCTTTAGACATTAACCATAACGAAAATGGTTAGCAAATGGTAAGAAAATTCCTAAAATGAATAAACCTCCACATGAAAAAACAATCTTCAAAATTCAATAGTAATACCAAAATTTGAAACTAAATCATTCCAGAACCCTATATCTCAAAAAACCTTGTTGAACCCTCTGTGATATGGTTAATTTATTAATCACAAATCATTTTAATCTTTGTTTATAAGTTAATTTAGTCAATTATTAATTCTGTTCTAAATTTGTTTATATATATTTAATCATCTCTACAGATGTTTATCTATGACTATTTACAATTTACTATTGACCTGGAAATGTTCTGGATAGAACAGACACTTTGTGATAATTTCATGTTTTTGACTCACCGTTAGGTAAAGGTGATGAGAACCGTCGCACCGATGAGAACGGTCGCACCGATGAGAACGGTCACACCAATGAGAATGGTCGCACTGATGAGAATGGTCGCACCGATGAGAACTGTCACACTGATTAGAATGGATTCACCAATGAGAACGGTCACACCAATGAGAAAGGTCGCACTAATGAGTACCATCACAACGATGAGAACGGTCTCATCGATGAGAACCATCACACCGATGAGAACCATCGTACCGATGAGAACGATCGCACCGATGAGAACGGTCGCATCGAAGAGAACCATCACACTGATGAGAATGGTCGCACCGATGAGAACAGTCCTCCAATGAGAACGGTCGCACCGATGAGAACCATCGCACCGATGAGAACGGCCGCACCGATGAGAATGGTCGCACTGATGAGAACGGTCACACCGATGAGAATAGTCCCACTGATGAGAACGGTCACATCGATGCTGATCACATGTCCTACCAAAGCTGATTCTAATCATGTGAAATACTAACATCGATGCTGATAACATGACCTACTGATACCAATACAAATTCAAATGACTTACTGATCTCATGAGTTACTTATTGTCATGAAAAATGATTGAATTTATATTAACTCTTATTTAATTCAAATGGTCATATTTTATTAGTTTAATGAACCTGATATTAATTAATGTTGGTTGTTGGATGTCAGGAAAATGTACCTTATACCTGTAAAAATTAAATCATTCCCATTGCCGGAACTCAAGATATAAAAGAAAGATCAAGCTAATGAATATAAGTGAGGGGAACATGCGTGCAAGTGTGTGACACCTGAAGTGAAAATAATAAAGAAGAACATGAGAAGAACTCAATGAACATTCCTAAAAATAAAGTAGAAGTTCTCAAAGAAGAAGCTCAAGTGTTACAAAGAACACTCTCTGACTCGAGCTAAACATCTTCACTGGAAGTGAAGGAATAAAAATGACACTCTGTTTTCAAAGACAAAAACCAGTGGAGGATTCAAAAGAATTTTTGTTTAATAAAAAGGAGTCCAGAGCTGCACTTCAAATCACTGGACAATTATAAACTTATATCTACTCTCTTTTTGTGATTCTTTTACTTACTTTTGAGAAGTGTGTTTACTCGGTATATTCCATACACACACTGAATCCTGTGCAAAACTGGAGGTTTCAAAATGCTCACATAAAACTTCTGTAACTCTCTTGTTTCCCACTTTTGATAGTGGAAGAGGTCAAGTAGAACCCAGATAGCCTATGTGCTATTGTTTTTTCCCCTAGAAGAACTGTGGTAGAGGTCCTATGACCTGGACAATCTATATACTTTTGTTTACCCCGATACAGGGTGTGGATCATAGTTTATATAAACAGTTTGAGAGAACTAAGTCTTGACTTGAGACTGAACCTCTTGTTTTAAATTTTTGTGCTTCTTATCATTGTTAAAACTATTTTGAATATTCCTCTACTAATTTCATTAAATTAAAATATATTTTAAAGTAACTCTGATAGTTAAACTAGCAGTTTTTTATATTTACTTTAATGAATTAGGTTGTTTTCAAAAGCTAATCTAATCTTCAGATTAGATTAACTGAAAACGAATCAATCTTTTGAGAAACTAACTATACATTTTCTGTATTAAAAATTCACTATAGTTTAACAAGCTATTTCTATATGTGGTATTTTCAAGATAAATATTTTTAACAGAAATTTTAATTTGAACTCAATTCACCCCCCCTTGAGTATCCACTCTGACCAACATTTGGTATCAGAGGTTGTTTCTTTTTAATAAAGGATTTCCGAACACTCTGTTTTTCATCTTCGATTTTAGTTTTATCTTAATGATCATAAATTTCTGTCAGTTCTAAATTTTATCTCTTTAAATTTACTAGCTAAAATAGAATTATGGATAATAGACTAGAAGGTGTTGCTACCAATAGGAAATATTTCTTTAATGGTGTTAATTATGCCCAATGGAAACTAAAAATGAAAATTATTTTAGAAAGTATGGGATTCGATATCTGGACTGCTATAGAGACTCAGTAAAATATTCCAGAAAATAAAAGAACTACTTGGGATGAACCTACTAAAATAGCTTACAACAATAATTGTAAAGCAATGAATTATTTGTTCTGTGCTTTATGCGATGAAGAATTTAATTGAATATCTTCTTGTAAAACTTCTTTGGAAATTTGGGATACTTTGGGTGTTTCTCATGAGGGAACAACCAATGTTAAAGAAATGAGGCTGAACACTTACATTATTAAATATTACAACATTAAAATGAAGCCTGATGACCCTATTTCTGACATGTATCTCAGGTTCAACTAAATTGTAAATATAATGAGCTCACATGGAAAAGTTGTTCCTGCAAAAGTGAAAATCATGAGGATACTAAGATATCTGCCTGACAGATGGAGAGGCACATCAGTTTCAATTAAAGAATCTTGTCATATTGGTACTATACCAGTTAAAGAGATGATTGGTAAGTTAATACTGTATGAATAATAACTTAAAGTGAATAAGGAAAAAGATGATAAACCAAGAAAGAAATATATATCCTTCAAGACTTGTACTTCAAAACATATGGACAAGGGAAAACATCAAAGTGAAAGTGATAGCTCAAGCTGTGAGGAAAGTACATTATACAATGATGATGAGATGGCTCAGATAGCCAGAAAATTTAAGAAGTTTTATAGGAAGAAGAAATTTTTCAGAAAATAGAATTACAAGGGAAAATATGACAACAAAGGTCATTGGAAGAAATATTGTAAATGGACTGACAAGGGTAATGACATAGTCGGCTACAATGACAAAAGGAAAGGACATGTTAAATCTGACTGTCCAAAGTTAAAATTCAAAAGGAAATATGACTATAAGGACAAAAAATACAAGAAATCTATGAAAGTAAACTGGAGTAATTTAGAGGAAAGTTTAAGTGATTCTGATTCATCTCAGGATGAAAAATATCAAAAATATAATATGTGTTTAATGACAAACACATCTAAGGTAACATTGAATACTCCTACTTTAAATTATTATTATTCTGAAGTTGATAGTGATTATGAATCTGAAAAAAATGACTAGTGAAGAGTTATTTGAGTATTTTAATATGTTAGAAGATACCTTCAATGAACTTAAAGACAAGTATAAGACCTTGAAAATATAGCATGCTTTTACTAGCCATGTTAAGTATTCACATGATATAGAAAAGGAAAAGAATGATAAATTACTTAAAGAAAATACTGAACTTAAATTGTCTAATGAGCAATTGAGGAAGGACTTAGAGAAGTTCACAAAGGGAAAGATACAAATACACAGATTTTAGGTAAACATGTGGCATCAAAATATACCACTGGAATAGGCTATCAGCCTGGACAATGACAGATTAATAAAAATAGATTTATTCCTAAATTTGGACAGAATGCTGCTACTTCTAGTTCTGGAAATTCATATGCTTCAACTAGTTATTCACATGGTTATAGATCAAATAAAGATTATTTTTAAAAATATTTTGAATCTATTGAATTAATGAGACCCATTAGACAAATCTGGGTACAAAATTTTTTTCTTTTTAACCTGTCTGGACCCAAGAAAATCTGGGTACCAAATTCATTTTCTGTTTAAACCCATTTTGTAGGAGACTTGCTTGAAAAGTTCATATAAGAAGACATGGTACTTGAAAAGTGGATGTTCAAGACATATGATAGGAGACTTTTCTTTTTTTAAGATCTTAGTAAAGGTTGAGGGTGGACATGTCACCTTTGGTGATAATTCAAAAGAAAAAATCATCGGCTAAGGCCAGATTGGTAGTACAAATTCAATTTCAGTTTCTAAATTTCTACTTGTTGATGGATTAAAATAAAACCTATTTAGTATTTTCAGTTGTGTGATCATGGTTTCAATGTTAAATTTCTAAATGATGCTTGCATTGTTTTTTATTCTAAAAATGCTTTTGTATTTACTACCTTGAGAAATGAAAATGTTTATGCAGTTGATTTGAGTTCTTTAGTTAAACAGAACATCACTTTCTTATATTCGTTCCATAAAGAGTCTTGGATATGGAATAGAGGATTAGGACACTGCAATGTTCACTCACATAGGAAACTGACTAGAAAAAACTTAGTTAGAGACCAACCTAAACTTGAATTCCCAACTGATAAATTTTGTTATCCCTGTCAAAATGGAAATCAACGTAAAGTTTATTTTAAATCAAAGAAATAAGTTTCAAATTCTCAACCTCTCGAGTTGGTTCACATGGAATTGTTTGTACCTTCTTGATTTTATAGTTTAAATGGGAAGCACAATGTCTATGTCTTAGTAGATGACTTTTCTAGATACACTTGGGTATACTTTATCATTCTCAAAAGTGAATCTTGTTCCTATTTTATTAAATAATCATAGTATATAGAAAACCTTAAGTGGACTTAATAATAAGACCTTGATAAGTGATCATTGTCGTGATTTTGAAATCATGAGTTTGAATCATACTGCTCACACAATAGAAATAATTATAATTTCTCTTCCCCTAGGACACCTCAACAGAATGGTCTAGTAGAAAGAAGAAATAGAACCCTTCAAGAAATTACAAGAACTATGCTCAATGAATATGACTTACCTGTTTATTTTTGGGCTGAAGCTATCAATACAGCTTGTTATATTATAAATAGAGGCTTGTTTAGATCTATTCATAAAAAGTCCCCTTATGAACTATGGAATAATAGGATGCCTAAAGTTAGTTACCTCAGAGTTTTTGGTTGCAAAGTATTTATTCTCAACACCAAGGATAATCCTGATAAATTTTCATCCAAGAGTGATGAAGGAATATTTTTAGGATATTCAATTACTAGAAAAGCCTATAGAGTTTTTAAGAAGAGAACCAAATGTGTGCAATAATCTGTTTACATAAAATTTGATGAAACTGATCCAAATGAATCTAATACCCCTCTTGAAAACCATGAAAAAGATTTGTCAATTCCAAATGTTAATGACACAAATAGTGACCGTGTTGTCAAGACAACTAGTTCTAGAAATACACAAGAACCTGCTTCTGATGAACCCAAACCTAAAGAATAACCTGAAATTTCTAGTCCTGCCTTTACTAGATCAACTAGAATTATAATGAATTATCCTTTAGATATTGTTGTTAGTAATCTTGATAGAGGGACACATACTAAAGCTTCTCTAAAAAACCTCGTTGACATGAAGCCTTTATTTCATAGCTAGAACCTAAAAATATCAATGATGCAATCAATGATAAATTTTTGGTAATGGCTATGCAAGAAGAGTTAAATCAATTTGAAAGAAACAAAGTCTGGGAATTAGTAGAAATACATAAGGACACCTTGACCATAGGTACTAAGTGGGTATTCAGAAATAAATTTGATGAATCTAGAAATATAATTAGAAACAAAGCTATATTAGTTGCACAAGGATATAATCATGAAGAAAGAATATACTATGAAGAAACCTTTGCACCTATAGCTAGATTAGAATCTATTAGGATTCTACTTGCCTATGCAGCTCATCTAAATTTCAAATTATATCAAATGGATGTTAAAAGTTCTTTTCTAAATGGTTTTATAATTGATGATGTTTTTGTTGAACAACAACCTAGATTTACAAACACCCATTTTCAAAATCATGCTTTTAAACTTTTTAAAGCTTTATATGGTTTAAAACAGGATCCAAGAACTTGGTATGATAGACTAAAACATTTTCTTATCTCAAAAGGTTTTACTAAAGGAATTGCAGATCCCACAATTTTCATTAAAAGAATTTATAAACATATTTTGATTTTACAAATCTATGTTGATGATATTATCTTTGGATCTTCTAAACATTCTTTATGTACTGACTTTTCAAAGATTATGAAAAATGAATTTGAAATGAGTTTAATGGGAGAACTAAAGTATTTTCTTGGTTTTCAAATTTTTCAAAAGAATGATGGTATTATTTTAAATCAATGTAAATATTCAAAGGATCTTTTAAAATGTTTTGGTTTGGATAATAATAAGGTAAGTGACACACCTATGAGTTCCACCTGTATGTTGGATGGTGATGAAACTAGGAAACTAGTTGATCAAACCAACTATAGAGGTATGATTGTAAGTTTACTTTATCCTACTTCTAGTTGACCATATATTTTGTTTATTGTATGCATGTGTGAAATCATTCAAGATAATCCTAAAGAAGCTCATTTACTTTATGTTAAAAGGATTTTCAAATATCTTAAACATACTACTAGCTTAGGATTGTTTTATCCAAAAGGACAATCCTTTGACTTAATGAGTTATTCAGATGCTGACTTTTCTGGTTGCATGTTAGATAGGAAGAGCACATCTAGAATAAGTCATCTTTTGGGAAAGTCCACAGTATCTTGGTGTAGTAATAAACCAAACACCGTTGCATTGTCTACTTATGAAACAGAATACATTGATGCTGGTAGTTGTTGGGTCCAGATTCTGTGGATGAAACACACTTTTTTGGAATATGGATATCAATTTAGACATGTTTCTATAAATTGTGATAACACTAGTTCAATTAACATCTCCAAGAATCATATGTCTCACTCTAGGACCAAACAAATTGTTGTCATACATCACTTCTAGAGAGATCATTATCAAAAAGGTGATATTTCTCTAGAATTTATTGATTCTGATCATCAATTAGCTGATATTTTTACCAAACCTTTAAGCTCAAAAAGGTTTTATTTTATTAAACAAGAGATAGGTATGATTGATCAGTGAAACCAATCAGTGAAACCAATCGGTGAAACTAATCAGAGAAACCAATCAGTGAAATCGATCAGTGAAACCGATCAGTGAAATTGATCAGTGAAATCGATCGATGAAAACAATCAGTGAAACCGATTAGTGAAACCGATCAGTGAAACTAATATTTACTACCATTTGAATTATACAGTATATGAAACTATTAGTGTTTGTCAAAATGAAATTGTTTTACTTAATCAGAATTATTTTTTATTATTGTAACCCTAAATGATAAAATTTATAACGTTTGGCTATTTCTTTCTCTAAAAACTATTGACCTTCCATCTCCCACCGAACTCAACTTTTTCTGAATCCTGATCCTTTTTTAACCCCTCCAACCTCTCAAACTTCTTGAATCTCCAAATGGTAAAGAAAAAGTGACAATGTAAGTAATCTGAAGGTTCCTCTCCTGTGAAATGTGCTCGAGGAGAATCTAGAAGCACGACTCAAACGTTAGTAAACCCGGAGTTGGAAACTCGGGTGGTCATCACAGAAAAGGAAGTGAGTTCTGAATGGGTGTTATCCAGTAAGTCTATACTTTTAAAAGTATTGGAGATTCAAGGATGGAAAGACTAGTTCTATGATAATAACCGAGTCTACTACCCAAATCTAGTGGATGAGTTTTATCTGAACTTAACTATTGTATTGGATAGAGAAAAAGCTGCGAGATTATCTTCAGTGATCAAAGGGAAGAAGATATCTTTTTCATCGATGAAAGGGGTTGAATGTTTGGGAGTACCGCATAATGGTAAATCTGAGGATTACACAGGTAACATTCCTCCTCCTACTGAATATTTTTCTTCTGAGCTTGCTTTAGAGATACTTACTAGAATGTCTGAATCTAGAAGAATAACAACTGCTGAGTTAGATGGAGAAAGTAGAATCTTGTTTAAATTTAGTCATCACCAAATCTATCCTAGAAAAGGTGATTTTGCTGTTTAAAAGTATCAAGATGTTTTTTTGTTATTTTATTGCTAAATGGTGGGAACATCAAATTATGTAGATATATTACTGTTCGTATTGTTGAGATGGTAAACCCATCCAAGAAGGCTGCAACCCTGTCCTATTCTAAGCAAATCTCTGCTGTAATAATGTTTTTGGGGTGTGTTGAAGATGGAGATGAGGGTATCTCATCTAGTAGTTTATTTTTTATTAATAAGGATATCTGCAAAATAATGAAAATTAATTGGAATCCATGGAAGAAGTCATGGGTTTCTGATGAGGATAGGTTGTATGAATCCTTTAATCCGTTTAATCACTCTAAAAGACCAAAGGGGGTGAGTGATCCCAATTTAAAACCTAATGAGGAAGTTATCTACTCTGATGAAGAAGGAGAAACCAACGTTCCTAAGGAAAATGGAGAGTCTAGTAAGAAGGGAATGAGGGAAGCTAAAGCTGATGATGATGAGGGTATTGAAAAGGAACCTAAGTCACCTTCTGACGATAGGAGTGATCCTGATACAGTAAGTCCTAAGAAAAGAATAATGGAATTTAGTCCAGCTAATCCACCTTTTTTGTTTCCTGAGTCAGAACCACTTCTTGGTGATGAAGAAGAAGCTAATACTGAAGTATCAAATTCAAAGCAGTATGAATCCAGTTGCAAAGCTAGTACTGATGAAACCTCAGTAAACAATAATGGACATGGCGATGATGATAATGGTGATGATGATGATGATGGTGAATATGGTGATGGTGATGGTGATGATGATGCGAGTCATTGACCAGTGGATGGTCACCATGTAATCCAAGCTGATCCACAACCTCATTTATATTAGCAGGAAACTGTTCCTGAGGTTGAAAGGACAATGCAAACAAAGATTGATGTAGGTGAGGAAGTCTCACATGAAAATTCTGGAAAAGATTATTTTTTAAAGCCTCAATATACCTCTTGTAAAGATGAATGGGAGGAACACCAAGGTTTTGCTGTTCTTGGTTTGGATTATTCAGAGGAAGAGGAAGAAGAAGTGCATATTGCAAAGGTAATACATTCAGTTAAGGCTAGACTAGTTGCTAAGAATGTGAATGTGGTAACAGAAAGACCTGGTCCTTCAGTTTCTTGATCTAATTTGGACAGATTTAAAGATGAGTTGCACCATGAAGTTAGATACACAGTGAAAGAGGAATTGTCTAGTGCTCCTGATCCAACTCTTGTGAATTTATCGGAGGCTGCTATGGATGCTTTAACACAAAGAGTGGTAAGTATTATTAAGTCGGACCTGTGAAATACTGGTGAGATGATTGGTAGGCATATTACCTCTCTAAATCAAGCACTCAAGGATTTGAGCAGTGGATTGGTATCTCTGTCAGGTGAATTTAGATCAACCATCACTAGCATGATGGTAGTTTTGAGAATTTTGATAGAACACCTTGAAGGATGAGATGACTCAGATTGTTGCCCAAGAAAGCTCCTCAAAAGTGACCAAGATTACTGAACATGAGATAAATGCTTTAAAAGATGTTATAAAAAAAGAGTTAGCAGCTCTTGGACAGATTTTTCATTTGGACACATTGAAAAAGATGAAAGAAAACAGTGATCATATTCACAATATGGTAAAGATTTCTTTAGCTGATGCTACTCAGGCTCAGAAAGAGATCAATGAAAAAGTAGATCACTATTTTTCTAAAATCTATACCAAGATTGAGTTGAACCATCAGTTTAATATCCTTGATGAGAATTTGAGGCTTCCTCCAGTCACTCAAGAATTTAAGGCTCAAGTCCGGTACTTGAATGATTTTACTCCAACTCTAGAGAGTTTTATGCAAAACAACGATTATTTTGAGAAGGCAATGAAATTTGGTGGTGAAGTCATTCAGGATTTTATCAATCTACAGAAACCATATAGTAATGTGCAATCTAAGGAAATTGTTTTTTCTACTACTAAGCCTCTCATTCCATCCAATGTTGGTCCTGGTCAGTTATCAGTTTGTCAGGCTCTCTCTAATATTCGGCAAGTCATTCAGCAACCACCTTCTGGAAGATCTTCTACTCAACCGCAAGTGACCATAGCACCTACTATGTTACCAGCCTGAGCTGTGCTACCTCCTTTATCTATCCGTCCAGATCAACCCACCATCAAACCACCCTCTGGCCCATCCATTCCTCCATCTATAAAAGGAAAAGCTCATATTCACCCCAAGAAGTAGTTGTGCCTGTCATTTTTGATCAGGTATATTTTTTGTGTATCTTTTTCAGTGGTTGTTTTAATGGAACCTTATTATTTTTAATCTTTCTGATCTATTTTTTATTCTTTTTGAAAATACTAAAGGGGGAGAAATGATGACTACTACTTATATAAAAAAGGTGGAGAAATGATGCCTACTACTTATATAAATGATTATGTAGATAAAAGGGAAAAATGACTATTTATATATTCTGTTTATATTGGGGGAGCATACTGAATATTATATCCTATCCTCCCTCTTATTTTATTCCATAGATTTGTGATTATCAAAAAGGGGGAGATTGTTGAACCCTCTGTGAGATGGTCATTTTAATAATCACAAATCATTGTTATCTTTGATTATAAGTCAATTTAGTCAATTATTCATTCTGTTCTAAATGTGTGTGTATATGTTTAATCATGTCTAAAGATGTTTATATTTGACTATTTATGGTTTACTATTGACTTGGAAATGTTCTGGATTGAACAGACACTTTGTGAGAATTTACTGTTTTTGACTCACTGTTAGTTAAAGGCGATGAGAACAGTCGCACCGATGAGAACGGTCTCACCGATGAGAATGGTCACACAAATGAGAACGGTCACACCGATGAGAACGGTTGCACTGATGTGAACCGTCGCACCGATGAGAACAGCCGCACCGATGAGAATGGTCACACCAATGAGAACGGTCGCACCAATGAGAACCGTCACACCGATGAGAACGGTCGCACCGATGAGAACGGTCGCACCGATGAGAACGGTTGCACTGATGAGAACGGTCGCACCGATGAGAATGGTTTCAACGATGAGAACCATCACACTGATGAGAATGGTGGCACCAATGAGAATGGTCGCACCAATGAGAACATTCACACCGATGAGAACGGTCACACCGATTTTGATCATATGTCCTACTGATGATGATGCTGATCATGTGAACTACCGATTCCAATGCTGATAACATGAACTACCAAAACCGATGAAAATTCAAATGACATACCAATCTCATGACTCACCGATAGTCATGAATTTTTTTTGAATTTATATTAACTCTTATTTAATTCCAACGGTCATATTTTCTAAGTTTAATGCATCTGCTATTAATTAATGTTGGTTGTTGGATGTCAGGAAACCGTACCTCGTACTCGTAAAAAGGAAATCATTCCAATTGCCTAAACTCAAGGTATAAAAACAAGATCAAGATAATGAAGAAAAGTGAGAGGAATACACATGAAAGTGTGTGACACCTGAAGTGAAAATTATAAATAAAAATGTGAGAATAACTCAAAGAAAATTCATACACATCAAGCAGAAGTCCTCAAAGCAAATGATCAAGTGTTACAAAGAACACTCTCTGACTCAAGTTGAACATATACACTCAATGTGAAGGAACAAAAACTACAATATGTTTTCAGAGACAAAAACTAGTAGAGGATTCAGAAGCATTTATGTTTAATCAAAAGGAGTCCAGATCTGCACTTCAAATCACTAGAGAATTATAAACTCATATATACTCTCTTTCAGTGATTATTTTACTTACTTTTGAGCAGTGTGTGTACTCTGTATATTCCATACACACACTGACTCCTAAGCAAAACTGGAGTAAATCCTTATATAAAACTTCTATAACACTCTTGTTTCCCACTGTGGATAGTGGTAGAGGTCAAGTAGAACCTGGACAACCTTTGTGTTGTTTTTTTCCCATGAAGGAACTTTGGTAGAGGTCATAGTACCTGGACAGTCTTTGTATTGTTTTTTACCCTGATCCAGGGTGTGGATCATAGTTTATATAAACTGTTTGAGAGGACTAAGTCTCGGCTTGAGACTAGTCCTCTTGTTTTAACTATTGTGCTTCTTATATTTGTTAAAACTATTTTGAATATTCCACTGCTAAGTTCATTAAATTCAAATCTATTTTAAAGTAACTCTGATAGTTAAACTAGCATGTGTTTGTATTTACTGTAAAGCATTAGGTTAGTTTCAAAAGCTAATCCAATCTTCATATTAGATTAACTGAGAACTAATCAATTTTTGAGAACCTAACTGAACATTTGTTTTATTACAAAATCACTATAGTTTAGCTTGTTTTTTCTATATGGGGTATTTTCATGATGAATCTTTTTAACAGAAATTTTAATTGGAAATCAATTCACCCCTCCCTCTTGAGTATCCATTCCGACCAACAAACCTCAATAACCTAAAAATTATAGTGTATTGGCCTCAAGGGTTACCTCATACCTTCCAGATTTCAAGCCCAAACAATGACAACATTCTTTTTAAGTAATATTAGTCACTTAGTCACAAAATAAATTTTCAATCATGTGGTTATCTATACGATAATACATGTCTTTCCATAATTATATCAATATCCAATATCATATAAACCCATAAATGTTATAAATACCTTAAAACAAATTTCTACAGAAAGTGAAGGAATACTTCAAATTAAACCAATGTTTTACATATACTTTAACCCAAACAAATGTCTGCAAAAATGTCATTGATAACCACAAAATGTTTACTACTTAAAAACCTCATGTGGTTCAAGTGGGGTGTCTTAAGATTTTGAACTTAGGATCAAACACAAACCTATAGTCCTATGACAGTATCCATTACTCTTAAGATAACCTCATATGAAAACATTTAAATCTCCAAATTTATCTAAATCGGCCTTTGATGTCAACTATAACAGACCAGAACCCAAACACCCAGATCATGTGCTGAAATCCATAACTTTACGTTTCCTGATTTTATGATGATAATTTTAACCCAAATTTTTCATCTAAACCTTACAACATCAAAAGGAAAACTCATATCATGTACATCCTTAAACACCATTTAGGTATAGAGTTTTAAAGATTTATGATAAACTCTTACCTAAAAAATCATATCAACTTGGAATCAAAAGTCGTTAAAAGAACATTTCTCCCATTTAACCCATATTTTTTTTATTTCACAATTGGTCATCAAAATAATCCTTGTGAAATCATTTATAGACATAAAATTTTCAACATCATTCTTTAAAACCTAGGGAAAAGGAAACATAA
This sequence comes from Viscum album, assembly GCA_963277665.1. Lineage (NCBI taxonomy): Eukaryota > Viridiplantae > Streptophyta > Magnoliopsida > Santalales > Viscaceae > Viscum > Viscum album. The sequence goes on from OY728163.1 coordinate 766,793,773, forward strand.
GAAGTTTGAGCTCAAACCCTCAGTAAGGGTAAACATAAGAATTAATAATTAAATTTAATCAATGAGAATAAGAGTGCATAAGGTTAATATGGAATAATAAAAATGTATGAGAAAATCATAAAACAAATCATATTCATTAATACATGTACTATCAAATATGAAAATAGGGAAAAGGCAAGAGTTATCAGAATCAATAATCATAAGTCATGTGATATCAATCTCTATTATTTGAAACATTATAAACCAATAACATGCATAAAGAAACACATAAAGGTATCTTGGGACATCAATATTCTTTTAATTCTTATAAATGGAACAACCATGCGATCAACTTCCATAGATGTCAATATTACAAATGGAATAGCCATACAACCAACTTCCATACCCAATCTATTAGAGGGATATATGGAACCACCTTTCATTTTTCTATCACGGAACAACCGATCATTGGTTTATCATGTAACCATCTATCATTGGTTTATCATGGAACCACATGTAATTGGTTTATCATGGAACCAACTTTAATATTTCCAAGTACTATTTCAAAATTATTACACAAAAAATCTTGGATAATCTCATTGGAGAAACAAATAACCACTTTCATAACATGATAAAACCATGGAAAATAAATGGGTTTATAAAAATATCATTGAAACATTATTAACTTATGGAAAGGAAATGGGTTCAGTAAAAATATATTCAAAACATGATTAACTAATGGAAATAAAATGGGTTTCATAAAAATCTCATTAGCACATAATCAACACGTGGAAAAGAAATGCGTTAAATAAAAATATCTTTGAAAAAATGGGTAAATCATGGAAGAGAAAAGGTTTTCATAGAAATGTCTCTAGGAATTAAGAAAACCATAGAAAATAAATGTGTTTAATAACAATATCTACAAAAAATGAGTAACTCATGGAAAAGAAATGGGTTCCATAACAATCTCTCTATGACATTATCATCTCGTGAAAATGAAATGGCTTAAATAACAATCTCTTTGAAACAATAATAATACACCCAAAGAAAGAATGAGGATGGTATAAATACAGAACATCCCCATAGGAGGATATGTAAAAAAATGGATCATTGTCTTTTATGAATGGAAATTCCCCTAAAAGATAATTAAAAACATTCATGATGAAAATAATCTTTAAACATTCCAAAGTGTCTCATACCACATTGAAAAATTTGAATCATAAACCCCATGAAGAAATAACACTAAATAGATCATAGAATATCATTAGAATATTGATATTAATTATATAACCTTAAAAAGGAGTAGTATATACACCTCATAAAAGAAGATACATGTATAACATAACAAACGTCTCAAAGAAAGAAAATTGTGACAAAAGTTCATTACTGTTTGGGTTTTTTTTAAACTGTAGACCCCAAGAAATAGAGATCCTAAAATAGGTACATAAAAACAGAAAATTTTAAGTATAACATCCATACAATACATATATGGGAAGTATATACACCACACAACAAAAATAAGTGGTGGATATGGAATAAGTCTCATAAAATTAAAAATGAGGATAAAAATCCACTTAAAATCATGTTCACATCTGAATTAAAAACCCCAAAATAATAATCATCAAATTAAACATTTAAATACCATGAAGATAAAATAATTCATTATATAATATATCAAAATGAGAAGTAGATACACCACATAATAGAAGTGGTGAATATGACATTTATCTCACAGATTTAAAAAATGAAATGAAAAATCATTACAAAGATCTTATCATTGAAGTGAGAATAAATAAATGAAATAATTCTGTGAAAATTGTTAATACACGCAATAAAAGTGAAAAGTTAGTATAAAATAATCATAGGTTATTTCACACATATTCATTGAATAACATAACCAATAGAATAAAAGTTTAACCCAGTGAATGGAAGATGAGTTAAGAAATCTCTTACTACTTGGTAACATTTGAATCATAAGCCCCATGAAATAGATAACATCAAATTAAACATTAAATACCATGAAGATAAATGTATTCATGCTATAAAATCATATAGGTATAGTATATACACTACAAAAAATAAAATAAGTGTGATTATGATGGGTGTATCACGAAAGTAAATGTAAGACAAAAATCCCTTACCTCGAGTCTGATTTGTCATGCTTGTCCTCTATCTTCCTGAATAATAAACTTATATTAAATATTTAATTTCATTGTTTGGTCCTAAATAGGACTATTTACCTCGGGAGGGGGTAAATTAGGGTATATATATTCTTTCCAAAATAATTCCTATATCATTGGATCTTGATCTCTTTAATATAAGGGTCACATTATATGGAATTAAATGTTAATCATGATCTTATTATTTCATTCCATATATGATTATGTTTCTTCAAATGTAATGTAGGAAATCATGCACATAGACATGTATATTTTACTTGTTTCACCATCATTAGGCTATGTCCAAGGATCATACAAGATTGATGTGCTGATGTACCAAATCCTCTAAAGCACACTGCCAATTAGAAGGTCCAGGTCCACCTAACTACTTTCCCAAGGGTCACTCCCTATGTCTCTTTATCTAACTCATAGATGGTGGAAAGGATCAACATATTCCTCTTCCTTTGATCACTACTCTTGGAAGAGATCCACTCACAATTTATGTACTTTTTGGTTCCCTTATTTTATATATTGAATACATCCTCCACTGTATCTAGATACTCTGCTGAAGTCCCAATTTCATCAAATTGATGTATACTAATTTACCACATATTTACTAGGAAATCCCTTTTAAACACTTCTCGGGATGCTGATTTATTTCATGAATCTCTTCTTTCACGATGCACAAATAGTCATTGTGAAGCCACTACCTTTCACAAAGATCACTTAACCTTCGCGAAGCTCACCTATTTTGCGGAGCAAAACTAGCCCTTATGAAGCTCCTTACTTTCACAAAACATACATAGACTTCCTGAATTAAATTACTTTCATGATGATCAGAACATTTAGTTGGCTTTTATAGCCTTCAAAAACATCTTCTCATGAAACTCCTTTACGAACCATCTTTATGATACTAGATCCTTAACATCTTCGTTAAGCTTTGTTTCTTTTCTGAAGGGGGTAGAGGCCTATTTATACGTGTTTCTACCAATTCAAGAACCTTCCAGTCACATCATCATCATTTTTGAGACCACCCTCATTTCCTTCAAGATGATCCCTTTTTAATGAATCTCCACATACTTTTCTCATTCTCAATGATGGTCATAATCACTGAGCCTTCCTTCAAACCTTCATGCAGTCGCGATGCCCCACTCACGAAGCTCCCCTCCTTCTCCATTCGTGATTCTCATCATAGTCATAGAGATCACCGTTAGGGAATCCATCCATTCATCTTGGAAATTTTTCAGCATTCCTAGTCAACAACATCTTTGGACTTCACATCATACCTTTGAAACACGATTTTTCAACAAACATAGTCTACCCAAAAATTCTGTAATGTTACCCTAAGGTATTTTTTCCCTATATTGATTCATAAAATTTTCCAAGTTTATTATTAATTTTATTTCAATTAAAATTCTGTTATATATGATTACATAATAAATAATTTTTATGTCAGATGTTTTGACCATATTCGGCTTATGTGGAAAAAATGACTTTGATAGGCTGACTATGGTCAATGAGGTCATTATTTAAATATCTATAGTATGATAACCATTATATAATTATCACATTTTTACATCAATTATACAGTTAAAATCATACATGAATGATGGTTTTGAAAAATGAACTAATGTTACTATCATGGAGGTGGTTGGTCGTACGTATTCATGAGTAACGATTCCATTTTTCAATGTTCATTATGGAGAGAAGGTAAGTAACATTTATCTTTTGAGAATGATCATTATACCATAAATAATATATTATTTTATTATATATACTTATAAATATAAATATCATTCTAGTGATGTGGTGATGACAAAGGAAGGATCACATGGCTTTGAAGAGGCGGTAGTTCACACGTCCACGAATGACCTAATCACTTTTCATGTGTGTGAAATGGAATAAATAAAGTGATAATTTATATGTCTAGATAGATAATTATGTCATTAATATCATAAATATTTCTTATATATAATTTATTTTTTTTAAAACTATCCTTAACACATTCCACATGAAGTGAACTTATCACATTGCTTTGAAGAGGTGGTAGTCCACACATCCACAAAAAATGTTATTCTATTCCCACAACATGGAAATCTTAAAGGGATTTCTTACATAATAATTACTGAATGAAAAATAAATTATTAATATTATATATATCATAAAATAACATTATGTTCATCATAATTCCCAACCATAATAGATGGTAAAGGAAAAATTAATGACATCATTTCGTGAGGCGGTAGTTCGTCATACACACGAATGGTGATTTCATTACCCATTTGATTGATGTGTGGGTAGGTATAGTTAAAACCCTTAATATATTTTGGATAATAAGGTTACTATATAAGAATGAAATTGGAATAATTAGATAGATGGAGAAAGAAATAAAACAAAAGATATTGTCGAAGAATGTTACCTCATTTTAAGGTAACTCCTTTTAATTTACACCAAAGGACATCTTTGGATGGATTTCCTACAAAAATGAGGATTCTAGGATGTGGGAATGGATGTTTGAAAGTGATGGTGGGAGATTATTTGGGTATGATTTGGACGATCCACAACGGCATGAGAGGTTTGATGAGAGGAGTAGAGGATGCCTTTTATAAGTTGGTAAAGGGACACATTAGGTATTCTTGAAAAGATTTGAGTGCTCCTAACGTTTTACTTATCCCCAAAGGGTTAAAATTGGACTATTCTAGAACAATAGAGGTTTCATGGTCTAAATATAGCTACAAAAAAAATATTTAAACAAGGTTTAGGGTCATTTTTACACCTTATATTCTCAATTTAATCATTATGTAAACTCGTTTTAATATAATCATTGTACTTAATTTTAATTATTTTCATTAATATTTTTGGACAAAAAATAATTTGACCTAATATAAATTATAAATTATTATGATTCCGGATATGGAATTCATTTTTCTAAATTACTATCACACCTGTAGTAGAAATTAATTTAAAATAAAGCCCATAGACGGCATGAGACATGGGGTTTTTCATGAAAATTTCATAAGTTTGAAATGTTTCTTTTTCTAATTTCTATGTCGAATTGATTCCAATGACCTAAATTGTTTTAAATTTAGTAACATTTATCTAATTATACAATAAAACCAATTAATAATATTATTTAACAGTATAAATTATTTAGACAAAAAAGAATTTTCAATTAAAATTCGGTGTTATTTACTATTCATAAAAATATGAATGTTCTTAGAAAAATACCAACAAATTATCCAAAAGTAAAATTTGAGATCAAAATTTCAAAATTAGTGTTTATTTTGTCACATAAAATTTATAAAATTGATAAAATTTTATTTTAAAATAGGTGTGCCATTAAAAGACGGTAAAAATGTGATATAAAAATATACAAATTTTTACGGTAAAAACTAGATTTAGTCTTATCTTAACCATATAAAACACATTGTATAAATTTAAAAACATTTTACTAAATATAGGTAATATTAACTTCAATATTAACTTTTACTAATAATTATTAATTTAATTTATTAAGATATAACTTCATTTTGTTAATAAATATAGTTTTCATTAAAACATATCATTTATATTCAATTGGTTTTTATTTTGATTTCTAATTAATATTTAATGAGTGAATTTATTTTATAAAAATCTGTAAACTATGATTTCATAATTTAGTTAATCATATTCATTCTCATACTTCCAACGACTAGGAGATAACAATCATAATAATATTAACATTATATTATTGTCTGGTAAGAGTCAGGCTTGTGTGTAACATAAGTCATCAAATGAAATCGATGTTTTGTGAAAAGAAAGATAATCTTGGTGTTGAATGTGATGAAAAATAAACTATGTGTTGTGTGTAACACAATCAATTAAATAATTTAAATTAATTTGAATAAATATATTTATGAAAATGTCGGGATGTTATAGATACGTGCATGATCCAACCGACATTATTGACTAGGTTGATCTAGACATCGAGAATGGATCCATATACATGGATTACCTGGTAGAGATTGAGGATTGATAGGAGAGGATTCTGTGAGGATAAACCATTACTTTGTTTTTTGTGTTGTGGCAGCATGCTCTCGGACCCAGATGCAGGCTCAGCAACCCCACCATTTTGATTAGTTTTTTCAGGGATGAAAAGAATAAAGGTTATAATAATTTAGAGACCATATTTTTCCTTTTAATACTTCGAAATATATTATGAAATATTTTTGGAACTAGGTGCTGAGACAATGTTTAATTCTGAGGCCACTAAGCCTGAAAATAATTTTATAAAAATATTACAATATATTTTACATCACATGTGAATACTTTTTCAGAAATAATGGGATATAACTTAGAAGGAGTCAGTTTGAAAATATGATACCACGATTGAATCTAGAGTTTTGATTTTACTGTCAGTGTGACCTAACGTTTGATGGTGTAGGACATCTCATAGACGCGACTGTTGGTAGTAGCATTTAATTAAAATAAATAATTTTTTTTGAATTAATTGAACTAAATCATTTATCCCTTATAATTAACTTATTGTTGTGAACCACCAAGGATAGCCACATAACCCTACAATATTTGAGAGGAGTTTCCAACTACTCTTCATTGGTGGATTTATATTGGAAGACAATTGATAAGCATGTCAAGGTGAATTATGGTGAAACAAATGCAACGGGTATTCTCCATCATTGGAAAATGCATTTTTCACCAATGAACAATCCTATTTCAAGGTATAGGTCATCATCTTTCATTTCTACCCTTGATTAAAATATTGAACATGATCTAATTTTTTATTCGTTGATCTCTATCTAAATTAATCTATTTTATGATCTCATATTTTGAAATAAATTATTCTCTCAATTTAAATACACAATTATTTCCAGAAATCAGTTCAAAAAATCCTCGGTTATGTGATCATTGTCCACGAAAACTTGGAAAACGATGTTATAACATTTGTTCTTATTGTTTCAGCCCACCAATAATTTGAATTCTTCATCATTGGATCATGGGGTCATGATTCAACTATTTATGGGTAGCTCTAAGTGCAATCGTACCCCCAGATCATAGTGGATGTGTGAAGAATGACTAGATCAAATATTTGCTGACATATTGGGATGAAACGTGGGTGATACCCCATGGATTTAGAATCCAGAGTGGTGATTGTAGGTTCCGGGCGCAGCGGAAGCGCGTTGGTGGGATTTCCCAACTTTTATTTTAACGTTAAACAACGTTCAATCTGAGATTCATCACGATATAAAACAATGAATCTTCAGAAGAGAACGAAGAACGAAAAGAAAATAGGAGTCCCGGAACCCTTGAGGAGGATCATCGTATGTTTATTATAATTAATTTAATTAATTCATAAGAATTACCTCGATGGAATTCATTCTTCGTTGATACCTCAGGTCATGATCCTTTGATCCGTCGTTGCGTTATAGAATCCAAGTGCAGGATTCCTCTAGCGGTGATCCACACATGCTCCACGTATCTATGGACGTCGCCGAAGGGAATTCTGGGTGCTAGCGTGGAAGATTCTTCACTTGCGATGTCCATCTTTGATCGCCTTGATCCGGTGGAGGATCTTGCTTTCATAACTTGAAAGTGTTCATGGTGGAAAGGGAATTCACTCTTGGCTTGATAGTATTTCCAATCCGTTTTTCACTACCAAAAAATGGCTAAAACCTTTGAGAATAATGTTCTTAGGATTTATAATACTTAGAATAATAAAATAAATTAATTGCTCATAAGCATTTAATCATTTCATTTAATTCTTAGCAATACCCCATGTCTTAATAATGATAGTCGACCATAATTATTACTTGACATGCGTCCAACGTATTACATTTAATATCATTTAATTAAATAATAAATATTTTTTCAGAAATCCTGAAAAAGAAACTACACGACGTGTATATATAAATATACACGGCGTGTACTTTTATTTTTCAGGTTTATTTATTTCCTCCACGATATTTATTAGACCTTGAGTAATGAATATTTATTTCTTAAATAAATGTAACTGCATTACTTTCTAATAAATAAATATATATATATATATATATATTATTTCGCACACAATATATTCTCTCTAACAACTTGTGTCGAACTAAATGCGATAAGACATCCTTGAATAATAATTAAACCACAATCAGGTATAATCTTTTTTCAACTTGTTAAAATAATATTTAACTGAGATACATGGACACACTTAGTGTGTGACCCTCTAGCCCAATTTCTCAGTGGCATTAGGCGAAACCTGCCTAAAGTCCAAGGTTAGCGTCTAGAAACACGCCAAGGCACCTATAAGGAAAGAAGTTAATGCTACAATGATGTGTAACCTCCTACAAACTCTTACCATGTAATATAATCTCTTTGTCTCGATATCTCTAATCAAGCAGGTTGCATGATAGTTCCATCAACCCATGTGCTTGATTATTCATTCATTAACTTCCCAGAATTGAACTTTCCCATACCTTAACATGGCCATGGATTTATGTAGGCTATATCAATTCCTTCAAGGGGCTGAGATATCTACTTCCGTTATAAAACATAAAGGACAAATCCTTTCTCGCAATATCTATTAATGCAGTATTACTCATGACGCACCCAACGTATCCTACCTCGTTGCGAACAGTGTGTCGTCACAGTTTTCGTCAATCCATCTAAGTGCGTGAGTTGTAATACCCATTAATAATAATCTTAAAGTCTAAGGACTAATACAAATGTCCGTAGATAGGAACGTCCAATGACACTATGAAATGTGGGCTTCCTACTAGCGGGTCTCGTTCTCATAATATCCTCCTGGATATTACCATGGGTGCACACCATGACAAGGCACCTCAATGTTTTATGAGTCATCACCCCTAATGAACTTTATAATTTTTGCCACTCAAATAATATCATCCGGCCCTAGAACATACTTCCAAGAATAGTGTTATGGCACTTCCGGGTTCTCATCATAGCAAGGATCCGCTATGACCCTTTAATGCAACAGAAATCCTTAGGACATTATCACATGCATTGTCATGTAGAAGAACAATCAAGATGTGATAAAGCTTTCATTAATGAATAAAGTAAAAAATAGTTGGTTCTAGGACACCAACTCCCACATACTCCCACTTGGACTAGAGCCAACTGCTAGCAACCTTCAACCCGCTAGCTCTCACATGATATTCATGCTTCTGCTGAGATAGGACTTTAGTCAATTGGTCAACCACGTTCTCTTTCGTGGACACACTGCTCACTGCAACTTCACCCCTCTGATAGAAATCCCTCAAGAGGTGATACTTCCGGAGTATGTGCTTTGTCCGTTGATGTGACCATGGTTCTTTTTCAAGAGTCACCGCTGTAGTATTATCACAATACAATGTAATGGGATCATTACTACTAGGCTCCAAATCTATCTGTTGGACAATGTTCCAAATCCAGATGGCTTCCTTGGCTGCATCAGAAGCTGCTATATACTCGGAATCCGCTGTAGAATCGGCGACAACTGGCTGCTTTGAACTCTTCCAGCTCACAGCTCCTCCATTGAGACAGAAAACATATCCAGATTGCGACTTCAGATCATTCTGATCTGTCTGAAAACCAGCATCATCATACCCTCTTATGACAAGATCCTCATCTACTCCATACACCAAGAACATATCCTTAGTTCTTCTCAGATACTTAAGGATAGTCTTAACAGCAGTCAAATGTTGTTCCCATGGATCTGCTTGATATCTTCCTACCATGCTCAGTGCATAGGCAACATCAAGCCTGGTACATAACATGGCATACATGATTGATCCTATAGCCGAGGCATATGGGATCTTTCTCATCCTATTTTTCTCTTGTTGTGTATGAGGACATATTTTCGTAGAAAGATGTAAGCCATGTGACATTGGAACCAATCCTCTCTTGGATTGTTCTATACTAATTCTCTTTAGTATCTGGTCAATGTATGGACCCTGACTTAGCCCAAGCAGCCTGTTGGATCTAACAAGAATGATCTTGATACCTAGAATGTAGGCTACTTCACCTAAATATTTGATGGAGAAGCATTTGTTCAACCAGTACTTAACTGACTGTAAGGCTGTTACGTCGTTTCCAATAAGAAATATGTCATAAACATATACTACTAGGATAAAGACCGCATTCCCATTAAACCACTTATAAACACATGGCTCACATTCGTTCTTAATGAAACCAAATTCTTTTATGTCTTCATCAAATAGAATGTTCCAAGGGCTAGATGCTTTCTTTAATCCATAAATGGATTTCTACAACTTGAAAACCCATTTGGCTTCACCTGGTGTCACAAACCCTTCTGATTGTGTCATATAGACATCTTCCTGAAGGATCCCATTAAGGAATGTTGTTTTGACATCCATCTACCAAATCTCGTAGTCATGGTAAGCTGCTATGGAAAGTATGATGCTTATGGATTTAAACATGGAAACTGGTGAGAAGGTTTCATCATAGTCAATTCCTGGACACTATCTGAATCCTTTAGCCACTAGCCTTGCTTTATAGGTGATAAGATGACCTTCCATGTCCAGCATTCTCATGAATACCAATTTGTATCCAACATGCTTTACATCAACTGGATCATCGACCAAAACCCAAACTTGGTTCTGATACATGGAATCTAACTCAGATGTCATATCTTCTAGACATCTTGTAGCTTCTGATCTTTCAGCTGCTTCCTTGTTGGAGAGAGGTTCATCATTTTCCAAAAATAAGGATTCACCATCCTCGGTGACTAGGAAACCAAATCTCTCTGGTTCCCTTACCTCTCTTGAGCTCCTACACAGTACTTGTGTTTCTGGAACCTCTTCCACAGGGAACTGTGGAACTTGTTCATGTACCAAATCATGTGTATCTTGGGCATCAACTTCGTCGAAGTCTATCTTGCTCCCACTATCCTTCTTGAGGATGTGCTCCCTCTCAAGAAAGATGGCTTGTCTAGCGACAATAACTTTCTTGTCTTGAGGGTTATATAGGTAATATCTTTTCGTTTCGTTAGGATATCCTATAAGGATACACTTCGTGCCCCGAGGTGCTAGTTTGTTGACTGATAATGCCTTAACAAAGGCCTCGCATCCCCATACACGTGTATGCGACAAAGTGGGTTTCTTTCCATTCCATAACTCGAAGTGAATTCCATTTTCCGCCTTAGTTGGTACTCGGTTTAATGTGTATGTTGTAGTTTGTAATGCATATCCCCAAAAATATAATGGAAGATCTGCATGACTCATCATCGACCTCACCATGTCTAACAAGGTGTGTCTCCTCCTTTCACCAACACCATTCCATAGTGGTGTATAATGAGGAGTGAGCTGAGATAGAATCTGAGACTCCCTTAGAAGTTCGATGAACCCCTGGTTCAGATATTCTCCACCTCGATCTGATCGAAGCTTCGTTATCTTCTTACCAAGGTGATTCTCTAATTTATTCTTGAATTCCTTAAATTTCTCTAAGGATTCTGACTTATACCTCATTAAGTAGAAAAATCCATATCTACTCAAATCATCAGTAAAAGTAATGAAGTAAGAATATCCACCTCTAGCTTCTACTGGAAATGGTCCACATACATCCGTGTGTTCCAATCCTAGAAGCTCTGTGGCCCTTTCACCCTGTCCACCAAAAGGCGGCTTGGTCATTTTACCTTGTAAACAAGCGTGACATCTATCAAATGGTTTTAGCTCAGTATAGTCTAAATAGCCATCTTGACAGAGCTTTGTCAAGCGCTTCTCGTTTACATGACGAAGGCGGTGATGCCACAACTGGGTGATGTATGAGTCATGTGAGTTTGTTTCGTTATCGATTGCCAACACTTAGTTTTCATAATTTAATACATACAAACCATTATTCAAATGTGCCATACCATAACATACATTGTTCTTATAAAAGAGACAATCCTTATTTCCGAACATGAAAACATATCCATCCATATCCAAACAAGATACAAAAATTATGTTCTTGGTAACACTAGGAACAAAATAACAGTTATATAAAACCAAAATCATCCTAGTCACCAATGAGAGGTAGTAGTCACCAATAGCCAACACAGCCAGCCTTGCGCCATTGGCAGGTTGAAGATCCACCTCTCCTCTGGCGATCTTTCTAAATCTACTTGGTTCCTGTATTTGAATATAGATGTGAGCCCCACAAGTTGTATCTAATACCCAATGCATAGAAATAAAGAGATTCCACTCGATAACGAATGCACCTTAAGAATCCCCATACTTCTGGGTGAAGTTCTTCTTCCAATGGCCTTGCTTTCCACATGCAAAACACACTACCTCTCGTTCCTTGCCCTACCTCGGGATCTTCCCCTTCTTGGAGGGACAGTGCTCGGGGGCTTCCAACCATTTATAAGTATTTCTCCCTTTTGCCTTGTCCTTCCTTTTCTTGTTCACCATAAGGACTGCGGGTTTGTCACGCCCCATGTCCTTATCTACCTAGAGAATCAAGGTCAGAAGCTCTGATAGAATCTTCTCATTTCCACTCATATTATAGTTGAAAATGAAGCTAGAGAAGGTCTTGGAAAGTGATGATAGGATGAGATCTATACGCAACTCATTCAGGAATTTAATCCCTAAGATGTCAAGGCGTCCAATGTAGCCAATAAGCTTGACTACATGATGACCAGCTGGCATAGACTCTCCAAGCTTTATGGTGAACAAAGCATTGGAGATCTCATACCTCTCCTATCTCGCCTTCTCTTGGTAGAGATCCTTAAGGTGAGACATCATGCTATATGCGTCCATGATTTCATGTTGCTTCAAAAGCTCATTAGACATGACCAATAGCATGAAACACTGGACATCTGTGGCATCATCCATGTGTTTCATATAGAGAAGCAATTCCACATCACTGGGCTCTTTCCCGTGCGCAACTGGAAGAGGCTCTTCCACCACATACAATTTCCATTCGTGGTGAAAGACGACGCATAAACACCTCTACCACTCTTGGAAATTGGTACCGTTGAGAAGGCTTTCCTTATCGAGTATGGTGCACAATGATATGTTTGACATCATTTTCTTGTCATTTCTACAAATTAAGATGGGCAAAGGTTTAGTACTTTATTACAATAATTGATACAAATAAATAAATTAATACTTACTAGTATCCCTCTATTTTATCGACATTCAATAGCCCTCTCCATTGACTTTAGAATATTCTGTTTCCTGAATATTCTAGTGGAAAGGATCCATATTTCCCTTCACATTACCCTAACTAGTGTTGTTCAAGCAACTTGAAAGGTTTTCGGTAGGAATTACAAATTCAAACTACATTAACTCGCAGCTACTTGATCCGCTGAGTGGACTCCCCAGTCCTAATATCCTTTTATTTTGAATTTCCTCATCCTTTGCCTCTTGGTCAAACCAAGTCCTACTATGCCAGTCAACCCTTGATGTGAACCACGTCAAGTCAACCCAAAACCTTGAATTAGAATTCCCCAATAATTGAAATCATGCCAACTAGGGTTGGTCAAGCACTTTGAACTATGGTTCGATTCTAACCAATATTATGGAAGGCCATACTGACTTAATATTTATTTTTGAGGGATTTTATCCTTATACGTAAATTGACATTTTATTACCTTTGATTACATGCTTGTTAATATTAAGTGGGATATACTTAAGTGATCAACCATGTCTAAGATATTATTTACGTATAAGACGGTTTTTTTATTTTAGTTCCATCTTTCATGCTTGTTATATTCATTAATTGTTTGATCATGACAACAAACCCACAATAAATAAACCATGAAACTGACAGAAATAAAATAATTGGTAGGATCATGCGCTTGTTCTATTGGTTAGTTTATCTAGCAGTTGATAAACTAACCCAAGACCTAGGGGAGAAACACCTTGAACCTTGCGGGTTTGTGTTTACAGCTTTCCACCTATCCACCTTTGTATCTCCTTGGATTTGTTTCACCTCTACTCCTGACTTGATTCACCTCCACTAGCTTGGGATCTCCATCCAATAAATATGCATTTATCTCACACATAGGTGAGGGGTAAAAAGGGGTTTTTTCATAGAAGAATCCTTGGGCACGTAGGCCCTACATATTAATGAGGACATGGCTCGCATGCCAACATATTTAATTTAAATAAATTAATTAAAAGAAACCATTCACATACAAAGGTCTCGTTCTAGCTCATGATCATCTACACATGCAACGATATTTACGCATATATAAAACTAGCATTCAATTCTTTAATCATTCTTGTTTATAATAAATCAGGCTCGAATTAATTAATTATCTTTAATTAATCAATCCTTTTATCTTAAACCCTTTTCTGAACTTCCTTGAGATTCTCATCAATCATTATTTTGAAACAATAAATTCATTTAAAATTATCCTTGTACGTAACATGCACCTTGGAGGAAACCCGGTGAATTCCTTTTCATTACGCATATATAATATTAAACACACATATATAAAACACCTATCACGTGTTGTGCCTCATCTTTACGCCTGCACTATGGTAAACGTCTCAAGGGTTTGTATAATATAATAATTAGATTTTAATAAATCTGTGTAATTTGGGTGAGTACATGGTGTGTAGTTCCAACTACACGGTGTCTAATTTTCTTCACCATCCATCCGAAGTACACGCCCAGGGACATGGCGTGTTAATGTACTTCAGAAATTTTTGGAGTACACAGCGTGTTCAGTGGACACACGCCGTGTAGTTTCCACGTTACATGGTTTCCAGCTAGGCAAGCCATGTATGGGGTACACGGCCCAACCCGAACCCGAAGGGACAACACGCCATGTTCAGTTGGACCACACAGCGTGTAATCCACAAACCGTGTGCCACCTGTTTCTGGTCAACACACTGTGTCACAAATGACCTCAATACATGGCCTGATTTGGTGGATCGGTAAATGCATTGAACCTAGACTACACAGCGTGTACTTCCAAATACACGCCGTGTATTCTGGTGTTGTATGGCCAGAAATGTTTGGCTTCTCCATATGAGTTCCCCTATTTTATTTTAATCAAAACAAAATGAAAAATTTGTTTCTGTGAGGTGAATGAGAAACGAGGGAGGAGGAACGGATCTCAATATTCAGATTTTCAGAATGATTAAACTTCAATTGAAACAACTAAATTATTAAATGCATATATCACCAACGAAAAACTAAATAATTATAATCAAAGATATGACCGCTCTGATACCACTTGTAGGTTCCGGGAGCAGCGGAAGTGCGTTGGTGGGATTTCCCAACTTTGATTTTAACGTTAAACAACATTCAGTCTAAGATTCATCATGATATAAAATGCCGAATATTCAGAATAGAACGAAGAACGAAAAGAAAACAAGAGTCTTAGAACCCTTGAGGAGGATCATCATATATTGATTATAATTAATTAAATAAATTTATAAGAATTACCTAGATGGAATTCTTTCTTCGTTGATGCCTCCGGTCATGATCATTTGATCCGTCATTGCATTGTAGAATCCAAGTGCAGGATTCCTCTAGCAGTGATCCACACATTCTCCACGTATCTCCGGACGTCACTGAAGGGAACTCTGGGTGCTAGCGCGGAAGATCTTTCTCTTGTGATGTCCGTCTTCGATCACCTTGATCCGGTGGAGGATCTTGCTTTTGTAACTTGAAAGTGTTATTGGTGGAAAGGTAATTTTCTCTTGGCTTGAGAGTATTTCCAATCCGTTGTGCACAACCAAAAAATGCCTAACACCTTTGAGAATAATGTACTTAGGATTTATAATACTTATAATAATAAAATAAATTATTGCTCATAAGAATTTTATCATTTCATTTAATTCTTAGTAATACCCCATGTTTTAATATTGAGAGTTGACCATCATTATTACTTGACATGCGTCCAACGTATTACATTTAATATCATTTAATTAAATAAACAATATTTTCTCATGAATACCGAAAAACAAACTACATGGCGTGTATATATAAATATACATGGCATGTAATTTTTTTTTCAGTTTTATTTATTTCCTCCACCATATTTATTATACCTTGAGTAATGACTATTTATTTCTAAAATAAATGTAACTACATTACTCGCTTATAAATATATATATATATATTATTTCGACCACAATATATTCTCTCGAACAACTAGTGTCGAAATAAATACGATCAAACATCCTTGAATAATTATTAAACCACAATCGGGGAATAATATTTATTCAACTTGTTAAATTAATATTTAACTAAGATACATGGACACACTTAGTGTGTGACCATCTAGGCCTCTTTCTCAGTGTCATTAGGCGGAACCTACCTAATGTCCAAGGTTAGTGTCTAGAAACACGCCAAGGCACCCATAGAGAAATTAGTTAACGCTGCAATGACGTGTCACCTCCTACAAAATCTTACCATGTAATATAATCCCTTCGTCTCGATATCTCTAATCAAGTGGGTTGCATGCTTGTGCCATCAACCCATGTGCTTGATTATTCTTTCTTTGACTTCCCGGAATTGAACTCGCCCATACCTTACCATGGCCATGGATATATGTACTCTATATCAATTCCATCAAAGGGCCTGAGATATCTACTTCCATTATGAAACAGAAGGGACAAATCCTTTCTCTCATTATCTATTAATGCAGTATTACTCATGATGCACCCAATGTATCCAACCTCGCTACGAACACTGTGTCATCATAGTTTTCTTCAATACATCTAAGTGTGCGAGTTGTAATACCCATTAATAACAATCTTAATGTCTAAGGACCATTACACACGTCTGTAGATAAAAACATCCAAGGACACTATGAAATGTGGATTTCCTACTGGCGGGTCTCGTTCTCATAATATCCTCTTGGATATTACCAAGGGCGCACACCATGAGAAGGTGCCTCAAAATTTAATGACTCCTCACCCCTAATGACCTGTATTATTTGTGCACCTCAAATAATATCATCTAGCCATAGAACATACTTTCAAGAATAGTGTTATGGAACTTCCGTGTTCTCATCCTAGCAGGGATCCTTTATGACCCTTTAATGCAACAGCTATCCTTAAGACATTATCACATGCATTGTCACGCAGAAGAACAATCAAGATGTCATAAAGCTTTCATTAATGAATAAAGTACATAATAGCTGGTTCTAGGCCACCAACTCCAACAGTGATAATGAATTTTAGGGCACTGGATCTCAGAAATTGACGGTCGGTGATAGATTAGACATGGATCAGTCTATATCTATGAATTTTGACATGATTCTTGGTGGAAATGGTGGTGGAAGAGGGGAAACGATAACGCATGAAGGAAAGTAGACATTCTATGAAAATACTAACTACACAACATGTAATTGGATAAACACAAGTTGTGTTGTCTCCTGGATGCAACAACACGAGATTCTGGGTGAGTTAAATATCACATGAATTGTGGGACCCCAAATTCCATGTGACTTGGTGTTGGAAATATGGTGTGTACTATGAGAGTACACATACATGGGTATGACTGGGCACACAACTAGGTACATGGGAAAAGCTTATCAGACTTAGGTAAGAGAGCACAAGCAATCCCCAGGTGGACAACACACACAACGAACTATTGTTACGTGTCATATAGTGCTACATTTACAGCGATTTGTATAGTATTACATGGTCAAAGATTCATGTAATACAAAGGATACGTCCATACGTGGGACCACACATTGTGCAGACACCCTATACAACATGTAATTCCATTTAAAACTTCTACCTCTCATATCTCCTTCGTTTGGATTCAGATTTTGGCCCCTGAGTAGCCAGTCCTGAGTGTTTTTTACCGTAGAATATGGTGGTGCAATTATTATTGGATTTTTATATATGGTTCAAGATGTTTCAAGTTTTATGCTTCGTTAGGCGGTGGTTGATGATGACAATGATCGAGTAGGGTCATCAGAGATTGGTACCCCCTAATGAACTAGGGTGTGGGTATTCTACCAACTAACGGGTAACCCCTAGAGGACTAGGTCATGAGTCCTCTATCTATTTTCTGAGTGGTACCCCCTAAAAGAATAGAGTGTGTGTCATCCATTTACAGTGTGGTACCCCTCGTAAAAACTAGGGTGTGGGTCCTCTATCTACCTACTGAGTTGTACCCCATAATAGACTATGATGTTGGTCCTCTACCAGCTAAGTGGTACCCCCTAAAAAACTAGTTCATGGGTCCATCTATTTACTACCCCCTGATGCACTAGGGTGTAGCTTCTCTACTTAGAGATTGTTATCCCTCGACTGTGCATCACAGTTGCAAGGTGTGGGTCCTTCACATGGTTACTTCTTCATAAAGTCACATGATATGTAGGGAATCAATGATGGATCCTTGGAACTATTGGAATAATTTTTTTCTTGGGTTGGGTTGGGAGATGGAGATCTCATTTCTCTCTTATTTGGGTTTCTTTGATGAGTATATATATATCAGTTGAGGATGGGTTTCATTTTCTCTCAGGTTTTGGGGTTGATCTTACATATTCTATCATGTCCCCTATTCCACCCCTCTATTTTTTGGGGTATCCTACTGGATATGTATATAATCACCCCTACGTGGACTTTTTTCGCACGTGTAGTATATTATGAAGACAACAGAAGAATCGTTATTGATTTCAGAGGAGTATTGGTATACCCAGGTGCATTTGAAAGTGTACGATGGTTAGGGTCTTGAAGATCTTAAGCCTGGATCACTCAATAATATTTTTATAGATATTGTCAATTTGGGACAACTGTTCTAATTTGGAATATATTTTACCCCTTTAATTATCATATTTCCATGTCACATGCTTTTTAATTTCCAAAGACGTCATTACATTCCTTTTTTCTACTCTAGATGTTGCAATCTTATTATTATTCCTCTACACTTATGCATGGAGATAGTTGGGTGCGTTCATATAGATGCATTAGGAAATAAAGGGGACCTTTTATCAATAATTTTAATATCACTCATAAAGATTACTTTTATCAATACATTTTTGTTAGCACTGATAAACACTATCACCCTTTATCAGTGCTTTTTGTTTAGTGCTGATAAAAGTCAATGCTAAATATATTGTGTTCTATAGTAGCGCTTGTAATTCAGAATCCTTATAAAATATTTGACCTTTCAATATCATTCAAAAAACATGTATATATAGATATGAAAAAATAATTTTGAATTTAACACTTAAAACATTTTCAAAATAATATGATTATAATATTAAAAAATCAATAAAAAATAAAAAATATCAAATTAAAATAATATTTAGTAGAAAATAATAAACACATATAAATTAGTTCATAAAAATTAAAACCGAAGAGAAAAAATCATATAATTCAAAAAATAGTAAGAGTCATTTCATATGCATCAAAACAGACATATCAATCTAAGAAAATTTTTAGAAAACATATTTCTATAAGTAATTTAAAATTATTTCTAAAGACATGTTTTTTGTAAGACTTCTAACATTGTTAAATTTTCATTTATTAAGGCTTTGAAAAAACATTAAGACTTTTACTTTTTCATAATACTTCTAACTTGGATAAATTTACATTTTTCAAGACTTTTGTAAAAACTGTTTGGAATTTCAAAAAATATAAGGCTTTTAGAAAACTATAATAATTTTTACTTAGGTTTATTTTGATGTCTGTATCTCGTAAGTCATTTTAGAAACACTACAATAGATCATGCCTTAAGCTGTATCGACTTTTATCAGTGCTAAACATAAAGCGCTATTAAATGTAGATTTTATCAGTGATAAAAAATCACTATTAAAGAGGTACCCTTTAATGATTCTTGTTTTAGCATTAATAAAAAATTGTCTTTATCATCATTATTTTTACCATTGATAATTATAGATCTTTTACAGTGTTGTCATTACCCCTACCATAAAGCAAGGATGTGGTACACTTCATTTGAAAAAAAATGGTATGTATTTTAAATCAACCACAATAATTTTACATGACATGAAACAACAATATAATCATGTTCCTCTATTTATATGAAAATTAATGAATCCAAATCCAAATCCACTTCCATACCAAGTCATGTGCTATTTAAGGATTCATGTGTAAATAACGATTGGTCACTAAGAGATGAAAATTCACAAAAAAGTGTGGGAATAATGTTTAAGCATGACATAATTAAAAAAAGTTTCATTAAATCAGTATTACATAACAATGATTGATTATTTTACTATCTTTGTTATCTGACATAGACCCAATAATCAAAAAAAGATGTATCAGATGAAAAACAACAATTGTGAGCCTTGAAGAACCAAGAACAATATGGGTGAATCATAGGTGCAGGTTTGGGGGTGACGCCACAAACATGTTTTGAGAAAAAAATGAATAGTGAGATAAAGACCAAAAGGGAAGAGATATAGGCACGATTAGATTATCTTGAATAAAAATATAATTGGAATTCAGAGTTGCTGGAAAATGATATGAGAAGGAAGAAAAGAGAAGAAATAAATCAAAAAAATCTTCTCGTGATGATCCTCTCCACCACAACAGCTTTGAGGCGAGCCATTCCACTAAAAGAGTTGTCTTAGATGAGGTAATAAATATTCTAATAATTTATTATATAAAATGTGAATAAAGAAGAAACTGATACCTTTCCTATACAGATATTCTATAGGGTGAGAATGATCTGGGTTTATATCTATCAAAACCCACCCATCGCCTTATTATAAGGGCTACCATGTTCGATATCCAACAAGATAATCAACACACCAGACAACTTCTAATTGGTCATGTGATATTGGGGATTAGCATAGCTCATGATTCAAGCAGAAGACAACATATTCGACTTGATGACACAGATATTCATATGGTAGATCAAGCTATTGGAAAATTCATCGAATAGACATTATATCTTGTAAAAAAACAAGTTGATAGGGAGGTATTCGTTTATAATTTATTTTTCTTGAAAAACATTTAATAATTAATGAAAAATGTCTAAACTGGTGAATGTTATCACATATAGATAAAGGGATGGTTTGAAACAAAATTTCAAATAAAAACAATCTAAAGTATCAACTGACCAATAGAAAATATCTTCAAAAATCACTTATACCCTACCCATTCAATATCTGTATTTACTAACATTGAAGGTTCTTGCGGATACAAGATTAGAAAGTGGTAGTAATTTCATAGTCTATTTTGAAGAAAAAATGCATATAGAGGCCATAATATACCACATTTCTCATTATAATGTAAATGAAATCCCCATTATGACTGGATAAGAGTCTCAGTTGGAAAAGTATACATAATGTGTTTTTTAGGATTTATTTTTCCAACAGCTGATCTACTATGTCATTTATGAATAAATACAATTCATATTTTTTTTGGTAATCTGTATAAATACTATTATAATGGAAACCCCTATGAACATATATATGGAATCATTAGTCATCACATCACTTCTACATAACTAACCTCATTGGATTCAGATCAAATTGATGCAATATTGGAAAAAATGGCCGTAGTGTTTGAAAGAAATCATACGGATGATGTACTCTTCTTATTACCAATGATTCATCGATAAAGCAATGAAATTTAATAATATCAAATATATTATCATTCCTTTCATTACTTATTTATTTTTTAGGAATCATTGGGTAATGATTGCAGCCAATTTGGATACTCTAATGATTTATTTTCTAGATTCACTGCTTGGATACCCAACAAACCAACCACATGTAATGATGTTTGTTAATTTGTAATAAAGTATATACAACTCTTCAGAACTACAATTCAATTTATATATTTCATTTTATGTTTTAATGATAATCTTGTTATGATAGGGTGACATTTAAATATCATCAAAATCCTGGAATGAGGACAGTCCATTCGTACAAGGAGCCTATAAAATTATTTAAGTGGATAAGTATTAGGGAATACATTGTAATATTTCACTATCATAACACATATAAAAAAATTACCTATTTTTTTCTATGTTTCTACTATGTCTGAAACAAACTAATGGAAAGGATTTTGGTAATTATTTTTTAGGGAAATCATATATCACCAAAAAATTAGAATCCCTAATGGGGTATGTTAAAAAAACTACTATTACATTTCAATTATTTATTAATCCTTTGTGTTTTTATATTTTTCTATTAATACCATGATTGTTGAAATTCCATGTATTCACACGATGAAATAGATTTGTTTAGAAATGACTGAGAAGAATACCTGGTGTCAGAATGTACACATATGTCATGAATATGTTACTACCTACTACTTATTTAGTCAATTTTATCATCATTTTACCTAATTTTTTAGATAATTTCATTATCATTTTTATTTGGTATTTATTTTGTTAATTTTAATGGAGATAATGAATAAATGACTTCTTTAACGAGGATTATTCATCCATTTACCATGATCATGCACTCCACATGGATGATGCACTCATGATGATGAGAATTTTTCTATTACCAAGTCATTCAACATTTCTGGTCATTAAACATCAATATTGTTAGATGACCCAGAATGTAGAATTCATTGTAGGATAAAAAGTGTGAAATCAAACATAACTCAATATGATAAACGATGTACCTGGTATGACTCAAATGGTTTGGTTTCAGTTTAAAATTTACATTTTAATAATCTATGGTTTTATATTTATGTTTAAGTTATTTATTTTATAATATTAATAATATAAGAATTGTTTTTTATATAGGTGGATTATTTTTCTAGAGTTGGTGTGGTTTGTTTGAGTTTTCTCAAGCTCATGAGAGATTGGACTTTGAGGATAAAACTGAGATAATGGAAACAAGAAAATGGGTCAATCAGCCACACCTCAATTTTATAAACAATGTTCTTGGTATTACTCAAATAGTATGTTTTTAGTTTATAATTTAAATTTTTGATTAAAACACACATCACATATTCAAAACTAATCAAAAACATTTATATTGTTTTGATACGTTAGAAAAATGATCAATAAGTCATTTTTGATGTATAAGAATCAACCACACCTCAATATGACAAATGGCATGACCAATATGACTCTGTGCATGTATTCTTATTTAAAATTGACATTTTAGAAAAAAGGTATGTGACATACACAAAATTGAGAAAACACATTTGTATTGTTTTAATAATTTGGGAAAATGATCCTTTAGTCATTTTTTCATGTATAAATTGTTCAGACCTCTATTTTTTACACGGTGTACCTGATATCACTCAAAGTGGTCATTATCATTATAAAATTGACATTTACATTCCAAATATGTTTCAACCAATGAACACTAAGTAAACACACTCTTATTTCCCTGATAAATTAGTAAAACTAATCATAAGTCATTTTTGACATGTAAGAATCTATCTCACAAAAAACTAACACATGATGTGACCATTATGACTCAAATTTTTCTTTTCTAGTTTAAAATAACATTTTAGTAAAAAAGAAAAGTTTCATACTCAAAAATATACAAGAACCTTTGTATTTTGTTAATACTCTAGAAAAATGATTCATAAATCATTTATTATGTGTACGAATTATCGTATTCTCAACCCGATGCATGGTTTGATCGATATGACTCTAAGTGCGTCTTTCTATTTAAAATTGATAATAATTTTAGTAAAAAAGACAAGTGACGTACTCAAAACTAGAAAAACATATTCATATTTTTTTGATACATTAGGAAAGAAAATACATAAGTCTTTTGTGATGTGTTGGTTTTAGACTCACCTCAATCCAATATACGGTGTCCCTAGTATGACTAAAAGTGTTTGTTATCAGTTTAAAATTGACATTTTAGATCAAAACATATGTCAATAGATGAAAAATAAAAAAACACAGTATTATTGTATTCATAATTTAGGAAAATGATTCAAGAGTCATTTTTTCCATGTAGGATTCAGTCTCACATCAAACTAACACATGATGTAATCGGTATGACTAAAAGTGCCATTTTTTAGTTTAAAATTATATTTTAGTAAAAAAGACATGTGACATATTCAAATCCGAGAAAACATATTCAAATTGTTTTTACACATTAGTAAAATTATTCATAACTCATTTAATACATGTCAGAATAACTCGTACCTCAATCAGAAGCACGGTGTGACTGGTATGAATCCAATTGTCTGTATATCTGAAAATTGAAATTTTAGTAAAAACACAAGCAACATACTCAAAACTGAGAAAATATCATTCAGATTATTTCCATTCATTGGAACAATGATAAATAAGTCATTTTTGTCTGTTAGAATCAACCACACCTTAATCCTATACACGATATGCCTGGTATGACTAAAAGTGGCCATTATCAGTTAAAAATTGGAGTTTTAGTTAAACATGTGTAACTCACTAAAAATCAATAAGACAATTAGGTTGACTTGATAATTTAAGAATGATATTCATAATTTATTTGTGTCCTATAGGAATTGGTCTCATTTCATACTGACACATGATGTGACTAGTGTGACTCAAAGTGAATGCTTCCAGTTTAAAATGACATTTTGGAAAAAACACAACTGATAGAATAAAAATTAATAAAACATATTAAGAGCGTTTTTATACTTTCTAAAAATTATCCATAAGTCATTTTTATGTGTAATAATCAACTGAACCATAATCGGACACATGGTATAAACGGTATGATTCTAAGTGTGTCTTTTTATTTAAAATTATCATTAATTTTAGTAAAATAGTCAAGTGGAATACTAAAAAATGATAAAATGGGTTCATTTTGTTTTTATACTTTATAAAAATAATCCATTATCCATTTTTTACGTGTAGGAATAATCCAAAACTCAATCTAATAAATTATGTTCCTAGTATGACTTAAAGTGTCCAATATCAGTTTAAAATATACATTTTCGTTCAAAACATTTTCCACTCATTGAAAACCAAGAAAACACACTCCTATTATCTTGTTAATTTTGGAAAAAAATTCATAAGTCATTTTTTTCATGTAGGAATCAATATCATGTCAAGCCGACACATGATGTGACTGTTATCACTCAAAGTGTGTTTTCAGTTTAAAATGACATAGTAAAAAACACAAGTGACATAGTCAAAACAAAGAAAACACAATGTGACTGTTCTGGTACATTATGAAAATGAACCCTAATTCATTTGTGACATATATGAATCAATCACTCCTCAATCTGATTCACAGTGTGACCATTATGACTATATGTGTGTATTTTTATCAAAAAATGACATTTTATTAAAAAACACAAATGAAACACTCAAAATAAATAAAACTCATTAATATTATTTTTATAATTATTTAAAATGACCCTTATGTCATTTGTGATGTGTAGGAATCATATACACCTCAATATAATACATGATATTCCCGGTATGACTCAAAGTGTGTGTTATCAATCTAAAATTGAAATTTTAGTTCAAAATTCATGTCCCTCACTGAAAACCAAGAAAATGCACTCGAATTATCTTGATACTTTAGGAATGTTTTTCATATGTCATTTTTATGTGTAAGAATTGGTCCCATGTCAAACTGACACACGATGTAACTAGTATGACTCAAAGGGCATGTTTTCAGTTTAAAAAGACATTTTACTAAAAAGTACAAGTGACATACACAAAACTGAGAAAAAATATTCATGGTATTTCAATAATTTAGTAAATCAATACATAAATAAATTGGCATATGTAGGAATCATTTTCACCATAATCTTATGCGCGATGTGATAGGTACGACTCAAAGTGTTTCCTTTTATTTAAAATTGACATTTTATTAACATATTATCTTAGATTTATGATTAATTTTTTTTATTTATAGTGTTACTAACATAAGAATAATTTTATCATAGCGGTGCAAATACTAGAAACATTACATATAGCCATGGTTTGGAGCTTTTTGGTATAGGGTATACCCATGGTTCCATGAATCGTGGCCTTCAGAGGTGTTGATATAGAGCTATACCCATGGTTTCTATAGAAACTATGGGTATAACCTTTGAGATCTCCATAATACCCATGGTTTTAGTTAAACTTTTGGTATATATTATCACACTAGACATAAGATATCCACTTTTCATTGAATTTTCGGTACAAATACTTATCCCAAACTTGTAGTATCGGCCTTCCATCCTGAACCTATAATTCTTAACTTGTAAAAAAACAAAAACCACATACAAACCACAATACATGGTTGATATCATGAGTGAATGGAAATAGTTGACGTACAAACATGCACAGGAACTAATTTACATACTAACATGGGATAGAAACAAAAACCTATTCGACCTATCAACATGAAATAGTCTATCCACAACTCATTTTATAAAAAATCTAAAAAATAAAACATTACAAATACTAAGATTAATTTAAGAATTATGTTGATTGAAGAGAATGGATGTTGAAAGTAGGATGTTATGAGGGATATTTTTTTGTTTTCAAGGCAATTTAATAAATAAAAGGCAGAGTTAGTAAGGGTAGACAACAATTTTTTTAATAGGAGGGACTAGCTGTATAGAATCATCTAGCTATTAGGGACCCCTTTATATAATTTGGTTGGGGACAACATTAAGGGACACATATTGTTTTTTAGAAAGAGGATTTGTTGTGTAGATATAAGGGGTATTGTTCATCGATCTCAGGGTGTGACCATGAGGAGTTATATCTTCTACCTATCCCCAATTTTTCTTCTTCTTTCATATTCCTACTATAAATTATTCTCATTGTTGTAGTAGAAATCAATAGAAACTCTTGGTTTTACTCTCTCTCACTTGAACACATATCAATTGTTTCCTTCATTGACATGTGTTTTTACCTTGATAAAATTTCGATAGAGATGGAATATATGATTCTTATTCCCACTGAGGTGGAGAATATAATTTTTATAATCGAAGATAGACTATGACGATAGGAGGTACAAATAAAGGAATGGATAATAGCGATGGATCGACATGTACAAAGTTAAACAGAATTGAAACGTCAGATCGAAGAAAAAGGTAAGTCTAAAGTGGTTGATGAAATTGAGGGTTGTGTATAGTTGGAGGCTAAGAAAGGAAAAATAGAAGCTTCTTTGGGAGATGAAGGAAGGGGAAAGCACGAAGCATATTGGGAGGTGATGCGAGTAGTAATCAATCAAGTGGAGACTTCCTCCTTTTTTTGCGAGTATCCTGTCTCGTGGATCATCATAGCAGAAATGTTATTCTCAATCCAACACATAAGATAAGAGATGAAATTTTCATATGTGCAGTTGAGCATGGATGTCATGGTAAAATATTGGATTATCTCATTGAGATCCATTTGGCTGACTCTGAATTGGTCGCAATTCAAAGAAGAAATCCTATGTAGGTATGTAAATGCAGTAGATGAAGATCCATATATCTTCATGAAAGGTTTATGACAGACTGGGGTTGTGGATGATTATATTGAATAGTTTTATCTTGTTTCATTACAAATTATAGATTCAACAGATAAATGGTATACCAGTTTTTTTGTAAGAGGATTACACCTATAGATTGGGAGAACAATGATAAATCATGAACCACCAAACAAGGCGTGTTTTTCAACTTTGTCTAGGATGATAGAAAGAATTCTCCTTACCCAAGGAATAATTGGACACCCATAATCCCGAGACAATAAATATGAAAATAGTAGTCATAAGAGGAGATGAAATGAAAGCACTATGATGTTGATTCCTACAATGCAAGTTGTAGAAAATGAAAAATGTAGTGGAAATTATACAATGAGCAGGAATGGAATATAGAATTTATCTAAAGATGAATATGAAGAAATACATACTAAGGGGTTGTGTTTTTACTATGTAAAAATCCACTCTAGGCCATTAATGTCCTAAAAATGGATGAAAACTTTTTTTTTGGGAATGTATAGAGTTTTAAGAAGGGTTGTTAAAATATTCTCTAAATTTTCCAACTTGGGGACAATCTAGGAATTGAATAGGGTGGAATTGATAGAATTGAATGGATGCTAAAAGTATTAAACCATGAGGGACAATTTTTTTTCTACCAGAGGTAGTGTAATAAATGCAAGAAAGAATTAGTAAGGGTATAAAACTAAATTTGTAATAGGAGGGACTAGGGATGTAATTGAGCTTGAGCACTCGCGAGCTACTCAGTCTCGTCTTAATAGATACTCGAACTATTCTCTATTTTATTCTATTTAAGATTGAGCTTAATCAATTTAAGTGATACCTTCAGTTGAGTTTGAGTATTATAAAAACATAATCGAGTAGCTCATGAGCCTAATATAGTATCTAGTTTTTTAATATATCATTTTTTCAATATATATGTGTTCAATTTTGAGCTCAAGCATTCGATCTCAAGCACAAATTCGTGTTTGAGATTGAATTAGAGCTATATTTTGTAATTAAAATTATGTAATAGTATTTTATTCAAACCAAGTAGAGCCTAATAGAGTTCTCGATTGAGCCCAAGTAGAGATCGAGATCAAGCTATGAAATCATTACTCGGTCGATCACTAAGCTGATCTCGAGCACTGAGTTCAGGCATTGAGCTTGAGCTTAACTATTGACATACTCATCTCGGCTCAACATGATTACACCCCACGGAGAGAATAGTTTTCTAGATTCTTCTAGATTTTGAGGAACCCATTAAATTATATGGTTGGGCCAACATTAAGGGATATGGATTGTTTTTTATAAATAGGATCTATTGTGCAGATACAGTGGGCAGTGGCTATCGCCCTTGAGGTGCGACCATAAGGAGTCCTATCTTATACCTTTCTGTTATTTTCTTCTACCTTTCTCCTATTTTCATATACCTTTCCTATTTATAATGTAATTTGTACTTGTTATTGTACTATAAATCAATAGAAACTATTGTTTTTTCTATCTCTCTCAATTTAAAACCTATCATATTTACTAACAATAATAAAAATCTTAGGAACATATCATCATATTACACACATTAAAAACAAATGATAAATCAATTCACGAGGAAACATGTTATTACAAGAAAGTGGGACCATATGAAAGATTCAAAATGATTTTTTCAAATAGTACATTCTTATTAATTAAAAAGTAATCTTCATATTAATGGTATATAATCATTTTGGATGAAAAATAAAAATATTCAAGAACTTTTGTAAAGAAGAACAATATAAAAAAGGTTTATAATAAATACACTAATGAATCTAATAATGTTGATGCATGTAACTACCTTTGATTTCAACCCTAAAATGGTTATTGTTTCACATAAACATTTTTTATAGGATTTGAATGTCCTTATATGATATCCTAGGGGGCCACAAATATATGTTACCTAGAGGGTTCTCTTAGTCTACATCACATGTTTGGATCGAGTTTCATCATAATTTTGTTAGGTCTTATAGAGAATATATTAGGTCAAGGGGATGTGGTTCCATCTATTTGTTGGTTTTTTTAGCTAGGCTGGGTTTTTCTTGATTATGTTATGTATAATATAATTAAGATGATACTGGTTATTTTTATTGGTACCAGTTCACATTTCATTGATTCATAACACTTCAATTTTGTTTTATTTATTTCGTGCCAATTATAATTTTCTATGTTCAATTCCATTTGGTTATGTTTTTTTTATTTATGTATTTTCAATGCATGGTTCATTTTAGGATTTTTTCATTAATTTTAGTTTGGATTTAATTATCATAAGACATGAAATTCTAGGATGGTTTTGTTCGATAAAAGTTTGTTTGGATAATTTTCATTTGGTTTAGTTTTTTTGTTTTTTTCATATTATCTTCAGCAATTTCATTAATTTGGGTTCTATTCGATTCAGATTGATTAGATTTGGTTCATAACAGTTTGGTTTAGTTCAGTTTATTTTATTTTATATAAAATCATATTTGTTTGAATTCATTATACTTGGCCTGATTTTATTCATCATTTTTAATATCAAATTATTTCAAGATATATTATTTTGACTTGGTCCAATTTATTTTCATGCAATTTTTTCTATTTGAATTCTATTTTCATGATTTTGAACACTCCGGATCTATTTTGGATGATATGATTTCCATTTATACCAGTAAGGTTCCATTAGTTTGTTAATGTTTTTCTAAAAATGGTTGATTCTATTTTTTATTTGGTTTTATTCTATCCGTTTTGGATTTATATGGTTCCAATTTATTTAGTTTACAACTCTTTTCGAGGTTACTCTTCTTAATATTCATTAGTTCGGTTTAATATGGATCATCTTGGTTAATTATGTGTGATAAAATACTAATGAATGATATACATATTGATATAAGACACCAATATTACATAATAGATAATAATATATTATATAGATTACATAGATCTCATATTTTTCATATTTCATATTTTGCATCGATTACAGATTTCATAGAGAGTACATGTATTACAAATAAGGATTTTTAAATAGATTACATGAAGATTCTAGATTACGGAGGTTAATAAAATCATGCATAGGATCCATATTTTAGAATGGGTTCAGGTTACAATAATATTATATACATAGATTCTAGATTTCATTAAAAATTAGAAAACATAAAATAAAGATTATGTAATATGTAATCTATATGTGTATTACAATTCATAGATTTTAGATTAAAGATAGACTACACATTGGCTTCATAGAAAAAAAATTATATTACAAATATAGAGATTCCATATTTCACAAATTAGGCCATGTCACTGAAAAAAACAAAAAACCACAATGCACAAGATGGATGCTTCCCAAATAGCATGATTTTTGTCATTTAACATTAGTAAAATCTGATTTTCTAAGGATTTATATAGTTTTCTAAAAACAATCCAACTAATGAAATTTTAACCTTATTATAGAGGGAATTAATAAAATAGACTGATCTATATAAGAATACTACCAACTAAATGGATAATTGATAAATTAAACAAGAAACTTAAAAATTAATCCAATTTATTAAAAAAATTGTAAACTAAACTAATTGATAATCCATAAGAAACATTTAACTGATTAAGTTGCCTAAAGATTACAACATACCTCTACTATGTGACGTTAATGGTGAAGGAAAAGGTATGGTGTTGGAGTTAAGGGAACCTACAAAATATATTGACATGTGATTCAAAAAAAATTGAATAAAGAAATACATCAATGTTTTCAAACATGAGGGATAAATAAAATTAACAAGGAAATGAAAATGTACAAGTATAGGCTGAAGTTTCATCCTTATTCTCAATCACATGGTTCAATCTACTGTTAAGACACTTCTCCAACTACATCAATTAGAATTTCTCACGCCCTAAAGCTCCACCCCTTAATTTTCTTGTTTTATATGCTTCCTGGGAATGGGAATTGGAAACATTTAGTCTGACCATTGTAAGATTTATAGAATGTATAATGGTTTAGATATATGATTTTTACAATACCTATTGAATTACTTATTAATCTAGTAGAGTGATATGACTCTAAAAGAAATGGAGTACAATATCCTGATTACATGCAACTCAAGATTGGGTCATTCTTGTTAGTATATGTTCCTTGATCACAAATCATGCCTTTAAAGTATTTGTCTCATGCTTTAAGGAATCCAAAATATAAATAACAAGATGATATAGAAAATTAAGAATCACAAATCACCATTTGTTATTTTCCACCTCAAAGAAAATAATCAACTTGCATATTCCATAATTAAGATATGGATAATGAGAATATTTTGAAAACATAAACAATGGACAGTATCATGTAAAATATTACATCATATATGGATAAATTATACCATACAATGGTGGATGAAAATAAATTATGTTCACACTAGATTAAAAAAATGATTCAAAATTTTCTCAAAACTATATCTCAATGGGTTTCAAAAACAAAAAGGTTTCTTGAAAACACGAGCATCCATATCCTTCTAAAAGAAATAAATTAAGGGAATGAAATAAATAATAATGCTTACCAATAAATCATTTTAAAATTATTCACCCACACCATTGAGAAGACATTAAATCCTTTTGCCTCAAGATTTTCTCATTGTCAATGATGCACCTCCATAAAATAAAACTCTATTATTTATTCTACAAAAATATAAGAAATTTTTTTCATAAAAAAACATAGAAGAGGGTGGAAACTAAGTGTATCATAGATTAAAGGAACCATGTATTCAAATAAATTTCAATATATCATAATTTATAATATGCTAATGAACATATTGAGAAATTTTAATGAACACATTGTATACACATCCCACTTCCCCCCTAATAAATCATTTGTTTTATAAAAAAAATCTTCATAAAAATTCAATGAGACATTTTGACAAATAAATTGGATGCACATCATAAAAATAATATTCCATATGTTCAAAACCTTCCCATATAAAAAAATTACATTAAAACTCATCAAAATATTACCAATTATAATTTCAAAGGCTTCGGGCCAGTAAATTTTCAAACCTAATAGTGACTATGGGCTTTAAAATGTCCAAATAACGATTTACTATCGAGGATAATTAAAAGTGTTGGCGGTAGATGGGAGGCACTAGTAGGGGTAAGTGTCAAGTAGCAAGGCCTGTATAGGGTAGCATTAAGGGATATATTATAAAAATGTACATCATGAAAGTCATTAAGAGGATACAATTTTTTTTTGAAAAATAATGTTAATATTAATAGATATCTGAACCAAATATTTTATATCGATTACATGTATGAGATTTTGAGAAATGGTCTCAACCAAAAATCCACAACTTAATCTCCTTTTGGATCTGGGAAGTGTATGCAAGAAAATCAAAGATTCAATATAAGGAATTATTAGTAGTAACATTATAAGAAAGGTGACAATGAATTTATCCTGCATGAAATAAAAATTGAAATTCCACTTTGTAAAGCATGTATGATATAAATTTTTTAGAGTTGAAATTTCATATATAATAGGATGCACATTCTTTATAGAAAACCAAGAGAACCATATTTCAATTTGATACTAAATTAATTTTACATAAACCTTTATAATATGATACTATCATATTCACTTTTACAGATTCAAAAATTTGATTTCAAGAAGTAGTAAACTTAATTATATGTTACTCCAAAACTGGGAATATTTCATAATTTTAGAAAAAGGTCAGTTTCATCCTTCTGATAGTAACATTAAATAGAATAAGAACAATTCATACCTATATCAATGGAGTCCCACTGTGCGGGGAAAGGAGGTCCAAAGATGTGGGAAAAGGTGAAGAATTATGAGACGAAAAATAAATATATTTGTGGTGATGGGGTTATAGGTGGGGGAAGTGATTGGTTATGGGGTTTGTTGGGAAGAGGAAGGGCAAATCATGGGAGGCAAGATGTAGGGTGATGAAGGTGGGGTAAGGGATATGGGCTGACGGTGCCGATGTCACAACACATTCCCCTGGGCCCGTGCCATGACTACCCCAATCCCACCTTCCATCGTTTAGGGGATGTCGACTAGCAGAAAATTGGCATATCGCAAAAAGAGAAGGCATTTTCCTTTAAACATATACACATACATAAATCTCAAACTACAGAAATTAGACACAGAGTAAACCAAAACTGTCAAAGCACAACTACAGAGAGTATAGTATGAACTAAAAAGTAAAAAGGGGCTAGAAAAAAACCCCAAAACCAAAAAGGAAAGTACAACTACCAATGTTCATCTTATCAAAACCTACTTGAAAGGTAGGATTAGGGTATCTATCAGTTTCCATAGAATTATGTCTCATCCATCCTATCTCACTGAGCAACACCTAGTCTCGGACCACCATTGTCTCCATTGAATTGTTGATCTCCTGCACGAGACACAAAACATATAAGTGAAGCCTGTAGAGGGGTGAGTAACACAATAATCAATAGGGACCCCAAAAAATAACGGAAAAAATTAGGACTACACAGCATAATCACCCAACAAAATCACATAGAAAAGACAGGTCACACCAGGTATAACTTTAATTATAGAAATTAAGATTATCAGTTGTAGAGGTGATTCATATTATACTATAATGTGAATCATCCCTGATGAACCACTGAGGTCTTCTAGGCTACTAGACCTATGAGTTCTGCTCGCATGCTAGACCACTGAGGTCCGCTCAACTGGTGGACCACTGAGGTCCACTGGTCTGCTAAACAAGAGAGGTCCGCTTGTCTGCTGGACCATTGAGGCTCGCTCGTCTGCTGAACCTTTGAGGTATGATATTTCTACTGAACCACTGTGGTCCACTCATCTACTGGACTACCGAGGTCCACTCATCTGTAGGACCACTAAGTTCCACTTTTTTGTTGAACCACTAAGTTACCATTGTTTGCTGAACCATTGAGGTACACTCTTCTGCTGGACCACTGAGGTCTGCTCATCTAATAAACCACTGAGTTATGTTC
Source organism: Viscum album (assembly GCA_963277665.1). Lineage (NCBI taxonomy): Eukaryota > Viridiplantae > Streptophyta > Magnoliopsida > Santalales > Viscaceae > Viscum > Viscum album. Next base: position 766,828,141 of record OY728163.1, read on the forward strand.
ATCTACTGAACCATTGAGGTATGTTTTTTTTCCAGACCAATGAAGTCCTCTCATCATATCATTCCTATAACAAGAAACCGTAGGATTCATGCTCTCTAGTTCACTTGACTCCGGGGGAATCTACTCGTCAAGCCATTGGTCATATGTCGACTATCACATAATATCAATTAGTGTATTCCCAAAGGAATGTCTTATCGCAAAGTTCCAAACACCAAAGATGCTTCAACCAGGAACCCAGTCTGAACAATATTTGAATTTTAGTAAATAGGGGGTGGCTGCATCCAAAGCTGGTCCAACTTGGTGGGACGGACCCGACCAACCCAGCCAGGGGGTCCCACATGGACCAACCCATTTCATGAGACCTGACCTGACTCTATTGGGTCTAGGCTGACCCATTTGTGTCTGGGCTAACCCAGTCTAGCCTGGCCCACTGGCCAAGCACGTTGGGCTTTGCTGGACCCAGACCAGTTTTGTCATGGGTCTAGTCCACTAGGTTTCCCAGTGACTCGAACTGTGTACTCTGGCCCAGCCTGACTTGGTCAGTCTGGTACTGCCTAGTCAGGCTACCCAGCAGCCTGGTTTATTTCATCAGCCTAGCCCACATCGGTGGGTCGGTATTCTCCAAACCCGAACATCAGGAAACATCATATTCGTGTGGCCACACAGTGCCAAGGTGGTGCTTCATTTTTTCCCATCCAATCCACTCACACAGACTGATTCTTCCACATGACCCATGGGGAGCTGTTGGTCCGACATAGTATTATAGACTTCATCTTGATCCTCAAACGATGCCAGGTGATCGTGTCAGCCTACTTCCAGCTGTCGGCCTCCCTGTCAGTGGCCTCTATCTTTATCGTGGCTTGCTTCCAATGAGCCGCCTCCCACCGGCTGCAATGGTTGGGTGTCACATCCATGTTCCGTGGCCTAGTGCCAATTCCACAGCTAGATGTCGGGGCCTGGTACTGATGCCATAGCCCACTTGGCCATGACCATTTCATCTGGAGCCTCCTCGGCCAATGCATCCTCGGCCATTGCACCAAGAAGAATGAGAAAATTAAAGAAGCATTAAGGGGAAGGAGTGTCACATATGAACATCCAAAGAATTATCTGAGTCTTTTTCATGTTGAACATGATGCATTCTAGTTATCAAGGTTGTCAAGTACCAAAATTAGGGCTAAATAATCACTAAGATAAATATCCCCTTTATCCCGCATCATTTACCATACCACATGAATGATCAATCTGTGGGTTAACTTGTTCATGATTTAACCCACGTTCATGATTTAAAATAGAGAAAGAGGAAATTAAACTCAAAAATAAAAGCATAAAACCCCTACTTGGGATATAATTTTCAGCCGAGGAAGAATAGAATCAGGTTCCTTCATTCTTTGTTCTTGGTCCACAACCCATTGTTGCTAGCGATTCTTCTAAGGGTGGAAGAAAGTGCCTTTTTCGTTCATCATTCATCATCGCCACCCACCAAATCCTCAGATAAATTCCAAGATTATTCCAACAATTCCTCATTTCATTTTAGGCTATTAATTGATGAAATTTGAATCAACATTTTTGTTACCCTGTGTTGTAGTGTTGTTACACTGATTCATTAATGAAGTTCATTAATGATATTCATTAACGAGATTCAGCTTCTCCTCATTTTTTCTCTATAACAGTGATGTTCCTCTTCTTAACGATGAATAAAATAAATAAAATTATGTTTTAAGTTATTTGATTTTTCTTCCAAAAAGTCTGAAAACTAACATTCACCCTTGACTCACTCTAGTCGAGGTTAGGGTTTGCCAAGGGGAATCACGCCCTCAAGAGCTCAATGGTACACTCATATATTCGATCCGAGTTACCTTCTAGCAGTTATAAGTATTTGAAAATAAAATAATGGTTATTAAATTATTTTATTTACGGCCAAAAACTACATTCCACACTTGGACAGTGCTGGCCAATTTTAGGCCTTTCTAGGTGAATCTCAATGCTCTCAGTACAATGATGCCCTAATATTTTTGATCCGGGTAATAATTTAAAAGTTAAAAAACCCTGCTCACATGTCTATTTAATGAACCTTAAAAATATTTAATAAAATATTTACTGGACACTCAAGGACTCAGAATTACGCGCCTTCTTAGAGACTGGGATCGAAAAATCACATTTAATTTTCAAAAAAATATCAAGGAATTATAGGGTATTACATTACTCCCACATTTGGTATTTACACAATGATAAGCCAAAAAAAGTCTAATCAAACAAATATGGGGAACTGAGTATGAATATGAGATTCCCTCTCCCATATGATCTCTTGGAGATTCCCATGTTGCCAACAAACACGCAATAGAGGAATTGACCATCCTCGAAGGATCATCTCCTCTTGATCCTCTATCTCTATTGGGTACTCGACAAAGGTCTCCCTTACATCAATATCCATATATCCATGGTTGATGAAGTGATGAGGTTCATGCTCATATATCCTATATTGGGATAAAGGGAAGACGTCATGCACCCTCTCTAATTGAAGTGGTGGAGCCAACTAGTGCGCCACCTCTCCCACTCTATGCAGTATCAAGAAAGGTATTATGAACCTTGGTGATAACTTTCTGCCTCGACCATATATCTATATGCCTCGTCAATGAGAAAACCATTGGAATACGTTGTCCCCCTCTTTAAACTCCAAGGGTCTTTATCTCCAATTCGAATAGGAATTTAATCGGATTTGTTCAGTCTTCATCTTCTCTCGTATGACCTGCACCTTCTCATTGGTATCCTGTACAATCTCTAGACCCATGAGTGCTGAGTCCCCTGGGTTTGTCAAGCATAATGGTCACCTAGATGGTTTTCCATATATATCCATGAATAGTACCACACTGATGATAGAGTTGTAGTTGTTTTTGTACGCAATCTCCACCGGTGGTAGTTGATCCTCCCAACTACGAGCAAAATCAATAATGCATGCAGGAAGCTTATCCTCTAAGGTCTATATGGTCTTCTATGTCTGACCATCCATCTTTGGGTGAAAGGCTATTATCTAGCACAATAGAGTCCCAAAAACCTCCTGTAATACCTTCAACAACCGAGATGTAAAGCGTCCATCACGATTTGAGATTATCGTAGAAGGGACTCCATGGAGTCAAACTAATTCCTCTATGTTGAGGTTTCTGAAACTCTCTACTGAACCCTATTCTGAAATGGGTAGGATATGTGATGACTTTCTAAGTTGGTCTACAATCACCGAGATGGTATCGTTCCCATAGGATGTACATGGTAATCTTGTCACAAATTCCACTGATATCTTATCCCACTTCCACTCCAGTACCAATAGGGTTTATGTCAAACTTGCTGGATCATGGTGATCAACCTTCACATGTTGACAAAAGAGTTATCTGAATATAAACTCTGCCACTACCTTATCCATCCCAAACCACTAGTACTGGTGTTGAAGGTCCTGGTACATATTTGGCACACCTGTATGTACTGGAAAAGGGGATGTATGGAACACTCTCAACACATCCTCCAGTAACGCCACTTCTAAAACAGTTCATCCTCTCAAAAGGATGACGTGCTCCCCACATTTGGAATATCCATCTGGGGCATTCCCTATGTACATCTGGGCACGTATTGTCTTTTATATTGTATATCTGAGTTATACCACCCTGAATATCTATAATATTAGAGGGAAAACTACTATCTACTAAAGAAAAGATGCATCATCTCTATCCAAAAAGGATATCTGAAGCAATACCAACTTTTATGATGTCTCAATTAGTAGCTGTGAACTCGATATCATGATGAGATCATCTTCCACCACATTCCCCTTCCTGGGAGTATTGGATATCTTGAAGTCATAGTCCTGGAGGAACTCTAGAAAATTCCACTATCTTAGGTTCAGATCTTTTTTAGAAATGATATACTTGAGACTCTTGTGGTCAGAGTAGACGATAAGTCATTCTCCCATAAGGTAGTTCCACCACATTTTCAAAGTAAATACTTCCACTACCAACTCAAGGTCACAATTCATATATTTCTACTCTTGAAATCTCAATTATCATGATACATAAGCAATTACTACTTTCCTAAGCATCAGGACACAACCAATCTCGTTTCCTGATGCATCATAGTACACAATGTAGTCAGCACTCTCCCTTGGAAACCTAAATATATGAGCACTCATCATTATCCTCCTCAGATTATGAAATATCTACCAGCATACATCTATCCACACAAAGTGTTTTACCTTCTTCTTCAATGCCTTCAGGGGTGCTGCCACTTTGGAGAAGTTAGGTAAAAATCTCTGATAGTACCTAGCCAACCCTAGGAATCTCTGTACCTCAGTAACTCTCTTGGATGGCTCCAAAGTAAGAACCACCTTGTTCTTCACTTGATCCACCAAAACTCTAGATTCTGAGATGACATGTCCATGGAAGTGGAATTTTCATATACAGAACTCACACTTAGAGATATTTCTGTAACGTTGGTACTCTCAGAGTCTGTCTAGATCCTTCCTCAGATGTATCATGTGCTCCTCCTCAGACGCTGAATTTACTAATATTTCATCAATTAAGTCCACTACAAACCATCATAAGTATGGCTAAAAGATCCTAATCATGATTCCCATGAAAACTATTGGGGAATTAATCATTCCAAATGACATCAATAAGTACTCGTAGTGGCTATAGAGACATATAAAATATGTATTTGAGAAGTCCTCATCTCATACTCAAATATGGTGATAGCCTAATATAAGGAATATCTTCGAGAACCATATTGATCCCTTTATCTAATATAAGTGCCATCAATCCTTGGTATAGGATAATTTTTATTCACAGTTACCTGGATCAGGCACCGGAAGTCCACACATAACATCGAGCGTCCATTTTCCTTCTTGGAAGAAAAATCGGGGCTTCTAATGGTGAAATGTTGGGCCTTACAAACCCCTTCGTCTATAAGTCCTCCAACTATACCCACATCTCTCGAAGCTCTATAGGAGCCATCTGATATGTAGGTGTAGATATCAGTGTTGTCCCAGTGTTCAGATCAATACAAAAGTATTCCTCTCTTTGAGTAGGTAGCCTTTGAACATCCTCTAGAAAGACATACTTGTACTCATCCTCCACTGTAGGAAACAGTGGACTCATCTCATCCACTACACAAAGGGACATTCTAGTCAGTTGATGAGTGATTGGTTGCACCCTTCTATGTGTGATTACATCCCACACTGCTATGTTTTCCTTCTCTCTAACAATGTAAAAGTGGTTCCCATCTTCGCAGATACACCACATGATGCGTCTAAAATAGTCGATCTGAGCATGAACTGCTGATAGACATTCCATACCCAAGAATTATGTCATAAGGCCTAAGTGCTACTATTAGGAGATATCAGCTGAAGCTATCTCATCCAAGAGTAAGATCACGCTATCGGAACCAATGTGTGATCATCGAATCCCCTCCCGTAGAAGTCTATAATCATAATGAGTAAGCCAAAGGCTTGATCAAAATCTCCACCCTCCGAAGAAGGTCTTCGAAAAGGAAGGAGTTACAAGAACGTATTTATATAAGAACTATATCTGAAGTGGAGAAGACATATATTGTACCTTGTATAATCTTTAGGACATCTGGATTATATGTCTCGACTGCCTAAAGATGAGACTGCCCTTATCCACCTTCTCTTGGAGATAGTGGTTGAACACATGGGGGTGGTGGTGGTGGTACATCATACCTACACCCAATTCCAGCCTATCATATCACTCTTATACCACATCTGTTGCCTAGAGGACCGCCCTGATCCTGTCTTTATAGCTGGCTCGGTGGTCCCTCCATTATCTGTCAATCCTGAGCCATGTGAACCTGCCTGCCACATGCGTAGCATCCTCTACTCCCCTGAGGAATCCTTCTACCTTGGGATCCTTGTAACATCGACCTTGATTCCCGGGGTTATCCAATAAATGGTCCAGTTGGTTTGGACCTCTGTTTCATCTATCAACTACGCACCACAGATGACTCGGCCGCCCTTCACCTGATGGTATCTCCCACCATTGGACCTACTCAGCAAGGAATCTCCTTACGAGTAGAGATTTCACCAGCACCCCATCTTGTCTAGGGATTCTATGAAAAATCATTGATGCATTGATCTCCCATTAGAGTCCCCTCTCAAAGGACCATTCCCAAAATAAAGGGTCTTACACCATATCCATAGAGTAATGAGAGGGTTCTCTGAACCTCACAGAGTACTCATCCACTATCAGGCTGCCCTATTATAAGTGAAGTAGCTCATATATGTGAAAAGAGAAAAAGGTCGTGGGGGAAGAAATCCTCCCTAAAAATTCCCTCAAGGTAAGACTTGGTGATAGTTTCCTCCTCATGATTCTGTATGATCAAACTCCCCCATATTCCCATCGAACATTGAAGAAGGCTTGTGGCTAGTACCGCTATCTGGTCAACAGACGTCCTCACTAAGCTGAAGAATCACATAACCACCTCAAGAAAAACCTTAGCTACTTGAGGATCTATCTGTACCCTGAATCTGGGAGGTCTCAATTTCTAGAACTCGTATAAGGCACTAAGCCTATGTGCATCCTCAACTGGTAGCGTTGATAGTAAGTACTGACCAACAGGTGGTGGTATCACTGGGACATCACCTGAAGGTTCCATCTCAGGAAACAATCCATATACTGTAGCCTCATCACAATGTGGACTATCCACCTGGTCAGACATTCTAATCCTAGTTGGTTGTCTTGGTAGATCCATCCTTAATGAGATCAATATGAACCACATTAAATTTATTATACCTAGTGAGATGACTCTGAATCAAAAAGATCATGGAAAGACACTCAAATATGAATTTAAATAGTTTTTTCATGTACTGTGTTGGAGAATAGATATCAGGGTCCTAGTGTATGGATACGTCAGCCGCTGCACCAAAATTGGAACCCCTAGCCTAAAAGCTAAACTCGAATCAATTAACGTTGTTTCCCCATCAAAATACATAGACTCTTAGTTCTTCTAGTTGAATCAACCTCCCTCTAATACCAATTATTCATGACCCATCCCCCTGATCCCATGTCCTGACAACCCCAAGACCACCTTCAATAGGCCAGGGGCTGGCGACTATAAGAAGATAGGCATATACAATAAAGAGAAGTAATTTTCCTTTAAACCGGTACACATGCACAAAGATCAAACTATGAAAAATATACATAAAGTAAACCACAACTATCACAGACACAACTAAAAAGAGTGGAGTATAAACTGAAAAGTAAAAAGGGGCCAGAAAACAAGTCCAAAACAAAAATGAAAAGTATATCTTCCAAGGCCCGTCTGCTCAAACTGTACCTGAAGGGTATGAGGAGGGTAGTTTTCTGTAGTCCTAGAAGTACATATTTTTTGTATCATCTCACTGAGCACCACCTGTTCCAATACCACCAACGTGTACATTGAAGTGACGATCACCTGCATGAGACACAACACATGTGAGCGAAGCTCGGGTAGGGGTTAGTAACATAATACTCAATAAGGACCCCAAAACACAAATTAATGTCCACAAAGCATGACCACACAAAAATATCACACAACAAAATCACATAGAAAGAATCACACAGCAAAGATAGCTCACACCATCTATAACATTAGTATATAAAGTAATATTATCAGTCATAGAGCTAATTCAACTTGTACTATTGAGGGGATCTTCCCTGATGAGCCACTGAGGTCTGCTCCGCTACTAGACCACTAAGGTATACTTGGATACTAGATCACTGAGGTCTGTTCATCTGCTGGACCCCTAAGTTTCACTTTTCTAATGGACCACTGAGTTCCTCTCTTCTACAGAACCACTGAAGTGCGCTTGTCAGCAAGACCCCTAAAGTCCGATTATATGATCGACCACTGAGGACCCCTTGCCTTCTAGACCACTTAGGTCTTCTCCTTTGATGCACCAATAAGGTCCACTCATCTGCTGAACCAGTAAGGTATGCTTGTTCGCTGGACCACTGAGGTTCCATCGTCTATTTAACCACTAATGTATGTTCATCTTCTGAACCACCAAGGTATGCTCACTTTCTCGATAAATGAGATCCTCCATCATATCCTTCATGTCACAGCCATCCTTAGGATTCTCTCTCTCCAGTGATCTTGATTATGGGAGAATATACATCTCATGCCATCATTCATATCTGGATTGTCATGGAATCTCACTTAGAGTATTCCTAATGGGCGTTCTTATTTAAAGGGTCCCAATTCCAAAGACGGTGCGTCAATCAGACACCTGTTTTTAATGACATTGTCATTTAAGTAAATAGGGGTCGGTTTCATCTAGACTAGGCCCGACTTGGTCAGGCCGACCCTACCGAACTAGCCTGACGATCTCGAATGACCTGACCCTTTTCAACCTACATGAACCGACTGAGTTGGGTCTAGGCCGAACTGGTATGGCTAGCCCCATTGGCCGATCCCATTGGGATTTGTTGGACATGGACTTGTTCGAATATGGGTCCAGTTCGCTAGGTTGTCCAGCGACCCAGTTCACGTTCTTTGTCCCTGTCTGACTCTGTCAGATTGGTACTGCCTAGCTGGGCCAGTTCTCCCCCATCTCGGGCCATCCAGTGGCCCTATTTAGTTCACTAGCACATCCTACATCGGCGTGCTAGTTTTCTGCCAGCCTAGATGTTGGGCTGCGTCCGGTTTGCATGGCCACACAGCACTAGGGTGGCATCACGTTTTTGTCCATCCAATCCGCCCAGGCAGATGGGTTCCTCTGTGTGACCTGTGGCGAGCCACATGTCCAGCTCACCGCTATAGTATAAAAACTGTGGCTTGCGCCTCTGACGTAGCTATGTGGTCGCGTCTTCCTGCCACTGGCATGTAGGCCAGCGGCCCCTGTCGTCGCTGCAGCATGCTGCCAGCGCGCCAACGCTCACCTTTCGCCGCACCTGGGTGTCACGAACATGCGCTGCCACCGCATCTGGGTGTTTCACCCTAGTGTCGATGTCGCGATTGGGCGCCAGGGCCTGGTGCTGGTGTCATGGCCTGGTGCTGATTCTATAACCTGCCAGGCCACAACCCTTTCGTCTAGTGCCTCAACGGCTGATGCACCACCGACCATTGCACCCTGAATAATGGTAAAAGTCCAGAAGAAGATATGGGAAGACGTAGCACATATGAACACCCAAAGAATGATCCGTGTCTTTTTTATTTTTAACAGGATGTGTTCTTGTTAGAAGGATCATGAAGGGCCAAAATTATTATGGAATAATTATCAGGTAAATATCCCCTTTATCCCACATCATTTACCATCCCGCAATAATGATCGATCTATGGGTTAACTTGTTCATGATTTAACCCTTGTTCATCATTTATAAAACAGAACAGGGAAAAGAAATTCACACAGAAAAGTATCAAACCCTTACTTGGGATAGAATTTTTGGTTGACGAAGAATGGAATCGCACACCTCTGTTCATCATTCTGGATAGACATCCCACTATTGTTATCGATTCTTAGAAGAGCATAATAAAGTTCCTTCATCATTCACCATTCGTCGTCGCCACCCACTAAATCCTCAGATCAATTCCAGGATTTTGAGAAGAATTTTTCCTTTCTTTTTAGGCTATTAATTGAAGAAACGTGAAGTCACATTTGTGTTACACTACATTGTAGTGTTGTTACAGTGACTCATTAATGTGGTTTACTAATGAGATTCATTAATGAGATTTAGTTCCATCTCGTCCCTTCACCATAGCACTGGCATGCTACTACTTAATATTGAAGAAAAAAATAACTTTTTATGTTATTTTATTTTTCTTCTGAAGAGTCTGAAAACTAACATTCACCCTTGACTCGTTCTGGTCAAGGTTAGGCCTCACCTAAGGGAAGCACGCCCTCACGAGCTCAACGGTACTCTCAAATTTATGATCCGAGTTACCTTTTGGATGTTATAAGTATTTGAAAATAAAATAATTGTTATTCAATTATTTTATTTACATCCAAAAACTACTTTCAATAGTTGCCATTCATTTTCTAATGTTAGGCCCTTTCAAGGTGAATCCTGACACTCTACATTCATTAGTGACCTAAATTTTCGAACCGAGAACCAATTTAAAGGTTAGTAAAACCCACATAGACGTCTATTTAATGAACCTTACTAATAGTTCAAAATATGTTTCAGCCACTCCATGCCTCATAATTACGTTCCGTCCTAGAGCCTGGTCTCAAAAAAATACCATTTAATTTTCATAAAAATTTAATGGAATTCTGGGGTATTACAGGCGAGGTGGGAAGTGGGGCATAGAGGGTAGTCAAGGATAGCACAACGAGAACTGTAATAGATAGGGGGGGTTTATTGGTGTTATATTGATCACGGTAAGGGGATGTGTAGGGACTTGGGATCGAACAGTGAATATTGTAGGTGATATAATTTTTAAAAATAAAATCAAATAAACAAAATATCTAATATCCTTAAATATTTTGAATTAAAAATATAATAAATTTATATATGAATGGTATAAAATTTTGTGAAAATTATTAAATTTGTTTTATAATATAATATAAAATATCAATATGTAAATAAAAATTATTAATAAAATAATATTAATGAATTTATTTTTATGTTCGTATTTATCAAATTTTAGTCATTATTTTTGTTGAATTTATTTTGATTATATTTCATTTTATTATTTAAATAAAATATAAATATTAAATTATCATAAATAGATAGTATCAAACATATATGTAAATATATCAAATATTGTAATGATTTAAATTTTTTTATAAAAATTATTTAAATGTTTATTAAATGAACAGGCTTGAAAAATATAAACATTGTTGATAATTAAAGAAAATTGAAAATGAAAATAAATAAAAGATATATTTTTAATATAACTCCAATAAATGGATATTACTTGTTGTCATAAAAATAATAATATATAAAAAATATGGTTTCTCTTAATTGTTTAATGTTAAAATATTTACTTCTAGTGAATGATTTATTGTAACAATTTTTATTGATGGTGAAAGATTTTCTATAAATAGTTATTATTAATAACATATTCTTGTGTTAGTAATATATGTTTTTATTAATATGATAAAATAATAGATTTAATTGTTGGTAATGGTTCGGTTTTTATTGAATGATCAATATCGATAGATATATTTATCAGACTCCTGATTCGACCCACGACATACCTGAGGCGCATTCCCGACCACTAAAGATAGGAAACAAGTTCCAAAGCATCAAAGAAAATCCAGTGGGGTGATTATTCCCATAAAATCATAGTTAAAAAATGGTGGAAAATGGGCATGAACACTCTACACGTCGGAGGTCAATGTTCCAACAAGAAATAAGCAACAATATTAATAAAAGAAATGTAAACAAAGTAATTAAATTATCCCACTACTCACCCCAAACTCCCACTATAGAAATAGAATCCACCAGATACCTTTCCCTACCCCCATGAATGGTTCCCCTCTAATGGCCACAACTGAAATTAGGAAAAGACCAATTTGGACAATGGGGAAAAATAAACTAAATAAAACTATAGAATCAAACATACCTCTATGTGGCCCCATGATCCGTCATCCAACCTCAAACTGATCAATACTCCAAGCGCAGTAATAAAGGAACCAAAACACGAAAAGTGGAATGTAATCAACAAAAAATATTATAATAACAAAAAAAATTCATAGTATTGTCTAAAAAAATTCATATCAATGATTTTAATTATGTTATAGAATCCAATATGAAAATTCCCCATTGAAATTCATTTTGAAACCGAACTCAAACACAAAGAATAAATTTAAAAATTAAATTTGTTATCATTATACTCATATACATTCACACACACACACAAGCACACATTTTTCTAGCATTTCAGAAATTCAATGTTCTCATGTGAATTTGTACATACATATATATGTGTGTGAGTGTTTTTGTGTGTACACCCATTTATTTGTGTATAACCACTGAATATATCAAAATATATTTTGAATGTATCATATTTATTTTTTCAAAACCATTCTTGAAAACATTATCGATGCTTGGAATTTCAAGTGTCATTGAAAATTCCATGTGAAATTTAAATCCATTTTAGGACTTACTTTGAAAGCTAAAAAATTTTTGAAATCACATTAACCATTTAAAAAATCCATCTAGCAATATTATTAAACACATGGAATGTGTAGTTCATTTGAAACAAGTTTTAGCATGTTCCAAAATTTTAAAACCGTCTACATTGAAATGAACATAAAATAAAACTTTATTTTGCATTAAAATAATTCTAAAAAATATTTTATATTATCATTTAACATCAAAACAGAAGATTAAACACACAATAAATCAACGTTCTATAATTTAAAGCTAAATAAAATGGGTAGCCCCACCTTAAATCAAAGAACTCATCACCTTCGATGAACACCACTAGAATAGGCTTCAAATCAAGCCTCACAAACCCAATGATCCAAAAATCACAATTTCAAAATTCCCCATCCCATATTGGGTTCAATAAAGGACGGTGTACAGTATAAGAAGATATAAAAAATCAATATGGGGAGGAGGAATAAGGATGATGGGGTCATACCTTAATGATCCAAACCTAAATCAGGAATAATTCACCCCAAAATCTATAAAGAGGGGAGGAACATGAGGAGAAGTTTGTGGCCATGGGTACTTAGATGTGAATTTTGTGAATAAGAGGTAGGAGGGGTGAGTTGGGGTAGATCGATTTTAGGATGAAAAGTGGGAGGGTATTTTTAATAAATTCTACCTTTTTAATTGATTAGATAACACACATGATTTGGGTGCACGGTTGGCCAAATAAAGCACCAGTTGTGCACCACCTACGGGAGGAACCAGAGCACCCTACATGGGATGGACACCCATCTAGACAAACTATGCACTAACTATGTGTTTTGGAACGATTATATTATATATGCATTCACATGGTTACCAAATGGTTTCTACTAACCATGCACCTAGACTGAATTTCCAAATTTTTAAAAATTTTAACTCGTTCAACAAAACATATGAGTAGAAGATAAGAAATATTAAATAACTAAAACAATAAGGAAGATGAGGATTGATGTGTGATGTATACATTATTATATATATAAAAACACACACATTTGTAAATATATATATATATATACAAATATCTATTTATAATAAATATGATTTCATAAATACATTTGAAAGAATTTTATGTAAATATACAATTACATGTAAATATATAAATATATACAGAAATATATATGTAAATATATAAAAATATTTTATAAATGTATTTAAAATGACTATATAATCATATATAATTATATGAATAAATATATTACTAAAAAATTCATGTAAATAAATAAATAAATAAACTTTAAAATACTAAAGAAAACAAGATGGAGCAGTGGTAAGGGTGTGACATTAACAAAAGAGACGTCCCATGTAAAAATCTATGTTCATACTTATGAGTAGGAGGGGGGAAGGTATTACAGTTGGGGGGTGGTTTGGGTCATGAATGGGTAAATAGAGGGGTAATGGGATAGCTGTGGAGTGCTGATAACAAGGGAGGATGCAATTATATACCTAAAATTTGTAAAAAAAATATTTTTAGAGTCTTATCAACCCATTTTTAGTGTTGATAAACTAATCCTATAACTTAGAAAAAATCACTGATAAAAATTGTGCTAATAAATGCTTCATTTATAAGTGATCAGAAAGATCACTAATATAGGGGACGCTTACCAATGCTAAAAAAATAGATGATAAATACCCCATATATAAGTTTTTTTGTGATGATAAAAGTTCCCTTTATAAATGATTTTTTAATTTTATTTCCATATAATATTTTATTCATTTTGTGATTCCATTTATGATTTAGACATTCCTCATGGATGAAAAATTATTTTCAATTTATTTTTTATGCTCAATAGATATGTGGGTCTAGTCTTCCTTTTCTCTTCTTGGTCTCCCATTTGGGGCTCCTGGTGTGGGCCATGTTTGTAAGATTGTGTTCTTCTGATCATCATTCCATCTCTGTGATCCTCATTTTATCCATGGGGATCATGTGAGCTATTAATGACCCCACTACCATTTTTTTGGACCTTCCACCTATGATGAGATTTATGACTTATCAATTCATCTTTGGTTTGTGTCGTGTCCTAATTCCTTAGAGTTTTTTTGGCCACCAGCCGTATGTTGTGGTGTGTCACAGGAATTAATCACCCCGGTGATTTCCTCTTTGCCAAACTTGATCATTTGGTTTCCTCCACTTTTCCTCTTATCATGGTGTTTTGAAACTCTATTTTCCTCAGTGATTATGACATCATGAGAGATCAGAAACCATGTATGTCATCCCCCTTGGTTACTATTGGTTTGTTGTTTTTTTGTGGATCATTGAAAATTTCCATCATATTTAATATGTGTGGTCATTTCCAATCCATAATTCTAGTGCAGAACCAGGTGACACACGTTGTTAGCATGCGATTCCAGATCCAGGAGCCTTTCTCTCTCACCCTTTGAAGAATATATTAAGAACCTCTACATAGTGGTAATTTGTTTGGATCTATAAGCAATATTTCGTGGTTTTATTTTGTTGAAGTTTATCTTTCAAAGTGCTTATATTCTTGATCTGTGTTTCTTATTGTATTATATAATAAATTTATTTTTAACATTAATAAATTGTGTTAGGGGTGGTGTTCTTATCAAGCTCATATAGATCCAAAATGGGCCAACTCATGTTAAATTTCATGACCCGACCTAGTCATGGCTCGAGTCATAACTACCCCAAGCCTGGCTTCATAGGTCAGGGGGTGGTGACAAGCATTACAAGACCTATCCTAAATATAATGACTTTTTCTAATGTAACTGTATGCACTCACCCAGCCATCTCAATGAATAATTTCAAAGGAATAACAATAAAATAAGTAACAACTATAATTTAAACTGATCATGAAAAACCTATAGGGGTTATAAGAGTACGACAATGTAAACATGAAAATTAAAAGGGAAAAACACACACCCAACAGGAAATATGTACCAACCTGAAAAAACTAGAATGTAAAAGTTCTGAGAGATCCCAAATCATGATCTCTAATATTCATCCATCGCATGCGGTCTAATACACCAATTATCTTTAAACTCCTATGATGTCACTACCGACCTGTCCATCATCTGCATAAGATATGATACAGGCATGAAAATACCATGCATGGACGTGTATATACATACCCTATAAGAATCCCAGAAAGATGAAGAGGGAGTAGTATGAGATAAAATATGAATAGATAGATATAGGATAGTGAACATCTCAACTAGAGTAAGAAAGTAACCTCATCCAACCATAGGGAGCTCAAAAAGTCATGTAAGTGGACCACATATCACGTATTTTCCACCCATAACAAAAGAGTAACAAAATCACACAATAAGGATATATATATATATATTCCAAAACCAATGAAACCAAAATGAGGGATAAAAGAGATATCTATCTAAAATCATATCCCAAGAAAGAGATCAAATAGTTTTAGATGTCCATCAATGATGCCCACCATCTTGCACATCTATCCTGAAGTAATCCAGTGGAAGCCCACACCTCGCCACTATGCCACAATGTTGAGGGGGCATAATATCAAATTAGAGGACTTATCCGTAATGTGTTAGGGGGTTACACTCAATTAGTATCTGTAGAAGACTCACGCCCTAATGCATCAGGGGAGGCTCTAATCTATTGGTAGAGGATATGCAACCTGGTGCATCCGGGGGGTTACACTCTAGTGTTATGACGACATGTGTCTTATATGAGAGGGGGTACTACTCAGTAGATAGAGGACCTACACCTTGGTGTTTCAGGGGGTTCTACTCTAGTGTCATGAGGTCTCATTCCCTATCCAATAGGGGAACCACTATGTGGATAGAGGACATGCACTCTAGTACATTAGGGGGGTTCCACTCTAGTGTCATGAGGATACACTCCCTATTCAATAGGTGGTTTGACTCAGTATGTCACACCCCAAACATTGAAATCTATTATTTTATTCTTTTGTTGATATTAGATCCTTTGGTTGAGGTTTAGGTTGAGCTCCAGTTTGATTTTTTGAGTTTTAGAAGCCTTCATGTTAGTTTTTGTTGAAAAGTGGAGTTTTTGGGCATCTTAACAGGTTGCACGCAGTTAGAAGAAACCTTGATCCATCTCCCAATAAACCATGCGACTTGAGGGTTAGTGTCTAGGGAATAGTGCATGACCTACGTACGGTTAGAGAGACCGTACAGAAAGTGTGTGATGATGTTATAGATTATGGTAGTTGTTTTTGGCATGGTTGGTGCAAGGTTTGGGAAACTATGTGGACAAACCATTTGGGATGTGCCCTATTGTCTAGTAGAGTTCACATGGCTGGCCCACAATTTCTCAAACTATGATACCAAACTATGCGAGCTTCCCAGATTCTTAAAACTTGAAAGACCATGTTTTACCCTCCATTCGTTTAACCATATTTCAGAATTTTCTCCCCTTTCTTTACCATGGTTCCCCAGGAGGCCCTACAAGCTCCTCCTACCATTCTCTCCATCCACCATTTAAGCATCTTGAAGGTTTCTATGTATGTTTATTTGGATTTTTGTCGATCTTCCCCTCTTCCCTTCCTCCTCTCTTGGTTTCATGGTTTTCTTGGGGAGGGTTTTCCCTTGGATGAACCCTAGAGTCATGGGATGATGTGTGGGTGGTTTTTCTTTAAATTTAGGGTGTTTGGATTGTCTCTTGGGTTTTTTATTCCTTATCTCTAAGTTTCTTTGTGTTTTATGTTATTGAGATAGGTGTTTCCATTTATTTTTTTTGGTGCATTCCTTTTGATGCTTGATCTTTCTTATCTAGTTTATAAATGTGATTTTCTTTCTTTTGATGCCTTGGTATAAATATTTTAGGTGTTTCCATGATGGAAGATGGGTTCTAAATGTTTTTATAACTATTTTCTTTTATTATTACTTTATTTAAATTCATGCAAGGTGTTTGATGATATGCCCATTTATTTTCTAAAAGTTAATATGATCACTTTTGGTTTTATATAGCCATTATTGTGTTTTGATAGCTTATTAATGTGATAATTTGGAAATGATGTGTGGTTTTGATGCCTCTCATGGCTTGGTAATTTTTGGAAAATGTTTAGTACAGGTTTTCCTAGATTTTAAATTCTTATTTGTGATATTGTCTTTATGGGAGTTATTTTGTTGGTTTAAAGGAATGTGGGGAATAATGAAATTTTGTTTCCTGATTTAATGGTAATGTGATTTATTTCATTGGATATTGTCACATCCATGGGTGCATGAGGTGCACACATGGATGGGAATTCAAAAGAATATGGCATTTACAAAATGATTTTTTTATTGAGCCTTGGTTTTTCAAAAGGTTTATCCCTTCTTCCTTATTCCCTTATTCATAAAATGGTTACTTGATTTTCAAATGGTTCTTTGTTACTTCAGGTGAATTTAAAATTTTATTCCAGATGTGTTCCTTGAAACCTAGCTCGTTTATCATTTTTAGACATGTTTTTGAGAATAGTTATCATAAAATACCATTTGGATGAGAAATGACTTAGCTTCCTAGTGGTGTTGGAAATTGTGCCATGTTTGGAACTTTGAAAGATGGTTTATTTATAAAGGACAAATTGGAAACTTATGTATGTTCTTTGTTTTTGTATTGGTTTAGAAATAGTGTTGGAATTGGAGATGGAATTGGAAATGTGTAGTCTGATTGGCAGGATGTTTTGTTTTTTGGAAATTAGTTTTGGGAACCCCATTGATGTATAGTCTCGGTAGGCATCTTCGCGTGTTTTAGAAAATGGATTGAAAACATGGTTTGCATGGAGGACTAGTTGTTATTTTAGTATGTTTGGGAATATGGTTTTTGTTACTCAAGTGATGTGACTACCTGATTAGAACTTTTAAGGGAAATTGATTTTCATATGTGCTAATGATGCTTATATTATGATATAGAGACCAATTGAACTTTTGTATCGGATCCCCTCTAGTGGATCATGTATGGGAACCTTGTTGGTATTGAGTCCATTAAACTTGGGACATGTTATACTCTAATAGTTCATGCATGAGGATGCTATGGGGTATGGTTGATATACCATGTGCTACCAAATATCACCACCACCATCATCATCATGGGATTATTTGATGTCATCATGAGGGTCAAGTGACAGTTTCTTGTCGACCCCATTTAGATGGGTTGGTACCCCTTTGACTTGATGGGGCTAGGTGGGACGTGCCACTGGACTGGCTAATTTAGAGGGTCCAGTTGGTTATTGACTATGGATCCACACCATATGCTAGAAGATTAGTACAAACTAAGTACATCAAGGGATTACCTCTAGAGATGTTCAGGAAATGCTCAAGAGTTTCTATTTTTATATTCTGTTTATTTTTATACTACATGTTGGATATTGGTTTTGTAGTTATGCATATTGTTTGGTTTATTTAAATTTTTTTACAACCCCCTTTTGGTTATCTGGATAGGATTTAGTTGGGGTTTTGTTTTTTAAATTTTTTGTGGAATGTTAAACCATTTTTGAAAAGGAAAGTTGCGTCCGTTGTTTTAAAAAAGGGGTCTTGTGAAAAGTTGTGTTTGGTTGTAAACATTCTAAAAATTATGTAAAACCTATTTTATAATTATTTTCAAACTAGTGTGTGTGGTCTATTTTGGAAAAGGAAATGAATGGACTCAGTGGTGATTACCTATTGATTTGTTAAATGCTCACACCCTACTTGTGCCACTCATCTTTGGTAGACCCGAGTTATTTTACATGTTCACATTTTTTGTTTGTGTGAACACCACTAGAGAAGGTTGGGCATGTGGTTGGTGGTGACCGAGAGGTAACCTATAGATATTACTATGTGGTTCAGTCACATTTTTTTAGTTAGATTTTGTTCAGTAGTTGCTCTATTTGGATTTGTTGTGTATTTATCAATATACAGTTGTTTTTAGTTCTTCTGCATCTTCTATTGGTTATTGATCCTATTTTATTTGGAAAAAATCATTCCATTCATGATTATTTTGATGCCTCGTACTATTTTACAGTATATGTGGATCAGTAACGCTCTTTAGTCCATGTCTCGGGTAGGGTCAGATGTCAGGTTGGATGGAATCCCATCTTGGTTCATGACAATAATGGTATCAAATCAGGCTATTATTGTTTGGGGTGTCAGGTAGATTGAAGATTAAGACTGTCAAGAATTGAGAGGTAGGTACGAGAAGGATTTCATGAACCCTTTCTCATTTTGATCCTCATGTTTCTAGGGTTAGTCTAGCATCTGGGTCCTTTGTCTTTATTTTGGACTGTGAAATGAAAATGGAGGAGAGATGATGTCATGTTGTGATCTCACATAGAGTGGTGACCCATTTGGAGTCCATGTACATGGTTCAGGATCCTCTTAGTTGGTAATTATTACTTGGGGTACGGTCCACTAACCATGATTTAGGGCCAGTCATGGCCACCAGTTACTCATTCCGATACTTTTTTGTGAATTTTTCATTTTGGTTGTTTTTTGGTGTGAGTGGATTCTCAAAAAGCAATTTTTTTTGTAAAAAGGCTTTTCAAGAAGAAAATTGTTTTAGTAAAAGCAGTTTTCAAAAGAGAAAAATTAATTTTGAGCATATTTTTTTATAAATATCGAACTTGATGTTTGGGTTGGATTGTGCTTTTGAAATTTTGGGAGAATGTGGAAGAAAAAGTTAATTTTGAATTTTTTAAATGCATGGATTTGATGAATAACTAGCATGTATGACCTTTTGTGTTCCCTATGAATTTTCACATATGTGTGGGTATGTGTGGAATGTGCATTTTTTCACATGTGCATGGGTAAGTAATTGAAATAAATGGTTCATCATGGTTTTTCCAAAAAGTTTTTAAAAAAGGGTAAAGTAATTTTAGAAATTGATTTTTATTTAAAATGGATTCTGATATTTGGTTTGCGGACATAGATGAAGGTGATCTTGGAAATTTGGTCGAAATGGTGGTTTTTGAAAATATTTTTTTGGGTTTTTCTTGTATGTGTTTGGATTTTGAGCCTATTTTTTTGGATTGAGAAGTTTTTTTCAAACTTGTTCCATATTGATGTTGATTTCTGTTTTGTTTTATTTTGGTTTTTTAGAATATGCCTTCAAAAAAGTCCCCCAATTTTTCTAGTGATTCTCATCCTATTTTTGGTTCTTCTTATTGTTTCCTATCTTTCATGGTGGTCGAGCCCCATTAGAGGCAGTGGAATGGATTGAGGAAGTAAAGAGTGCCTTCTGATTTTTGCGAACTCCTGAAGCTATGAAAGAGTGTGTTATTCTAGATTTTTTTATAGGGTCCAGATTTGGACTAGTGGAATGTGATTTCCCCATCATTTATGAAAGTTAGGATGACTTGGGAAGTGTTTAACACCACCTTCATCTAATGGTTTGTGCCTATGGTGGTGAAGGAGGATAAATTAGAACAGATATTAAGTATTCATCAACACCAGAAACTAGTGAAGTCTTATATTGATCATTTCAAGGAGATGATCCCTTTCTCGTCATAGATAGAATCATAGGATTTATTTTAAGATCCTTTTTTTTGGGTCTTTATCAAGAGATTAAGGAGTGATACATTTTATCTAGTGAAGTTTATTTTGAAAAGATGGTAGATGAGGCATTGCTAGATGTGTTAGTTCTTGGGGTTTATCTATTGGTGGTTGATGATGCAGTGTTTCTCAGTTACCATGAAGGTTCCCAATATGAATGAGAGATTTATTTGGGAGTAACCTATTATTGAGGAGTCTGTTTCACTTCTACCAACCTCTTGCTATCATACCATTCTCTTGTTTTTTTACTGTGGCATGTTTGGGCATTCCAAGATGTCCTATCGCAATCCTCTAAAGTTTTTTCATCATTGTGGTTGTTTGGGTCATCTGGAGAAGTTTTGTAAGAAATGATTCCTGAAAAAGAAGTCTTTATCATAGGATGTTAGATTATGGATGCGATGAAGTGGATGATTCATACATCAGGGCTCAAGCCATAGGCCCCGGAGTGAATCTTTTATATAGTCAGGAAATCACTGGGGTGTGGGGAACCTTGGTCTATCCATGTATCCTTGGTTGGGGTGGAGATGTTTTATGTTTCCTTATTTTAGTTTTCACGACTATTGCAAGTTCTCCTTTTTTGTAAGAATCTTGGAAGTTGTTTCTTTTATAATTCTATCGATTTTTTCCTTCATAATTTTTGTCATTAATTGGATTATCCCCCTTCAGGGTGTTTCTATCCCTCTTGTGGGTGGGTTCCTATTTTAGTTTTTGTTTATTTGAAATGCTAGGATATAGTGGAAATTAATGATTGGAGATTGTGTCTGGGTTCGCTGTTTTGTCTAAGTTCCTTTTGTGGATTTCACCTTGTTATGGAGGGGTTTTTGGATTGGTTTGGGAGTTCCTACATCGGTCTCCCTGAGGTGGTGTTGTTGGAATTTTCACTATTGGTCATGATAGCTAGGTTTTTTAGTGGGGATAACCCTCTCATGTTATCATCTTGTTCCTCATGTTTTGTTCTCCTCTAGAATTGGGCATTTCTGGATTGTGAGGTGAAAGGTGACACTGAGTTTTGTGGTTCTGTTTGGATTTATTCAGTTTGATCCCATGTTTTTTTATCTTCTGACTAGGAGACTTTATGGGATCATAAAGTGTGTGGTGGGGAGAATTATCACACCCTAACCTTGTAATTTTTTTATTTTATTATTTTCATTATATTGGATCCTTTGGTTGAGGTACATGATGATCCCCATTGTGAATTTTTGAGTTTTGGAAGCCTTAATTTGGGTTTTTTTTTGAAAAGTAGAGTTTTTGTGGTTGACAGTAGGTGGAACATGGTTAGCGAATAGTTAGGGGAAACCATTCCACCATGCCTAGGAAAACATGTAGATTGAGGGTTGGTGTCTGGGTCAACGAGAATGGCCTACACACTATTAGGGAAATCTTGTCGAATGAATGAAATGAGGTTTTGGAATTTGGTAGTGGCATTTGGAACTATTGGAACATGGTTTGTCAAACTGTGAGGCCAAAACGTACGAGATTCCCAGATTCTTAAAAACATGAAATTCCATGTTTGGACCTCTGTTATTTTAAACCTATATCAGGATTTCCTCTGCTTTCTTGACCAAGACGCACCTAGGGGCTCTCTAAGACCCTCCTCCCTTTCACTCCTTACACCATTGATTAATCTTGAAGGTTTCTAGGTAAGTTCTTTTTTGGATTTTTAATCGATTTTCCCCTCTTATCTTCCTCATATCATGGTTTCTTTTTTTTCTTGGGGTGGGTTCTCTCTTGGATGAACCCTATGGGTAACAGATGATGTGTGTGTTGTTTTTCTTTGATGTTTGGGTTTGTGTATTTTCTCTCGATCTCATTTATTACTTCTCCTGAAGTTTCATTTCTTTCTCACATTACTGAGGCAGGTGTTTCTAACCATTTCCTTTTAGGCACATTCTATTTGATGCTTGGGATTTCATAAATGGTTTATAAATGAAATTTTATTACTTTTTATGTCTTAGTATGAATTTTTTAGGTGTTTACATGATGTAAGATGGGTGCGAAATGGTTTTCCAAAGGGTTTCTTTGAATATGTAATTATTTAAATGCATAAAAGGTGTTTGATGAAATGAATTTTTGTTTTCTAAAAGTGAAATTGAGCACTTGTGGAGTTATTTTTCCATTTTTGTGTTTTGACATCTTTTTAAAGTGATAAATTTTGCATGATGTGTGGTATGGAATCCTCTCATGTCTTGGTAGTTTGTGGAAAATGTTTCGGAAAGGCTTTTCAATCTTTTAAATGCTTATTTGTGACCTTTTATTTATGTGACTTGTTGTGTTAGTATAAAGTCAAGTGGTACTTCTTGAAATTTTTTTGGATGATTTCATGGGAACTTTGAGAATATCATTAGATGTAAGAACATCTATGGATGCATGGGGTGCACAAATGGATGGACATTCAAATAATTATGGCCTTTACCAAATGATTTTTTCTATAAGCCTCAGTTTTTCAAAAGGTTTCTCCCTTTTTCCTTCTTCCCTTTTACCAAAAATGGTTCCTTGTTTTCCAAAAAGTGATGTGTTTCTTCAAGTGAATTAAAAAATGTGATTCCAAATGTGTTCCTTGAAACATAGACCATTTGGAATTTTTGAGACATGTTTTGGTTAATAGTTTGCATAAAGGCACCTTTGGAATTTTGAGATATGGATTTACAACCAAATGGTGTTGGAAAATATTGAACGTTTGGCACTTTGAAATATGGTTGATTTCTAATTTCCCATTTGGAAACTTGTGTATTTTGTGCATTTTTTGACTTGGTTTTGAAATAATTTCAGAATTGGAGTTGATTATGGAAATGAGATGATTGATTGGAATGATGTGTTGTTTTTGGAAATTGGTTTTGGGAACACATGTGATGTATTGGCCCAGTGGTAATATTGGCATGTTTTAGAAAATGGATTGAAAAAATGGGTAACATGGAGGTCCAGTTTTTATTTTAATATGTTTGGGAATATGGTTTTTGTAACTCAAATGATGGGAAAAACCAATTAGAACTTGTAAGAGAAATATATTTTCATGCGTGTTCATAATTCTTGGATTATGATATGGAGACCACTCAAACATTGGGACAGGATTCCCTCTAGTGTCTTGTGAATAGAAACATTGTTATTATTTAGTCCATTATAACTTGGGATGAGTTCCCCTCTAATGTCTTAGGCACGAGGACACCGTGGGTTATGAATATTATACCTTTTGTTACCAATTTTTATTATTATTATTATTATTGTCATGGGATTCTTGGGCATCATCTATAGGGTTGAGTGATGGTTTCTTGATAACACTGATTAGATGTGTCGGTACCCCCTTCACTTAATGGGGCTAGATGGGATATGCCACTGGATTGGCTAGTTTAGAGAGGTCAGTTGGTTATTGTCCATGGAGCTACACCATATGCCGACATGTGAGTTTGAACTATGTATGAATAGGGATCTCCTCTAAAGATGTTTATGAAATTCCCTTGAGTTATTATCTGTACGTTCTATTTATCTTCAGCTACATGTTGGATATTTTCATTGTTAGTTATACCTATTGACTGATTTCCTTTACATTTGTAATGGCTCGGGCCTCTCCAGCCCATTCATTGGTCAAAAAGAAGTCCATGAAGTGTTCTAGAGGGTAAGATGGACTTTTCCCACACTTTCCAGAATTTTGAAACTACACGCTGTGTAGTTTTAATACACACCATGTACCCCCTTGCCGGGTATACGCCGTGTTGAAGTTTGTGTCCTAGCCGTGTGGAAAAGAATGGGTAAATTCCGTGTATCCAATACTACACACCGTGTAGTCTCTCCCCGCATACGCGTTACCGTGTGTTGACCAGTCAACGACCGTGTGCCGTGTTGGAGCCGTGTGAAATAAATGGGTACACGCTGTTTATCCAATACTACACACCGTCTAGTCCCTCCCCGCATATGCGTTACCTTCAAGCCGTGTGTTGTCCAGTCAACGGCCGTGTTCTGCATTGGAAGCCGTGTTGGAAGCTGCGTGGTGACCATGTGAAACGGCCGAGTACACGTCATGTATCATAAAGTACACCCCGTGTACTTTTTCATTTCCTGCCTATAAAAGGAGGGGTCCCCTCCTCCTTTTCTAGTCACCCCTCTCCTCCCCATTCCTCTGAGCAGAGTTCTCCCAAGAGACTTGAAGGCTCTTTCTTCCATAACTTCTTCGTCCGAGCTCTGATTTACGATCCGTTAGCGGCCACGAGATCGTAACGATGAGGCGAAACATCCGAGCCTGGATCCGTTGTCTCTCCTTTGGCATTTCCTTTCCAACTTCTACCCAAGGAGGTTTTTCCGGGACCCGACATAAGTGACAGATGCCGACGGGTGTCTTTTAATGTTTATCCCGGGGAGCGTTGTAATCAGAACCAGTTGAGGTAGGGATATTACTTTCATCTCTCTAATTTGTGCATCATCTGGGGTGGGTATCCTCTTGTTTTCATGAGAAAAAGTTGATCCATTAAATAAAGATAATAACTGGTTAAAGAAAGGGGATGGGAAAGTTGTTGTGTTTATCTTTGTTTATCCTTTTGATATGTTATGAATTGAATATGATTATGCCTACTGAAAATCACGGTCATTGGGGGCCTTTGCTTGCATAATTAAATGTTGCCCTATCTTCTAGACCGTTTTTGTGAATGAAACATTGTTGAATATGGAATTTGGTTAATCACGTAAAGATGGATGATTTAAAGTCCTGAACCCTTGTGTGATCACCCCAGTTGAAAAAATGGAATACTGAACATGTGGGGGTTGTCTCGAATATGTGGCATGATATGGGGGTGTTTTTTTGGTTGTTGTGGATCGGGTGAGCAGCGGGGATGTGGTTGACTTGGTTGTGGGTTGGTGTGAATGCTATGTTAGTGATGGGAAGTGGGGCTGTGATAAATGGTATTAAAGGGATAATGATGAACGGGTTCGGTGTGATTGTGGTTACGGTGGTTAGCAGTGGGTTTTTAGGAATGGGTTGGAATGAGAACGGACTATGGGTTGTGAATAATAAATAAAAAGTTGAAGAGTTAATGAATTGTGGGGCTTGGTAGCGGAATGGAAATAATAATCAATGGGGTTGGTTGGTTAATACGAAGAGGATTGTTTGTGTTTCTTGTGTTTTCCTAACTTGATTTGTGGATGGAAAGGATATGCTTTACGAACGATCGATGTGGTCGGTTGTGGATAGTTTCCCAGTAGATAAGGAACTAATAAACTAATTCTGCTGAAAATTTAAAACCTAAATGGGGTTGGGGTTGTTTTTTGTATGCATGCTTCGTAGTAGTAGTGCTGAGGCACATGCTCAGTTTCTCTGTTTAGAAGCCATAGGTTGGGTTGTGTGTTTGGTATACTTATATATATATGTATCTTTGTGTTTTATCACACCCCACCCATGTTGAGCACTTAGTGTCGAACACTCCCATTTCAAGGGAGAGGGTGTTTTCCCCTTAGTTACTAGCTCCTTCCAGCTCTTTCTTCCCTAGGCTGTGATGGATTGAGGCGACCTTACACTTAAGACCCTTAAGGTTGGTTTCAATTGAGGTGGTTCTAGCCCAAGACTCTTCGGGCAGGTTTTACTATTTTCCAAGAATCTTCGGGATGAGGCCCAGGTGTGTGCGGGTGGGATACATGGTTGTGAGGCCTAGGTGTGTGCAGGCGGGATACGTTGTTGTGAGGCCCAGGTGTGTGCAGGCGGGATACGTGGTTGTGAGGCCCAGGAGTGTGCGAGCGGTGAGAGTGTGGCAGCGTCAGGATGTTCGCCGTTAGGAAGAGCTGCTAACTAAAGGGAAATGGTGCGGGGTACCCAATACTATTGTTCTTATGTACTACTACCTGTTGTAATTGTGTTTTTGGTGAGTGTGGAAAGTGAGGTTGGGTAGATAGAATTCCTTTCTAGGTTTCTTCTGTTGTTCTCACGGGACATTAGGATGTCTCCCCACTTGTGCACGATAGCTTTAGGTCTCCCTACTGGGTATACTTGTATGCTCACCCTAGGATTACTTTCAGGTTTCTAGGAGGACTACCAGGGTCGTGCGGGACCCTACTAGTCTGACAGTTGGAGTTTTTGTTGTTGTTGTACACTTTTTTCTTTTGGTATTGCACTTTGAGCTTTCTTGTACATACACCGTGTTATAAAATTGTTTAAACATGCATGTGCGCTTGGTTTGGGTTTATTTCTATACACTTGTTCTTTTCCTTTTTGGTGGTTGACATGTGCTGTTTCCCGATCTTAAAATACTAAAAGGGTAATGCCTCCCATATTTGTGAAAACTCATATACCCTTGGTTCTAGTCACCAACTCGGGGCCTACTGGAGGCGGGACTCGGGGGGGTCATTATCTCCCTTTCACCATTTCCAGCTCAGGAGGGGCATCTTTGGTGGGAGGGGGTCATGACAGAATGGTATCAGAGGGTGATGTTTGAGAGATATTCGACAGTCTGGAGTTAGGCACAGTGAGGATTGCATTGGATGGTAGGGCAACAGTGTTGGTTAATCTTGGTGCGTGACATATTCTAGGGAAGACCAGCTAGGAAACAGTATTTTAGGACCCAACGTGATCCGATGCAAGGACTCTGAGCCTACCAAACGACCTAGTGAGACTACATTGATTGCAGGGTAGAGACCCTAGGGAAGGTACATACATCATCATGATTGTGATTTATATGATTTGGGTGTTCTGGGAATGAAATTGAAATAAAATGATAAAATAAAAACTTGAGAAATTTTCTTACTACTTGGGATTAGGTGATCTTTGTTTACCGTACAACTATGGACCCGGGACGTCATCCCCAGGTGGCTCAGACGGCCGAGTCCCAACAGATTCAGGCAGTTGATGAGTTGAGGATTGACCGAGAGGAGGATGATAGTCAATGGCAGAAGACTCTCTGTTTTTTCAGCGGTAGACCCTCAAGAAGTACGAGGGTAGTACTTCGGATGCAAAGACGGAGGGGTGGCTTGAGGTGCTACGAATCTCTTTTACCTTGATCCGTGCTCTGTGGGAGTACTGGGTTCCCCTAGAAGTCATTCAACTGAGGGTAAAGGACAATGACTTCTCAAAGACGGCTTTCAGGTGCAGGTATGGGGACTTCGAGTTTGTGGTGATGACGTTTGGAGTTATGAATGCACCGGCTGTGTTCATGGGACTTATCAACTTTGTCTTCTGAGAGTTTCTGGACCGGTTTGTCATTGTGTTTATCGATGACATCCTGATCTACTCAAGTTCATAGGAGGAGCACGTTGAGCATCTTCAGGCAGTCTTGGATATCCTTCGACACCGCCAGCATTACGTGAAATTGTCGAAGTGTAAGTTCTTGATGCAAGAAGTACACTTACTTGGGAATTTGGTGTCTCATCATGGATTTTTAGTGGACCCGTCAAAGGTGGAGGAAGTTTCTTCTTGGGCATCACCCAAGAGCATGGAAGAAGTTCGTAGTTTCCTGGGTTTAACATGTTACTATAGGAGGTTCGTTTCGGACTTCTCTCGAGTTGCTGCTCTATTGACAGATTTGACTAGGAAGAACCAAGTCTTCCTATGGAGCGATTAGTGTCAGAAAGCTTTCGAGTACCTGAAGGAGAAGTTGGTCAGTGCTCACGTGCTCAGGTTTCCAGAGGAAGGGTTTTTGTATGAGGTGTTTTGTGATTCTTCTGGCCTTAGTCTGGGGTGCGTGCTGATGCAGAAGAAGGGAGTGATATGTTATGGGTATAGCCAGTTACACCCCCATGAGCGTAACTATGCCACCCATGACCTAGATCTTGCAGCAGTAGTGTTCGCACTGAAGTTGTGGCGACATTAACTCTTTGGGAAGCGCTTTTTGGTCTTCTCATATCACAAGATCCTGCGTTATATCTTCTCCCAGCATGACCCGAACTTACAGATGTGGAGATGGGTCATTTTTCTCCAAGAATATGACTTTGAGATATCTTACATTGATGGTAATGGCAACGTTGTGGATGATCCCTTGAGCAGGAAGTCGCATGAGGAAGTGGTTTGGGAATCCACGGATGCTTGGAAAGCGATGGGAGAGTTGGCTACCTTGAACTTGGATGCAAGGGTAGAAGGTGTTAGAGGCTGTTTGTTTCAAATGACGGTGAAATCCTCCTTGTTGTAGCAGGTTGAAGAATCTCAATGGGGGGACTCCGAGGTGGAAGTGATGCGGTATCGTGTCGATCAAGGGAATGCTCCAGAAGGATGGTCAGAGGATAGCCGACATCAGATGCTTTTCCATGGAAGGTTGTTTGTCCCGGAGACAATGCGTGAGGGAGTTCTCTGTGTGTTCCATAGCTCAGCCTTGGCGGTACATCTAAGAGTTTCAAAAATATACCAAGGCCTGAGGGAATAGTTTTGGTGTCCTGGGGTGAAACAGGCAGTGGCAGAGTTTGTGGCTAAATGTCTAGTATGTTAGAAAGTGAAGGCTGAACATTGTTTTCCTAGTGGTTTGCTTCATCCTTTAGATGTCCCCGAGTGGAAGTGGGCTGACATCTCAATGGAATTCATCACAGGACTACCCAGAGCTCAGGGTGGTTATGATGCAATCTGGGTAGTGGTGGGTCGATTGAAGAAATCATCTCACTTCATAGCTATTAAGGAGTCAGGCCCGATGAGTACCTTAGCACTGAGGTACGTAGACGAGGTTGTGCGATTGCATGGAGTCCTAAAGACTATCATCTCAGATCTGGATACTCGGTTTACCTCATGAGTCTGGAGGGGGTTATAGCTTTCTTTTGGCACCCAGCTATTCCTTAGCACTGCTTTCCACCACCAGACCGATGGTCAGACAGAGCGGACTATCCAGACATTGGAGGACATGCTGCGAGCATGCGTTCTAGATTTCGAAGGATCATGGGTACGACACTTTCCTTTAGTATAGTTCACCCACAACAACAGCTTCCACTATACTATTGGCGTGGAACCATTTGAGGATTTGTATGGAAGACCATTTCGTTCACCCATTTGATGGTTAGAGGTTGGTGAGACAGGTGCTCTTGTGCCAGAGGTAGTGCTAGAACCACATAGAATGTCTAGCTTGTACGTGAGAGGATGAAAGAGGATCAGGAATGACAGATGTCTTATGTTGATCATCATAGGAGTCCCTTGGAGTTCGAGGTAGGAGATCATGTCTTCTGGAAGGTTTCCCCTCGACGGGGGCAGTGGAGGTTTGGGAAAGGGAGCAAGCTCTCACCTAGGTTCATCGGACCTTTTGAGGTGCTGAGGTGAGTCGGCGAGGTGGCATATCAGCTGGCCCTGCCACCTCAGTTGGAGAAGGTTCATGTTGTCTTCCACGTCTTGCAGCTTTGTTGGTACTTACACGATTACTCTCACGTTATCTACTGGAGAGAGTTAGATATGGGAGAGGACACTACCTTTGAGGAATGACCAGTCAGAATCGAGGATCGTAAAGAGACGGTGCTTCGTGGATGAACCATTCCATTGGTTTGTGTGTTGTGGAGGCATGGTCGCCATGAGGAGAGCACTTGGGAGTGGGAGACCCAGATGCATGCTCAGTACCTGGAGTTGTTTTGACTTGTGTTTTTCCTTGTTCTTCTGAGTTTGTGTTGATGTTATACTCTGTACCTTTGATATATGGAATGCTTGGCTTGTCGGTTGTGAGACCTTTTGATTCCTTGTTCCCTGGTAATGTGTAACATGTCCAGATGTTTGGGGGAAGGAAAAAACCTAATCCTTAATCAAGACGCATTAATGTAGATGCGATTGAACCCATGCAGGCGAGTCAGTGCTGCCTAAAGCAGATAATATCTCGACATAAGAGAAGGAATTTTTCCCCAAACCACATGTTCGGGAAGTGTGTTAGTTGTGTGGTGTTGGGGGTAGTGCAAGTTGGAAAATACTAATGTATTAAAGTGGGAAGACCCAATTCTTAATCAAGATGCATTAATGAGGATGCGATTAAACCCATGTAGTCGAGTCAGTGCCACCTAAAGCGGATAATATCTCGACATAGGAGAAGGAATTCCTAACACATATGATTAGGGTTGTTTGTTGGGTTCCTATTATAACGAGAACCCTAAGAGGTATCTTGTTGGGTTCCTCAAGGTTGGTTTTTGAATTATCAAGGATGAAAATGTTTTAAGAGGTATCTGATGTAATGGCCCGGACCTCACCGGCCCATTCCTTGGTCAAAAAGAAGGCCACGAATTTTTCTGGAGGTTAAGATGGACTTTTCCCACACTTTCCAGAATTTTGAAACTACACGCCATGTAGTTTGAATACACGCCATGTACCCCCCTTGCCGAGTATACCCCGTGTTGAAGGTCGTGTCCTAGCCGTGTGAAATAAATGGGTACACGCCGTGTTTCCAATACTACATACTGTGTAGTCTCTCACTGCGTACGCATTACTGTGTGTTGACCAGTCAACGGTCGTGTGCCGTGTTGGAGCCGTGTGAAATAAATGGGTAGACACCATATATCCAATACTACACGTCGTGTAGTCCCTCCCCGCATAGGCGTTACCTTCACGTCGTGTATGGACTAGTCAATAGCCGCATTCCGCATTGGAAGTCGTGTTGGAAGCCACGTGGTGACCGTGTGAAACGGCCGAGTACACACCGTGTACCATAAAGTATACGCCGTGTACTTTTTTTTTCTCGCCTATAAAATGAGGGGTCCCCTCATCCTTTTCAACTCACCCCTCTCCTCCCCATTCCTCTGAGTAGAGTTCTCCCAAGAGACTCGAAGGCTCTTTCTTCCATAAATTATTCGTCCGATCTCCAATTTACGATCTATCAGCAGCCACGGGATCGTAACAACGAGGAGGAACTTCTAAGCTTGGATTTGTTGTCACTCCTTCAGCCTTTCCTTTTCGACTTCCACCCAAGGAGGTTTTTCCGGGACCCGACAGAATTGATGGACGCTGACGGGCATCTTCAAAAGTTGATCCGAGGGAGAGTTGTGATCAGAACCCATTGAGGTAGGGATCTTACTTTCGTCTCTCTAATTTTTGCATCATGCGGGGTGGGTATCCTCTTTTTTTCATGAGAAACAGTTGAACAATTAAATAAATATAATAACTATTTAAAGAATGGGGATGAGAAAGTTGTTATGTTTATCTTTGTTTATCCTTTTGATATGTTATGAAGTTAATAGGATTATGCCTACTGAAAATCACGGTCATTGGTGGCCTTTTCTTGCACAATTAAATGTTTCCAAATCTTCTATACCATATTTGTGAATGGAAATTTGTTGAATATAGAATTTGGTTAATCATGTAAAGTTTGATGATTTAAAATCTGGAACCCTTGTGTGATCACCCCGGTTGAACAAAATGGGATAATGAACATGTGGGTGTTGGCTCGGATACGTGGCATGCGATGTGGGTGTTTTGTGGGTTGTTGTGGATCGGGTGAGCAGTGGGGCTGCAGTTGACTTGGTTGTGGGTTGGTGTGAATGCTATGTTAGTGATGGGAAGCGGGGATGCGATAAATGGTATTAAACGGATAATGATGTACGGGTTCGGTGTGATTGTGGTTATGGTGGTTGGCAGCAGGGCTGCATGGATAGGTTGGAATTTGAACGGACTATGGGTTGTGAATAATAAATAAAAACTGGAAGAGTTAATGAATGGTGGGGCTTGGTAACAGAATGGAAATAATAATCAATGGGGTTGGTTGTTTAATAAGAAGGGACTTGTTTGTGTTGCTTTTGTTTTCCTAAATTGATTTGTGGATGGCAGGGATATGCATTACGAATGATCGATGTGGTTGGTTGTGGATAGTTGCATAGTAGTTAAGGAACTAATAAACTAATTCTGCTGAAATGTGAAAACCTAAATGGGGTTGGGATTGTTTGTTGTATGCATGGTTCATAGTAGCAGTGCCAAGGCACATGCTCAGTTTCTCTATTTAGAAGCTATGGGTTGGGCTGTGTGTTTGGTATACTTATATATATCTATATCTTTGTGTTTTATGGCACCCCACCCATGTTGAGAGCTTAGTTCCGAACACTCCCATTTCATGGGATAGGGTGATTTCCCCTTAGTTACAAGCTTTTTATTACTCTTTCTTCCCTAAGATGTGATGTCTTGAGGTGACCTTATACCTAAGACCCTTCAGGTAGGTTTCGATTGGAGTGGTTCTAGCCCAAGACTCTTTGGGACGGTTTTACTGTTTCCCAAGAATCTTCGGGATGAGGCCCAGTTGTGTGAGGGTGGGATACGTGGTTGTGAGGCCCAGGTGTGTGCGGGCGGGATACTTGGTTGTGAGGCCCAGGTGTGTGCGGGCGGGATGCATGGTTGTGAGGCCCAGGTTTGTGCGGGCAGGATACGTGGTTGTGAGGCCCAGGTGTGTGCGGGCGGGGAGAGTGTGGTAGCGTCCGAACATTCGCCGTTTGGAAGAGCAGCTAACTAAAGGGAAATGGTGCAGGGTACACAATACTCTTTTTCTTATATACTACTACCTGTTGTGATTTTGTTTTTGGTTAGTGTGGCTAGTGAGGTTAGGTGGATAGAATTCCTTTTTAGGTTTCTTCTGTTGTTCTCACGGGACATTAGGATGTCTCCCCACTTGTGCATGAGATCTTTAGGTCTCCCTACTGAGTATACTTGTATACTCATCCTAAGTTTACTTTTAGGTTTTAAGGAGGACTACCAGGGCCATGCGGGACCCTACTAGTTGGACAGTTGGAGTTATTTTTGTTGTTGTACACTTGTTTCTTTTGGTATTGTACTTTGAGACTTCTTGTACTTTCACCCTGTTATAAAATTTTTTAAACATGCATGTGGGCTTGGTTTGGGTTTATTTATATACACTTGTTCTTTTCCTTTTTGGTGGTTGACTTGTCCTATTTCCCGATCTTAAAATAATAAAAGGGTAATGCCTCCCATATTTGTGAAAACTCATACCCTTGGTGCTAGTCGCCAACCCGGGGCCTACTGGAGGCAGGACTCGGTGGTCATTATCTCCCTTTAACCATTTCCAGCTCAAGAGGGGCATCATTGGTGGGAGGGGGTCATGAAAAAATTTCACACAACCCCTTTTTGGTTATCTAGTTTAAATTGAATTGGGGTTTATTTTTGAAATGGGGTATGGAAGGTGAAACTATTTTTGAAAAGGAAAGTTACGTGTGTTGTTTAAAAAAAAGGGATTTGTGGAATGTTGTGTTTGGTTGTCTATTTGCTATAAATTTTATGAAACCTATTTTATTGATGTTTTTTAAACTACCATTTTTGGACTGTTTAAGCAAAGGAAATATATGGACTCTGTGGTGATTTCCACTTGAGTTATTTTATAGGAACACCCTACTTGTGTCACTCAGTTTTGGTAGACCTGAACTATTTTATAGTTTCGGGTTTCTGTTTTGTGTGCTCGCCATTGGAGTAGGTTGGTCTTGTGGTTGGTGGAAACCAAGAGGTCACGTGGAGATTGTGTTATGTGGTTCAGTCTCAGTTTGTTTTCTTTTTTGTTTTATCCAGTAGTTTTTTATTTCGATCTATTGTGTACTTATCGATATTCATTTATTGTATGTTCTGTTGTTTTTTCTATTGGTTATTTATCCTGGTTTTTTTGTGAAAACATTGTTCCCATCATGATTACATTGACACCTAGTACTAGTTGCCAGCCTGTGGGGATTGGGAATGCCCTTTGGCCATGTCTCGAACTGAGTTAGATGTTGGGATGGATGGAATCCTATCTTGGTATGTGACAAAATCGTATCAGAGCAGGGCCTTGTTGTTTAGACTGTTTGGTAGATTATATATTAGGACTGTTGGGACTCAAGAAGTCAGTATAAGAAGGATGTCATGAACCATTTCTCGTTCTGAACCTCGAGTTAACAGGTGTTGTCCATTATCTTAGTATTTTGTTTTTTTGGATTGAGGAATAATAATGGAGGTGAGATGGTATCATGTTGTGATCTCAGTTGGAGTAGTGACCCATGTGGATTCCAAGTGTATGTCTTAGGGTCATCTTAGTTTTTAATGCTTATTTGTGGTATGGACCACTAATCATGTCATCGGGTTAGGCATAGAAATTATTTCCTTATTCTGACATTTTGTTTTGAATTGTTTGTTGTGGTTGGTTTTTTTGGTTTGAGTGGATTCTCCAAAAGGAAAGGTATTTTTCAAAAAAAGGATTTTCAAGAGGAAAATTGTTTTGGGAAAAGTAGTTTCAAAAAGAGGGAAATAATTTTTGGGCATGTGTTTTCTTATAAATATGGAATTTTATGTTTTAGTTGGATTAGAAATTTGAATGTTTGGGAGAATATGGAGGAAAAAAATAATTGAGAATTTGGTAAATTCGTGTATTTGTTAATGAAATTGAATGTATGAGCCTTGGTATTCCTTATTAACATCCTCATATGTGTGGGTATGTGTATAAAGTGCAAGTTGGCATGTTTTTATGGGTGATTATTTAAAATAAAAGGTTCATCATGGATTTTCCAAAAAGGTTTTAAAAAAGGGAAAAGTGATTTCAAAAATAAGTTTTTATTTAAAATGGATTCTGCTATTTGGTTAGTGTCCCTGGAAGAAGATGGTTTTGGAAATTAGGATAAAATGGTGGTTTTTGAAAAGAGTATTTTTTGTTGTGATTATATGTGTTTGGATTGTGAGCCTATTGTTTTGGTTCAAGATGTTGTTTTCAATTATGTTTTGGGTTGATGTTGATTTTGGTTTTTGTTAATTATGTTAATTATGTTGTTTAGAATATTCCACCCAGAAAGGACACCAAAGTTTAGAGCGAGCCTCATCCGATTTCAGGTTCTTCTTAGTTGTTTTCCATGTATCATGGTGATCTATGTCAGTTAGAGGTATTGGAATGAATTGTTGAAGTTGAGAGTGTCTTTTGATCGTTGGGAACTCCTAAAGATGTAGTTGTTTGTGATAATCTAGATTTGTTTGGGGGACTAGCTTGGGACTAGAGGAAGTTTATTTCCTCACCATCTCTAAAAGATTGGATGTAGTGGAAAGTGTTTAGGACCACTCTCATACATTGGTTTTCACCTAAGTATGTAATGGAAAAGAAATTATAAGAGATATTATGTATTCAATAAGTCCAGTGGTCAATGAATTGTTATATTGAGCATTTCAAGGAGTTGGTTCCTTTCTATTTGGATATAGAATCTCAAGATCTATTGAAATCTCATCCTTTCATTTGGGTTCTTCATCTATAAATCACGGAGCGAGTCCTTTCATACAGTGGAGATCATTTCAAAAAGATTTTAGATGAGGTGTTCTTAACCGAGATAGTTCCCATGGTACAACTGATGGTGGTGGATGAACCAATTTATCTCGGTTCCCATTAAGATTCCCCATCTGCAGAGAGTTGTATATCTGGGAAAATTATTCATTAGGTGCCTCTTTCATTGTTCTGGGATTCTCTCTCATCAAAAAATTCACTCGTGAGTTTTCAGTGTGGTCAGTTTTGGAATTCGAAGCTATCTTGTAACAATCCTTTAAAGACATGTCATCATTGTAGTCATTTGGGTCATATGGAGAAGTTTTCTAAGAAGCATTGACTGAAAAAATAAGTCTTGATCGGAATATGTCAACATCTATATATAAGGCAGTAGATGCTTCAGACATCAAGGATCCATCCATAGACCCCAGAGTGAAGCATGAATGCAGACAATAAATCATTATGGGTGTGGGGATCTATATCCCAACCTTGTATCCCATGTTGGGGTGGAGACATTTGGAGTTTCCTTATTTTATTTTTGGCAGCTATTGTGAGTTACCCTTTGTTTTAATAAGCTTAGTAGTTTTTTTCTTCCAGAATTATATCGATTTCTCCATTCTGAATGTTGGTCATTAAGTGGATTATCCCCCTTTGGGGTGTGCTCATCCCACACATAGGTGGGTTACAGTTTTTGTTTGTGTTCATTTGTAAGATGATGGGATCTAGTGGAAATCGATGGTTGTAGCTTGTTTTAGGGTTCTCTATTTGGACTGAGTTCTTTTTTAGGGTTTTCCCTTATATTTGAGTTTTTTCCATCCTGTTGGGAGTTTTTGTATTGATCTCCTTGAGTTGGTGTTGTTGGGAGTTTTAATATGGGCTGGTCTTGTCAGTTTCTTATGGTGGGTAGAACTCTCTCTTATTCTCCCATTGTTCTTCATGATTTGTTCTCCTATAGAATTGGTTGGGTGTGACTTGTTATGTGAAAGGTCACACCATGTTTTATGTTTTTTTTGGATTTACTCAGTTTGAGACCATGTTTGTTTTATCACCCAACATGGTGACTTTTTAGGTTATAAAGTGTTTTTGATGGAGAGAATTATCACACCCCAACATTGAAATTCTTTTATTGATATTTGATCCTTTGGTTGCGGATGGGGTTGAGCCATAGTTTGAATTTTTGTGTTTTGTAAGCCTTTTGGTGAGTCTTTGTTGAAAAGTGTATTTTTTGACATCAAGTTTTGCATGATAGGTTCATGGTTAAGGGAAACCATGTGCGCTTGCCCAAGAAATAGTGTAGATTGATGGTTGGGGTCTAGGGCATGGAGAACAACATGCACATGGTCAGGGAAACTTTGTGGACAGTGTGAAATGAGGTTCTATAATTTTGCAGTGGTTTTTGGAATGGTTGGCACACAGTTTAGGAAAATGTGTTGCCAAATCATGTGGGGTGTTCCCTCATTTCTAGTATAGTGTGCACGGTTCTTGCATGATTTGTTAAACCATGCATCCAAACAGTGTGAGTTTCCCAGATTCCTTAAAGAATGAAATTCCATGTTTTTCCCTCTATTCATTTAATCCATTTTCATGATTTTCACCATTTATTGACCTAGGCACACTCAGGGGCTATCCATGCTCCTTCATTGCTCTCCTTCCACCATTAAAGCCTCTTGAATGTTCCTAGGTAAGTTTATTTGGATTTCTGGCCAATTTTCCCCTCTTCCATTCCTTCTATCTTGGATTATTGGTTTTTCTTGGTGAGGGTTCCCTTTTGACTGAACCCTTGAGGAAAGGGATGATGTGTGGGTTGTTTTTCTTTGATGTTATGGTGTCGGGTTGTCTCTCAGCCTTGGTTATTCCTTCTCTCTATGTTTCATTGCATTCACAAATCATTGAGGTAGGTGTTTCTTTCCATTTCCTTTCTGAAACATTCCATTTGATGATTGAGCTTTCCTAAATTGTTTATAAATGTTATTTTCTTACATATGATGTCCTGTTATGATTTTTCTGGTATTTACATGATATAAAATGGGTGCTAAATGGTTTTAAAAGGGGTTTATTTGATTATGAATTTATTTAAATTCATGAAAGGTGTTTGATGAAATTCCTTTTGGGTTTCTAAAAGAGAAATTGAGAACTTGTGGTGTTATTTATCCATTATTTTGTTTTCAAATATTATGAAAGTGATAAATTGGGCATTATGTGTTGTTTTTATGCCCCTCAAGGATTAATAATTTTGGGAAATTGACTTTTAAATTTTTTTCCATCCTCTAAATGATTATTTTTTATCTTGTCTTTCTGTGACTTGATTTTTTAGATTAAAGGAAAGTGTTGCTTCTTTGAAATTGTTTTTGGATGATTTTACAGAAACTTTATGTGTTCAATTGGATGTTGGAACATCCATGGGTGAACAGTGTGAACACATGTATGGGAATTCAAATGATGATGGCATTTACAAGATGATGTTTTCATTGAGCCATGATTTTTCAAAAGGTTTCCCCCTTATAAGTTCATCCCTTTTTCCTGAAATGGTTCCTTGTTTTCCAAATGGTTATGTGTTTCCTCAAGTGACATAAAAATATTATTCTAAGTTTTTTCTAAGAAACATGTCCTATTTGTCATTTTGAGACATGTTTTGGTGAATAGTTGGCATAAGAGGCCCATTTTTCATTTTGATATATGGCTCAAAAACCAATTGTTGTTGGATACTATGGAATATTTGGAACTTTGAAATATGGTTGATTTATGAAGTCCAATTTGGAAAAGTGTGTTAATTTTATATTTTCAGTTTGGTTTTCAAATAGTGTCAGAGTTGGAGTCATTTTTGGAAATGTGTTGCCTAGTGGGCACAATTTTTTGTTATTGGATATTGGTTTTGGGAAATCACGTGATGTATGGGCCTGGTGGGTATCTTGGAATGTTTTATAAAATGGATTGAAGACATGGGTATCTTGGAGGCCCAGTTGGTATCTTAATATGTTTGGGAATATGGTTTTTGTAACACAAATGTTGTGAACACTAGAATGAAACATACAAGAGAAATGGATTTTCATGTGTGTTTGTGATGCTTGGATTATGATATAGAGACCAATGGAAATTTGGTATGGGATTCGATTCAATGTATCATGCACAAGAACGTTTTTGGTACCGAGTCCATTAGAACATGGTATGTGTTCCCTTCTAATGGATCATGCACAAAGATACTATGGTTTATGATTGTCATACAATGTGTTGAAAAGTTTTGTTATTATTATTATTATATTAGGATTACTAAGCGTCATCTAGAGGTTCAAGAAATTATTTATTATTGAACTTAATTATATGGGTTGATACCACCTTTACTTGGTAATGTTGGGTGGGATGTGCCACTGAATTGGCTATTTTAGACAGGTTAGTCGGTTATTAACAATGGAGTTGCACCATATTCTAGCTTATGAGTCCGAACTATGTATGCATGCGGATCACCTCTAGAGATGCTTAGGAAATTATCATGAGTTTCTATCTATATGTTCTGTTTATTTTCTACTACATATTGGATATTGGATTTATTATTTATATTTTTTGGTTTGCTTCCTTTACTATTTACACAACCTTTTTTGGTTATCTGGTTATGATTTCATTGTGGTTTTATTTTTGAAATGGTTTTTGGAAAGTGAAACCATTTTTGAAAAGTAAATATGCATCTGTTGTTTTTAAAAAAGGGATTTTTGGAAATCTATTCTTGGTATCATACTTATTAGAAATTATGTAAAACATGTTTTCTAACTTTTTTTCAAACTAGTGATTGTGGAATGTTTTAGGAAATTAAATGTAGAGACTCTAAGTTGATTAACTACTAATTTTTTGATGCTCAAACCCTATTTGTTCCAATCGACATTGATAGACCCAAAATGTGTTTAGGTCCATGTTTCTAGTTCTTGTGCATGCCTTTAGAGCAGGTTGGTTTTGTGGTTGGTGGTGACGAAGAGGTCACATGGAGATCATGTTGCATGGTTAGATCTCAGTTTGTTTTTTGTTTTGTTTTGATCAAAAAAACTTTTATTTGGATATGTTGTTTATTTGTTGATTTTTAGTTATTGTTAGTTCTATTGTGTATTCTGTTGGTTATTGATCCTGGTTTATTTGGAAAAAAATCATTCCCATCATGATTACCTTGATGCCCGGTACTAGTTTTAGCATGTGGGGATCAAGAACACCCTTCAAGACATGTCTTTGACCAGGTCGGATGTCGAGTTGGATGGGATCCCAGCTTGAATCATGAAATGGTAGATAGAGGACCTGCACCCAGGTCCTTTAGGGGGAGTTCCACTCTAGTATGATGAGGAATGGCTCCCTATCCAATAGGAGGTACCACTCGGTAGATAGAGGACTCATGCCCTGGTCCATCAGGGGGTTCCACTCTAGTATCTCTAGTGATCCTCTGACAAATAATTATTGTCGTTGGGAGTTTCCTAAATAAGTGTCACCCCTATTACATCTCACATATCATATAAAAATAACCTATCAAGGCCACTATCACATTTTATGCAGAAAAATACTTAGGATATGCTACTTATAGGCCAAAAATCAACTAAAAATGAAGGACATATGAGATGTTGAAGTTTCTTTAGATGTAAAAAAGGGGTCAATGGAGTGTGAGGGGACCCACATGGTGTGTGGTCCTGTCACATCTTGTTACTGATCTGAAAGGTACATGTTTAACCTTAACATGGATTTTCCTTTTCATTGACGGGGAAGGCTCAATATTGAATTGGGAGGATACCTATAACGGCGATGTCATAGATTTTTTTTGACTCTAAGATTTAATCGCCTTTTTCTATAGGGTGGAAAAGGGTTACACATATTCTAACAAGGTTAAACATCATGTATTGGTTCTACATACAAGTCGTGAAAGGCTTCATGCTATGATAGGTATATGTCGTGATGAGTCCTTAAATGTCATGAATGAATTAAATATCAGTTTTTAATTTGTGATGTTGGTGTTTAATTCGAGGTGACATGTTTTTTTGGAGGTTATAATAATTAACTATTTCATTTCATGTAATGGGATTACACATCATGTAATACCCCGACTGCAGTTTTTAAACAGGTAGTGTAGCCAAGATATTTTTCTTTCCTCCACTCCAATTTCTTCATCTTCGACCGAAGGCCTTCCCCAAAAGATCTAAAAGCCTTCCAACCCTTCGGTATCATCTCGT
This sequence comes from Viscum album, assembly GCA_963277665.1. Lineage (NCBI taxonomy): Eukaryota > Viridiplantae > Streptophyta > Magnoliopsida > Santalales > Viscaceae > Viscum > Viscum album. The sequence continues at coordinate 766,869,028 of OY728163.1, forward strand.
TCGGTGTTTGATAATTATTGCTCTTGAGTTGTGATACCGAGGTAAGCATTCTACCACATTCCTTGTCTTTCTCTCTTTCTCATCCATTCAGTTTTCAATGGATCATCTTGAGATTGATGTATTCATTCTATGTGGTGTTGAATCTCATTTCTCAATTGGGTTTCGATGCCTTCTCCACCTTTGTTCTAATTTATGGGTGTCGTTATGAGTGTTGAGTTTTGGGAAAAGGTAGGTGGTTTTATCCTGATTAATAAAATTAATTATACTTGAATTGGATTATTAATTTCAATTGTTTATTTTAATTTAATTTCTTATACCCTCTTTAATTGATTTAGTAAAATCCAATTCCAGTTAATTATGAAATTTGAAAAGGTTTTAGTATGAGAAATTGGGAAACACCCAATTCTAGTGAATTGGGTTGTGTTTTTGGAAATTTAAATTGGATGATTTAAATTTATAGAAATGATTTAAATAAATTTTTGAATTTAATTGTTGATATTAATTGATAAATTGATGGAATTGGTTTTGAATGGATTTTAAACTTGTGAAAATGGATTAAAATGATTTGACATAAACCCAGTGGTTTTATCTTGTTAAAGAGGCATGTTTTAATAATCATTTTGGTTTTAAATGGAATATTTCCATTGAAATGGAAGAATGATATTTAGTTTTATTTTAAGAACACTTGAAATAATACTCCCATAATTTATTTTGTAAGAGAACATGTAATACATTGGTAGTTGGTGAGTTATTTGGCCACACTATACATTAATACAACGTTCTAAAACATACATGCAGCAGGTCATATACCTAAGGGGATGGTGAGGAGTTGCATTTGGACTGTGTTAGGGGGACGTGTGTATACACATATTGTTGAGACCACTTAGAGAGTGCAGAGTATTGTATCCAAAAATACTATCATACCTATTTGGAGGTTGACCATGTTTTCACTTGTTATTTATATTTGAGATAAAAATGTATGCCAATGTTATAAAACTGCATTTCATCCCTTCTAAATTTACATAAACTATTTTATGTAACTGTTTTATTTAATCAATTGTTTTAGAAATATTCCATCACTTGTAAAGAATTTTCTTATAGTATTATCCATCATTTTAATTATATAGCATGATTTGTTTAAATATGATTTAAAATGACAAACCTATTTATCTATAAAATTGAGATAATTCCTTTAGTTAATTATTTATTATAATCTATTATGTAATCCTTGGTGAGAACCTACTTGTATTTTTAGATCACACACTTGTGGTTCTTTCAGGAATTTTTTGGATTATATCGTTCCATGGTTAAACAGGGGAAAGGGATCACATGGAGGTGGATCTAGATGTTGAACAATGGACTTAGTGAGTCGTGTACATAGGGACTTGGTTAGAATATCCCTATTTTGTTACATGGGTTATAGTACTTCTTATGCATTGTTGTATTCTAGTACATTATTCCCAATGGGGTTTCTTTTGATATGCATAATGTCATTATTCTTTTACTTACACACTGTTAGTGGCATAATTGTTCCAACTTGCAATATGTATGATGATAAGTTTTAGTTGTCGACCGATGGGTTTAGGAACACACTTAGGTCTATGTAAGGTCTATATTGGATATCAGGCATCTAGTTTAACTGGGATGATTAGTGATAAAGTGGTATCAGATCCTAGTAGGTCTTTTTTCTTGAAGTCTGTATACATTTGTGAAATCTTGTTGGGACTTAGGAGGTAGTTGTGATTGAGTGTCTGGAGAACACTAAACCAATTAACCTAAAGTCACCAAGGGTGGTTAGGGAAAGAATAATTTTTTATTAGTTCTATTGTTTTCCCCATTTTGATTTGAATAGAGTGAAATCCAATTCTATTTTGTTCTCTATTTTGAGAATAATTTTCCCTCATTGATCAGTTTGAGTGTTAATCTGATGTATTCGTTATTTTCTACTGATGTAGTGGAGCATCATGCCACCTATAAGACATGTGAAAAATATCTATAATTAGGATACTATTGAACCTTAGCAAGTGAGTCTTGTTGTTGATCTAAATCTAGTTGAGGTGATCGTGTTCACTGTCTAAGTTCTGGGACAAGCACCACCTTCAATCCCCGTTCAGGATCCAACTATGGATCCTTAGGGGGATGAAATCATTCTCAAGAGTTCCTTCACAAGAAGCCACAAGTTTTCAAAGGATCCACAGATCCTCAACATGCCGAGGAAGGTTTGGGAAAGATAAAATGTATATTTGAGTTCTTGGTGACACCAAATGGGATCAAGATGAAGTGTGCCACCTTTATGTTAGAAGGACCAAGATGAGATTGTGGGGCATGATTGTGACGATAAATGAAAATGAGGTATAAGAGTGGAAAGGCTTCAAAGTTCTTTTCACCAACTAGTTTCAATTTTAGTTAATGGTTTTATCCAAGGATGTATTGTTTTTCAAGCTTGAGCAGTTCGATAAAATCGTGACTTAGTATTCAAATTGCTATGCTGAGATGGTGCAGTTTTCCAAAGAGATTATATCAAATGAGGGGATGAAGACTCGAAGGATCACGTTGGGACTTCAATAAAATATTTTTTCCCAGTTATTCTTGCTAAAGCTACCCACTTATGCTGATGTGCTATATAGGGTGATGATGGTGGAGATGGGCATAGCTGGAAAGTCAGGGTTATCCAAAGTTCCTTTTTCTCCTAGGGGTGGGGTGAGTTCCTTCAAGGAAAAATAAATCATGAGGATTCTTATGGAAGTTCTTGATAGAAGAGTCATTCAATAACACCCACTGTTCCATGAGGAATTCCATTGATTTTATATCAGTGTGAAAAAAACAACACATTCTTAGAGGGTTTTCACTAAATAACCCAAGAACTATAGTTCCTGCAGTCATTAAGGGCACTTATAGATATTCTACCATAACTTTTCTACTCTGCATTGAATAACTGGATCATCAAATACTCTTAAAATTGTGGGACAATTAGATGATTCATGTGTAATAGGTTTCCAACCATAGACATATCGAAAAAATATTCTTCATGCAGTGGAAGAGTCTCTTGAGGAATCAGACATGGGTCTAGTGAATTTGAGAGGTACCATCACGATAGATTTTTTATTAGTGACTGCTCTATTTGATAATGGTTCTTCTCATTCATTTATTTCAACATGTATGGTTATTTTTCTAAATCCACTGATAGATATTTTATCTTGTACAATGAATATTACTAAACCCCTTGGTATGAAGAGAGACCAAGGTGTCTGTTGTCCTTCTCGTTCCTTCTCTCTATCAGATGTGAAGATGGATTGGAATTTTTTGGTTCCTAATACGAGATCTCTTGATATCATATTCGAAATTGATTGGCTAATTTCTAATAAAGAATCAATTGAGTTTTATCATTAGTGGTTCTACTTTACTACACCCAATAGTGTGTCTATTTTCTTTCAAGGAGATTGGGACCTCGGTTTGAGTAGATATAGACCAGATTATCTAGATTTGGGGAAAGTAATATAAGTTTTTTCTTTTGATTTGGGTAAATAATATTTTAGCGGCGATCTCCCCCCAATTTTTGTCGAGTTTCCTAACATGTTTCCTTATGATTTCACTAGTTTCCCCTGGTAATGGAGGTTTAGTTTTCTATTGACTTAATGTCAGGTACTCAATCTGTTTCAATTACCTCTTACCATATGGAACCAGATGAACCGAAAGAGCTGAAGTCCCAATTGAATGATCTTATTGAGAAATCATGTCACCTTGGGTGGTGTTGATTATCTTCCCCAAGAAGGCTGATGATTCCATTCACCTATGTATTCATTATCTAAAGATCAATTGATTGACGGTAAATAAAAAATACATGTTTCCACAAATTGATGATACTTTTGATCGGTTAAATTGGGAAAACTGGTTTTCAAAGATTGGCCTTAGATCTAGTTTCTATTAATTGGGAATAAAAGAATTTGACATCCATAAAACTTTGTTTCAGATAAGGTATGACCATTATTAGTACCTTTTTATGAACTTTGGTCTTAAAAATTCTCCTAGAGTTTTCATGGCTTTGATGAATATAGTTTTCTATTAATATATGGATACCTTTGTGGTCGTATTTTTAGAAGACATCCTTATCTACCCCATGTTCAGGGAGGATCAAGTGCATCATCTAAGAAAAATTCTGAGTATAATGAGAAATCATCTACTTTATTCCATGCTTTCAAAGTGTGATTTATATATTCAAGAAGTGAAATTTTTGGGGCATGTAGTTTCTGAATGGGGTACATCAGTTGATCCTAAGAAGGTAAAGGATGTTATGACATGGGAGAAACCACACAATGTCCTCAAGATATAGATCTTCTTGTTTGTATCCAAATATTACCATAGGTTCATAAAGAACTTCTCGAAGTTGTCTTATCTAAATATTTCTCTAACCTAGAAAGGGGGTGATGTTTTTTTGTAATGATAAATTTTAGAATTATTTTGTTGAGCTAAAATTCCTTTTGACTACTGAATCTATGTTAACTATTCCAGAGGTTGAGCTGGGATATGTGGTCTTTTGTGACACATCGGGTTCAGGCTAGGGTTGCATTCTTATGCAGGGAAATCATATAGTTTCTTATGTACATCATCATCTCAAGCCACATAAGAATAATTATCCTACCCATGACCTTGAACATGCTGTTGTGATGAACATGCTTAAGAGTTTGTGGAATTACCTTTATAGTGAATGGTTTACTATGTATTTAGACCACCAAATCTTGAGTTATATATTCTCTCAAAAATATTTAAATCTTCACCAGAGGCATTGGGTGGAGTACATGTAATCTTTTGACATTAACATTGCCTATACCCAAAGGAAAGGGAATGTCATTAGAGGTTCGTTGTGTAGGAAAACTCCAACCCATGCAGTGAATAAATCTTTAGAATAGTGGAATTTAATGGTTATCTTTGAACATTTTCATACTGCAGTTCTAGAGAAATTGGATGAAGTTTCTTTATCTACAATTCAGTGTAAATCTTCTATTCTTGAGATGATTATTCAAGACCAAGATCTTGATGAGTAATTCTATAGTAATAAAGAATATTTTTATGATGGGGAGACAGTTTCCCAGTATTTTTTCTCTAATGACGGTGTTCTATGTTTTCAAAATCAATTCGTTGTTCTGTTTTCAAAATGGAAGGATTTAATGGGGGATTTTCATAATTCCTAGTGGTTGGTGTACCCAAGGACCAAAAAGATGTTCTATGACAAGTGGAAGTAGTTATGTTGGCTAGGAATTATATGGGGAATTTCTGAGTTTGTCTTGCATTTCTATACATTCAATCAGGTTAAGGACAAGCCCCAGAACCCTTTGGGACTTCATCAGCCACTTCCAATCCCTACATGGAACTGGGATGATGTCTCTATAGAATTTTTGGTTGTCTTTCCATGTACCTAGATAAAGAAGAATACAATATGGGTTATGATCGATAGACTTACCAAGTAAACTCACTTCATACACATTCGTGATACGACAAAAGTTGAGGAGTTGGGAAATATCTACGTGAAAGAGATTGTTTGTTAGCATGGAGTTCCATCTACTATAGTATCTCATAGTGACCCTTAGTTCACTTATCAATTTTGAAGAGGCCTTCATAAGGAACTGGGATCTCATGTCCATTTGCGAATAGCTTGAAATCTATAGTCTGATTTCCATATAGAGAGAGCTATACAAATTCTTGAGGATATGCTTTGTGCCTGTGCTATAGACTTCAACATGGCTTGGGATAATTACTTAGGACTATTTGACCTTTTATATTACAATAGTTACTAGTCATTAATCAAAATAGATCGTTTTGAGGACTTGTCTAGTCAGCCATGTGAATCTCAATTTTTTTGTTCAGAGATTATTGAATGATTCGTGTTAGGACCAAGTTTGGTGCAGGATATGAAAAAAAGATTCAGTTAATTCATCCGAGAATGATGAAAGATCAGAGCCTGATATATGTATTATTTTGATAATCATAGTATACCTTTTGTGTTCTCATTTGGTGAACATGTTTTCTTGAAATATTCTCCCAGTTTGGGTCATCAATGGCGTGGGAGGTAAGGAAAACTTTCTCCTCGTTTTGTGGGACCTTTCAATGTTGTTTAACAGGTGGGGAAATTTTCCTGTTGTTTAGTACTTCCACCATATTTGACATTGATACATATATTGTTAGATGTATCACAGTTTAGAAAGTATCTCTCTGATCTATCTCATGTTTTGAGCTGGAGTGATCTAGAGATTGAACATGATTTATCTTTGACTAAGCAGCTAGTCAAGATAGTTGATTCTAAGACCAAGGTACATCATGGGAGTCAGATACCTTTGGTTCTTGTGCTTTGGTATCATGGTTCAAATAATTATGATATTTGTTAATGAAATACACTTATGAGAGAGTAGTAGCCTCATATTTTTGACATGGAAGCTACTTCATAGGATTTTTGGGGACATAATGTTCTTTGGTTGGGGAGGCTCTAAGATCCCATTTCCATTCTAACATGTAGATCATTTACCTTTCCATGAGTTTTCCTTTTAATTTATGGGGTAAGGTCGATATTGAATTGGTAGGATACCTAAAATGGTGGTGTTAGATATTTTTTGGACTCTAAGCATTAATATCCCTTTTTTGTAGGATGTTAAATGGTTATATGACATGTAACAAGGATACATGTCATATAATAGTTACACATAAAAATCATGAAATGATTTACATTATGATGGGTATACATCACAATGATTCCTAAAATTTCATTAATTAATTAGTGATCAATTTTTAATTTAGAGAATCAATGATTAAGTGAAGGTGACACATTTTTCGGTGGTTATGAGAATTAACTATTTTACGTCGTGTAATGGGATTACACATCATTTAATATCCTTAAATTGGTTCTTAAATGGTCATTTTGGTTAGGATTTTTTTCTTTCCTCAACTACCGTTTCTTCATCCATGAATAAAGGCCTTCCCCAAGCGATCTAGTAGGTTTCAGACACTTCCGGATGCATTTATTCTGTAGTCGATCATCATTATGCTTGCAGTGTGATTCCTGGGTAATAATTCTTCCCTATTCCTTGTCTTTATCTCTTCCCCATCCATTGTGTTTTCAATGGATCATCATGAAACTAATGGATTCATGACCTGTGGTGTTGGATCTTGTTTATAGGTTGGGTTTTGAGGTCTTCTCCACTTTCATTCTCATTGATGGGTGCCATTACGAGTGTTATGTTTTGTAAAATGGTAGGTAGTTCCATACCGATTATCCAAATTTATTAACCATGAATTTCTTCATTTACTTCAATTGTAAATTTAATTTAAATTTATTATACTTACATTCAATTGATTTAGTGAAATACAATTCTAGTGAATTGAGAGATTTAAAATTATTTTGGAATGAGAAATTGGAAAAAACCCAATTCCTATGAATTGGGGTGTGTTTATAGAAATTTAAATTGGTTGATTTAAATTAATGGAAATTTTTTTAAATTAAAATTTAGAATTTAATTGTGGATATTAATTGTGAAATTTATGGAGTTGGTTTTGAATGGATTTAAAACTTGTGAAAATGGCTTGAAATGTTTTTGTAACACCCCAAGATTTTATAGTGTGTTATTTCTTCAAAATAATTCAATAACTTTCATTACACGAAACACCAATTTCAATTACACCATGACTTACCAAAAAAGCCATTAAAAGAGGTCATGAATAGTATTAACTAAATTTTAAACTTTATATAATCCTTATAATTTTAGAATCCATATTATGAGTTTCTTAGTCATAATGCAAGAACAGATTCATTTTAAGTATTTCACTTTTATCAACTTTTGATAGTGAAACCTTTTTAAATACAATATTTTAAACTTTTTGACTAAATGGAGACATCAAAAAATTTAAAATTAAACATCCCAAGCTTCCACGGTACGCTTTCCTTTGAATAAAACAGTAGCGTGTGTTGTACGCAACTTCGAGTTCTAACACACCGTAACCAATCAAACTAGCTGTTATGAATAGTAATACCTACTTTTTAAAGTTATATATATTTTATATTTTAAAATGGACTTCATTTTTGGATTCGGAATATCAAATTTATCCTAAGGTGAAATTTTGGTACTTTTTGGATAACTTTCATATTTTGATGAATAGTGAAAATTACTAAATTTTAATTAAAAACAACTTTTTTAATCAAAATAATTAATAGTGATAAATTATGAATTTGAGTGGTTTTAAAGTATATTTAGAATATATTTTTACTATTTAATATAATGTTGGTCATTGGACATAATTTTACAATTAAACCGAACATAAACAAGTGTCAATCTTTTGATAGTTATTATCTCTTAAAAACACGCTTTTTGTTTTGACAGCGGGAATTAATTTTAAATTAATTTCTGCCACTTCTGTGTTTAGAATTTAGGAAAATAGATTACATATTTGGAATAAGGATGTTCAAATTGTGTAAATTGGTAACTTTTATTTTTAGACATTTTGAATAATTACTGCGGTAAATATTTTATTTACCATGGTTAAGGGTAAATCCGGTAAATAAGGGTTAAAAAAATAATATTATAATAATCCTAAATTACCCTAAAACGTGTCTTAACCCTATTGGTTGATAAATGGTCGACCATGGGCATCTTTGGGTCAATTTTGGGACCCCATTGATCCACTTGTAAGTGATAATGACACTTTATTTTAATTAAGTTAAAATGAATACAAAAATGGCATAAGCTTACATCTTTTAGAAGAACAATTTTTACATAGGGTTATACATGTTGGATTTTCGATTATAAATATTAATTAGAAAGCTAAAAAGATTTCCTACATAATGATATTTTATTTATAATTTTTAGACATTAAATAATTTATTTTATTTATGACACAATGATGATGCAGTAATTACTATAATAGTGAAAAAATTAAAATAATTGATATTATAAATACCCAAATAAATATAATATGAAACTTTTAATGAATTAAACTAATTTTCTAGGATAATATGATATATTAGGATTGATTTAATTGACTTTTTTCGAAGTAATCAATCTGTTATGAGTTTCACAAAAATCAACTATTGAATAGTGTCAAAATTGACATAAAAGAGTTCTTAAAAAAAATATTATATTATTAATTGATATTAAATTCCTAAAAATCTAAGGTTCGGACAAGAGACTTATATCAGGATAGGTTCATCATTAATGGACCACTTGGGGGTCGCTTGGATGTATATAGTAAGTTTATTAACCATATTATATAAAAATACAAAGAGACATTGTAAAAGTGAAACTAATTAACTTAGAGTTAATACTTAAAGATAAGGTTAATATAAGTACCCAAACCTGTCTAAATTCTATTGGTTGAGTGGTTTGCGACCTATCCCCACCTTAACCTTTGAATAATCAACTTTGGAGCCTTTAGAAACCGAATATGAATTTATTATAAATTAATATTTCTAGCTTTTCCAAAGGTGCCCCTCACCCCTCTTATAAAAGGGCACTCCTCCTTCTCTTTTCCTCACACCTCTCAAGCCACTTGGCTCGTCCAAACTCTACCCAACTAAGCTCCCCACATCCCTCTACTCCTCCTTGAAGCTTCCCCTTAGGCAGAAAGCATTTCAACAAGTCCTTTGGTTCCAACCAAAGTGAGTTACCTAAATTAAAGGTAACGATTTCTCTTAAATTATTTTCATTTATTTTGCTTCTTCAACCCCCAAACTCTTTTTATTTCCTTTCTTTTGTAACAACACCAGTATCCTAAATATACTAGGATGTTGTTATAAGAAGGATTCAAACTACACATACACACAACTCCATCTAATGGATGACGAACATAATGTTTCTGTGGATGGCAAACTAACGCCTCACGAAACGATGATTGTTCAAATACATCTTACCGCCTCTCATGGTGGCCATTATGATGGTACTGTAATTAAATATGATGTTAATGATATATATTGTATATATAATCTTCTGTAATTCCATTTTATTTCATACCATTATTCGTTTCATGTTGTATATACATACGATAATTTCATTTGAGGAAGTGCGGACTACCGCCCCCTTAAAATGATATGACTCGTTCATACCACACATGGAACGTATAAAGGATGGTGTTAATGAACTTAAGTAACATATATAAAATATTATATTATACTGGAATAGTAATATACCTATGTATCATTTGTATTCGATTCTTTTAAAATAAAAATTAAATGGAAGTAGCGTTCGTGCGTACGTACGGACTACCGTCTCCACGAACGCGATGAGATTCATTTTCCATCGTATCCATTCAAGTATAATTATCATTTGATGATTTAAAAATGATGTTTAAGGACTTGATACCATTCTGGATTTGAATAATATACAACCTATCCTTTACAAACATGTCTTACGTAACAAAACATACAAAAGAAAACAAGAAAGTTCACACCCGAAACAACGATAATACTAAGATATTATTATCAAAACAATATTAAAAGATCATATATGATATCATATTAATGTATATGATTCTTGTATAATTTAGTAACAATTATTTCACTATTATACAGGAGGTTAACCTACCCCAACCAAGGAAAAGTACAAGGTAAGGGTTATTTCACAATCTCTTCATTATCCGAGGTTGTTTATACGTAATAATCTACTGGGATCTCTTTATCATCCACATCCATGTTTCTTAAAAATGTATTTCAAAACATTTTTACTATTTACAAGAATATGGGTTTAAGTCATTTATACCCTTGTTTGACTTTTTATAAGAGGTTTATAAAGGAATCTTTCCGTCGTTTTCAAAACAAGGTCCTTTTTAACCTTTTCGACTGAATTGAGGTAAGAATGTTTTTTTTAACTTATACGGCGGGTGCGGTTATTTTCCGCCGTTATAAAATCGTCGAAGCTTTCCATACAATCTTATAAGAATATTTTCAAAGAAAATGTTTTATTTTATATGGATCTTAAATGATTTCAAAATAAAAGGAGATACTTCTTTAAAAAGAATTTTGATTTCATCTATGTCAACATCCTTTGATGGATTTTAAGATTATTTGAAGTTGATTTATTATGATACAAAACTTCTATATTGTATTGAAGTTTTTGTGATATGTTTGACTATGGATGTGCTATTTTTATACCATTCATAGTTTATGGTGAAATTATTGACATTTCGTATGCTAGTTTTAATACGAATGTTTATGTTATGTTTAAACCTTTTCATATGGGAATGCATTGGACTTAATAAGTGACGGGTGGAGCCCGCTATAGCTCCTCGATGCATCGGTAGGTCTCATGAGACAAACTAGTGTCTTGGCACAAGGCCTTGACAAAATCTTATTTGTAGTCTTGGCACGAGGCCTTGACTATGTGGTTATGATAGTCTGGCATTATGCATTCCAACATTATGAAAGTGGTTATTGATTTTTGCATGTGATTATTTGATTAGTAGAATATCCATGTGAATAAGTAAATGGCATTATTTCATTTTATTTATGCCATACCATGTTGAAAGTTCATATTTAAAAGGCTTTTGTTTTAGTTATACATTGCCTTAAATGTTTATTCTTATTTATGAAAGTTTCCGCTATATTGTTATCCTTACTGGGCATTTGAGCTCACCCCTTTTCTATGTTTTATTTTTCCCAGGAAGTGAAGATGTAAGTTATGAATGACCTGCAGGGATATTATGAGGGGATTATAATGTGGATTGTGGAAACATTATGTTGTTGTAGTAGTTTTTCACTTTGAAATGTAATGTAAAACTTTATGATTATATCTAGTGTTTCCAAGGCTACTAAACCAATCGGTCTTTCGGGATTTGATCTTTCTTGTGATCATGCCAATGTTATGTAATAATGCACCGACTCTGGGTAAATGGGGTCGGGGCGTTACAGTTGGTATCAGAGGAAGTTTAGTACAAACCTTGGAAGCTAGATTTAGATAAACTCTGATTAGAGCACGTAGACCTAAGATGAACTTTGAGGATTAGTATAGAAGAATTTCCTAGAATTTTGGTATTGTAGAGATTTTGTGAGTTTTCCAAGCAATACATCCCTGTCTGGATACGAGCAGGTAGAGGCGGCTCTGGCACAGATGTACCTAGGGGTAAAACCCGAAAACACCGCTTTGAGCTAGACTCGAACGGGAACTGGTGCACGACAACGGGCCTTGCTGCACTCTTGGTTACGACACTCCCGGGGGATATGCTTAGAATAATTCTCATTTTCTTTACAAACCATTATGAAGGGTTTATGAGTATATACTTCCTCAAAGAAAACATTTTTATGATTATGGATTATATCCATAAATAGTTCAATTTATGTTAAGTGTTTTATAAGTATGGGATTATGTATTTTGACTCATAAACTAATCTAGTTTATGCCATTGTTTAGAAATGGCGCCCAGTAGAAGGAATGATAACTCTAGAAATGCACATGATTCAAAGAGAAGGAAGGATCATATCTCTCATGGTCTTAAGCTAGAATTTATAAGAGAAATAGTCTCCCATGTATTATCATCATATGAAGAAATAATATCATGTGTTGATAAGATAAGTAAAGAGTTTACTGAGTCTTATGGCTTTGAAGGGAAGCAAGAGAAGAAAAGGATGGAAGAGAGAAAGATGGATAAAGGGAAGAGGGAAAAGAAGAATTTTCCCATATGTGGTAACTGTGGAAAGAATCACCCTGGAACTTGCCTGAAAGGAATGGGAGTTTGTTATAAGTGTGGAGGAAAAGGGCACAAAGTACGTGACTGCAAGGGTAAGAAAATGGTTTCAAATGTACAATGCTTCATTTGCAAGGAGTTTGGACACTACGCGAACCTATGTCCTAGTCATCAGACTATGCCGCAAATGATGCTATTGGATAATAATCAAGTTATGATACTACCACAGATGAAGAGGAATGATTAGAGTTCTTATGTTGATTATGTCAATTGAGTGTTGTATCAACAATGTACTTGTTACAATAATCATGGAGTATATAAGGATTGTACTGCAGTACTATTTCATTAAGGACTTGAGATTGTGAGGAACAAAGAAAAGTGACTCAATAGCAGGATAAATTTTTGGAAAATATATGGTTGAGAGAATGATAAATCATAATATAGTTCTGATACTGAGGTAGTGATTTTGGAATAATATGTGATTGTTTTGGATAAATTATATTGGATATTCTTGACTACCTTGGAACTGATTAATGATTTGTATATTCCATCATTGTTGGGGTTTAAAACATTTTTGGATTAATGAAGTATATCCAGCATTCTATATGGAATAAGGGAGCAGGAATGTAATCAATAAGGAATATGGTAATACATGATGAAGGTATTCATATGCTATTAAGGGGTAAAAAGGATCTATATTATGTTTACCTTCCTTATGAATGTTGGACTGTGAGTTTGGACAGAAGTATTTTGGATAGTTCTAGTTTGGATTATTTTGGATTGCCATAAAAGGACAACCCGGAGGTCGGGCGGTAACCCGTCGCGTTCGGCAAGGCTGCGAGACTTGAACCCGCAACCGAAGGGCGACAAGGGTGTATCACCTACCACTGGACCATGAGATGTCCTGGATTAAATAATGTAGTTTTTATTAAAAGATCATGTAGATAAATTATAAATTCGTTTATTTTGGAACCCTATACGAATAGTGTAAATAGAATTTTTTTTACATTCTATTATCTTTTAGAGTAAAAGATGAATTTGTGGTAGAAATTTATTAATGGATAAAACTCTAATTATAAAGTAATTATATCTCCTTATGATCTTATACAATCTCATAAATAAATTCCACAACATTAAGAAAAGGAACTTAGAACAAAAATGTTGTCCTAGATGGTACCTTAAATCATCACTAATTTATGGCTTTGGGATTGTTGGCCTTTTTATAGCCATGTTCTCTACCACTCTCCATCAGATAATTGATGGTAAGATTTTTCTTCCATATCCATATTTTCCTACATGGAACCCTAGTATGTGTTATTTTCGGTAATCTGCATACTTTCGACTCTTTATTTTAAATAGAGGCCTCATTAATTCATTTTTCGATGTGGGATTTCAACTAGGATATTTTGAAATGTCAAAAATGTGTTATCCTAATACCCTATGTTTTGTTGAACCGATGGTATTTCAATTCATCATAGATTGATGAATTTGAGGAACTCAATTTTATACTTGTTTGTGATTGATGACCTCAATCACTACCTATAAATATTTACGTTTTTCCTCCAATTATATGTCTCTAATTGCCACCAATGTTCTCCTAATCGAGATCATAATTTGGTGGTGACCCTTTAATTTCTCTTTTCCCCATATTAGGACTAAATTTTAGTAACCCAATTTCCGATGTGGGTTTTCCCACAAAGATATTTTCTATTTTCAACCTTTTATTTTCGAAGAACAATTTCAAATTGCGAGGACGCAATTTATTGAAGGAGGGGAGAATGTAACACCCCAAGATTTTATAGTGTGTTATTTCTTCAAAATAATTCAATAACTTTCATTACACGAAACACCAATTTCAATTACACCATGACTTACCAAAAAAGCCATTAAAAGAGGTCATGAATAGTATTAACTAAATTTTAAACTTTATATAATCCTTATAATTTTAGAATCCATATTATGAGTTTCTTAGTCATAATGCAAGAACAGATTCATTTTAAGTATTGCACTTTTATCAACTTTTGATAGTGAAACCTTTTTAAATACAATATTTTAAACTTTTTGACTAAATGGAGACATCAAAAAATTTAAAATGAAACATCCCAAGCTTCCACGGTACGCTTTCCTTTGAATAAAACAGTAGCGTGTGTTGTACGCAACTTCGAGTTCTAACACACCGTAACCAATCAAACTAGCTGTTATGAATAGTAATACCTACTTTTTGAAGTTATATATATTTTATATTTTAAAATGGACTTCATTTTTGGATTCGGAATATCAAATTTAGCCTAAGGTGAAATTTTGGTACTTTTTGGATAACTTTCATATTTTGATGAATAGTGAAAATTACTAAATTTTAATTAAAAACAACTTTTTTAATCAAAATAATTAATAGTGATAAATTATGAATTTGAGTGGTTTTAAAGTATATTTAGAATATATTTTTACTATTTAATATAATGTTGGTCATTGGACATAATTTTACAATTAAACCGAACATAAACAAGTGTCAATCTTTTGATAGTTATTATCTCTTAAAAACACGCTTTTTGTTTTGACAGCGGGAATTAATTTTAAATTAATTTCTGCCACTTCTGTGTTTAGAATTTAGGAAAATGGATTACATATTTGGAATAAGGATGGTCAAATTGTGTAAATAGGTAACTTTTATTTTTAGACATTTTGAATAATTACTGCGGTAAATATTTTATTTACCATGGTTAAGGGTAAATCCGGTAAATAAGGGTTAAACAAATAATATTATAATAATCCTAAATTACCCTAAAACGTGTCTTAACCCTATTGGTTGATAAATGGTCGACCATGGGCATCTTTGGGTCAATTTTGGGACCCCATTGATCCACTTGTAAGTGATAATGACACTTTATTTTAATTAAGTTAAAATGAATACAAAAATGGTATAAGCTTACATCTTTTAGAAGAACAATTTTTACATTGGGTTATACATGTTGGATTTTCGATTATAAATATTAATTAGAAAGCTAAAAAGATTTCCTACATAATGATATTTTATTTATAATTTTTAGACATTAAATAATTTATTTTATTTATGACACAATGATGATGCAGTAATTACTATAATAGTGAAAAAATTAAAATAATTGATATTATAAATACCCAAATAAATATAATATGAACCTTTTAATGAATTAAACTAATTTTCTAGGATAATATGATATATTAGGATTGATTTAATTGACTTTTTTCGAAGTAATCAATCTGTTATGAGTTTCACAAAAATCAACTATTGAATAGTGTCAAAATTGACATAAAAGAGTTCTTAAAACAAATATTATATTATTAATTGATATTAAATTCCTAAAAATCTAAGGTTCGGACAAGAGACTTATATCAGGATAGGTTCATCATTAATGGACCACTTGGGGGTCGCTTGGATGTATATAGTAAGTTTATTAACCATATTATATAAAAATACAAAGAGACATTGTAAAAGTGAAACTAATTAACTTAGAGTTAATACTTAAAGATAAGGTTAATATAAGTACCCAAACCTGTCTAAATTCTATTGGTTGAGTGGTTTTCGACCTATCCCCACCTTAACCTTTGAATAATAAACTTTGGAGCCTTTAGAAACCGAATATGAATTTATTATAAATTAATATTTCTAGCTTTTCCAAAGGTGCCCCTCACCCCTCTTATAAAAGGGCACTCCTCCTTCTCTTTTCCTCACACCTCTCAAGCCACTTGGCTCGTCCAAACTCTACCCAACTAAGCTCCCCACATCCCTCTCCTCCTCCTTGAAGCTTCCACTTAGGCAGAAAGCATTTCAACAAGTCCTTTGGTTCCAACCAAAGTGAGTTACCTAAATTAAAGGTAACGATTTCTCTTAAATTATTTTCATTTATTTTGCTTCTTCAACCCCCAAACTCTTTTTATTTCCTTTCTTTTGTAACAACACCAGTATCCTCAATATACTAGGATGTTGTTATAAGAAGGATTCAAACTACACATACACACAACTCCATCTAATGGATGATGAACATAATGTTTCTGTGGATGGCAAACTAACGCCTCACGAAACGATGATTGTTCAAATACATCTTACCGCCTCTCATGGTGGCCATTATGATGGCACTATAATTAAATATGATGTTAATGATATATATTTTATATATAAGCTTCTGTAATTCCATTTTATTTCATACCATTATTCGTTTCATGTTGTATATACATACGATAATTTCATTTGAGGAAGTGCGGACTACCGCCCCCTTAAAATGATATGACTCGTTCATACCACACATGGAACGTATAAAGGATGGTGTTAATGAACTTAAGTAACATATATAAAATATTATATTATACTGGAATAGTAATATACCTATGTATCATTTGTATTCGATTCTTTTAAAATAAAAATTAAATGGAAGTAGCGTTCGTGCGTACGTACGGACTACCGTCTCCACGAACGCGATGAGATTCATTTTCCATCGTATCCATTCAAGTATAATTATCATTTGATGATTTAAAAATGATGTTTAAGGACTTGATACCATTCTGGATTTGAATAATATACAACCTATCCTTTACAAACATGTCTTACGTAACAAAACATACAAAAGAAAACAAGAAAGTTCACACCCGAAACAACGATAATACTAAGATATTATTATCAAAACAATATTAAAAGATCATATATGATATCATATTAATGTATATGATTCTTGTATAATTTAGTAACAATTATTTCACTATTATACAGGAGGTTAACCTACCCCAACCAAGGAAAAGTACAAGGTAAGGGTTATTTCACAATCTCTTCATTATCCGAGGTTGTTTATACGTAATAATCTACTGGGATCTCTTTATCATCCACATCCATGTTTCTTAAAAATGTATTTCAAAACATTTTTACTATTTACAAGAATATGGGTTTAAGTCATTTATACCCTTGTTTGACTTTTTATAAGAGGTTTATAAAGGAATCTTTCCGTCGTTTTCAAAATAAGGTCCTTTTTAACCTTTTCGACTGAATTGAGGTAAGAATGTTTTTTTAACTTATACGGTGTTTGCGGTTATTTTCCGCCGTTATAAAATTGTCGAAGCTTTCCATACAAGCTTATAAGAATATTTTCAAAGAAAATGTTTTATTTTATACGGATCTTAAATGATTTCAAAATAAAAGGAGATACTTCTTTAAAAAGAATTTTGATTTCATCTATGTCAACATCCTTTGATGGATTTTAAGATTATTTGAAGTTGATTTATTATGATACAAAACTTCTATATTGTATTGAAGTTTTTGTGATATGTTTGACTATGGATGTGCTATTTTTATACCATTCATAGTTTATGGTGAAATTATTGACATTTCGTATGCTAGTTTTAATACGAATGTTTATGTTATGTTTAAACCTTTTCATATGGGAATGCATTGGACTTAATAAGTGACGGGTGGAGCCCGCTATAGCTCCTCGATGCATCGGTAGGTCTCATGAGACAAACTAGTGTCTTGGCACAAGGCCTTGACAAAATCTTATTTGTAGTCTTGGCACGAGGCCTTGACTATGTGGTTATGATAGTCTGGCATTATGCATTCCAACATTATGAAAGTGATTATTGATTTTTGCATGTGATTATTCGATTAGTAGAATATCCATGTGAATAAGTAAATGGAATTATTTCATTTTATTTATGCCATACCATGTTGAAAGTTCATATTTAAAAGGCTTTTGTTTTAGTTATACATTGCCTTAAATGTTTATTCTTATTTATGAAAGTTTCCGCTATATTGTTATCCTTACTGGGCATTTGAGCTCACCCCTTTTCTATGTTTTATTTTTCCCAGGAAGTGAAGATGTAAGTTATGAATGACCTGCAGGGATATTATGAGGGGATTATAATGTGGATTGTGGAAACATTATGTTGTTGTAGTAGTTTTTCACTTTGAAATGTAATGTAAAACTTTATGATTATATCTAGTGTTTCCAAGGCTACTAAACCAATCGGTCTTTCGGGATTTGATCTTTCTTGTGATCATGCCAATGTTATGTAATAATGCACCGACTCTGGGTAACTGGGGTCGGGGCGTTACAGTTTTGATAGAAGACCATTGGTTTTATACCATTAAAGAGGAATGTTTTTCAAAATAATTTTTGTTTTAAATTGAAAATTAACATTAAAATGGAAGAATTTGATTTTATTTTATTTTATACATTCTTAAAATAAAATTTCCATCACTGATTATGTAAGAGAATATGTAAGACTTAGGTAGATTATGAGTTATTTGGACACACACTATGATGTTATAATATTCTATAACATAGATGAAGTGGGTCACATCATTAATGGGAAAGTGATGAGTCTATTTTGGCCAGTGTTAGTGGGAGATGTGTATACAAATATTTTTTAGATCACTTAGGAATTTTGGAGTCCTATAGCTGTAAATACTATCGTACCTATTTGGAAGATGACCATGCGGCTCGCTTTTATTTTATAATTGAGATATATATATATATAATAATCTTGTAAAACTTATTTACATGCATTATGTTTTTACATAAACTATTTATGTTACTATTTTATTTAATCCATTTTTTTAGAAATATTCCATCACATGTAAATCCTTTTATTAAAGTATTTTCCATCATTTGAACTACATAGCATGATTTGTTTCAATATACTTTAAATTTACAAACATTCTAATATTTAAAATGTGAAGTATTCCTTTAGTTAATCATTTATTGTAATCTATTATGGAATCCTTGGTGAGAACCTAATGGTATTTTTAGCTCACACCCTACTTGTGCCTTCGGGTGTTTGTAGATTATCTCTTTCCATGTTTGATCAGGGGAAATGGATCTCTTGGAGGTGGATCCAACTATTGAACTGTAGACTTGGTGAGTTGCATCCTTAAGGAAGTAGGTTGTGTTTCCCTATTTTGGTACTTGGTTTGTAGTATCATGGACTTGTTTATGCCTTATTGTCTTCTAGTACATTACTCCGAGTGGAGTTTCTTTTGATATGCATACTGTCTTGCTACTTTTACTTACACATAGTCATTGAAAAAATCATTCCCTCTTCCATGTTGTATGATTCCATGTGCTAGTCAACGACCCATGGGGATTGGGAATTCCCTTCAAGCTATGTCAGTGCTTTGTTGGTTTTCATTTTACTAGGTTACCTAATTTGGTTCGTCATAGGTCTCACTCCATCGCCTGGCCATGTCCCTGATGGTACATATCTCACTTCCCATACAGGGATATATGGCATGTAGGCTGACTACACAACAAGTTTGATCCACTTAGGGTCCTTCAAATGTTCCCTGGTCATGTCTGTGTATCCATAACATGTTTTTGTACTTTAGTACATGATGCATCTTTCCACATGGGGTTCATCCCATGACTATGATCATGTCTGTGTAGTTTTTCACATAGCGTGTGTCTCGCCATGCCCATACGCATGTAACCCAAGAGAACACACCATGCCACCAACATGCTGTCACATAGTATGTGGGGTTTCCAACAAAACATTTGATATTTTTCTCACCCAAAACCCTAACTATTGAAACAATGGGGTCACACATTGTGTGCTATTTCAAACTACATGTCGAATTGTTGTGATTTTTTCAGAAATTTAGATCAATGTTTGTGTGCTCCATATCTAGATCCACTACCACAGATCTCACATCCGTTACACCTGAAATCAAATGGCATCCATTAATTCATAATTTCCGATAATCCATTGGTCAGAAATTTAATTTCAGTGGGTCCCAATGGTTCACCATTGGCATCATGTTTCTCCCATCACACCTCCATCATCTCTTATCCCATATCCACGAAAAAAATCACTCATTATAATATAATTCATCCCTAAATCAATCATGGATTTCCTATCCTTTCATCATGCATGAAACCATCATGAATTTAGGGGTCCGCTTGGGCTTTGTCCTTCTTGGCAATGTCAAATCGCGACCTTGTGGCTAAATGATGACTAATGTGAAGAAATTGTGAGAGAAAGAAATAAAAAACAAAATTTATCAATCTTTTTCAAGTTTTCTTGGAAAATGATCATTAAACTGGATATACGGGTTGGAAATAAAAGAATAATAAATTAAATATCAGTACGCAAGCGCATGAGATAGTGCACAATTAACACTGATTAAAGAAGGATATTGATCATGCTAAAAAATTTAATAAAATGGGGATGAATACACAAATTATGATTCCTACATGGATATTGGACTTTTTTTCATCTAAGAACACACAATATAATGATTGAGAGGATTATTTGCATCCACTTCTATTTAATCTTCTTTGATCTAGTGTCTTGTCGTCATTAGATGTTGAATTGCCAATAGAGAGGAGGAAGACCACCTCTTGACGATCCCAAGGTTATGAGGCTAACCCTAGGAAAATTTCCATAAGGGTGTATTTAAATTATAAATTAGTTTTATGTGTTTTAATTGTATAAAAAATTTAATTATCCATTTTTATTAAACACACCCGCCAAAGTTCGTGATATTATAAAACACAACTCTAACTAGTTTTACATCACACCTATGGTAAACATTAGGTTCGGAACTCAACCATTGTCATCGATTTTTTATCCAAGATTCTATTTAAGACTTATTTCATTTTACTTAAGAAACTATGTATGCATAACATAAAATATATCTAATATTTTTATAAAATTAATTAATGGAACACCAGGACTTAGAATGACATGATGTCTTAGCACTTATCTCCAAAAATATATTTATAAAAATTTAAAATTCCCACAAGGTAAAAACTGGGTCTCCAAAAAATTCTCTCTATTAATATTTTCATGCCTAAAAAGAAAAAAACTAAGAAAAAATCTCTAGATACTGGGCCCTCATCTAGATCTCCTCCTCCTAAGAACTCTCCTACATGTTCTCATTCTAGAACAAAACTCGAACCCTAGGGACGGTTTGTCCATGCAGTGTCCTCTCCTACCGATCCCCGATCACCACCCAGTGTTTTCCAAAAGTGGACACATCCTCAATGTACAGCTCACCCTAGTGAATAACATATGTTGGGTCATGCACATATCTCCTTAGATACAAAACATGGAATGTGTTGTACACCCGCTCCAAACTATGGGGGTAGGTAAAGGTGGTAAACAACCTCTCTAACCCTCTTCATTATATCGAATGTCCTGATAAACCTCATAGATAACATGACTCCCTAGTTGAATATCTGAAATCCTCATCGTGGGGAGACTCTTAGGAAAATATGGTTTCCCTAATTCAACTAAAAGGGCCTATGATGTCGATCTACATAAGATTTATGATTTCTATGGGCCACCCTCATCTACTCACAGATAAGCTGGACCTTCTCTATCATCTCCTACACCCTCTTTGGACTCATAAGAGATGCCTCACCAATATCATTCAAACAAAAGGGTGACCTACAAGGTCTCCCATATAGGGCCTCAAAAAAGTTCTGTTCTGATAGTGTAGTGGTAGCCATTGTTACATGGAAACTCTACCTAAGAAAAATGATCCACATAACTTTTTATGGAGGATAACATGAAATCCCATAACATACCCTCTAACACTTTGATATTGAACTCGGTCTACCCATGTTTCTGGGGTTGAAAAGCTATAGTCATCCTCAGTTGGGTTTCTAATGCCTCTAGTAGGCCTATCCACAATTATGATGTAAACCATGCATTACGACCAGAGACAATAGTCGAGGTCACTCCATGAAGGTGAAAAATAGACCATACACACATTTTCTCCAAACTCTCCACTAAACCTTACTCCATGATAATACAGAAGTGTGTTGACTTCATGAGTCAGTAAATTATCACCCAGATGGCATCATGGCCCTTCACTATCCACGTATTCCATATCACAAATTCCATGAATATTCCATCCCACTTACACTCTGGGATCTTAATGGGCTACAACAAGAATGATAGTAACTTGTCCTTATCCCTCACCTATTGACATGAGAGGGACTGAGAGATGAACTCATCCATGAATCGTCTCATGCTGGACCACTAAAACTTTCACTTAAGTTCTTTGTACATATTTCCTATAGTGATATGTAAGACTAAAGGATATGTGTATAAATCTCACATCACCTCCTCCCTCATTGTGTATGGGACTGTCATTCATCGCTGGAGAAGGATGACGTGATTTCCTCCTTTAGAGTATCCATCTGGTGAACCTCATATCAATATCTGGTAACACAGGACCTCACAGACGATGTATCCCAACTAAGACTCTTAGACACATTGAAGGAATAGTGGATTCAATACCATCGACTGAAGAAAAGATACACCCTTCTGCTCAACCAGTGTTAGTTGTATAGAATCTAACTACTCCAAATCATCCTACACCAAGAGAGCATGGAACTTCCTGATAAGGGAATTTTATACCACATTGATCTTACCTAATGTATAGACTATCTCAAATTCATTTTCCTACATCAACTCCAACCCGCGCCATTGTCTTAGGATCAATTCCCTCTGTGTTGAGACATACCTGATGTTGGATTTGGTCTCTTAGGACCAACTATGTGTACTTTTATTACATGTATATTCAATGTATTGAATATTAATTAAAATTTCTTATTACATATTGTATTTTGTTTTTCATGAATCTAATGGAGTAATTTACTATATTATAAATCATATTGATAAGGTCATAGAAGTTCCCCTCTATGATGAGAACCTTGATTTTATATGATGATATTCTAAAATAATATTATGTTGTTGGATAACTTACTATGATGGGACACATAGTACTTATACTATCATGTGCGAGTAATCATAATCATGTGAGGCTTCTTCTCATGATGTTCTCACTTGATAATATCCATGATGGGAGATTATGACAATAGACCCACCGGTAGAAATTCCACATGGTTTGGTGTTATCATATATTCTTATCTACAAGTTTGTGTGGCGGTCATTAGACTTTATGATTATTATTAATTCATATTACAACTTGTGTGCTTATATTTATTTCAGAATCCATGATGATAAAATTTCATGGAGAAGTTGGATACGTTTGGTGTGTCAGGAGTTGTATAACATTAATGAATAAGTTGAGGAATGATTTGTCTCATCCATCTTTATGGAAGTTGATATCTCACCCCATTGATTAGAATATAACCATCACATTAAATTCTATTGTAATGGTGTAACAATGTGTTTATTTCAAATAGTAAAAGAAAGAAACATCAAGCATATAGGTTGGTGACATAGATGTGAAACCTTTTTGATGAGATATTTTGACAGAAGGATTATATTACCCAGTCAGCATTAATATGTGGTTTTCGATGTTGCGAATTTATGTTCTTTCTCTTGGGTTCCTTGAACAATTTCCAGATTGTAATCTTGGACATTAGGCAAGCTCGCCTAATTCCAATGAGAAAGAATCATAGATGGTCACACACTATGTGTTATTCATGATCTCAATGAAATTATATTTTTTTATTACAAAATAGTTTTCATAATCTAAATGGTATGTGTTAACATTTGTAACCTAGTACGATTAGGATAAATATAATATTTTTGAGTTCTATTATCTTTTTGAGTGAAATATGAGTTTGTGGGAGAAATTAGTTGAAGGTTGAAACTCTACTTGTCACGTATATATATATATACCCCTCTATTGTAAATTAATTCATAAACTTTAGGAATGTGATATAAAAAAAATGTGTTATCCTAATAACTTATGTTTTGTTGAACTGATGATATTTTAAATCACCATAGATTGAAGGCTTTGAGGCCCTAAATTTTAAACTTGTTTCTGATTGATGACCTCAATCACTCCCTATAAATATTTACGTTTTTCCTCCAATTAGGTGACTCTATTTGATACCAATGTTCTCATAATCAATATCATAATTTGGTGGTGACTTTTTCATTTCCCGTTCCCTCTTATTAAAGCTAAATTTTATGAACCTTATTTCCGATGTGGGTTTTCCACAAAGGTATTTTCTATTTTCAACCTTTTATTTTCAAAGAACAATTTCAAATTGTGAGGATGCAATTATTTGAAGTAGGGTAGAATGTAACACCCCAAGCTTCCATGATACGTTTCCTTTTGAATAAAGCAATAGCTTGCATTGTACGCAACTTCGAGACTCTAACACACCACGACCAGTCAAATTAGCTGTTATGAATAGTAATACCCAATTTTTGATATTTTGTAAATTTTATCTCTCAAAATGGACTTAATTTTTAGATTTAGAATATCCAAATTATCCTAGGGTAAAATATTGGTACTTTTCGGATAAATTTTATATTTTGATGAATAGTGAAAATTACTAAATTTTAATTAAAAACAACTTTTTTAATCAAAATAATTAGTTGTAATAAATTGTGAATTTGAGTGGTTTTAAAGTATATTTAGTATATATTTTCACCGTTTAATACAATTTTGGTCATTGGACATAATTTTAAAATTAAACTGGATATAAACATGTGTCAATATTTTGATAGTTATTATCTCTTAAAAACGCGCTTTTTGTTTTAAAAACAGGAATTGATTTTAAATTAATTTCTACCACTTATTTGTTTTGAATTTGGAAAAATGGATTCCATATTTGGAATCATGATTTCCAAATTATGTAAATATGTAACTATTATTTTCAGACATTTTGAATAATTACTTCGGTAAAAATTTAATTCACCATGGTTAAAGAGTAAATCCGGTAAATAAGGGTAAACAAATAATATTATAATAATAATAAATTACCTAAAACCGTGTTCTAACATTATTTTTTGACACAAGTCCGACCATGGGCATCTTTGGGTCGATTTTGGGACCCCAAGAAGCCACTTGTAGGTGATAAAGACACTTTATATTAATTAAGTTAAAATAAATACAAAAATGACATAAGCATATATCTTTTAGAAAAACAATTTTTACATAGAGTTATATATGTTGGATTTTAGACTATAAATATTAATTATAAATTTAAAAAGATTTCCTATATAATGGTATTTTATTTATAAGTTTTAGACATTTAATAATTAATATTATTTATGACACAACAATGATACAGTATTTTCCTTATTAATTGAAGAATCAAATATATGGTATTATAAATGTTAAAATAAATATAATTTGAAAGTTTTGATGACATCCATAACTTTTATTGGTCATTGGGACATTATAGGATTGCTTAAATGAATTTGGTTTGAATTAATAAAGTTGTTAAGACATTAAAAAAAATCAATTATTGAATAGTGTCAAAATTGACATAAATGATTTTTTAAAACAAATATTATATTATTAATTGATATTATATTCCTAAAAATATATGTTTCAGCCAAATAACTTAAATCATGATATTTTTATAATTAAGGGACCACTTTTGGGTCTCTTGGATGTATATATTAATTTTATTAACTATATATTATAAAAATACAAATTGACATGGTAAGTGTTAAACTAATTAACCAAGAGTTAAAACTAAAAGATATGGTTAATATAATGACCCAAACCAGTCTAAAATCTATTGTTTGAAAGAATTTCTACCCATACCAATATTTAAATTTGAATAATCAACTTTTTATCCATTAGAAACCGAATATGAATTTATTATATATTAATACTTTAAGTTTTTCCTAAAGAGCCCTTCCTCCCCCTTATAAAAGGACACCACTTCTAACCAATTCTTCACACCTTCAAAGCCTTTTGGTTCAGAAAACCCCTACCCGAAGACTCTATCAAATTCCCTCACTAAAACCTAGAGGGATTTTTTTGATCATAAATCCAAAATAAGGATCCCTTTTGATCAAATAAAAAGGAAGAACCCGAAGAAGAGGTAATGTTTTCACCACTCTTTTTCAAGTTCATTTATTCTTCAAATTATTCTTTCTTTGTTATTTCCTATATAAAATAATAAATCTAGTATATTATATATACTGTGATGTTATTATAAAGATGGTACAACCATATTCTATATTCTATCCATCCTTTTAATGACATGTCACCATACGTGCGTACGTACGGCTTATCGTCTCCACGTCGTGGTGTAATTGTTATTCAAAATATTATTATTTGGATGGGTATAATAATGATGTGTAATTAACGTAAATAATTAGTATAACATCATAATGAATATATATATATGATATACCATCCAATTATATATTATTTTAATATCAAAAAAATGATTTTGTCGCTCGTGCGTACGTACGGACTACCATCTCCACGAACGCGATAAGATTCATTCCCCATCGTATCAATTCAAGTATAATTCTAATTTGATGATTAAAATTAATTTTTAAGGACTTGATATCATTATAGATATTAATATATTCAACCAATATATAACAAATATGGATTATGTAACAAAACATATAAAAGAAAAGGATTAAGTTAACACCCGAAACGACAATAATAATAAGATATTATTAACAAAGGAATGTTAAAAGATCATATATGGTATCATATTAATGTATATGATTATTTTATAATTTAGTAACAATTATTTCACCATTATAGAAGAGGTTAGCCTACCCTCAACCAAGGAAACGTACAGGGTAAGGGATTTTCATCTCACTCCTTATTCCCGTGAGATTCATGCCATATTGCCACTATTACCTTTTGTGTGGTTTATGCACTACCTATAATTGTATTCTTTGTATAATACACTTTAATTTATGTGTATTTACATATTCATTGTATGATACCTCTTTCAGGGGTTTTATGATTCATAAGTTACCAAATTGGTAAGGATTAATTTCACAATCTCTTTATTATAGGAGGTTGTTTTTACATAAGTATCTACTGGGACATATTTACTATCCATTTCCATGTTTTATGAAATATTTTTCAAAGGGATTAGTTTAAGAGAATTTTTTACTAAAACATCATTTCAAATGTTTTAAATATTTATTCTTATAAATCTTTCTCATTAATGTCCATGTATTGAAAATGGGTTTTAAGGATTTATTTATATGGACATGAATGTTTTTAAAATGTTAATTCCTTTCAAAAGATTCCAAGTGGTATGGGACACTTTGATTCAAAAATGTCTTTAAATGACTTCTTTTCTAAATTTTTTGACTTTATAATGTTTTCATGAAAATGGAGTATTTCTCTCAAAGTGTTTTACAAATAATTTTCATCTATGTCAACATGCTTTGATAAATTTTACATTTTTTTGAAGTTTATTTATTATGATACTAATCATCCATATTGTATTTAAGGTTTTTTGATATGTTTGACTATGGATGAGTTATTTTTATTCCATTAATGGTTAATAATTAATGTTTTCGGCATTCAGTATGCCAGTTTTAATAAGAATTTTTATGTTATATTTCAACATCTTCATAAGATGAATGTGTTGGACTAGTATGTTACGGATTGGGGTCCTGTTAAAGTAGACCCTTCGGGTTGGTGTCCAGTTATTAGAGGCACTTTGGGTTGGTGTCCAGTTATTAGAGGCACTCTGGGTTGGTGTCCGGTTATTAGAGGCACTCCGGGTTGGTGTCTGGTTATTAGATGCACTCCGGGTTGGTGTCCGGTTATTTGAGGAACTCAGGGTTGGTGTCCGGTTATTAGAGGCACTCCAAGTTGGGTTTCGGTTACAGTTATCCCTTATGTCTTCGCATGAGGCCTTAAGACATAAATTAATGTTCGGCATTATGCATTTCCATCATTATGAAACTGTTCAGTGATATTGCATGCGATTATTCGACTAGTAGAATATCCATGTGAATAAGTAAATGACAATATTTCATTTTATCTTTTCTATATTATTCTAAAGTTCACGTTTTGAAGGAATTTGTTTTAGTTATAAATTGCTTCAAATGTTTATGCTTATTTAAAAATCTTACACTATATTGTTATCCTTACTGAGCATCTGATCTCACCCCTTTCTATTTTTTATTTTTCCCAGGATGTGAAGAAATATTTTATGACTGAACTGCAGGGATATTCTGAAGGGGATATGATTGTGGACTATGGAGACTATATTATTGTAGTTTTTCACTTTATGATGTAATGTAAAACTTATGAATGTATCTAGTGATTCCAAGACTACTAAACTAATCGTTATTTCGAGAATTGATCTTTGGTGATCATGCCAATGTTACGTAATAATGCACCGACTTTGGGTAACTGGGGTTGGGGTGTTACAGTTGGTATCAGAGAAGGTTTAGTTCAAACCTTGGAAGCTATATTTAGACAAACTCTGATTAGATCCCATAGACCTAAGATGGACTTTTAGGATTAGTATATAAGAACTTACTAGAATTTTGGTATTGTAGATATTTTGTGAGTTTTCAGAGCAATACATCCCTGTCTGGATATGAGCAGGTAGAGGCGGCTCTGGCATAGATGTACCTAGGGGTAAAACCCGAAAACACCACTTTGAGCTAGACTCGAATGGGAACTGGTGCATGACAATGGGCCCTGCTGCACTCTTGGTTACGACACTCCCGTGGGAAATGCTTAGGATAATTCTCATTTTATTTACAAATCATTATGAAGGTTTTATGAGTATATACATTCTCAAAGAAAACATTTTTTATGAATATGGATTATATCCATAAATAGTTCAATTTATGTTAAGTGTTTTACAAGTATGGAATTATATATTTTGATTCATAAACTAATCTAGTTTATGACATTGTTTAGAAATGGCACCTAATGGGAGGATTGAAAACCGTATCATTGCATGCACTCCATGCAGGTATTGCCCTCCTGCTCAAGATAATTATATTGGAGCTGGTGATGCAACTGGTGCTGATCAGCTAATCACCATACTGGGACAACTCACTCAGGTTATCAATAATAACCTTACCCGTATGGAGGACCCTGATCCGAAGCGTGGAGGATCAATGTTAGATCACTTCATGAGGCAACAACCACCAATATTCAATGAGAGTACAAATCCATTGGTAGCTGAGAAATGGATAGGTTCCTTAGAAAAAATATTTCAGGCTTTAGGGAGTAGTGAAAGGGAGAAAGTTATCATGGAAGTTTATTGCCTCACTGGAGATATTGATCAATGGGGGTCATTGATACAAAATACAAATGAAGATAATGAAGTATCAAATATGGAATTTAGAGAGTTCAAAGATCTTTTCTTAGGAAAATACTTTCCTCGTGACCATCGAGCATATATGGAATGGAAATTTCTGAGTCTGAGGCAAAAGGAGGATGAGAATGTTGCAAAGTATGAGTATAACATTACAAGGTTATAGAGGCATGATGAAGATTATATACGTAACCCAAGAAGTAAGATTGATCGTTTCTTTGATGGGTTAAATCCATTTCTCCGTCAAGCTTTAGTATCAGAATCATTCTCATCGTACAACGATATTGTCTCGTGTGCTATCAAGACAGAAAAGGAATTCTCTAAGTCTTATGACCACAATGAAAATCAAGAGAAGAAGATAATGGTGGAGAAAGAGATAAATAAAAGGAAAAAGGGAAATAAGGATTTTCCATTATGTGATAATTGTGGTTAGAAACACCCCGGTACTTGCCTAAAAGGAATGGGAGTTTGTTAAAAATGTAGATAAAATGGTCGCCAGACTCGTGATTTCAAGCAAAAGAAAAAGGCTATCAATGTTGAATGCTACAATTTTAGTGAAATGGGGAATTATGAAAATGAATTCCATAAGCGCCAAGGAAACTTACCTCAGAAAAGGCCAAGGGAGCAAGGCCAAGCTTATGTTGTTACTACAGATGAAGCTGAATAATTAATGTATTTGTGTTTTTGGACTCAAGGATTATATTCTGGTTATAAGAATAATGTGATATATATATAAGTATTGTACTGTAGTACTTTTTGTTTTCATTATGGTTTCAATATGATGAAGGTAATCATATTTTTATTGTGTGACAATAATAATCATCACTTTGTTTGGGGAATCTTATGTTACAATTGATTTTGGAATTTAGAAACCTTTAAGAGAGATACTTTGGACAGAATAATTTTAGATAACTATAAAGGTTGTAATGGATTATGTTGAAATTTGGATAGTATGGCTTAAGGTTAAAACATTTCATAGGATTATTTTTGAAATATTATAATACTATAGTTTTAGGAAAAGGACAACCTGTAGGTCGAGGGATAACCCGTCGCGTCGAACAAAGCTGCAGGAATCGAACCCACAGCCATAGTGCGACATGCCCTTATTACCTACCACTAGCCTACATGAATAACTTGGTTATTAAAAAATAGTTTTCCTAATCTAAATGGTATGTGTTAAAATTTGAAACCTTGTACGATTAGGATAAATATAATATTTTTGAGTTCTATTATCCTTTTGAGTGAAATATGATTTTGTGGGAGAAATTAGTTAAAGGTTGAAACTCTACTTGTCAGGTTTATATATATATATATATATATCTCTTATAAATTAATTCTTAAACTATAGGAAAGTTATATAAAAAATTTTTTTATCCTAATAACTTATGTTTTGTTGAACTGATGATATTTTAAATCACTATAGATTGAAGGCTTTTAGGCCCTCAATTTTACACTTGTTTGTGATGCATGACCGCAATCACTCCCTAAAAATATTTATGTTTTTCCTCCAATTAGGTGTCTCTAATTTCCCCCAATGTTCTCCTAATCTAGATCATAATTTGGTGGTGACCTTTTCATTTCCCTTTCCCTCTTATTAAGGCTAAATTTTATGAACCTTATATCTGATGTGGGTTTTCCACAAAGGTATTTTCTACTTTCAACCTTTAATTTTCAAAGAACAATTTCAAATTGTGAGGATGCAATTATTTTAAGTAGGGGAGAATGTAACAACCAAAGATTCCATGATATGTTTCCTTTTGAATAAAGTAATAGCTTGCATTGTACGTAACTTCGAGACTCTAACACACCGCGACCAATCAACATAGCCGTTATGAATAGTAATACCAAATTTTTCAAATTTTATAAATTTTATATCTCAAAATAGACTTCATTTTTAGATTCAAAATATTGAAATTAGCCTTGGGAAAAATTTTGGTACTTTTCGGATAACTTTTATATTTTGATGAATAGTGAAAATTACTAAATTTTAAATAAAAAAACTTTTTTAATCAAAATAATTAATAGTCATAAATTATGAATTTGAGTGGTTTTAAAGTATATATAGAATATATTTTTACCATTTAATACAATTTTTGTCATTGGAAATAATTTTACAATTAAAACAGACATAAACAAGTGTCAATCTTTTGATAGTTATTATCTCTTAAAAACACGCTTTTTTTTAACAATGGGAATTAATTTTAATTTTAATTATTCTACTTATGTGTTTTGAATTTGGAAAAATTTATTCCATATTTGGAATCAGGATGTACAAATTTTGTAAATAGTTAACTTTTATTTTTAGACATTTTGAATAATTACTTTGGAAAATATTTTATTTACCATGGTTAAAGGGTAAATCCGGTAAATAAGGGTAAACAAATAATTTCATAATAATAATAAATTACCCTAAAACATGTTCTAACCTTATTGTTTGATACATGTCAGACCATGGTCATCTTTGGGTCGATTTTGGGACCCCATGGAGCCACATGTAGGTGATAAGGACACTTTATATTAATTAAGTTAAAATAAATACAAAAATGACATAATCATATATCTTTTAGAAAAACAATTTTTACATAGGGTTATATATGTTGGATTTTCAACTATATATATTAATTAAAAAGATAAAAAGATTTCCTGCATAATTGTGTTTTATTTATAATTTTTAGACATTTAATAATTAATATTATTTATGACACAATAATGATGACATATTTTCTTTATTAATGAAATAATCAAATAATTGTTATTATAAATGTTAAAATAAATATAATATGAAGTTTTTGATGAAATACATTAATTTTGGTTAATATGAAATTATAGGATTTCTTAAATTAATTATTTTCGATTTAATAAAGTTTTTAATACTTTAACAAAAACCAATTATAGAATAGTGTCAAAATTGACATAAATGAGTTTTTAAAACAAATATTATATTATTAATTGATATTCTATTCCTAAAAATCTAAGGTTCGGCCAAAAGACTTAAATCATTATAGGTGTATCATTAATGGACCGCTTTGGGGTCTCTTGGATGTATATAGTAAGTTTATTAACTATATATTATAAAAATACAAAGTGACATGGTAATTGTTAAACTAATTAACCAAGAGTTAAAACTAAAAGATAAAGTTATTATAATGACCCAAACCTATCTAAAATCTATTGGTTGAAAGTATTTATCCCATACCCACCATATACTTTTATTAATTAACTTTTGAGCCATTAAAAACTGAATATTAATTTATTATAATTTAATACTTTAAGTTTTTCCTAAAGAGCCCCTCATCCCCCTTATAAAAGGAAACAACTTCTAACCAATTCTTCACACCTTCAAGGCCTTTCGGTTCGGCCAAACCCTGCCCAAATACTCTATAATGATCCCTAAATTTAACCTAGAGGCCATAGTTTAATCATAAATCCAGCAAAAGGAGCCCTTTTGATCAAATCAAAAGGAAGAACCTGAAGAAGAGGTAATGTTTTCACCACCCTTTTTCAAGTTCATCTCTTCTTCACCTTCTTATTTCTTTGTTATTTCCTTTATAAAATAATAACTCCAGTATCTTATATGTACTATGATGTTATTATAAATGTGGTACAATCATATTCAGTATTATATCCATCCTTTGAATGACATGTCACCATACGTGTGTACTTATGGCTTACCGTCTCCACATCATGGTGTAATTGTTATTCAAAATATTATTATTTTGATGGGTATAATAATGATGTGTAATTCATGTAAATAATAAATATAACATGATAATGATTCTTTATATATTACATACCATCCAATTATATATTGTTTTAATATTAAAAGAATGATATTGTCGCTCGTGCGTACGTACGGACTACCGTCTCCACGAACGCGATGAGATTCATTCCCCATCGTATCCATTCAAGTATAATTCTCATTTGATGATTAAAAATAATTTTTAAGGACTTGATATCATTCTGTATATTAATAAGATACAACCTATCCATAATAAACATGGCTGACATAACAAAACATATAAAAGAAAATGAATAAGTTAACACCCGAAACGACAATAATACTAAGATATTATTAACAAACCAATGTTAAAAGATCATATATGATATCATATTTATGTATATGATTCTTGTATAATTTAATAACAATTATATAACCATTATACAGGAGTTTAGCCTACCCTAAACCAAGGAAAAGTACAAGGTACGGGGTCTTCATCTCACTCCTTATTCCCATGAGATTCATGCCATATTGCCACTATTACCTTTTGTGTGGTGTATATACTGCCCATAATTGTATTATTTGTGTAATACACTTTAATTTATGTGTATTTACATATTAATTGTATGATACCTCTTTCTTGGGTTGTATGATTCGTAAGTGACCTAATTGGTAAGGGTTAATTTCACAATCTCTTTATTATCCGAGGTTGTTTTTACATAAGTATCGACTGGGACATATATACTATCCTTGTACATGTCTTATGAAAGAGTTTTAAAAGGGATTATTTTAAGGGAATTTTTTTACTAAAACATCATTTCAAATGTTTTAAATATTTATTCTTCTAAATCTTTCTCATTAATGTCCATGTATTCAAAATGGCTTTTAAGGATTTATTTATATGGACATGAATGTTTTTAAAATTTTCATTCCATTCAAAAGTTTCAAAGTGGTATGGGAAACTTTGATTCAAAAATGACTTTAAATGGATTCTTTTATAAATTGTGTGACTTTTAAATATTTTCATGCAAATGGGGTATTTCTCTCAAAGTGTTTTACAAATCATTTTCATCTATGTCAACATCCTTTGATAAATTATACACTTGTTTGAAGTTGATTTATTATGATACAAATCATCCATATTTTATTTATGGTTCTGTTATATGTTTTACTATGAATTAGTTATTTTTATGCCATTAATGGTTTATAAGTAATGTTTTGGAATTCCGTATTCTAGATTAAATATGAATTTTTATGTTATATTTCATCCTCTTCTTAAGATAAATGTGTTGGACTAGTATGTTCCGGGTTGGGGTCTGGTTAAAGTAGACCATCCGGGTTGGTGTCCAGTTATTGGAGGCTCTCCGGGTTGGTGTCCGGTTATTAGAGGCACTCCGGGTTGGTGTCCGGTTATTCGAGGCACTCCGGGTTGGTTTCCGGTTAATAGAGGCACTCCGGGTTGGTGTCCGGTTATTAGAGGTGCTCCAGGTTGTTATTTTGTTATTAGAAGCACTCCGGGTTGGTGTCCGGTTATTAGAGGCACTCCGGGTTGGGTTCCGGTTACATTTATCCCTTAGGTCTTGGAACGAGGCCTTGACACAGAAATTAATGTACGACATTATGAATTTCCAACATTATGAAAGTGGTCAGTGATATTGCGTGCGATTATTCGACTAGTAGAATATCCATGTGAATAAGTAAATGTCATTATTTCATTTTATCTTTTCAATATTATTATGAAGTTCAAGTTTTAAAAGATTTTGTTTTAGTTGTACATTGCCTCAAATATTTATGCTTGTTTATGAAAGATTTCGCTATATTTTTATCCTTACTGAGTATCTGAGCTCACCCCTTTCTATGGTTTATTTTTCCTAAGATGTGAAGAAATATTTTATGACTGACCTGTAGGGATAGTCTGAACGGGATTTGAGTGTGGACTATGGAGACTATATTATTTTAGTTGTTCACTTTATGATGTAATGTTAACCTTATGAATGTATCTAGTGATTCCAAGGATACTAACCTAATCGGCCTTTCAAGACATGATCTTTTGTGATCATGCCAATGTTACGTAATAATGCACCGACTCTAGGTAACTGGGGTCGTGGCATTACACAAAGTCTATTAAATACAAATTTGGAGGCAAGTGTTAAGAAAATACAAGTCAGGATTTTAGGATAGGGGAACCCACTTGATGGATCATAGAGATGCAAGCCCGTAGTTGGTAAGGTCAGCTGCCTAATTAATTTATTATGGATTTAATGTAAAATGTCTGGATCATTAATAAAATTAATGGGTATCCCTGCCACTATAATGTTAAATCAATGAGACATTATGAATTTAATGGAGAGGGATATTGAGATTTGATAAAATAGTGACATATTTAATAAATAAATAACATTTAATTTATTATATCTTACTTATTTTATAATCAAGAAAAGTAATAATAATCTACTCCTTTTAATTATAGAATAAAATGACATGTTCATCATCTACACTATCCCTATGATCAATATTGGATAAGGATATCTTCCTAACATGAAGTAACTACTTGGAGTGGTTTTGAAGCATTTAGGATGTTCTAGTCCATGAAAAAAACTCTTAAATGATAGAATCCTCAATGCCTGACCCACTTGATAAAGTGGAAGGTGAATAACAGCTCTTTGTCTATGAAACAAATTTGAGTGACGTGGTCTAAGTTCAATTTTTTATGCTTTCATAAATATCTAGTGAACTAATGAAGTCACATGAAAACTTGGATATGTATAGAATGCTTGAGAACCTCTGTAGTATTTAATAAGAGATAGAAATATAGTAATGGTTTCAGATTTACAAGACACTCTTTCAAAGGATCTTTAGAGGGGGTTCCCTAACTGGGCCTCATGTAGTCAAGATCATTGGCTATATTGAGCGCTTAGAGGTTATAGGGTTTAATCTCCCCAAAAAACTGGGCACAACCTCATTTTGACATCACTCCATAAAATATTTTCTATCTTTGTTGTGAATTTTAATATAATCAACTATGAGAAGTCTATGCCATATCTTCTTACTCTTATTCACCAAGTAGATAAGGATACGAAGTGTGAAAAACCTTATGTCCTTATGGTGATCACACACAAAGGGAAGACTGAGAGAATTAAGCCCAAAGCTTCTTTAAGCCATTCTAAGAAGAGGAAGATCAAGGGGGAATAAATGGAACAAGATTCTATATGTTTTGTATGTGGGAAGAATGTCCACTGGAAGAAAAAATACACCCATACAAAGAAGCAAGGAGAAGCTTCAGGTGAATTTTTTATCGAGTTAAATCTATCTATTTCTAAAAATTGCATATTAGATACATCTTTTGGTTCTCACATATGTATTAAAATACACAAATCGAGTAGGTTTGGAATGGTTTAATGAGAATAGGTAGATATTTGAGCCACCAATAGAGAAAAACATGTGGTTGTGGCTATTGGGGACTACCACCTCACATTGAAAAATGGAATGATCTTGGTTTAAAAGGGTTTTTTTATGTGCCTTTATTTACCAAAATCATTATTTATGTATCTAGACTTGATATGGATGGATTTATTTTCAAAGGTGGGAGTAAATGGTTATTCTTTTATAAGGAAATTATTTTTTATGGTAAGACATATTTAAATAACGATTTTTATGTGTTGGATTACACACACCAAATAATGGAAATCAATAATGAAGTAACTTCACATGAATCATACCACACCCAACTTTGGCATCACCAGCTAGGCCATGTAAATGAAAAGAGT
Source organism: Viscum album (assembly GCA_963277665.1). Taxonomy (NCBI): domain Eukaryota; kingdom Viridiplantae; phylum Streptophyta; class Magnoliopsida; order Santalales; family Viscaceae; genus Viscum; species Viscum album. The sequence goes on from OY728163.1 coordinate 766,906,184, forward strand.
TTTACTAAATTACATCAAGATGGATATTTAGATTATTTTGAACTAAAAATACTTGGTGTATGTCACATATGTTTACAAGAAACATTGACCAATTAATCATTTATTGTGAAAGGTGAAAGGGCTAAAGAGCTTCTTGAATGAGTTCATATCGATATGTGTGGACTATTTCCTATGGAAGGATGCAGAGGGTACTCATACTTCATATCATTTAATGATGATTTTAGTAGATATGGATATGTCTACTTAATGAGGTATGAGTAGGGTTCTTTTTATAAATTCAAGGAATAAAAGAATGAAGTTGAGAACCAGCATGGTATGTAAATTAAGAAAGTTTTCACATACTATGGTAGAGAATATATTAATTAATAAATCATTGATTATTTATAGTATTTTTGGATTTTATCTTAACTCACTCATCCTTATACACCTCAGTGGAATGATGCAGCAACATGGAGGAACATCACCTTGTTAGAAATGGTTAGATGAATGATGAGTCACATGAGTCTTCCATTTTCCTTTTGGGGATACACGTTACAAACATAAGCACACATACTAACCTAAGATCCAACTAAAGTAATATATGGTGCACCATACCAATTATGGAATGGAAATACAGTCATGATGTCTTACTTACATGTGTGGGGTTGAGAAGCATTTGTTAAGGAATCTTCAGGTAATAATCTTGCACCCTGAGGCACAAAGTGTATCTTTATGGAATATCCCAATGAAATGAAGGTATATTACCTACAAAATACTTTAGACAAAAAATTTATTGTAGATAGATGTCCTACATTTCTTGAGGAGGATATTATCTATACTAGATATAGTGGGATTGAGATAGACTTTGATGATTTCCAAGATCAAGATACACATGATTTGGCATAGGAAAAAATTTCACAAAGCCATGTGGAAGAATAAACTGTTCCAGAGACACAATTACAGCATAGGAGAACTAGAGAGGTTAGATAACGATAATTGTATGATTTTATAGTCACTGAGGATTGTGAAACATTATTAGTTGATAATAATGATCATATGACCTATAATAAAGTAGTAAGTGGCACATATATTTCTAAGTGGAAAGAATCCGTGAATCTTGAAATGGATTCCATGTTCCAAAACTAATTCAGGATTTTGCTAGATCATCTAGTAAATATTAATCCCATTGGTTTCAAATGGGTATTCCGGAATAAACTAGACGTGGAAGGACAATTTGGTACCTATAAGGCATAAATGGTTACAAAAGGGTTCAAACATCATCATGGAATTGACTACGACGAAACCTTTTCACATGTTTCAATGATGAAATCCATCAAAATTATACTTCAATTAAGAATTTCCATGATTATGAGATTTGAAAAATGGATGTCAAAACAACCGTCCTTAATGGGGACATTAAAGAACATGTCTATATGACACAACATGAGGTTTTTGTGACTCCAATGGAGTCCAATAAGATATAAAAGTTTCAAATATCCATTCATGAACTAAAGAAAGAATCCAAGTCAATGAACTTTCATTTTGATTAGAACACAATGGAATTTTCACTCATAATGAATGAATGTGATCCGTGTGTCTATAAATGGTTTAGTGGGATTAAATCCATTTTTTAATTCTATATGTTGATGACTTATTACTCATTAGAAATGAAATACCAGTCTTTCATCCTGCTAATGAATGGTTGAATAAATGATTTTCTATGAAGGACTTGGGAGAGGAAACATATATTCTTGAGATCAAGATCCATCATGATAGACCCAAGAGGTTTCTCGACCAATGTCAAACTATATACACCGATAAGATACTGAATAGATTCAGTATGGAACAATCCAAGAGCGGATTGTTTCTAGAATCACATGGAATCCATCTTTCCATGAAAATGTGTCCTGAGACACATGAGGAAAGATATTGAATTACAATGATTCCATATGAATTATTGATTGGGTCAATCATGTATGCTATGCTCTATACTAGGCTAGATGTCACCTATGCATTAAGCGTGCTAATGTCATGACCGGCCTTCATTAAGACAAGGGAAGGGATGGAAAAGTTCCAGGCCCTTCCTTCCTTAATTTGAATGAGTGATAATAACCCTTGATTCTTGCCTTCAGTTGGACTCCGAGTGGTGAAAAGTACCAAGGGTATAGAATCTCACACAAATGGAAGGAATTTCCCTTTTTATAGAATAAAATTAGAAGATAAGATGGTTAATCCCATCCACACCAAAAACTTAACGTAAAAGTAAATCCAAGAATCCATTCCCACATGCATATTCAAAAGTAAAGCTGATACAAAGTAATAAAAAACTCCCAAATAATGTACCAAGGAAAAGAATGTAAGAAGCAACATCAACTATCCTGACACCCGAGCTAGTAAGGTATTGCACGGTCCTCAATGTCATCCTAGAAACATGAAATCATTTTTACACACATAGGGAGAGAATACGAGTGTACTCAGAAGGGTAACTAAAGATACTCATGCACAAGTGAGGGAACATACTAACTCCCCTGTGAGAAAATAGTAGAACCTCAAGCACCTACTAAGGAATACAATCAAGCCCAACCTCACCAAGGAACACTAACCCATTTAATGAAAGTTAAGTAAAGTAATAGTATAAGCGCTTCGACATCTGGGTACCCGCACTACTTTCCCACTGGTTAAATGATCATTCCTAATGATATAATGTCTTGACGCTACCACTATTCCCACATGCATTCCCACTGTCACAAATTTCCCATGCACACTGGGGCCTCAACTACACACAACCACGCTCACAGACACATGGTCCACAACAACTACTGTTGTTCCCAATGACACGTGGGCCTCAACAACTACACACCATGCATGAATCTACTTGGGCCTCAACAACCACACACCATGTGCAAAGACAGTGGGGCCTCATCCTAAAGGTAGTTAGGAAAACATTCCTAGACCACAAACACCTAATCCCCTCATCAAAAACAAACCTTTTCAAGAAGGATCTTGGACTATGGTAAGAATCAATCCATTAGAGCTTGCTCAGATATGCCTGAGCGGCAATATCTAGAAGAGGGTGTGAGGAATATAATCAGTAACCATCCATCACTGGCATGTTGAGAAAGATAGCCTCCCACATGAAATGGATGTGTTTTTCATATAGTGCTCAATAAGGGTGGGGTGCACATATAAATAACAAGTAACTGAAATATATATATATAGGTAATCAAACACTCAGCCCCAACCTACGGGTTTCACACGAACTAACAACAAGTCCACACTAGCAATTCTTTTTCTGTTATCCCAACATGCACAACCACACAACAGTTACTGGAAAATCATAAACGAAATCCCTTAATTGTTCAGTTTCCATTTATTTATTTAATTGTATTCAATTTAAATATTCCAACTCTATAGGGTAACTAACAACCATAACCATTCCAAGAAACAAACAAAACCAAATTGCAGTACCACAACAGAACGACACAAAACTAGACTTGTAGTCCAACAATACATCCCCATTAAACTCCACACAACTATCATTCATCAAGGTGATAGTACCCATTACTTCTATTACAACCCATCCCTACAGTCACACTACCCAAAAAATTACCCATTGCAGTCCCACTGCATGACATCACTTCACGAACACACCACATCAAAAGGCAGTTCATCTACCTACAACTTCATCCATTATTGAATCAATCAATAACTCGGACTGAGACACTATGACACCCCCTATACCACCCAGCATACCAATCCCATAGAACCCAAACCAGAACACACAAAACATAACCACAACAATCAAACTAAGTGTTTTCAAATTTAACCGACAGGGGTTCTTTAATTTTCACTTGAATATAACTGAGGTGATCACATGAAAATTTTGATCCTAGGGAATCCCTTTATTTTATCGAGTGTACATGATTATTCAGATTTCATGTCACATTTGTACATCAAAACATCACAATGAAACAAAACACCACCGGTGCATAAGAAACGACCACCAACATCCATTATTTTTAGAAGGCATACATCCACTAAAACTATAAAATAATCAAATATAAAAAAATAAAATATGAGACCACATCAAACCCCAACCTTCCCATTATTTTATTTATGCGAGTTATCTTTTGATCATATTAAATTCTTGTTTAATTCTCTTTTCAAGAAGAGTATCCAGTCATTCCTTATAAGGAACCATTAACATACCCACCCTGAATGATTCAAAACTAAAGTGAAGTAAAATGAAATCCCTACATCGATGATCAAAGATCGAAGTTCCTTATTGTGCGAAGAATGGGGGATGGCACAACTAGCAGGAAGATCTCCAAGGCTGAGCATGAAGTGATCTAGCACAGGTGCATGACTCATCATGGGAGGAAGTCTCTAGGCACAGCAAGAGAAAAAAGCAGGAGGAGGAGATGATCTCGACATAAAAAGACTCTAGATCATAAAATTAGGGAGACCATTTTTAAGTACGTAAATGTAGTATCGTGGTTTGACCACGTGGCTTGCCGGTTTCACATGATGGAATTCATTTAGATTTAATAATTCCACACAAAAATGGTCGAGATAGGCCAGTGGACGGCTGTGAGTCGACATATTAACTTTAAATGGAGAAAAAAACATAACACAGGAGAAACTAGAAAAAATAGAAATGAGTCACCAATGGGTGAGTCACTAATTCTATAACATATCGTCCCAACAACCTACCAACGCCTCAACGTACCGATGCCCTGACCTACCGATGTTGAGCCACCGACACTAAGCCATCGATGAGGGACCTACTAATTTGACTTATCGACTCCTCGACGTACTAACACTGATGCCCAAGACTCACCGATTCCCACACCCCTTGAATAACCTATCTCAAAACCCCTTGACTCAGTGATGCCGACACCCATTGACTCACCGATGTCGACGCCCCTTGACTCACCAATGCCAACACCACATGACTCATGGACTTCAACACCCCTTTACTCAATGATACACTATCCTTTTGATGCACGTACATGCAGACACACTGACATGGTGACACACTGACATGCCGAAAGAAAAACTAGAAAATTAGAAAAGTATTGAAATGAGCCACTAACATCTCCCAGAACACCTCAACACTGGATTTTCACAAAGGAAGGGACTAGGGAAAATTTGGGTTATTACATCAGATACCTCTAAAACTACCCTCATCCCTAATAATTTTAAAACTATCCCAGAAGAAAAATAGGTCTAAACAACCATCCCTTAAGATACCTCTCAGGATTAAACTAGCCCATGTATTTCTAAAGTTGGTGAGAAAACCTCAACATACATGGACAAATCATTGACATATATCTCCTGAACAACTATAGAAACACTACCACTCTTCTCCCTCAAGTAACTATACAAACAAAAAAAGTAACACCATCCAGACACATGGATTAGAGAGCTCTTTCCACCATGTCAAGATACTATCCACTTTGGGAGGCACTGACTCGCCCAAACGAGTTTAATCACATCCACATTAATGCATCTTGATTGGGGATCAGGTCCTCCCCTCCCCATAGTCAATACTTTTCACAGAAAAATAGAGAAAGGGGAAACAACTTATCATAAAAAATCAAGGTTAAACATTAAATCATAAGAAAAACCCAAAGCAAACACTAGATAAAATCTCAGAAAAAATTTGGGTACTAGGAATGAATTTATGCCTACCATTCCTGGGTACTCTACTCGAGCCCACCATGCCTCAATGACACATGAACCAAGGGAATGGTTCATCCATGAAGCACCTTCTCTTTACGATCCTCAATTATCACCGGTTGCTCCATGAATGTCACATTTCCCTCAATATCCAACTCTCCCCAGTCTAGGATGTGGAATTAATCATGTAGATATCGACGGAGTTGGGATACATAAAAGATGTTGTGGATCCTCTCCAACCTCAGTGGTAACTCCATCTGATATGCCACCTCAACAACTCGTCCCAACACCTTGAAAGCTCCTATGAACCTGGTAGAATGCTTACTCCCCCTACCAAACCTCCACATTCCACACCGATGGGATACCTTTAAGAAAATGTGGTCTCCAACATTGATGTCCAATGGTATCCTCCTAGGATCGGAATACGACTTTTTCCAGTCCTAACCTGCCTTCATCCATTCACGTACAATCTAAAACTTCTCCATCATGCTCTGCACCACCTACGGGCTAGGAACACCTTCTTCCCCGACCTCTATCCAGCACACAGGTGAACAACACGGTATTCTATACAAGGATTCAAATGGTGCAATTCCAATGGTAGAGTGATAACTATTATTGTAGGAAAACTCCACTAGGGGAAGTGTCATACCCACAATCCCTTGAAGTCCAAGATACACGCGTGCAACATCTCCTCCAACAACTAGATGTCCTCTCTATCTGCCAATCCGTTTGAGGGTGGAAAGTAGTGTTAAGGCATAACTGGGTGCCAAATTCAATCTGTAATCCCTTCCAAACTCATGAATTAAAGCGTGTATCCCAATCCAAAACGTGGATCTTGGTAATCCATGTAGCCATACCACTTCACCCACATACCTCTATGCTAAGGCATACGATATGATCAACTCGTTAACTACTAAGAAGTGAGCCGAATTCATCAATCAATCCACCACTACATAGATGGAATCACAACCTACCTAATCCTTGTGTAGTCTTGTGATGAAATCCATTGTGACGTAATCCCACTTCTACTCGAGAACGTCCAAGGTTTGCAGCAGTCCTCCAAGAACACAGTGCTCAACCTTCACCTGGTGACCCATGAGGCACCATTCCAAAAACTCTGCCACTATCCACTTCATTCCAGGCCACCAAAACTAACCTATCAAGCCATGGTAAATCATGGAGGCTCCTAGATGTACCAACGAGGGTCAGTTATGGACCTCATCAATAAATCCCTCGCTCATCACCAATAGGACAAATAGATTCTCCCAGAACATCATATGATTCTGACTATCCTCTAACCATCCCTCTAGAGAATCACCCTAGCTTACACGATCATACATCACTTCATCCTCTAAGTCCCCCCACTGGGACTCCTCCACCTGTCTTAATAAGGAAGACTGCACTTTCATCTGAAATAGACAACCTCTACCGTCATCCACTCTTAATCACAAAAGTTGGGTAGAAAACTCCTCAATTTCCTTCCAAGAATCTATGAACTCTTGAACTACATCCTTATGTGAATTCAAGATCAAGGAATCGTCCACCACATTCCCCATTCATGGGGTGTAAGTTATTTTGAAGTTCTAGTCCTGAATAAAATGCATCCACATTTTCTTCCACAAGTTCATGTCTCACTGGGAGATGATACGACTCAAACTCTTCTGATCTGAGAAGACCAAAAAGCATTCTCTGATGAGGTAATTATGCTATAACTTTAGCACAAACATGACCACTGCATGTTCCAAGTCATGAGTGGAATATTTACATTTATGGGGACGTAACTTCCTAGACCCATAAGATATCACTCCCTGATTATACACTGTAACATACCCCAATCCTAGACCATAATCATCAAATACCACCTTGAACATTACCCCTTCATCTAGAAATATCATCACTAGGGCACTGACCAGCCTCCCATTCAGATAACTGAAAGCCACCTGGCACAACTCTCACCATATGAAAGCCTGGTATTTTCTGGGCAAAGATGTAAAAAGTGCTGCAACTTGAGAGAAGTCTGGTACAAACTTACTGTAGTAACCTTATAGACCTAGGAAACTATGAACCACTACTACTTTCTTGGGTGCTACCCAAGAAACAACCACTTCAACCTTCGACAGGTCCATTTATATTACCTGCTATGTCACTAAGGAAGTGCACCTCTTGTGTTCAGAACTTGCACTTGGACAACTTCCCGTAGATCTGGGGGGTTGGATGACCACCAAAAATGTCCTTAGATTCTCTACATGATTCTACTATAACCTTGATTAGATCAGGATTTCATCAATGAACACGACCATGAACCATTCCAGATATTCAGAAAAAATAGTGTTCATGAGACCCATGAACACATCTGGTGCATTCATAATGCCGAACGACATGAACACGAACTCAATTTGCCCATACATGCACCTGAAAGTAGTCTTCAGGATGTCACCATCCTTCAAACTTAACTGATGATATCCAAACCATAGGTTGATCTTAGTGAACCAACATGCTCCCTTAAACTGGTCAAAAAGTTCATCGATCCTTAGGAGGTGGTAACAGTTCTTGACTATCACCTGATTCGGTCCCTGGTAGTCTATGAATAGCATGAGACCACCATCTTCCATCTTCATGAACAAGACTATAGAACCCCATGGTGACACACTTGGTCAGATAAAACCCTTCTTCATTGAGCAATCAACTTGATTCCATAACTCTTATAACTCGGAAAGCACTATCCAATAGGGAGCCATCGAAATCATATTGGAATTGAGTTTTAAGTCTATCTCAAACTCAAAATCACGTTGAGGGGGAAGACTCACAACCTCTTCAGGGAAGATGTAAAGTAACTCACGTACAATCTCCCTGAACTTTCACTATCTCTGAGTCTTCTATTTACACTAAAAACTTTGCTAACAAGGAAATAAGGGGCTTCACGTTCTGGCTTCCCTCATTGAAACTATGCTCACCAAACAAAGCTACACATTGGACACCCATATCGGAGAACAAGAACTTTATCCAGAAGTAGTTAATAATAGATTGCATGGAAAACAGCCATTCTATTCCTAGGATGACATCTTATGGATTCATTTTTAGCATAATAAGATCCCCACTAATATGATGTGGCCAAAACATCAGTCTACATCATTGACAAAAATCAAACAGGCTTGTCTGACCTCCAACTGGAGTACTCAACACTCAGGGCATGTAAAGTATCTCTATGTCTAGACCCAAGGAATGGTAAAGACTTGGTGCTACAAAGGAGTGATAAGCTCTTGAATTAAATAAGTCTCATGAAAGGGTACTAAAGTGACTGATCGTACCTCGACCAACTTATGACCCCACTGGAACTTCTACCTCTATGGCATGCAACTTCCCATTCCTAACCCCTCTGCACTTTAGCTGTCAAATGACTCCCCAACCACACCCTGGTGAATGTCCCTAAAGAGATCCCTGAGTTCGACCTTCTCTGACACTGTTCTCCCTTAGTAGAGTGGTAGCTCGCTGCTCCTACTGCTAGAAGGGCCTAGCTAAAAATTGTTGGTGCTGAGGTGGGTGTTGAACCTTTCCACCCCAACTGTACTACACTCAGATAGAGCACCAATTCTAAATATTTCCACTACTACCATAGAGAAATCATCATGGTATTATGCTCATGGAGAAAGGGAGAGGATTGGGATATCAGAACTTGAACCATTGAGGCCTACTCCCCACTAGCTGAAACATGGAATACCCTGATGTCGGAGACCTTCTTATGATGACCTTTCCCTTTAATGAACTCAGTTGTCACCCCTCTCATGACACACCTCCTAGCATGTGCATCCTCTCATCTACTTTGTCCTTCTTAAAAACTTATAGATATTTTGGTAGAGTAAATGGAGTAACTGCATACTAAAGAGAAGGTCAGAGTGCCTCATCCAAGTGCCTGGCCCGCGACTCCTCATCCAGAAAGAGGTAAAAAGAAAAACAGATGAGATCCTTGAGCTTGATCCCCGGTTCTCCAACCAACATACTTCGTTTCTTGATAGAGAGCATCTCTTAACTGTTATCTTAATTCATCTTGGAAGAAAATAATTCCTCCTGGAAATCCTTATCAATATTAATCCACTAAACCTCAGTTTCCATCTTCTCCCCTAGGTAAAGAGTCTTACACTGACACGCTGATCCTCACAACTGGATCACCTTTAGAGGAACCCAATACTATATCGGAGCCCGGATCAAGTTGAAAGAAATAACCATATCCTTGAGCCAACTCTCCATATCCATGTCCAAGATGTTTCCCCCATACTTTCCTAGGGTCTGCCGCTATATGGAACAATGTGTCTTCTTCCACTGGTCGTACTTCTTCTCTTGATCAGCTCTCCACTGATCAACCAAATCAACATGCGGGGCCACAGTTACTCATATCCCTCATGGATGACGTCTGGGTTCCATTGCTAAAAAGGAAAATAAGAAACTCCAAATCCCAAGTATTTTGGAAATTTCCTTTTAAATTTGGTTGGAAATTTTTATTTATTTTCAATACCAAAACACCCAAGTCACACAAGAACACAAGTCATTATGATTCATGTACCTTTCCTAGAGTCTCTAACCTGCAATCAGTGTAGCCGAACCTATTCGTTCAATAGGTACAGATTCCTTGCATCAGATCATGGGGCCCTAAAATCTCATATCTTATCCAGTCTTCCCCGGCCTATTTCAGGCACCAATATTTCCTAACATTGTCTCCCTACCATCTTATGTATTCTTCACTATTCCTAAACACGAACTCTATCTTATGCCTAAACCATCACCTCTGATACAATTCTGTCATGACCTTCCTTCTTCCAGATGAGGGAGGGGATGACAATGTTCCCTTAAATTCCTTCCTCAATATGAAGGAGAGATAATGAACCCTCGAGTCCAACATTTAGTTGGTCTTGTAGTGGAAACTAGCACCAATGGTATGGAATCTCACACAAATGGAAGGAATTACCCATTTTATAGAACATGATCAGGAGATAAGATGGTAAATCCCAGGAACAACAATGAATAAAAGTAAATGTAAATACAAGAATCCATTCCCACATGCTTGTTACCAAGTAAATCTGATACAAAGTAATATAAAACTCCCAAATAATGTACCAAGGATAAGAAAATAAGAAGAAATGACAACTATCCTGATGCCCGAGCTAGTGAGGTCAAGCACGGTCCTTATAGTACTCTTGGAAACCTAAAAATAGTTTTAAATATTTAGGGTGATCATTCAAGTATACTCAATAGGGAAAATAAATCTAATAATGCACAAGTGAGGGAACATACTAATGCCCCTATGTGAAAATAGTAGAACCTCAAGAACCTACCAAGGAATACTAGCCATCCAACCCTCACCAAGGTACACTCACCCAAGTAACATAATTAAATTAAAGTAATAGTATAAGCACATTGACATCTACGTACCCCGCATCACTTTTCCACTAGTTAATTTCTCAATCATAGTTATCTAATTTCTTGACGCTTACACTCTTCCCACATGTAGTCCTACTGCCACAACCTGCCCGCACACACCTGGGACTCAACCGCACACAACCACACCCATAGACACTTGGGCCACAAAAACCACTGCTGCACTTGAAGAAACATAGGCCTTAACAACAACACACAATGCCCGAAGACACTTAGGACTCAATAACCACACACCACACCCAAAGATACCTGAGCGTAATCCTAAAAGTACTAGGGGAAAAAATACATGGCCTACAAACACCTGATCCCCTCATCCAAAACAAACCTTTTCCTGAATGATCATGGACTATGGTAAGACTCAATCTATTACAACCTTCCTGGGTACACCTGAGCAGCAATATTTGGAAGAGGGTGTGAGCAATAAAATCAGTAAACAACCATCCATCCTCCCACCGAGATGTTGGGAAAGAAACCCTCCCCCATGAAATAGAGGTGTTTATACCATAGTGCTCAAAAAGGGTGGGTGTGTATAGAAATTACGCGGAACTAAAATATATATATAGATAGTCAAATACTTATCCCCAACCAACGGGTTTCACAAAAATAGACAACAATCCAACACCAGCACCACTTTTGCTGCTACCCCTACATGCACAACCACACAATAGCCACTGCCAAAGAATAAACCCAACCCCCTTCTTATTTAGTTACCATTTTTTTATTCAAGGGGATTCAATTCAAATTATTCCAATACTACTGAGAAACTAACGATAGTAACCATGCGAAGAATCAAACCAAACTAAACAGTAGTCCCACTACACAACAACACAAGACATGCAGTCCCACTTCACATCCCCGTTCATCTTCTGGAAATAATAATTCTTCAAGGTGATACTTCCCATTCCTTCTCTCACAACCCATCCCTACAACCCTACTACCCAGACAATTTCCCATTGCATCCCCATTTCTTGATATCGTTGTCCATCCACAACAAAACAAAAGGTGTTTCAGCTGCCTAAAATTTCATCCATTCCACAATCAGTCAATCTCTCTAACTAAGACACGAACATCCCATGTACCACCCCACATACCAATCCCATAGAACCCATACCAAAATACACAACACATAACCACAACCATAAAACCAAAAATATTCAAATTTATCAGACATGGGTTCTTTAATTTCTATATGAATATATCTGTGGCAATCCCAGAATAAGTTTGATCCTCCGAAATCCCTTTATTTAACAGATTGTATGTGATTAATTAGATATCATGTTAAAAATTTATATCAAAACATCACAAAAAAATACAACACAATTGGTGCACAAGAAAATAACACCAACGTAAGTGAATTTCAGAAGGCATACATCCATGAAATCAATAAACTAATCAAAGATAACAAAATAAAACAAGCTACCACATCAAACCACACCCTACACATTATTTTATTTGTGTGAGTTATATTTTGATCATATTAAATTATTGTTTAATTATCATTTTAAGAAGAGTATCCGGCCATTCCTTACAAGTAACCATTAACATACCCACCCCACATGATGCAAAATTAAAGAGAAGGAAAAGAAAATCCCTATATGGATGATCAAATATCGATGTTCCTTCTTGTGCCAAGAACAGGGGATGTCGCGACTCACAAAAAGAAATCCAAGGATGAGCAGGAAGGGATCCGGAATGGGTGCATGAATCCTCTCAGGATAAAGTCTCTAGGTGAATCAAGAGTAAAAAAAGGAATAAGGAAGAGAGGATCTTTGCTTAAGAAGATGCCAGATCATAAAATCAAGGAGACAATTTAGAAGTACATAAAATTTAGATTGTGGGTTGACAATGCGGCTTGGTGGTTTCACATGTTGGAATTAATTGAGATTTAATAATTCCCCTTGAAAACTGTGGAGATAGACAAGAGGATGGCTTTGAGTTTATATATTAACATTAAATGAATAAAAACACATAATAGGGGCGAAATGGGAAAAACTCGAAATTTGTCACCATTGGGTGAGTCACACACGCCATGACCTACTGACCCAATAACCTACCAATACCTTGACATATTGACGTCCTAAGCTACCAGGGCTAGGACACCGGCGCTGATCTACCTATGAGTGAGGTACTGATGTGACCTACCAACGTCTCAACCTATCGACACTGACACCCTCAACACACCAATTTCGATGCCCTCAGCTCACTGATGTCGGTGCCCCTTGACTCACCGATGTCGATGACCCTTGAATCCCCGATGTTGACACCCATTGACTCACTAATGAGGACACCCCCTGACCCACCGATGTTGATTCCCTTTAATTCACTGACACCGAGGCCCCTTCACTCATAGATTTTGATTCCCCTTGACACACCGATGCTGAAACCCCTTTACTCACCGATGCACTGTCATGAAGGAGCAATGAAATGCCGACACTCTAGTATTATAACACACTGACATGCTGACACATTGACATTCTGATTGAAAAACTATAAATTTGGAAAACTCTTGAAATGAGACACCAACAGCTCCCAGAACACCTCAAAACTGGATTTTCACAAAGGAAGGGCCTGGGGAAAATACGTGTTATTACAAATAAGAAGATATCATGATGATCCAAGTGATCTCTATTGGATGGTTTTCAAGACTATTCTTAATTATATAAGACATACTATGGATATGTTCTTGGTTTATATAGGATATGAAGAACTAGTCATCAGAGGATATGTAGATGATATTTTTCAAACTGATGAAGAATATGTGAAATAAAAAATGAAATAGATATTCAGTTTAAATGGAGGTTCTGTGAGCTGGAATAGCTCAAATTAGGATATGGTTATACATTATACAGTATATTTTGAGTATATTATGTCTTCTAAGGTATCTAAATACTTATTATGGATGTGAAGCTTCAACCATGATCTTGTTGTGGTACCTATCAGTAAATATCCTATCACGCTTTATTGTGATAGTACTATAGTGTGGATATTGAAAAATATCCAAGTTCAAATCAGCATATGAAGCACATAATTTAGAATTATCATCTCCTAAGGGATATTTCTCAGAGAGTTGAAGTTGTATTGAGATTTATTTACATGGAAGACAATGTGGAAGACCCCTTTACTAAATCCTTGACTCAGTAGAAACATGATTACCATTTTGGGTCTAGCGGACTGATGGTCGTAGGTAGTTGGCTCAAGTTCAGGTGGGATTTTGTTGGAGTTGGTGTCCTAGGACAAAATGTTTATACTTTCATTACAATTATATTCTATGTATTTAATATTAATAAAAAAATTAATATTACTTATATTTGTTTTTCTAAATGACTCAAATTTAATAATTTTCAAGTGTATATGTCACATTGATAAGGTCATAGAAACTCACTACTATGATGAGAATCTTGATGTGATATGAATATATTCTCAAATAATATTTTTTTGTTTGATAACATTTTATAATGAGACACACAGTACATAGACAGTTAAGTGAATGTACTCATAAGTACATGAGGCTTCTCCTCATGAAGTTCTCAATTGGTAATCCTCAAGATGAGAGATTATGAGAACAGATCCACCAATAAGAAATCCAAATGTTTATGTGTCATCATAAATTCCTATATATGAGTGTGTGTGTGTGATCCTTATACTTTAATATTATTATTAATTCATGTTACAACTCATGTACTTATATGTATTTCATATACCATGATAATAATAGTGCACGGAAAGTTGGATACATTGGGTGCATCATGACTGACATTTAATTAATGAATAAGTTGAGGAAGGATTTATCCCTTCCATATTTATAAAATTTTACATCTCAGTACATTGATTGGAATAGAACCATCGAATTAAATTTCATCGACATAGTGTAATGACATGTTTATTTCAGATAGTTAAAGAAATACATATCAAGCATATAGGTTGGTGACACGGATGGTCAACCAGCTTAATGAGATATTGTCATAAAGTAATTATATTACACATTGAGTGTTTGTATATGGTTGTTTATGATGCAACATTATGTTCCTTATCTTGGGTGCCTTGATGCAAAGTCCCGTGTTTTTGAGTCGGGTTAAAAAATGAATGTTTTTGATTTTTTTAATCAACGGTTCATTTTTTTTAAACCAACCTATGGAATTTTATTCTGAGGGTTGGAACACCAAATGGTGTTGTTTCTGGAATTGCGTAATTACCCAGTAAATTTTAGCTGGTGTCCCGATGAGTCTTGGGTGCACCAGATCCGCAAAAATCCACTATAATGGATCTGCATGGGCAGCGCATGGGTATGGTCCACCCTGTGCAGTTTATCTTATTTAATAAATTATTATTCATATTTTTTAATTAAATATGATTATATGAGAGTTTTGGATTAATTAAAATATAGTTTTAATAATAATAATAATAATAATAATGAAGTTATTATTACTATTATCATGGTTGTAAAATTTATTGAATGTTAAATAATTAATTAAATGGCATTTGAAGGTATTGACGTGGCTTTTGGGTTTATCAAATAACCATTTTCTTTAAATGAAGAGTTTCAAAATTATTAATGGACCATTTTTTATTAAATGGAGGAATTTTCTAATAATAATAATTTCATTATTACGGAGTAATAAATTATTTTGATACTTTGAGATTTTAATTGCATGTTAAAAGAGTGTATCATTTATGAGAATTAAATGTGGCTTTTGAGCTTCTCAAAGACACTTTTAATTAAATGAGGGGTTATGGGTTGGAGTTTTTATCATATAAATGATATTGTATTAAATTGGGTGATTGAGTTTTTAAGTAAATTAAAGTTTTAATAATAATAATGATGATGTTATTATTATTATTTTTCTTACTTAGTTAACTAAATGTTAAAAGAATTTAATGATAAATATGGAGTTTTAAAATTAATTATGAAACATTTTTACAAGAATAATAAATGAAGGGTAAAAAAGAATTGGATAATTAATGTGGATTTAAATGGGGGAGGATGGAAATAATTAAAATGGGTGTTTTATTGTTTCTTTTAATACAATTTATTTATGGGGTTTGACAAAGTTCTGTTTTTATTTAATGGGATGTAATATTTAGGTGAATTTAATGAGGTTGTTTGGTATCTTGATGAAACTCTTGATTAAATAAGAAGTTTCAAATTAAATGAAGGAGTGTGGTTATTTAATATAGTTGTTGGGTTATATCAAAGGTTTGAGTAATAATAATTATATTTTTATTATTATGGTTTTACGAGTGTCATAATTATTGATCATTATGGATACTATTATTATAAATAATAATTGTAATTAATTGGGGAGTTTGGGTTGGAATTTAAAAATAATGAATGTTTTAATAATAATAATGATGATGATTTAATTATTATTATTTTTTTAATTAATTAAATTCAAGGAAAAATGAATTTTATTAATTGTGGGAAAGGAATTATTTTTTTCACTTTGAAGTCAAAGAGATTTTCATTTAATTGAGGGGTAAAGGGGAGTTTGATTTTCTCAAATGAAACGTTTCCTTTAAGAATAATTAATTGGGAAGTTTTTTACTTTTTAGATAAGTGTTTAATGTGTATAATAATAAAAATAATAATAAAACGAGTATTATTATTTTCTTTTATTATTATTATCGAATTAATGGTAGTATTATTATTGGGTTTTAAGAGTTTAATAATAACTATTATTAATGGAAATTAATTTATGGGTTTGAAAAATAAAATAAAGGGAATAGAATTCCCCTCTTCTTCCTCCATATGCACAAGGTGATGCATGCACGCAGCAGCGCACCCCATGATGTGGCCCATTCCTCCTTCCTTTGATCCCCCTCCTCGGTGTGAGCTTCTTCCTACAGTGCGACCAAGAGGCACGGGAACCCCCGAGCGACCCTCCCTGCAGCAGTGTGACACCTGGGCAGAGCTCCTGCAGTGCACAACCTCTGTGGCGCAACCCCCCTCCGAGCAATACCTAGAGGCACACCACCCCTCTCCCGGACTCCACTTTGCACATTAAGATTCCCCTAAGAATCTTCGCAAATCATTTATGCCTCGTCAAGGTGAGTCCGTCTGCGTATAACTGGTGATTCACATCGATAATTTGACTCCTCCCTCTCGCCTTGTTTTATCAGCTAAAACCCAATAGTTCGGGTTTAATCCGATCAATGTGTTCCTCTATTTTTTAGGATATGCGAATGTTGACACAAGACCCATTGGTCCACAATCCGACATCTACCACCAAGGGCGAGGCAGATGGTCTCAAATTGTCTTGCCGCCATTGGTTAGGGTTAGTTTCTAAACCGGCGGTTTGGTTTTTCACCGGTTATATTAAAGCCTATTTTTTATGAGTTACCGGTACCAAGTTAGAGGTGAGTTGTTCATTACTACTTTGATTCCAGTTACCATTTTAATATATATAACTTTTTTTGATCAATGTAGACAATGCGCACATATATATATATATAGGCCTGCGCATGTGCGATTATGGACCAATTGTGGATTGGTTGCTGCCATGTACATTAAAGCGCTTTGGATTTAAAATGGTGCCACCCCGTGGTAGGGTATCAAATCCTTAGCACTTTATTTTAAGAATTATAGCTTCTTTAAATAAATTGAGAATTTAAGTTTCCTTGATTATGATATGTCGATGCACGACACTTTTGATGTTATTAAATGATGTCGCCCACGTGAGATAAATGAGGGCTTGAACTTGTGTTGTTTTTAAGCATGTTTTGCTAATTTTGTTAAAGTTATATGATTAAATAGTTAAATGATTTGAATGGGAATAATTTATAATAGGGTAATTAATTGTAGATTTAATTATCAAGTCAGGAGTTGGAATAAATTTTTTGGCTTTTAATGATGATTGGGAATATTGAATATTTGACATGTTCAAAAGTATTCATTGGAAATTGGTAATAATCAATGGATGGATTGATTATTACATGTCATATGTTAAATGGCTAATTAATTTATGATTGGTTTAAGAGATAATATTTAATTAATTTTTGAATTAATTAATTTTCATGCATTAAATAAAGATTGTGAATTGATTGTTTGTTATGACTGTTGGCCCAGGATACTTTTTGATACTTGTTAGATTTCCATGAATTAAGTTTTCTTAGACAGAGTTGTTCAATATTATGAGATGATGCATGAGAAGGTTTCTAAATATATGGGCTTGTTCAGCATGTTTTGTGATGATTAAGACGTGTAGATAAATTGTTAAAATCCTGAACGAATCACTGATTGAGTGGACAGGTTCAGACTTGTTAACAAATTTGGATAATTAAATGTTGAGTTAATTATTTATTTTTCTTTCTATGAACTATTAATTGTTAATTAATTATTTAATATTGATATATTGAATGGTTAGTTAGAGGTTGACTTTTTACGGGTGATTTATGTTGTTAATTAGTTGTTGAATTAATTAACGGATTGGATTAATTAATTTATGAATTAATTAATGGATGGTTTTGGGGTGTTAGACATGGTGTTCTAAAACAACGTTAAATATATATGTATGATTGATAATGGGTTTTTGAGACAAGGATTGAAGCTCCAAATACTCACGGTGTGATAGACATGGTGTTCTACACCAATGATAAATATATACATATGATTGATAAATGGGTTGTGAGACAAGGAATGAAGCTCCAAATACTCACGGGGTGCTAGACATGGCACTCTACACCTAGCTTTCAAGCAAATATTTTTTTATGGGTTAGGTACAGATGCTCTAAATACCCATGGGTTGTGAGACAAGGACTGACACTCCAAATAATCACGAGGGTGCAAGACATGATGTTCTACACCCATTAATTAATATTGTACTGTGGGTCCAATTGTTCATGTATGAAATGAGTTAATGGTTAATAAAGGCTATTGAGACATGATGATTTGTGAATTTTTTATGAGGGAGGTTTCAGACTTATTTATGAATTGGTTGAACCACTTTTAGTGGGAGGGCTCAGACTTAGTATATGAAAGGATGAATTGAATAACTTAAGACGCGTTATCCTAGCCCAAGGACAGCTTGGAATTACTCTTTACGTTGATTACTTAGATGGTCTTTAGAGACATCTGTGGTGAGTGACTTATACAGGAGATGTTGGGAATATGACGAATCTCAAGACCTTCATAATTTATTAAGATTAGAATAATTAATAACTGATGAATGATTATGTAAAGAATATTGAGTATGTATGACAAATGTATAATGTAGGTTCAGACACCAGCTGTGGGTTGAAGCAGGTACTTGGGTATTTAGTTACATTGTACTATTTACTTAATTTATGCATGCCTTCGCATGTTATAAGTTATTCATTAAATTTCTAGTTTGGGGTAGACATCGGTGGTCCCAAACTACTAAGATTTATATCTCACACCCTACTCAGGACGTCATTGCACTGGGGACCCGAGTAGATTCTATTTGGTAGCAGGACTATGATGTTTGCATTTACATGGAAGTTGGGAGCACAGGACCGAGCGGAGGCTCAGGATTCTCGATGAGATCTCCCTTGGGGATTTAGGGTATCATTTATTTATTTATGCATTGAAATGTAAATCTTGCTAATTTTTTCACTGTTTTCTATTTTTGTATCATTATCATGCCATGCATGCATCTTCTATATAATTTGGCATTGGCCATTTGTTTTGTACAAGATTTATAAAATCTTCTTTCTGCTGCTTATTCATTTATTATACCGTTTCCGCTATTTATTGCCTTTGTCTATTTTTGAACACTTAAATGAGGGTATAGTATCCCCACTGACTATCCTTAGACCATTGCTACAAGTCGGTAGCCTTTGGCGTACGGGGAGGTGCGATTGAGGTCATGTGGGAGCCTGTCCGACCTCTGGTTTAGTGGTGAGCCAGGTTAGGACGTTACAAAGTGGTATCAGAGGTTTAGGTTTTCTTTCTTTTCCTTTTTCTTTCTGTTTTGGGGGTGGTAGACAAGAGACTAGGAATATTCCGGTGCTTGGGTTAATAGTCGTTCTTGGGACTGATCACCTCATGTATGGGAAATGACCAACTGGCCAGGGATGGGAATGGATGTTTGTACTATTAGAGGTTATAGTTGATATGATTTAACCTTGAGTGACTGGTGTATTTTATTATGTTTATTGATTTTGAGAATTTTGGGAAATAATTTTCTTATCCTAGTATGGAAAGGAAGTTTCATACATACATCATCTTCGTCACTTAAAGATTCACATATCATGCATATAACATGCCATGTAGTTTCATTAGTAGGATGTCTGCTAATTTGGATTGTGTTCCTTGGGTGTAATGCCATGTTTTGATCTATTTTAGCATGCCTCAAAATATAGCTTGTTCCAGTAATATATTTAACTTGCTTGAGTGATTATATTCCATACTATTTCAGTTATTAGCATGTGTTTTTGTTGTTACATGCTTCTGTGTTGTATCATGTTGTTTTGTTACTACTTATGTGAACATGTTAGAGATATTTTCGATACGTGAAAGGGATACTAAAGATAAAATGTTAAATAAATTTTGATTGTGATAAATGGGAGCCAAAATCCAGTGATAATGTGTATGGGTGCCTTATCGATCGGTAGATGGCCACCCATGTGTTTGAACCTTATACAACCATAATATGTTTGAAAATGGTTACAAATGTAAAACTTCTGAGTTTTGATTATAATGAACAGTTGTTGGGTTGCTTTTGGAAGAACCTAGATTGAATAAATGAGAACTTTGGAGGTCGCCATTTCTGTAAAATGAATTTAGATGAAAAATTTCCTATTTATATTTGAATAACATTTAATGATGATTAAAGAGGATGTTTGTGATAACATGCCTATTTTTTTCCGTAGGTTGTTGTTTTGAAAACCAAGTGACTTGTTGTGAATATGTACTTATGTGTATGCTGAAACTCCGTCAAATTTTAAAAGGTTGAAATGAATTAATTAAAATTCCTAAAAGAAAAAGGGGGTTTGAACCTTGTGGTTTCAGTTTTGCGTGACCATAAGAGAGGGTCAATGTTTATGTTTTGTAAGGGGCTAACCCATGGTAGGTAGTACCGATATAATGTTCTAGGCTATTAAAGTAAGTTCGTCCCACTACTCGAGAGGACTTCTTGGGACTCAGTTGTTTTGGCATGCCGAGAGGTTTATGTTATGGATTTTTATGATCAATGTTTTATGTAGTGAACATGGTTTGAGGAATGTGACACACATGCATTAATGTATTCTAAAAATACTCATTGGTGAGTGGCTATTCCTTTCATGAGACGTCAAGGAAAATCTTAAGGTGGGTATTGTTGCATCATTTTTTATAAATGTGTCAGCAGGTGATGTTGAGCTTTCAGAACGGAGTTGTCTGGTAATATTTTGACTGATCTTCTTAAATGACCTTAGTAGGTTAGTTGATTTAGTAGTGGTTCCCGATGGCTTCTCTAGGACGAGAAGTTTTTAAGGTCGGTATATTGTAAAGTCCCGTGTTTTTGAACCGGGTTAAAATACCAATGTTTTCGAAATTTTTTCGATTTATCAACGGTTCATTTTTTTAAACCGAGCTCTGGAATTTTATTATGAGTACTGGAACACCTAATGGTGTCGTTTCAGGAATTGTGTAATTACCTGATGAATTTTTGTAGGTGTCCCGATGAGTCTCGGGTGCACCGGATCTGGAAAAATCTACTATAATGGATCTGCATGGGCAGCACATGGTTGCGGTCCAACCTGTGCAGTTTATATTATTTAATAAATTATTATTATTTTTAAATAAATATGATTATATGAGAGTTTTGGATTAATTAAAATGATGTTTTCATAATAATAATAATAATGAAGTTATTATTACTATTATTATGGTTGTTAAATTTATTGAATTTTAAAGAATTAATTAAATGGCAGTTGAAGGTATTGACATGGATTTTGTGTTTATCAAAGAATCGTTTTCTTTAAATGATGTGTTTCAGAATTATTAATGGGCCATTTTTTATTAAATGGAGGAATGTTCCAATAATAATAATTTCATTATTACAGAGTCATAAATTATTTTGAAGCTTTTAGATTTTAATTGCATGTTAAAAGAGTGTATCACTTATGAGAATTAAATGTGGATTTTGAGCTTCTTAAAGAAACTCTTAATTAAATGAGGGGTTATGGGTTGGAGTTTTTATCATATTAATGATATTTTAATAAATTGGGAGTTTGGGTTTTTAAATAAATGAAAGTTTGAATAATAATAATAATTTTTTTATTATTTTTGTGCTTACTTAGTTAATTAATGTTAAAATAATTTAATGATTAATAAGGAGTTTTATAATTAATTAAAAAACATTTATTACAAGAATAAAAGATGAATGTTGAAAACGAATTGGATAATTAATGAGGATTTAAATGGGGAGGTTGGACATAATTAAAAACGGTGTTTTATTGTTTCTTTTAATATACTTTAATTATTGGGTTTTTCAAAGATCTGTTTTTATTTAATGGGGTGTAATATTTAGGTGAATTTAATGAGGTTGTTTTGTATCTCGATGAAATGCTTAATTAAATAAGGAGTTTTGAATTTAATGAAGGAGTGTGGTTATTTAATAGAGTTGTTGGGTTATATCAAAGGTTTGAGTGATAATAATTATATTTTTACGATTATGGTTTTACAAGTGTCATAATTATTGATCATTATGGATATTATTATTATAAATAATAATAGTAATGAATTGGGGTGTTTTGGTTGGAATTTAAAAAAAATAATGTTTTAATAATAATAAAAATGATGATTTAATTATTATTATTATTTTGTTAAATAATTAAATTTAATGAAAAACAAATTTTATTAATTGTGGGAAAGGAATTATTTTTTTTACTTTGAATTCAAATATATATTAATTTAATTGAGGAGTAAATGGGAGTTTGATATTCTCAAATGAAATGTTTCCTTCAAGAATAATTAATTGGGGAGTTTTTTACTTTTTAGATAAATGTTTAATGTGTATAATAATAATAATAATAAAATGGTTATTATTATTATATTTTGTTATTATTATTATCGCATTAATGGTAGAATTAATATTGGGTTGTAAGAGTTTAATAATAACTATTATTAATGGAAATTAATTTCTGGGTTTGAAAAAGAAAATAAAGCAAATCAAATTCCCCTCTTCTTCCTCCATAAGCACAAGGTGTTGCACGCATGTAGCAGCACACCACATGATGCGGCCCCTTCCTCCCTCCTTCGAGCTCCCTCCCTAGCGTGAGCTCCTTCCCGCGGTGCGACCAAGAGGAACGCGAACCCCCGAGCAACCCTCCCTACAGAAGCGCGAAAATCGGGCGTAGTTCCTGCAGTGTGCGACCTCTGTGGCACAACCCCCCTCCAAGAAATACCTAGAGGCGCACCACCCCTCTCTCAGACTCTACTTTGCGCGTGACGATTCCCCTCAGAAACTTCACGAATCTTATATGCCTCTTCAAGGTGAGTATGTCTACGTATAACTGGTGATTCTCATCGATCATTTGACTCCACTCTCTCTCCTTGTTTTCTCAGCTAAAATCCAAAGGTTCGGGTTTAATCTGATCGTTGTGTTCCTCTATTTTTTAGGATATGCGAATGTTGACATGAGACCCATTGGTCCATAATCAGACATCTGCTGCCAAGGGCGAGGAATATGGTCTTGAATTGCCTTTTCACCATTGGTTCGGGTAAGTTTCTGAAACCTTCAGTTTGGTTTTTCACAGGTTATATTAAAGCCTATTTTTTTATGAGTTCCTGGTACGAACTTAGTGGTGAGTTGTTTATTAAAATTTGGATATTGGTTACTGGTTTAATATATGTAATTTTTTTTATTAATATATGCAACATAGATAGATAAATATATAGATATATATATATATATAGGTGTGTGTACATGTGATTACCGACAAGTTTTGGACTGGTTGCTGCCAAGTACATTAAAGCGCTTCGGATTTAAAATGGTGCCACCCTGAGGTAGGGTCTCAAATCCATAACACTTTATTTTAAGAATTATTGCTTCTTTAAATAAATTTAGAATGTAAGTTTCCTTGATTATGATATGACGATGCACAACAATTTTGATGTTATTAAATGATGCAGCCCAGGTGTGATAAATGAGGGATTGAACTTGTGTTGTTTTTAAGCATGTTTTGCTAATTTGGTTAAAGTGATATGATTAAATAGTTAAATGATTTGAATGGGAAGAATGTATAATAGGTTAATTAATTGTATAATTAAATATCAAGTCATGAGTTGGAATAAAATTAGTGGCTTTTAAGGATTATTGGGAATATTGAATATTTGACATGTTCAAAAGTATAAATTGGAAATTGGTAATAATTAATGTATGGGTTAATTATTAAATGTTAAATTTTAAATGGATAATGAATTTATGATTGGTTTAAAAGATAATATTTAATTAATTTTTGAATTAATAAATTTGCATGCATTAAATTAAGATTGTGAATTGATTGTTTGTTACAACTGTTGGCCAAGGGTACTTTTTGATACTTGTTAAATTTCCATGCATTAAGTTGTCTTGGATAGAGTAGTTATATATTATGAAATGATGCGTGCGATGGTTGATAAATATATGGGCCTGTTCAACATGTTTTGTGATGATTAAGACGTGCATGTACATTGTTAAAATCCGAAATGAATCCTTATTTGAGTGGATGGGGTCAGACTTGTTAATTAATTTGGATAATTAAATGGTGAGTTAATTATTTATTTTCCTTTCTAAGAACAATTAATTGTTAATTAACTATTTAAAATCGAGATATTGAATGATTAATTAAGGGATGACTTTTGATGGGTGATTTATGTTGTTAATTAGTTGTTGAATTAATTAACGGATTGGATTAATTAATTTATGAATTAATTAATGGACGGTTTTGGGGTGTTAGACATGGTGTTCTACATGTTAGACATGGTTTTCTACACCAATGATAAATATTTATGTATGATTGATAAACGGGTTGTGAGATAAGGACTGAAGCTCCAAATACTCACGGGGTGATAGACATGGTGTTCTACACCAATGATAAATATATATTTATGATTGATAAATGGGTTGTGAGACAAGGAATAAAGTTCCAAATACTCATGGGGTGCTAGACATGGCTTTCTACACCTAGCTTGCAAGCAAATATTCTTTTATGGGTCAGGGACTGATGCTCCAAATACCCATGGGTTGTGAGACAAGAACTAACACTCCAAATACTCATGAGGGTTCTAGACATGATGTTTTTCACCCATTAATTAACATTGTATTGTGGGTCCAATTGTTCATGCATGAAATGAGTTAATGCTTAATGAAGGCTGTTAAGACATGATGATTTGTGAATTGTTTATGAAGAAGGTTTCGGACTTATTTATGAATTGGGTGAACCACTTTTAGTGGGCGGGCTTAGAATTAGTATATGAAAGGTTGAATTGAATAACTTATAGCACGTTATCCTAGCAAAATCATAGCTTGGAATTAGTCTTTACATTGATTACTTAGATGGTCCTTAGAGACATCTGTGGTGAGTGACTTATACGTGAGATGTTGGGCGTAGGCTAAATCTAATGACCTTCACAATTTATTAATATTGGAATAATTAATAACTGATGAATGATTATGTAATAAATATTGAGTATGTATGACAAATGTATAATGCAGTTTTAGACACCACCTGTGGGTTGAAGCAGGTACTTGGTTATATAGTTACATTATACCATTTACTTAATTTATGCATGCCTTCACATGTTATAAGTTATTTGTTAAATGTCTAGTTTGCGGTAGACACCAGTGGTCCTGGCCTACTGAGACTTATATCTCACACCCTACTCAGGCCGACATTGCACTAGGGACCTGAGTAGAATATATTTGGTTGTAGGACTATGTTGTTTGCATTTACTTGGGAGTTAAGAGAACAGGACCAGGGGGAGGCTCGGGATGCTCGAGGAGATCGCCCTTGGGGATTTGAGTCATTATTTATTTATTTATGCACTGAAATGTAAAGCATGTTATTTTTTCACGGTTTTCTACTTTTGTATCATTAGTATGTCATGCATGCATCCGCTGTATAATTTGGCATTGGCCATTTGTTTTGTACAAGATCTATAAAATCTGCTTTCCGCTGCTTAATCATTTATTATACCGTTTCTGCTATTTATTTCCTTTTTCTAATTTTGAACATTAAAATGAAGGTATAGTCTCCCCACTGACTATTCTTAGACCCTCGCTACTAGTCGGCTGCCTCTAGCATACGGGGAGGCGCGCTTGAGGTCATGTGGCGACTGGTCCGGCCTCCGGTTTAGTGGTGAGTTGGGTCGGGATGTTACACTAAACCCATTTAGAGATAGTATTCTTGAACTATAGGTAAGATCCCCTAATTTCAATGAGAAATAGTCCTAGATGGTCACATGCTAATTGTTTTAGTTGATCTTAATGAAACTATTTTTGAGTTTAATTAATGGAACAAATATTATTATCAAATTTGAGAAATAATTTTATTCAAGTTATACTGATTGTAAAAATTAAATATATATTTAATCTTCTACTTGTGACTAAAATTTTATTTTATTTATTCAATATTTTAATAAATATTTATTCATTGTATTGTGAATAAAATATTTATTTATGAATAAAATATTTATTTTACTGTTCAATAAATGCTAGAGTTCAAACAAACCAATACTACGTCTGGTGACAATTATTACTTAACAAGACCATTATATAGTATTTTTTAGTGCTCAACTTGGCGCACACCACAAAATAACATTTATATAATTATTATTATATGACTAGAGATTTATTGAAGGTAATAAATTTTATTTGACAACCATTATGAAATTAAATAATATTTTAACTTAAATCTCCACTCTATAAATAGGCAGCTATGTCTATTATAAATATCATCCAAAATTGAGAATAGATAATTATTGCAGACAACAAATTCTCTCTAAACTCCTAAATCTCTCTCCCTCTCAAAAACAAGAAGTGAAATAGATATTTATTCAAGGCCTAAGAATGAGTGATCATGAAAAAACAACTCAGGACATTCGACACATCGTGCAAGCACTTAGAGATCGAGTGGTGTTTCTCAGAGATCAAAGGAGCATGTGCGGATCACCTCTAGAGGGATTTTATCCTTGGATCCTCACAATTTAATGAATGTAATTCTAAATTGTTTTTTTCAGATGATCCACATTCACCAATATATAAAATTCATAATCCCATGTATTTATTTCATTAAGACAAGAAAATTTTTCACCTATGACATGCTCTTGGGTGAATTCCAATAAAGAACTACATCGATATTTGTCTGGTCCACTACTAAAGCATGATAAGAAATGAAATTCCCTATAAAGTGAACATCACAAATCCAAAACTGTAACTTAAATAACAAAAAATAAATCTTTTTCTCTTACAGAAAAACCTAGGACCATTATCAAGTGCTCTACATTCTCCTACACTAATGAAGAGTATATGAGTTTTTTGTTAATGAGGACAACCAAAAATTTGTCCATGTACGACTTGAAGATCTAACCCATCAAATCTATAAGCCCGGTAGGGGAATTTGTCACACCAAAGGGAATCACCAGGAACTCATGGTGTCTATAGAAACATTGGAATTCCAACCTTAGAATATCATCATTGTGAATTCTCAATTCATAGTATCCAATCAAAGATCAATCTTCTAGAACCATCCCGTGCCTCTCAACTAGTAAAAGAGGTCACAAATCCTTGAAAAGGGGTGCTTTTTCTTTATTTGGGTCTAGTTCAGAAAATGATAATCCATGAAAAGACACATGATCATGTCTGCCTTTATGATGAAAAACACAGGAGCTGCCAAGGGGGACACACTAGGTATGATAAATCCCTTCTCTTGATGGTCCTTAAACTACAATTGCATCTCCCATAGCTTAGTAGGGTCCATTATATTTGTCGAAGAAGATATCAGAGCGGTACCTGGATGAATGTCAATATAAAACTCTATCTCCAACCTTGGAGGTTGTATCAGAACATCCTTGAGGAATATGTCTATGAAATCCTCCATGACTAAAGAAATTCAGATTCATGGAGAGCATGATGCAATAAGGACTACACTCACAAGATGATTCGTTATGGGATACAACCTCTTTCTCATAGAACCCACTCCTACTGCCATGGGATCTTTCTTTCCCACAAAGGCGAATTTTGTCCCATTAGTGTGAAGGCATCTAACTCATCTACGGTGAAAGTTAATCAGGTATCAAACCATTAATAACCAATAAATACCAAATATGATGTCATATGGTTCCTTAATGTTGACCAAGAGGTCCCATGTAAACCTCCCTCCACCAAGTGATATCTTTCATTAACAACATATAAAAGATAAAGAAGAAGAATTCTTCGTAGGAACTTCAAGACAAAGCTGCTAGGCTAGTGCCTCAACTGGAAGATCTAGTGCTCACACCAAGACTAAAGAGATGAAGGAATGACTCACAAACATAGATCATAACTATAATCATCTCATGTGCTCCGGGTCATAAGAATCCATAGCCTGCAGCTGTTCATGGCCCTGATAGCCATCTACCTGAGCTTGAGGTGGGCTTCCTAGTGGTGGTGGTGGTTGAAGGATATCACAGTATTTTACACCACCCATAGCACCTCCTCCTGTAGATCCACCTTATCCTCTTCTAGCTCCACCTCCCATGCGGGCACCCTACTCTCTCTTAGGAGATCCATGATCATGGTGCTGCCTTTTCCATGGCGGTCCGTCTTCTATCTACTTACCTTCCTCAGCACATCGGGTCGGGAAATAACATGCCATGTGAAATCACCCATCACAAGAATAACACCACCCCTACTCAGGATTCTTTGTTCCTCTATGCTGTCACTATGCCACACAACCACATGCTTGAGTAAGATCATGGGGAGGTCCCCTCCATCGAGGTCTTGTCGACTAACACCTACAAGCTTATACATATGACTCTACCCTGTAATTCCTTGTTCCGTCTCCATATGTGTATCATAAATCTTAAACAATGTTATCTATCATTAGGGACCACTCCAAGACCCCGAAATAGGTGGGAATTCCCAAGGGAATCACACTGACACAAATATATCTACTGCGACCCTACTCAGACTTTCTTTCTCAGAAGTAGTCATACCATATCATTTCAATAGAGTATAGTGTAAGGTCTGTGAACTGTGTGGCATAATTAGACACTACCATCCAACCCTTCTATTGGTCCATCACCTTATGAATCCAAACTGAGTGAAAAAATGAGGGGTATTACTTCTCATGAAACAACTACTGGAAGTCAGTCCATGAGAGTGTAGACTCATCATGCATTTGTGTAACAAGACTCCACCAGCACAAACATTCTCCATGGAGAAGGCTAGCTGCCAGTAAAAACAATTGATACATCAGTTTATCAATAAGACTAAAAGGATGGACCATAAAATCTAGAAAATCCTTCCCTACCTTGGGATTTGTTTCGCAACAGAAACTCAATGGACTCTAGTAATGGAACTCACAGAGTACGCTATGTTTGTGTGTATTCTAATCCTACTTTTCTGGTATGTGTAGACGCCGGAAAAGTCCGTTGTTCCCAAACGAAGCTCCGGATGCGGAAAGCGAGGTCATATTTGGAGTCGGAAGCCCGTTTCGGAAGGCCCGGAGGTCTTGCGCGGAATTTTGGAGGCCCGCGCGCAAAGTTGTACTGCTGCGCGCAGTCCTCCAGGGATGCGCGCAAAGCGCCGGGCCGGCGCGCCCGCTGCCCGCGCGACTCCCTTGCGCTCCGGGGCCCCGATTCCACGCCCGCGAAGGGAATTTCGAGCCCGCGCCCTGAATTGCGCGCCGGCGGCGAGATTCCGCGCCCGGGGTTGCCTATAAATATAAGGAGACCCCCAATGTTTTGAAGGTTTCCAGAATTCGAAGAGTCGCTCGTGCGCGCAATTCCACCCCCTCCGCGCGCAATGCCGATCTTCAGGTAACCTCCTTTATTTCGCGCAAGCAAGCCTCAGAGTTCTCCTTCACGTGCAAACCCTTTGTCTTCTTTCCTTTGACTAATTCCTTACCCGAAGGAATTCGCACGTAAAAGAAGCCTCTTGCGCGCAATTGCCCCCCGGGTGCGCGCAATCCAGCCCGATTGCGCGCACCCCCCTTACTAAGTGGCCATTCGTTAAAGAATGAGCCCTAGCCCCCGCGTGCTATCAGAGGCCCGGTGCTCGCAATCTCCATCTTCCGTGCGCAAAGCGCTGGCCCAATTGCGCGCCAGCCCGCCCAATTGCGCGCCGACCCACGGTATTGCGCGCCAAGCTCCTCTTTTGCGCGCAAACCGCCAGGGTCGCCCCCTTTAACCCCCTGAGGGTACCCGCCTGCGTGGCGCCCGATGATCTTCATCCTGGGTGCCCGCACCGTGCGTTGTCTTCCCGTGCGGCCCTCCAGGCTCGCGCGAAGTGATACGGACCCATCAGCGGCAACATTCGTCCGCGCTGCAGGACGTTAAACTGCCAGGCATCCATCGTCCAACATGACGTTAAACTGCATTTGTCCGAGCTGCACGACGTTAAACTGCCTAGCATATGGGCCTCCTCAAGGTGTAAGCCCCAAACTCCACTTCGTCCTCAACACACGACGTTAAACTGTACTTCGTCCGGCAAGACGTTAAACTGTCCGCTTCGTCCTCAACACACGACGTTAAACTGTACTTCATCTGGCAAGACGCTAAACCATCCGATTCTTCCTCAACACACGACGTTAAACTGTACTTCGTCCGGCAATACGTTAAACCGTCCGCATCACCCGATCCCGTGACTCGCACGCAGGGCCCCCCCTGGTTTGGATGTGGCCCCCACCCGCTCGTCTCTGCAGGGATGTTGGGATTGGAGTGGCCTTCACCCACGGGGGTAGGGTATTACAAACCCCTAGTTTCTTGTGGGGGACTGCACATGAGTATCTCCATTGTGCTTTCCCACTGCCGAAGCTATGAGAGGGCGTGACATGGATCGAGGTGTCTCTTACTTTCGGCCCAAGTCCCTCTCCAACTGAGTTTTGCCGCACTTAGGTTGCCTCAGTGCGTAAGTCCTGACAGAATGAACTACGTGGACTTTGATCCCTGTATCCTAAACAGGGTACGTAGGAAGCCTCCCTGAAGTTCAAGCCCACCACCTGGTCGTCCCGGTCGTATTCACGTCGGTTCGTCCATCAGTGGACCCCTCCCGGGTTCACATTCGCGTTGATCCACCCGGCCGTTCCATCCCCCTCTGTGTGAGGTGGTTCGGTTCAATCCTCCGCCCGGCAGCCTCGACCTCCTCGTGAGTCGGCTTGCCATCGTCCAGCATGACGTTAAACTGTATATCCGAACTACGTTGACTTTGATCTGTGCTAACGCGCGGTACGTAGAAAGCCTCTACGGGGTACAAGCTCTTCACTCCATCATCCATCCTGATCCTTACCCGGGCCGTCACATCCCGGTGGGGTCATTCCATTTCATTCCACTCCACTTCACTCGGGAAGCCGCCCATGTGCTGGCCCCAGCGTCGGAGGTTCCCCGCAAGGGGGTCTGTCATCTGATCCACTCCTCGTGTTGATCAGTTCGATGCCGTCCCTACTGGATGCTAAACTCGTGGCATACCCCATGTTAAACATGGGAAGCTGAGGAAAACCTCAGGTAACGTAGCTCCCCGCACCCAGCGCGGGATGCCTCAGGCCATCACGCCTTCGAGAAGCCCTATTAGGGACGGAAGGCAGACATGCAGAGTCGCAGTGTTAAGACATGCCCCCAGCACCCAGATTTACTCGGTCTCCTTACCACAGGTTGCTGCCCCGACTAGACCCCTTGGAGCGTCTGGGCGGAAGCAGCGTAATTAACCGGTGTCCATGAAGATATGGCGCCAGGAACGAGATTCACGAACATTCTTAAATCTATGAGGGAGACCCGGATTAGGCGACGAGTTCCGGGGAGACGTCCACGGAAGGAGGAGCCGACGTCCCATCATCCCGGTTTCGATCAAGGAGCATACGCCCTTGAATAAGGGACGGATGCCGCCCGCCTTTGGAAAGCGGGACTGCGGGGCCATAAGCCGCTCTCCCATCCCCTCGGGTCGACGGGAGCACGCGCGAACGCGTCCTGGCGGAACAACGTCAGAACGGAAACCCGACGCACATCCGCACCGAAACAGAAAAATGGTGAACCCGACGTGAATCTCTTCTCCTCAATACGAAGACCGATAGCTTTCAGAGGTGTCGGAAGATTAGCATGTTGCCCGGCCGAGCGTTCAGCACCGGGGCACAGAACCCGCCAGGGGCTGGGGAAGGGAAATCGGGCACTCCGTCTCACGACGTCGATGCCCTGGGTTCCCCCCACGTTTTTCTTGGGTACGCTTCGGTTAATACCGTCGAGCTGGTAAATCCCTTTTCGGTTCCCGACGTTGAAGAACACCAGGTGGACCTCCCTAGTGTCCCCGGTCGTCGCCACCGTCGGAGGAACCACAACAACACGAGTCGCTGGGGCACGATAGTTGGTAGCTCCAGCCAGGCCGTGCACGCCACTGAGACTAGGCAGTAGGCTCGAAACCGAGCTCAGCACGCGCAGCCCCCCCATCCGGGGATGACGGATTCGCCTCCGCCACTGTTTGTGGTGTGGGACCAGGCAGAACCGCCTCAGTCGCGCCGCGACCAGCTCCATCCTGCCACGAGTCCATCCCGGCCTCCTGGCCCCAGTACGGTGACCACTCCCTGGGCTTCAACCAGTGAACAGCGAGAAGCGCCAAGCACCAGTCGGCCACCGGTCCAACCGGCAAGGCCCGTCATGCCTCCAACCGCAGAGCAACCTCCTGCAACCAGGGGCTCGCGCTTGGCCAAAAAGTATGATGTCCTGAAGAACTTGGCCGACATCCCAGCAAGGCTCTCCATCCTTGAGGCTCTGCGCATGTCACCTGAGATGCATGAGGCGCTCGCTGAAGCCCTGAAGATCCCCCTCTAGTTTGAACGGAGGTTGCGGCTGCAGAGGCCTTTCACGCCGAAACGATTGAGGACGCCGAATGTCAGGCAGTTATCTCGTTCTCTGGTGAGGACGAAGACCCTCCTATACAGGGGCACATTCGTCCGTTGTATGTTACTGGCCAGTTCAATGGCCTTGAAGTCTGACATTGTCTCGTCGACACGGGGTCCGGGATTAACCTGATTCCAACTCGGACGCTTCGGAGATTGGGGTTGTCTGAGGATGACTTGATTCCCTCCGACCTCAGGATCCAGGGGTACGACCGCACCGAGCAAACTCCGGTCGGCAAGATATGTTTGAAGACCCAGTTCGGGGACCTGGTTGACAGCACCGAATTCATGGTAGTCTCTCAGGACACTGCGTATAATGCATTGATGGGCAGGCCATGGCTCCACCTTCATGCGGCGGTTCCCTCGTCAAACCACCAATGCCTGAAATACTCCCTTAATGGTCGAGTAGGCGTGCTTCAGGGAGATGCCTCTCCTTTTGCCTCATGTGAATCCCGCTATTTGGACGCGGACTATTACAAGAGCAAGGATAAGATGATCCTGGAAGGTGAGGTTGAGCCTGTCGCTGTTGCAAGTGATCCCTGGGCCAGTTTGGATGACGCTTACGTCCTCCCGATCCATCGGTTGGACGTAGCCATGGTCTCGACGGCCTGTGAGTCTCCTGATGAGATGACCGAGACCGCCCATGCCAGCACCAGTGGCCCAGCAGGATCTGGTGGCCCCAATGCAGTTTCCAATGCAGTCTCTCCTGTGGACGATCCCTCCCCGAGTGGAGAGAACGTGGAAGATGCACCCCCAGCCTTTGAGGAGGGTGTCTCCACCACGGTCGATGAGTTAGTATAGGTGAACCTTGGAACCGAAGCAGATCCATGACCCACATTGGTCAGTGCCGCCATGCCCTCTGAGGAGCGGCAGCAGTACATGGACTTCCTCAGACAGCACCGTTATGTGTTCGCTTGGGGCTATGACGAGATGCCGGGGCTAGATCCTCAGGTAGCCGTCCACCGCCTTGGTCTCCCGGCGAACCATCGTGGGTTCAAGCAGCCTCCCAGGAAGATGCACCCATTTCATGGTGCCATGGTTGAGGCCGATGTTGACAAGCTTATCAAAGCCAACTTCGTGAGGGAAGTTCAGTACCCCAGATGGCTGGCCAACATTGTGCCGGTCAGGAAGAAGAACGGGCAGATCAGAGTCTGTATCGACTTCCGCGATCTCAACCGCCACTGTCCGAAGGATGATTTTCCCCTTCCGGTGACAGAGCTGTTGATCGACGCCACGGCGGGATTCCAAGCCCTCTCTTTCATGGATGGATACTCCGGATACAACCAAATCCGGATGGCCCCTGAGGATGAGGAGTTCACTGCCTTCAGGGCCCCCCAAGGTATCTTTTGTTACCAGGTCATGCCCTTCGGCCTGAAGAATGCAGGTGCCACCTATCAACGGGCGATGCACCACATATTCAAGCCAATCCTCTGCACACTGGTGGAATGCTATGTCGATGACTTGGTGGTTAAATCGCGCCAGCGTCAGGACCATCTCAAAGATCTTGAGAAAGTGTTCGGCTTCCTCCGGTCTCGCTGCCTGAAGATGAACCCGTTGAAGTGTGCCTTCGGGGTCACCTCCGGGAAGTTTCTTGGCTTTGTGGTAAGATACCGGGGTATTGAGATCGACCCAGAGAAGATCAGGGCGATTAGCCAGATGCCTCCCCCAGGTAACATCCGGGAACTGCAAGTGTTCCAAGGCCACTTAGCCTATATACGCCGATTCATCCCGAATCTGGCCGGAAAGTGTAAGCCCTTTTCTCGGCTCATGAAGAAAGGCGCCACCTATGTATGGGATAAGGAGTGTCAGACCACTTTCGAGGAAATCAAGCAGTACTTGCTTCAACCTCCGGTTTTGATGCCGCCTGTATCCGGGAAGCCGCTGGTCCTTTATGTGACTGCCCTGGAACGGTCCCTGGGTGCCCTTCTCGCCCAGAAGAACAATGAGGGAACAGAGAATAGCCTCTATTACCTCAGTCGCATTCTCCTTGATGCGGAAGTCAGGTATTCCCCCATCGAGAAGAGATGTCTGGCGCTCGTATTTTCCGTACAGAAATTACGGCACTACTTGCAGCACCACGAGGTAGAGTTGGTTTCTCGGGTAGACTCGTTGAAATATATCCTGAGCCGGCCTATGTTGACTGGCCGTCTAGCGCAGTGGGCTGTGATTCTCCAGCAGTTCGACATTAGGTATGTGTCTCAGAAGGCCATCAAAGGGCAAGCATTGGCGGACATTCTGGCTGCTCACCCAACCTCCGTGGATCAGTCGCTGGATCTAGGCTTTCCTGATGAGGCCGTTCTCTCGGTCGATCGTGCCAATCCATGCTGGAAGATGGAATTTGACGGTGCTTCCCGGAGCCCCACCGGTAGAAGACTCGATGATCCTAAGCTCAACAAAGTGGGTTTGGGTATCGTCTTCATTACCCCGGAGCAAGTCGTGCTGCCACACTCTTTCCTGTTGTCAGAGGGCTGTACCAACAATGAGGCGGAATACCATGACCTCATCACTGGCCTCGAGTTAGCTCTCAAGATCGACGTGCCCCATCTGTGTGTGAAAGGGGACTCCGAGCTGGTCGTTAAGCAGATCAATGGCGACTATGTTTTCAGGAAGCCGGAACTTGTGCCATTGGTGGAGTGCACCCTCCTCCTGATGGCCCAGTTCCCTTCTCAGCCAGAAATTGTCCATATTCCCCGGTCTCAGAACGGTCGAGCAGATGCTTTGGCCAGCCTTGCTGCCTCACTCGCAGAGCCTGAACAGGACAACCTGATCATCCGCGTGACGCACCGCAGGCTCATCGCTCCCGTTATCCCGGAAGGAGATCGCGGCCCGTCGGTAAGTAATCTCACCACGGTTGCCCCTATTACCAGAGCCCTGAGTACCCCAGATATGGCAGTCGAATCAGCCCATGATTGGAGGACGCCCCTGGTTGAGTACCTCCAACATGGCATTCTCCCGTCGGATCGGGCCGAGCGCGAGTGAGTTCGACGCCGCGCATCGCAGTTTGTCCTCCAAAGCAGTCCCGGCCTGGAGCAGATCCTCTATAGACGCGGATTTGATGGTGTTCTCCTCCGCTGCCTTCAGGGAGTTGAGATCCCACGAGTCATGCAAGAGGTTCATGCTGGTTCATGCGGTGCCCACCAGACTGGGCCAAAGCTGTCCCACCAGATTCGGAGGTTGGGATACTTCTGGCCCTCCATGATCCATGACTGCATCGAGTACGCCAGGAAGTGCCATGCGTGCTAGGTTCACGCGAACTTTGTGCATCGGCCGCTGGAGACTCTCCATACCACCAGGTATTCTTGGCCCTTTGCAGTCTAGGGGATGGACGTTGTGGGACCTTACCCGCCGGCGACGGATCGCCAGTGCCGGTTCATTCTGACCACCACGGACTTCTTCTCCAAATGGGCAGAGGCGATTCCACTCAGAGAGGTCAAATCATGTTCTGTCGCTGACTTCGTGACCTCCAACATCATTTTTCGATTTGGAGTGCCTCACGCTATCCTCACGGATAACGGAGCCAATTTCCGAACAGTCGAGTTGAAGAAGTTGTACGCCAAGTACAACATTCGCTCGAACCATACATCTCGCTATCCTGCGCAGGCAAATGGACAGATTGAGGCGTTTAACAAAACCCTCTCTAACATTCTACGAAAGATGGTTGGTCAGAACAAGAAGAGTTGGCCGGACAAGCTCCCCAACGCCCTCTGGGCTTATCGGACGACGACTCGCAATTCCACCCAGATGACCCCTTATTCCCTGGTGTATGGAGCTGAGGCCGTCCTGCCCATCGAGATCCAGTTACCGTCCTTGCACACTGCGGTCTACGACCAGCAAGCGTCGGACAGAGCTGCTGAAGCCCGTCTAGTCGAGTTGGAAGCACTGGATGAGAATAGGCTTCGCGCTTTGCACAACTTGGAGAGGCATCAAAGCAGAATGGATCGAGCCTTCAATAAAAAGGTTCTCCTCCGATATTTCCTGCAGGGTGACCTAGTACTGGCCCTAAGAGCGCCAATGATCCCTGGCAGGAAGCCGCCCAAGTTGGAGCCCAAGTGGGAGGGACCTTTTGTCGTCCGCAAGGTCTATCCCAATGGCGTGTACTCCCTAGAGACGATGGATGGTGAGCGTATTACTCCTCCCACCAACGCTAGGTTCCTCAAGCAGTACTTTGTCTGAGTGCATTCGTCCCGCATGACGTTAAACTGCATTCGTCCCGCATGACGTTAAACTGCATTCGTCCCGCATGACGTTAAACTGCATTCGTCCCGCAGGACGTTAAACTGCATTCGTCCCGCATGATGTTAAACTGCATTCGTCCCGCACGACGTTAAACTGCATTCGTCCCGCATGACGTTAAACTGCATTCATCCCGCACGACGTTAAACTACATTCGTCCTGCATGACGTTAAACTGCATTCGTCCCGCATGACGCTAAACTGCACCTCAAGAACTACGTGCGGCTTGATTCCCATCCTTATGGGATACGTAGGACCGCCTAAACATTCATGTTTCGGGCCCAGCCCCATTTTTCGGGAATCTCTATCCCGCGTTGGGCCTCTGGCCCAAGTTCCCCTCCTTTTTGTGCGAGGCGTATGGCCTGAGCGGGGGATTGTGTCCTCATTCACGCCGGTCTACTGGCCGCGCCGTACGCCTCCCCCGTCTGTGGGACTACCTCACACCCCTTATCGTCCTGCATGACGTTAAACTGCCTCTCAAGAACTACGTACGGCTTGATTCCCATCCGTATGGGATACGTAGGACCGCCTAGACGTTTGTGTTTCAGGTCCAGCCCCGTCTTTTGGTTGCTCTCATGGTGAGTCCTCCGACCCTTTCCGGTGATCTGTTAACATGTTTTGGGTACCCCAGTCTATGACCTGTAGTGTCGGATTCAATCCCGACAAGTCCTGTGTTACTTTTCAGGCCTCGCACTTCCTCTTGTTCGAGCCTTCACTCAAAGGGATCCTTGTTAGCGGTCTGGATACAATGCCTCAGTGCTCTCCTACTGCTCCGGGTCGATTCCTGGGCCGCAAATCGATATGAATCCTGCGCTTGTGAGGTTGATGCTCGTTTTCTTCCCTCATCCTAGGCTGACGCGATCGGATGTTGTGTTGCGAGTGTGGTCAGCAACGTACTTGATCGCCATGTCGGCTCTTTCAGGCTCTGAACATTGGTTGCGCAGTCCTCATCACACTCTGCCTCTATGCGTTGTAGTGGAATCTCGACACTCTCTCTCTTCATACTGACCTTCAGTACACCTCTACACGTTAGGTAGGCCAACCAGGGTAATGGTGTCTTTCGAGGCTCCCACGATCTGAGCACCAAGGATATGTGCTAATGTCCTCCCTAAGGGCTATGTGTAGCTAGAACCTTGTCCCCATGAGGATGAAGGAGTCGCCCGAACAATCGCGTTCTGGGCCCAGCATAGCTGGAGGCTAGCATCTCTGCCCCTCGGTTGATAGACATATGCAGGCCCCTATCCCGGGATCCTTCTCCTGGAATTGTGCGTGACCGCAGGGCTGGGATGTGTCCCCACCTCCGCTGTGTCTGTCGTACCGCAATAAGTGGATTCCTCGATGGTCCGAGCCACACGACCTTAAACTGTGTTTCTTGGTCTGAGCCACACGACCTTAAACTGTGTTGCTTGGTCCGAGCCACACGACCTTAAACTGTGTTGCTTGGTCTTACCACACGACCGTAAACTGTGATCGTCTTGGCCACCCGACGAGAAACGGAACTGCATTGTGATGTTCTTCTCAGGGGACACTCACGTTGGGCGCTGGTTAATAACCACGCCATTTATCAATGCCTTTCATGGCTTGATTATTGTGGCGATGCCAAGTATTTCTTAATCACAGGCATGTCGCTGTAGAAAGAAAAACCATCCACCTTTGAGGACAAACAAGAAATATCAAATACCGCTTCTTTTGGGTGCAAGGGCCAGACCCGCACCCCTCCCCACGCTGGTGCCCGATTTTGTTGCGCTGCGCTTCAAGAACTACGTGTGGCTTGATTCCCATCCTTATGGGATACGTAGGAACGCCTGGATGTTTGAAACTTTGGGTCCAGCCCCCACCTCTTAATGATTCCCCCTTCTCTTGGGAATCCGCCGCCTTCGAGTCACCCCCAAGGCGTGTCCCTCGACCCCTTTCAGTGGTCCACCGGTGTCAAGAGTACTCTGGTCTATTGCCAGGAGGGTCAGGTTCAGCTTGGTCAGGTTCCTTCCACCTTTCAGGCTTCATGCTCCCCTTCAGTCGGACCCATCGCCTACGCCCTGGGTGGAACCCCCGTGAGCGGTCTGGATACAATGCCTCAGTGCTCTCCCACCGATCCGGGCTAGTGCCCCTAAGGGCCTTGGGCAGCAAATCGATATGAATCATGCGCTTGAGCGGTTGATGCTCGTTTTCTGCCTCATTCCATCAACGGTCAGTGCGATATTGATGCTGATTTTCCGCCATGGTCGGCAGTACTCCCATATCGTTACGCCAGTGCCCCCGGTCCTTGAGTGAATGGCCGCATGATTCACATTACGTTTTCCACCCCCCATTCTGACCAGGAAAAATATCGGCACTCTTGACACTATCCCTCAGTGCATCTTTGCATATCCAGGGGATAGGACCACGATGTGGCGTACTTTGAGGTTCTTATGGTCCGAGCTCTAA
Source organism: Viscum album (assembly GCA_963277665.1). Lineage (NCBI taxonomy): Eukaryota > Viridiplantae > Streptophyta > Magnoliopsida > Santalales > Viscaceae > Viscum > Viscum album. The sequence continues at coordinate 766,945,936 of OY728163.1, forward strand.
GAACTTAAACTAAGATCTGCCCCTATGGTCCATGCTCTACGACTTTAAACTAAGATCTCCCTAATCGGGGTTCTACGTCCTGCATGATGTTAAACTGCACTCTCAGAACTACGTGTAGCTTGATCTCCAACCTGATGGAGTACGTAGGAACGCCTGGGCATCTCGACTCGGGTCCAGCCTCAGGGATCGCTAAGTCCCACCCCTCCTCGTCGCCGGTCGTTTGGCCTGGCTTCTGGTAGAGTGGTGGGGTTGTGATATTCTCCCCGATTCAGCTCGGGATGCCCCATTGCAATGATGGGAAGCGACAGTTTCCTCATCAAAGAGGTTCTGTCTGAGAATTGGGGTGATTCACGGACAGATTAGTGCATCCGCCTAATACGATTTCCCCACGGTGGCGCAATTTTGGGAGTGTTAGATTCTGTCCGAACAAATCATCACTTCGCCCCACGCTTCGCATGCCCTATTGATCCGGATTTTCACCCTTGTGCCTGAAGGAACCCCCAAAGCGGCATTGATGATGACATGTGATCCGCCTCCTGTAATATGAATGATGACCTTCAGTCCGTCTATTGCAGTAGTATGGTCGATTGATCCATTGTCCGCTTGCCGTCTTGGGCATTTACTGGAAGGCCGACCGTCATGGATCTCTGAATTCGGGACACGCGATTCACCCTTTCTCATTTCCCTATGTTCGGATAAAATCTCAACGCCCCTAGAGTTTTCCCGCTCGTGTGTCGGAACGAGCTGGGGGGTGGTACATTGATTAGGTCTGAGGTCTCCTTTCCTAGGAATGACCTCCCTCTTTTCCTTAGAAATCCAGGCCCAATTGTGGATGCCTGAATCTTGGCTAACGCTCCCGCGAGACAATGAATTGTGGTTGAGCATGTTAAGCCAAAAGATGCAGATAAATATATTGGTTCATACAAATGGATATAAGTATTGAGTAGCGGAAGAAAAATGTTCTAGGAATGGCAAAAACAAAGCCCCTAGGGATTAGCGTGCTGAATGAGTCTTTCCAACGTCGCTACCCTTTGGCTGGCGGCCTCCAGAGCTGCTTCTCACTCTCTGCGTGCCCTCTCTTCGTCGGCGGTCGCAGCACGCAGCTCGCCGATCCTGGCCTGTGCACGCTCCCGCTCGACTTGAAGTGTGACCATCTGTTGGCCCGCCTCCGTCAGCTGTACCTGGGCATCAACCAGCTGGGCCGTTAGTTGCTTCAAAAGCTCAGTGCACGTTGCGACGAAGGCCTCCTTCTCTGCCGCCTGCCCTTCGAGGCACCGGAATTCCTTCTCTGCCACGAGGAGCGCCCGCATGCTCTCCGACATGTCCCGACATTGTGCGAAGTTGGCACGCCGGCGGCTCTCGCGCATCTTTTTGGCCATGAAATCACGGACCGTCAGATGAAGGCGTCGAGCATCAGCTCCCCTGGCACACAGGAAGCGCAGCCAGGTTTGAAGCGATCCCATGCGCCCCAGCCACTCCGATGAGGGTCGCTTGAGGAAGCGCTGGATGCACTTCCACCCCCTGCGATGCGTTATCCAGCTCTCCTTGACCGCCTCCGTGTCCGAGTCGTCCATCTCCTCGGGGTCGGCCGGCCGGTAAGCAGGGAAGGCAGCCAGAAGGTCTGCTGCAGGGTCCGCCCCTGGGATTTCCTCACGGGGGATAGGTTCTCCAACATCTGGGCAACCTTCTTCTCTCGCCCCAGCGGCGGTGACACCCTCGTCAGCCCCCGACCTCTCTCCGATGGCAGCACCGCCGGCGTCTGCCGCCCCCTGATCAGTAGTTGGTGGGGCCGGCTCGGTGTGAGAAGTCTGTTCCGGAGCAGGCGGCATGTCTGCCACTGGTCCACTCGTGGATGGCCTGGGTTCGGCAGCCCGACGAGCCTCCAGTATTGAGATCACTGTGCAGGGCATGCCGTGGTTAGTCTCAGATCATCAACGGAAAGCACCAACAGTAAAGTAAGGAGACTTACGGGAATCCAGAGCGTCATCTTCCGCTGTCCCGGCCGCCGCAGGAGCAATTGTAGCAGGGGACCCTTCAGCGCTTGTCAATTCAATGATGGGTGTCTGGCCCCCGCCTTGTCCTGCTGGCGCCTCTCCTACTCCTACTGAGGATGCCTGACCAACATCCGTGCACTCCTGAGAATGGTGGAGAAATGGGTTAGAAGCTTCATAAGAGAATGGATGAAGCAGGTTGAGTAGGGATAGAAGCGGACCTCGAGGAGCTCAGTGATATCAATATTGCCAGAGCCGGCCACCTCGCCGCTCTCCCGCGGGCTCCCCTGATGGGACCTTCCCTCGGAGCCTTCATCCTCCCCCGTCTCCTCCTCTTCCTCGGAGTCGTCGTTACTGTCATCTTCCTCCAGCGGCATCTGTTCTGGAGCAGGCTCTAGACCGAGCATCACCTTCACCAGAAGGGACGGCTCCGCACGCTGACCACGTTGGCGCGCATACTCGTCCATGGTCGTCAGATACGCATACCGCCGGTGGAAGTTCACCCTGTCGGTGACCTGAAGGCGCCCGACCTCTGGCAGATGGATTCCTTCGCTGGTTATCTTCTTCCAGATGATTTCGGTCCCCAGCGACTGCCGCAGGGTCATCCAGGCCGACCACAGTGCTGGGAAGACTGCATCGTGGGAGGGTTCGAGCAGACGCCTTACCTGCTTCCCGGGCCGCTCCCCGACCACCGCATGTGCCCCCTCTCTGGGCACTGAAGTCGTGGCGGCAGCCTGCGATGTGCCCGCCGCCGAAGTCCCTGCCCGCGCCGGCTCCGCTACTTGGCGCGCCTCCGTTCTCCCCCGCATGACGGCGCCTCGCCTCATTCCTTAACGCCCGGTCTCCGCACGGGTGTCCTCGAGCCGCCGAACTGGCTTCCGTAGAAGCCCCTCGGGGTACGCGATGGCCCAGTGTTCGGCGTACTCGGTTGCCAAGCCTGCGTCGACCCCGGTAGGAGGGAGAGTGATGACATCGCCAGAGCCGAAAGCGGCGAACATTAGCCACATCTGGCGAAGGACGCAAGGGTTCGTCTCCTCCCGGACAGCAGCGAATACCCTCTTCGGCATCCGTTGAAGGCACCCGAACTGCCTGGCGAACCGGGTTGGCACGTAGGGCTCGCAGATCACCTTCCCGTCGATCCGAGCCACTAGCACCCCGCCCCGCATGCTCAGGAAGTATTCGTGCTGCTCTAGCGGACCCTGTCCATTGTCGATCATCTGGCCAACGGGAGTGGGGAACGGGCCGAAGTTTAAATTGGCATGATTTCCAATCCGAATCCTCACGCCCTCCTCATTTAGGGTCATCGGAGTGACCCCCGCGATGTTCAGCAGGGAGGGTCGCAGGCCGTTGCCCGGAGGAATGACGGCGTTAGGAAACGTGTACCCACCGAGGTGATCAGCCACCCAGCCGTGGAAGAATTGAAAGGGCCCACAGATCCTTCGTGGCGACCCCCTCGCGAGATGCATCCCAGGATGGCGTACAGCTTAGCCAGCACTGGGACCCCGAGGCTGTATCTCTTGTTGGCGTCTATGGCGCCCGCCATAACCAGTGTCGCCGGGCGGACGCCCATCCTCGCGTCCCGCACTGGCAGGAGCCACCCACTCAGAAAGGCGGCCAGGAACGCCGCATACCGGACATTTGGGTCCTGGGCCTCGATGACGTGGTACCCCCATGAGCGGTAGTCGCCCGTCTCCAGGACCCGCCAGTACGACCCGTTCCGGCTCCACTAAGCCGCGGTCGGGCACCGCTTCCCCCTGCCTGGCATCTTGACCGCGGGGTCATGCTCCAAGAACTGGCTGAACCACTCCTTGTAGGCTATGTCCTTGTGGAAGTCCTTGACCCCGAGCCGCTCCGTAGCCAGGTCCAGTAGATGCCATGTCAGGATGGGAGTCTGTGACCTGTCGCCCCAGGTGTTCCTCGGAGGCAGGAACTCATCGTATTGGTAACCCTCCAGCGGGATACCACCGATGCAGTGGATGTCCTAGAGACCGATGCTGACCTCCCCATGGTGAAGATGTAAGGTGTTGGTATCTGGGGACCAGCGGGTGAACAGCTCCGGCCCGAGCTCGGACTACTGGTAGAAGAGGAACTGTGACGTCCACACCGCCTCAAACAGGCCGATGTACCGCAGCTCCTCCGCGAAGTGATCGCAGGTGTGGCGTACCCAGAATGCCCAGGCCCAGTCACTGGTGAAATTGCCCCCAGACCGCAAGTCCAAGTCCTTCAGCTAGCCCTTGGTGTCGTCGGTGACACTCTGGCGATATGTGCTCGAGTAGAGGGCTGGAGAGTTCTCCGCAGTAGCCTCACTCCCGGCAATGGTTCGCGTCCTCGGGTTCAGGACATAGACATCTAAGTGCCTGGTCTCCCTGGCTGGATTCCCATTATTGGTGATGTTATAGCGGGGAAGCTCGTCCTCCTGAGTCACCCAGGTCCGTGGCGCATCAACCTCGAACCCTGGCACCGGAACCTCATCCAGGATTCCATAGTTCCAGAGCGGCAGGTTTTCCGACAGTGGATATGTCTTCTGGGCCGGCTTCAGCAAGTCGAACAAGGATTGATTGTTGGAAACAATCTCCTTGGCTCCGTAGACCTCCTCGTTCGCCGCCATCTCAGCTCTGTGAATGGCGGCATCCCCCTCATTCCCTTGATTCGCGGCCATCTCAGAAGCTCCGGGAGTCGTGTGGGTTAAGGGATGAGGCGTGCGGAATCGGAAGAGGCTGGTAGAGAAGTTTGAGAGTTGGCGCGCAATCCTAATGGACGGCGCGCAATTGGGAAGTCTGTCGCGTAAAACCCCGGGTGTTCGCGCAAATAGCAGGCCGAAATCCGGATGGGTTTGCGCGACGACCGGGTGAATTTCGCGCCGGCAACGGCAATTACGCGAACGAGATCTTGGAAGCTTGTCGCGCGGAAAGCCAGTGTACGGTGCGGGGGACCTAGGGCCCCTATTTATAGGCGAGGACGGGTGTCTGCGCTGCGCGGAAAGCGCTTTGCACGACCGAGATAGTGAATCTCGAGCCCGAAACCCTTTTTGCGCGCCACAGTCCCGCGCCACCCAGGACTTCGGCATTCCGGCGTCTCCCTCGGAACCCGATCGTTGCGACCTCTCGCCGATCAGATTCCGAGGGGGGGGCTTCTGTAAACGCCGGAAAAGTCCTTTGTTCCCAAACGAAGCTCCGGATGCGGAAAGTGAGGTCATATTTGGAGTCGGAAGCCCATTTCGGAAGGCCCGGAGGTCTTGCGCGGAATTTTGGAGGCCCGCGCGCAAAGTTGTAGTGCTGCGCGCAGTCCTCCCAGGATGCGCGCAAAGCGCCGGGCCGGCGCGCAGTTTTGCGCGCCCGCTGCCCGCGCGACTCCCTTGCGCGCCGGGGCCCCGATTCCGCGCCCGCGAAGGGAATTTCGCGCCCGCGCCCTGAATTGCGCGCCGGCGGTGAGATTCCGCGCCCGGGGTTGCCTATAAATATAAGGCGACCCCCAACGTTTTGACGGTTTTTAGAATTCAAAGAGTCGCTCGTGCGCGCAATTCCACCCCCTCAACGCGCAATGCCGATCTTCAGGTAACCTCCTTTATTTCGCGCAAGCAAGCCTCGGGGTTCGCCTTCACGCGCAAACCCTTTGGCTTATTTCCTTTGACAAATTCCTTACCCGAAGGCATTCGCGCGTAAAAGAAGCCTCTTGCGCGCAATTGCCCCCCGGGTGTGCGCAATCCAGCCCGATTGCGCGCACCCCCCCTTACTAAGTGGCCATTCGTTAAAGAATGAGTCGTTGCCCCCACGCGCTATCATAGGCTCGGTGCGCGCAATCTCTATCTTCCGCGCGCAAAGCGCTTGCCCAATTGCGCGCTAGCCCGCCCAATTGCGCGCCGACCCGCGGTATTGCGCGCCAAGCTCCTCTTTTGCGCGCAAACCGCCAGGGTCGCCCCCTTTAACCCCCTGAGGGTACCCGCCTGTGTGGCGCCCGATGATCTTCATCCTGGGTTCCCGCACCGTGCGTTTCCTTCCCGTGCGGCCCTCCAGGCTCGCGCGAAGTGACACGGACCCATCGGCGGAAACATTCGTCCGCGCTGCAGGACGTTAAACTGCCAGGCATCCATCGTCCAACATGACGTTAAACTGCATTTGTACGAGCTGCACGACGTTAAACTGCCTAGCATATGGGCCTCCTCAAGGTGTAAGCCCCAAACTCCACTTCTTCCTCAACACACGACGTTAAACTGTACTTCGTCCGGCAAGACGTTAAACCGTCCGCATCACCCGATCTCGTGCCTCGCACGCAGGGTCCCCCCCCCCCGGTTTGGATGTGGCCCCCACCCGCTCGTCTCTGCAGGGATGTCGGGATTGGAGTGGCCTTCGCCCATGGGGGTAGGGTATTACAAACCCCTAGTTTCTTGTGGGGGACTGCACATGTGTATCTCCATTGTGCTTTCCCACTGCCGAAGCCAGTAGAGGGTGTGACATGGATCGAGGTGTCTCTTACTTTCGGCCCAAGTCCCTCTCCAACGGAGTTTTGCCGCACTCAGGTTTCCTCAGTGCGTAAGTCCTGACAGAATGAACTACGTGGACTTTGATCCCTGTCTCCTAAACAGGGTACATAGGAAGCCTCCCTGAGGTTCAAGCCCACCACCTGGTCGTCCCGGTCGTATTCACGTCGGTTCGTCCATCAGTGGACCCCTCCCGGGTTCACATTCGCGTTGATCCACCCGGCCGTTCCATCCCCCTCTGTGTGAGGTGGTTCGGTTCAATCCTCCGCCCGGCAGCCTCGACCTCCTCGTGAGTTGGCTTGCCATCGTCCAGCATGACGTTAAACTGTATATCCGAACTACGTTGACTTTGATCCGTGCTAACGTGCGGTACGTAGGAAGCCTCTACGGGGTCAAAACTCTTCACTCCATCATCCATCCTGATCCTTACCCAGGCCGCCACATCCCGGTGGGGTCATGCCATTTCATTCCACTCCACTTCACTCGGGAAGCCGCCCATGTTCTGGCCCCAGCATCGGAGGTTCCCCGTAAGGGGGTCTGTCATCTGATCCACTCCTCGTGTTGATCAGTTCGATGCCGTCCCCGCTGGACGCTAAACTCGCGGCATACCCCGTGTTAAACATGGGAAGCTGAGAAAAACCTCAGGTAACGCAGTTCCCCGCACCCATTGCGGGATGCCTCAGGACATCACGCCTTCGAGAAGCCCTATTAGTGACGGAAGGCAGACATGAAGAGCCGCAGTGTTAAGACACGCCCCCAGCACCCAGAGCTACCCGGTCTCCTCACCGCAGGTTGCTGCCCCGACTAGACCCCTTGGAGTGTCTGGGCGGAAGCAGCGTAATTAACCGGTGTCCATGAAGATATGGCGACAGGAATGAGATTCACGAACATTCTTAAATCTATGAGGGAGACCCGGATTAGGAGACTAGTTCCGGGGAGACGTCCACGGAAGGAGGAGCCGACGTCCCATCATCCTGGTTTCGATCAAGGAGCAGACGCCCCTGAATAAGGGACGGATGCCGCCCGCCTTTGGAAAGAGGGACTGCGGGGCCATGAGCCGCGCTCCCATCCCCTCGGGTCGACGGGAGCACGCGCGAACGCGTCCTGGCAGAACAGCGTCGGAACGGAAACCCGACGCACATCCGCACCGAAACAGTATGATCTGCTACCCAATAGGTGGGGGTGATAATAAATTTCCACCAAGAGTTTGGATCTCATGAGATGGACCCTAAACTAAGGCATCATCACTCATCGACTTGATATCATGATCCAGAACTGGTATCATGGATAATTGTCATCACGTAGGCATCCTGATAAATTAATCATTACATACCACATTCATATAATCATATATATATACAATGGTGAGATGACTTTTAATCCTATATGATGCATTTACCATTGATACTTGAATCCAATGTTTTTGTATTTCATGTTGACAAGAAGATAGTCAAGGTCTAGGTGAATGGATATGTTGGCCGCCCGCACCATCACTAGGTTCCCTGGCCGGAAATCCACAATTAGATTACTTGAAATTTTATCCTTAAATACCAACCAAATCCCCATAATGGGACTACACCAAACACTATATCAATGAATTAAATCCTTTGATACCAATATTTCATGACCTGACCCAGTTAGGACTCAAGACGCAACTACCCCAATCCCACCTCCATAGGCTAGTTGTAGAGATAAGTTCCAAAAGGAATATCTTTAATGGGAGGATGTTTCTTAATTTATTTTATACATGCACTTGGCCATATGAATGTATAAATTAAGAGGAATATTAATAAAAATATACAACAACTAAAATGTAAACTAAGAATGAAAAACATCGAAGGTGTAAAAGAGAATGAAAGTGTAAACTAGAAAAGTAAAAGTGGAAAATACATGTCCAACTATAAATATGTACCAACCTGAAAATACTAGAATGTAAAAGTGTCAATATATCCCAACTACTGATATTTAATATCAAACCACTTTACACTATCCAATGAACTAGGTATCCCAAAGATCATCTGAAGTCACTTCTGACTTGTCCATCATCTGCATAAGACATGAAAAGTATGGGAAAATAAAATGTAGGGTGGAGGATGTATATACCCATCCGGACACCCTAAAAGCCTAAGAGAGATCAGTAAGAGACACATTATGAATTGATCAATAAATTATAGTAAACAGCTTCACCCAAGTAAGATGGTAACCTCATCCAACCATAGGGAGATCAACACATAGTGTAGGTGGACTACACATCGGGTCTCTGAAACCCATATAAAGAGGGTAAAAAATAAAATAACTAGATAAATATATATTAATTATCAAATAAAATAATCCCAAATGATAGTGAAATAATATCTCCATCTCATATCTTAACCAAATAATGATATCTAATAGTTCAAAAGGTCCATCAATGATGCCCAACATCTCATGTGTCTATCCAAAAGTAATTGGGGGGAGACACACACCTCTCAATAATGTCATAATGTCGACGGCACATACTCTACAAGAAGATAACCCACTCCCTAGTATGTTAGGCAGTTCCACTCCATAAGTATACATAGAGGACATAGCCTAATGTGTCAGGGGGTTGCACTATGTAGGTAGAGGAATCACATCCTAGTGGGTTAGGGGGTTCCACTCTGTAGATAGAGGACCTTCCCCCTTGTGTGTTAGGGGGGTTCCACTCTAGTTTTATGAGGACCACACTCTATCTGATAGGGGTACCACTCGGTATATAGATGACCCATTCCCTAATCGTTCAGGTGTTTCACTCTTTTCTCATGAGGAACCACACCCTATCTAATAAGGGGTGTCACACTATAGATAGAGGATCCACAACCTAGCCTGTCAGGCGGGGGGTCCACTCTAGTGTCATAAGGACCAGAGCCCTATCCAATAGGGGTACCACTCGATAGATAGAGAACCTTATCCCTGGTCTGTCACGGGGGTTCCACTCTAGTGTCATGAGGACATGTTCCTTATCTAATAGGGGCTCACCACTATGTAGATAGAGGATCTCCAACCTAGTCTATTGGGGGAGGGGTCTACTGTAGTGTCTTTGGTGATCCTATTCTTGATCACTAATTTCATCAACTGCTTCCTAAAAAGCATCATGCTCGAAAAAACTCACATCACATCATGAAAGGCACTATAAAGGTCATAATTGTATTCTACGTGAAAAAACAATCCAGATAGGTTTTGACACTAAAAAATTCTTTCCATGAACTTTTCCACATAATTTATGATGTTATCTTCAATTAGACGCTAATTGTTGAGTTTGAGTAGAAATGATTCTTTATGCTAGTTGAAGGAGGATATTTTATTTCATTGTCTTGTGACCAAAAATGTCCTTCAACCGGCCTGAAAATTTTCATGGTGCGACTCTTCATTTTTTATGGGGTAAGTGATAGTAGTAAAAGGTGGGGATCATAAACCTGCACTGATCCCGGGAGAGGGTATGGGGGGAACAACCTATATATTTTGGAGCAGGGGGTTCACCTAGGATTCTCACCCAAGTGGACAGGCAAGCACCAATCTTTCATGCCAAGAGGATGGCGTAGGCCCTACCTACACATCCCAGAGAGTGCAGCTACCCCTGCACAAAGGCCCATATAGACCCACCTGCATGGCCTAGAAGGAATGTCCACCCCTGTACGTGATAAATGTACCAGATACCTATTCCATGGACCTACATGAGGTGACTCCTTTGACAAGGGCTCCATATTTTCCTATAAATTGGACCCCAAGGCTTCTCATTTGAACAACTAGAAAATCAGAAGAAGCCCTGAAGCACTGGCTACATAGTGCCTTCACTCATGTAATCTAAAACACCTCAGGTAGACCTCCAAAACCTTATAGAGGAGAGAAATAAGGGTGATAAATGATATTAAAGTCCCTCTAGGGTCTGAATCATATGACACCTACATGAGTACCCTATTCCCCCTAGTGGAAACCCACTTGTACAAGGCCCATTACCTAAACATGTTCCTGTATGAGACTATCCAGGGACACCTATGGAGACCCATAGTGCCTACGATAAAGCCTTGACCAATTTCTATTTCCTAGGTGGTCCATTTCCAAAAACATCTTCATCTCACGTAGGCATAACCCATGTGTGATGTACCTACAATATCCTCCTAGTCCCTAAAAAATCACCTTTTCTTTTCCAAGCTAGGACATGTGCAAGATCCCCATTGATCCCTTTACCTAGACACAAATGGCAGGGATCATGTTCCTTTGGATCCATCATTTGAGGGGGATAAATTGAAACCTCCACCAAAGCATCAGGACTTGAATGAACATAGTAGGAAGAATAATAGTGTGTCTCCTATTTGGGTATGCATTCCATGGGTTAGAGGTGTCCTTCACTTATTCTACCTAATGGGTAGGGTCATCGAGGAGCATATGAGTATGAATTACTTAATTCATGAGGACCCTGACCCTGGGGGTGTTCCAAGGATCCTTGATTCCTGGGTACAAGTGTTAAGGACATTTCCTTAACTCATTGTCTCTAAGATATAGGGCCTTTAATTCAAGTTGGGAAGGTTTTGGATCACACTAGGTCTTCCCCTTTAACCAGGAATGAGATCCTCTTCTCTTCCCCAAGGAACTAATTTTAGGGCATACCTCCTATAATAATCTTCTGGCCTTTCTTATAGGAACTCGAATTCTTTAGTTATTCCTCCTTTTCCATAACCATGAGATGTGACCAACTAGGTCCTCAGACATGAATATCCTGATTTCCAAAATAAGAGGTGAGATTGTAACTTCAATACCTTTCCCATTTTCTTTGTGTACAGGGTACAATGAGAAGAGGGAATGGGAACCAATTCCTTCTTTCTTTCCATATCCATTTGGAATTTAATCTCATCCATAAGAAAACATAGCAGATTGTATGCTTCCCCAGATCTAGTATATCCTCTTGTTTCTCACTCCAAGGACAACTCATGTGGGCTTATAGGTTGGAAATGATCATAGAATCCATATGATCCCAGATGTACAAGAATAATTCCAAGCGTAAGAACCAAATAAATCTACAGGCCTCCTATTTGGTATAAGCCCCAACCATGTCACCATATAATCATCAATGGGCCTCCCATGCTGTGTAAGGCCCAACCACAACCAAACATAGAAATCCTACTTTGGAATAAGACCCAACCAAAACTCCTTAATCACTAGGGAATCCTCCTAAGGAATATTTCCCAACTCAATCCTATCAAAGGGATATACTCCCCTATGAGAAAAGCATGAGGGCCTCTATAAGAATGGATCCTCGCATCCAAAATATGTGGGATTTGATTATAATATAACTGGGATATGTAGCTAGCCTCCACAAGGTCCAAACTTAATGCCCCAAATCAAACCAATTCTCTCTAGGCCACATTTCGAGTAGTGTTTTATTAAACCTAGGAATAAACATACCTTATAGGTTATTGGGGTCACTATAGAATAAGTTCCACGCACAAAATTTACTACGAACCATTTTCCTAGACATTCATGACACGTGGAATTAAACTGTATGGTTAGATCATTATTGCATGACATTAAAAGGTATGACGTGGCCAATTAAGCATCACTAAACTACATTGGTTCTAATTCCTTTCAAAAGGATATATAAGAATCCCATTTTTCGGGTCTGATCCTGACATCAAAACAACTACTGTCTCCCTATATGATGTTACACTCCAGAGCACACCACGGTGTGGTTGAAGACTAGAATCATCATAATACCAATGAAGGAATATATAATCAGTAATTAAGAGGGTACCATCTATGGAGAACATTGGATACATGCAGATATCTCCCTTTTTATGAACCTCAGATAAATACATTTGATTCAAAAATTCCAAACATGATAATAATTAATTATTAATTCAAGGGTTACCCACATAATACTTTGGATTTAATGAAGTATTCATAAACCTATTTTAAATCTATATGAGAGTCTTGAAGTAGACAATAATTCCCCCCAAAAGGGTATGTTGATCTTGACCTTCCATCCACTCGACCAATGTGAGTTTTTAAGTATCATTTTCCAAACACCCCAAATAGTTCCTACCTTTGGAAAGAAGGCCCCTCATGGATATAGAACCATTGGGTGTTTTTGGTTCCATGAATAAAGACCATTGGAAACCATTACAATATAGTAAACTCAACATGAATGATTACATAAAATTCAACCCCTGGAAATCAATCCTCGAGAAACCAATTTTGGTCAGAAACAATAGTATATTCTTAGACCAAAATATGAGTCCAAACAAAAGAGATATTATAGGATGAAGTTTCCTCAAAAGGAAAGATGGGATACACGACGTGCGGTCTGACACCGTCTCCAAGTCATGTCCTCTATAGTACACATATCGCTACCCATGTAGGGACCACATGGTGTGTAGGGGGTTTACATGGAATGCCTTATCCAGTCGAGGTCCTTCCTATACTCCCTGGCTAGGTCCATATATCTAGCCCGTGTCTGTGGACTTCAATACTTAAAATGTATCTCCACATGGTGTTCCACCCATGCCTCTGATTATGTCTGTGTACTTTGGAACATGACATGTGACTGGATGCTTTATTGTCCATGTATTCTTGAGGAACACAACAGGCCACCATCATGTGGTCACATGGTGTGTGGGGAGTCCAACACTATGTGTCGTATTTTTCTCACACAAAACCCTAGCCGTTGTAGACATGGGGTCAAAAACATTATATTCTACTGAACTACATGGAATGTAGTTGGGATTTTTCTAGAATTTTAGATATATGGTCACAAACTCCAGATTTGACACCTCTTCCTTAGATCATGCCTCTGTACTACCCAAAATCAAAGGGGAATCCCTTGATTCATCATTTCCAGGTATCTATTGCATAGAAATTAGATTTTGATATGTCATGGTGGTTCACCACAGGAACCCCACACCTCTCATCATGTCTCTATCATCCTGGATCCCAAATCTACGAAAAAATCATATGTTACAACACATTTCATCTCCAAATCCATCCTTGATCACCCATCCATTTTTCTCATGTGAAATAGTTGTTAATATAGGGGTTCGATCATTCTTGGTTCTACTAGATAATGTTGAACCATGACCCCGTAGTCCAATGATGTTTATAAAGATGAAATTGTGGGGGAAAGGCCTAAAAAAAAGTCGTGTAAATTATTCTTATCCAAATATCATGAATGGAGACATCCGGGTGAGAAGTGAAATAATAATCAATTAAATTTCAGCACACAAACACATGCAATTTCCAACAATTAAAAAAAATAAAAGAAACAGATTGATCGTGATAAAAAATGTAGTCAAATAGAGAATAATACAAAAATGTTGAGTCTGACCTAGATATTAGATTATATGATGTCTAATAATGTGCTCACGAACAATTTATAGGATTAATTTCATTCACTACACTTTGATCAGCTTCTATCCAGAGTCACATCATCCTTAGATGTTTATTCACCAACAGAGAGGAGGAATAATACCTCTTGATAGTCTTAGGGTTATGTGGCTAACCCTAGGAAAATTTCTATATGGGTGTATTTAAATTTGAAATTAGGTTTATGTGTTTTAATTAAATAAATATATTTAATTATTTATTTCAATTAAACACACCAACCAATGATTGTCATATCTAAACACCTCGTGCCAACCATTTTTAGGTCAAACGTAGGGTAAACATCGCGTTCCATGCCCAACCATGGTCTCATATTTCTGATCTGATATTCTATTTAAGAGTTATCTTATTTCAATTAAGAAACAATGTTCATGTTATATAAAATATTTTTAATATTTTTATAAAATTAATGATGAGCACACCCAGAAACGGAATCGAACATCGTCTCAGTGCTTGGATTCGAAAATATATTTAGAAAATTTTCAAAGTCTTATAAGGAAAACTCAGTATCTACATTAAATCCCTATGTTTTTCATACTTTATTTTTTTTTGGTTTATTTTTTTGTTTTACAATATCACTTTTCATTTTTCTCATCTTGGTGCACAAAGATTCTACAACTATTTTCTTTACATGATCACTTTATCTTATAGCAAACAAATAGAACTAAAAACAATAATATATTCAGGATCCTAGGAAATATTTGGGGGTGTATACTTAACATTGTCCCCAAAAATCTTATTATTAGAGATCTATAAATAAATAATGGCATATTCAAGGTATAATATAGATAAATTCAATGGATACAATGACTTTAACATCTGGTCCATCAAGAATAGAGTACAGATTGTACAATAATGAATCATTAAGGAAATACATGGTCATAAAGAACTATATTTGCAGTATATAATGAAAGAAATACTATTAATACATATAAATATTTCTCTACCAATTTCATACAAAAATCCCATAGTTCCCTTTTATTATCCTTAGGAGACAAAGTCTTTAGAGAAGTTGACTTTAATTCTTCCACTACTGTAATTTATTTGAAACTTGATAATTTAAATATGATTGTATCAGGGGTTTTTCACATTTATAAAAAGAATAATATGGGTACATTTAAAATATGACATGGAACTTCTATTAAGTCCAATCATGATGAATTGAATAAAAGTATGCTCAACCTGGCTAATATCAGTTTCTTTATTCATGATGAAGACCTAGCCATGATCCTACTCATCTCTCTTGATAATTCGTATAGTACCGTGGTTGTAACTATGATTTATGTGAAGAAATCATTAACCCTAGAATAGTTTAAGTAAACTTTACTATCTAAGAATATTTAAAATATACCTAATGTAAATTCTAAGGATGAGAGATTGTTTATTAGAGGTATCCCTAAAATAGAAAAAAGAAGAAATATAACAATATAGGTAATAATAAGAATAATAATAAGCCTAAGAATAATAAATCGAAATCTATGTCTAGGAATGTAACCTTCCACAATTGAGAAAAACATAGACACATTACTCTAGAATATTATAATAAAAACATAAATTTAACTCCAAACCTGATGAACCTATTGATAAATCTCTGATTCCAGATGTTGGTTATGATAATCCTGATGTTCTTAATGTTTCTCCACATGCCTTTTCCAATGACTGGGTATTAGAATCAGTTTCTCCTTACATATGTGTATTTATAGATAACACTTTTGTGATTTATTCAAGAGATTATAAAGGGAATTAATTCTTAAAAATTATTAGAGGTGTGAGTTCTAGGGAAAAGATTCTTTTTTGAAAGGTCATCATGACTATTTTTTGTCACTTTACTTCACGTGAGGTGGGTCTTTGACATATAAAAGAATTTGATCTCCTTAGGTGTTTTAGACTAGAAGGGTTATATATTCAAGAATGAATTATGTTGTCTAAAGGTCTCTAAAGGCTCAAGAACAATTATTAAAGGATATCCTATTAATGGGATCTATGTTTTGGATGGTAAAAATCATACTAGATAAATATGTATTGGTTGTGTCACTAATACTAATAACACTATGATTTGGCATAAGTGGTTAGGGAATTTTAACTCTAATGATCATGAGGAACTCAGTAAATATGAGTTGTTAAATGAAATCAAACATAATAATATTCCATTTTTGTGAATATTTTGTTTTGGGGGAAGATAAAATAGTTAGTTTCAATACGTATTATTTTAAAGATAATAATCCTATGAAATAAAACCATTCTAGTTTAGGGGTCTTACTAGAACTCCCTTTCATGATGGAGGCACATATTTCATGACCTTTATAGAATAGTTTTCTAGAAATGTATATATTTATATAGTATGTAACTAATCTAATGTCCTTGAAACCTTTAAAACCTAGGAATCCCTTATTTAAAACCAAATTGGAAGAATAATCAAGGATATTCTAATAGACAATGACTTAGAGTACTTATCTTCTGACATAATGTATTTATTTGAGTCTAAGTATGACAACTGATATTTTGTTACACTTTATTTAATGATTTATTTCATAAATATATACTAAATACAACCCCATAATATAATTATTCATAGTTTATTTGGTAAATTAGGTACATGACATAAAAAATTAATAATAAATTAAAAATTATTAAATAAAAACTCGGAAACATGCCCTTATTTTCCTTGGATATTCTAAAACTGCATGGGAAAACCTAGAGACATACATAAGAAAGGGCTGAGATATAAATACTAGTAATGGAATAAACAAATAATAACATAAGGTAAAGAAGATCATGTGATCCAAGATTCATATCAAGGTAACATAGGATGGGTGAGAATCGTAATCTTGAACAACGAGGGATGATATAACATAACAACATAAACGAAACATGGGAATGTGGTAACAACATAAAACATGACATTATAAAAATAATTCTAGGACAACCACTAACACAACATAACATAGTTTTCATAGGATAACCTACCATGAACCATACATGGAATCTCATGAGATTAAAATATTACCCAATGAATTGGAGGGCTATATAATTTTAGTCCCACCCATCACATTAATACCTTGTACATGCATAAGTGTGCCACACAAATCATACAACATGAGGATGTATTTCTTAAATTTTAACCCCATGATTATGTAATTATGGTCAAATAAATGTGAAAATACAATAAATTAACGATTGTTAGAAATAGGTGAATACACTTTAGTGGAAATGGAGATGGGTATTCACTACACAAATGTTTGGCATAGAAAATCATGGGATAATTTACCCAACATAATGGGTGTTTATAAAGGTTTATAGAAATGGTGAATGAGAGATAAAGGTTCAACAATTACTTGGGAATAATATGTATTGTAATAGTTTTGTGATAAAAATATCCCAACATGAACCATTGGAAATAAAAAGGCATAATATAAATGAGTTTCTTTAATAAGAAAGAGGTGATCCCTTATATTGAGAAAACGGTTCAAAAATATTTGGATGATATTCTTAAGAGATTAATGGAACATTGGGAGGGATATATAGAGGGAATGGAAGAGTAATTTCATGCTCTATGGGTTTTAAGTGAATATGAATACGAGGCTAGGTGGGTTTATATAGAAAGACAGAGTAGAGTTCTTTATTAATTTCCAAACATAGGTTTTGAAATCTATATGATTAAGTAATCAAAACCACAAGCCTTTTGATGATTTTTTCAAATGTTTTATACCAAAGATTATTATTCTTTATTATTTTATTAGGTTAAGAACCGAAATCCTTACAATAATACTCTTGGTGATGTGGAAGTGAGTCATATTTATAAAGAATTGATTTTAAAACATTAAAATATAATATAGGTTTTGGAGGATTCATTAAGAATTTATAAAATTAATTGAATAACCATAAAAACAAATTATTTTAAAGGGAAAATATATTTTTGGTCATTTATAGCTTTTATTTCATATATTACATAACTTTTGTGTCGTTATGATCTCAAAATACATATCATATATTTATAACTTATTTAATTTTGACCTAAAAATTCTATTGTCTCTAAAAATTGAAAAAAGTAACCATTAGATAATTTCTATGTGATAATTTCAAAAATAATATCTATTCAATACCAATAATTTCTTATGAATGAGATTTTTTCTTTTAGATAAAAACTCCAAATCTATTGAAAAATGCTATTTTTTTAAAATTAATCTTTTCTAATCCTTACAAAAAATATTTTCTGTTTTAAAAAAAACATATTATTATTTATATTTAATAAATTGTATTTAATAATAATATTTCAATAAAATATAATTTATTTTAAAAATTCCTTAATTCATTAAAATGAGTCTTGATTGAAAGTATATATTTCCCAAAAATTTAAAAAACATTCATCGTATCAAAATATAATTTTTATTAAAATCATTATTTAATAATTTAAAAGGGGGATATTAAAAAGGGGTAACTATAATAATTGTTTTATTTGAAATTAAATACAAAAATTGAAACTATTAGAGTCTAGATGCGTAGCCCATTTATTACACCAATGAATTCCCTAAGGGTAAGGTGTGTGATGAAGATATTTTCTTAGGGTGGTTCAACATACATTCTTTGAGACATGATCTCAATGATCTTGAAATTATATTTTAAATTGTTTAATTCATTATTTAGTTGTTTAATATCTTCTTGGTCATGGTCAAGGGAAAATCTGGGTGATGCTATCTCCCTTAGAAGCTCTGATAAATGGGCTTCATAGCATAAAATCTTAGTTATTGAGGCCATTGCTTCATTTGACTCTATAAAATTGATTTATTATAACCCTATATATAAAATAATCATAATGGTCACTAAAAAACTATATTATCAATGGTTATTATGCTTAATGTTCTTTTAAATCCCTTAACATATAACTCATAATGACCCCAAAGGCCAAAGTAGTGCATGTGTTTTTTATAACTACATTATTTTATATGTAATTTACTCATTTAAATAGGGAAGTTCATTTATAAAAGTTATGTTCATTACATTATTACACCCTTCAAAAAATATTCCCTTAAAATTTTCATTTCATACTCTAAAATGGATGAGGGTACTTCTGTTTCATCACATCTTCTGGTTCCCATATCACTTCCTCAAACTTATGGTTCCACCACAAAACATTGATAAGGTGAGTTTTCTTGTTTCATATAACTTTGTCTCTATGATATAATATCTTCACCAACTTATCCTCATATGAAAGGTCATTATAAAACAGTACCACCTCTGTATTTAGTATATGTGAGGGTTTTTCTATATACTTATTTAAGAGGGATATATAGAACACATCATGTACATGAGATAAATTAGGCGGGAGTGATAGTTCATAGGACATTGATATAATGTAATCAAGGGTATAAAAGAGGAAAATATATCTAGGAATAAGATTTTACATCTTCATAAACCTCATGACTTTATACTATGGTGATATATGGAGGTACATACTTTATCTTTGACCTAAATCTCGAGGTCTCGTCGTTGATATCTACTTAGATTTTCTATTGACTTTGTGTGGATTTAATGTGACATTGAATTGTCTAAACCTTCTATATAATATCTTGAATAATATAAGGTACCAACATCTTGTTTTCTCTAACTTCATCTCTACTTGTTAGAGTCTAACACCTCTTCCCATACACAAAGTCATAAAAAGCTATTTGAATTCTAGATTGGGAACTGGTGTTATATGAAAACTCTACTAAGGGAAGGTTCTACTCCCAAAATCCTTGGAAATCCATTGAACCTGATCTAAATATATCTTCCAATGTTTGAATGGTTATTTCAGACAGACCATCCATTTAACGGTGATAAACAGTGCTAAAGCTTAGTCTTGTATCCAATTCTCACTGAATGATTGTTAAAAACCTTAACGTAAACCACAAATCTTGATCAGATACAATAGTGAATGGAACTCCATGAAATTATACCACATTACTTATTTATATGTTGTAAATTTTTTCAAGAGATGAATCTACCTTGATAGCTATGAAATGCACTGACTTGGTATGTGATCACATCACGATTCACTGCTTCATTTTCACCTTTACACCACTGTGTTAAACTAGTTTTGTATTGAAAATTATAAAAATAATTAAAACTTGAATGTCAGGTTTTATTACATTATTTTATGTTTATCACTGTTAAAAATGAAAATTTTACTTTTTTTTTATAATTTCATTGGAGGTGGAGGTGATTTAGAGGGTCTATGATGAAGTCTAAGGAAAATTGGACAAGCTGCGCAGGATCCAAGGAAACTAGTTTAATAAAACGAATACTTCTACATAATTGTGCTTCCCAATAGGTGTAAATTTTGTGCGCTGGTAAAAAATGAATTTGTCTAAATTTCATATGAAGGAACCCGATCAACATTCAGCCATATGGTGGCCCAAACGACCTGATATGTCCAGTACACTGAATCTACATGAAGTCAAACGTGTTGTGTTGTGATATGTCCATATCTCAATCTCTAGTTGTCCAAATCATGCCAAAAATTTTGGGGAGACAATAATGATTTGGGGAAACATGTTTTTAGTTTTTTTCCAAAGCTATATTCTACTTTTAAGTGGTCTAATTCCATGGGCCAAGTGGTTTTACACAATCTGTTTGCCCAAAAGAACCTTCCACTTTACCTATAAAATGGAAGATTGGGATCCTCGTTTTTATGATCAGACCAGTAGTGAATTTATGAAAATTTTATGTTCCATATGATTCCTCTCCTCATCCTATAATTTCTATAATCCCTTATCCTCCAAGGGGGATCATGAATGAAGAAGGAGTTCCACCCGAGCTTCCTCATCCTCCTGATGTTGAGTTAAAGGGTGGGTGTTTGTTGTGAGAGAGCTACAAACATGTAAAAGGATTTAAAACACATATATTAGCTACTAGTTTGGAGTAAGTTTGATTTTTAAACATTTCATTCCATTTACCTTACATTATTTCATATTTTAATTCTTTTTTTGATACATTTTAATGTTGTGCTCTTAATTTCAATCTGATCGGTGTGAGGTTTTGAGTGTGTGACTTGTGTTGTTCCGATTGGAAAACACAAGAATCCTTTTCATACCCACCTTCATGAGATTTTAATATTATTCGGAACCTATTATTCCATGCATAATCACTGTACCTTGATAATATGATTGTTACGTCAAGGTTTGGTTCTTTAAGCATTGAAATAAATGATTTAGAATTAATAGGGATTCCAATTAATTTCAACCAAAGAATTACTACAAATATAAAATAATATCAATGAAAGATGAACATGAAATGTGTGTAGTGAAATCATAATGAACCCTTTGTATCATATTTTTCAATATCCACTTGGTATTTCAACTATTAAACTCTTTAAGTTATGTTATTTTCTTAAATTTGTTTTCAAAATCCACCCCTCTTTTAGTAATCTTTATTAAAAATACACACTATAAGAAACCAATTATCTTTTAGGGAAGGCATAGAGTCTTCCCTATAATATAAATCAACCTTAAAATCATAATAAATTTGATTTTTGATGACAACGCGGTGAAAGTTTGGAACCTTTTTTGGGGATAGATTTCTTTTTAGTGCACGTTTTTTATAAATTTTTTGTAAATTTTGTGAATATTTATTTGTTTTATCTTATACCTTTACCTATGTTTTTGTATTCCGATTTTTTTATTTCTTAGGTTTTGTGCATTATGATTTCAAATATGTGATACTTACCACATTTTTAACCCGAACTGAAGAGGATCCTACATCAGAGACACCGAGACGCACTAGAGAACCCTTTAAATGATGACACACAAAACATTAACACTATTCTTGGCCCTTCCACTTCTTCTTCTGTAACCAATATCAAAACTTAAATAAACCTACATATAATGGCAGAAAACAATCAAACATTAAAAAAACTAACCTCACCTGATGTCGATATCTAGCCCACCTATATTGAAATGAAAATTGAGGCACCCAATTTTGAACTGAACTCCAGTTTCATTCATTTATTACCATGAATTCATGGAATAATGGGAGAAGATCCACATAAGCACTTAAAAAAATCTCATAGTTTTTGTTCTACCTTAAAACCTACTAATGTGGATAAAGAACACGTAAATATAAGGGCATTCCCTTTTTCATTATAAGATACTACAAAATATTGGCTTTACTATCTTAATTCCCCAATTAGAGGTCGGGCATACATGAAACATCTTTTACTTGAAAAATATTTCTCATCCTCTCGAACTACAACTATAAAGAAAGAAAATTGTTCTATAAGGTAGCCACGTGGGGAAACATTACATGAATATTGGTAATTATTTAAAAGGTTATGTTCAATTTTCCCTCAGCACCAAATAAGTGATCAAATTTTAATTCAATATTTTTATGATGGTTTAATTTGTATTGATAGAAACATGATTGATGTTGCTGCAGGTGGTGCACTAGTTGATAAGACCCAAATTGTTGGAAGACCCCTAATTGAGAACATTTCATAAACCACTCCACAATTTGTTTCATAGTCCATTGTACCCATTTGAGGTGTCCATAAGGTGAAAAGTACAGAATTCGAGAAGAAGGAGGTCACAAGGTTTGAAGAGGTAAGTATCCTTCTTTGAAAACATTCTCTTTCCCAAGGTAAATCCCAATATAATCCTCCCATACATTGTGGTATATGTTCTTCTAATACACACTACTCTGAACAATTCACCAAATTGAGAGAAACTTCTGAGATTTGTCAGAAATATTTCTAGGCTGCCCCTATAACCAACACTTTAAGAAAGAACCTTACTTTCCATCCAACCCTGGGTGGAAAGAAAACCAAGCCTTTAGGAAAGGGGGTATTCAAAACAACCTAAATTACAGTGGAACCTAAGAGGGTAGATTAGTCATCCACCACCACCCAGAAACCCTAAACCACAACAAAGGCCTTTCCAACAAACCCCTCCAAAACCCGAGCCTAGCCTAGAAGATATGATGAAAAAAATGGCTGCCAAAAATTTAAAATTATATCATACAACCCAAGCTTCCATACAAGACCTAAAAACCCAATTAGGCTAACATTCCAACTCAGTGGGGTAAATCGAAATCCATGGGTTGGATAAAATACATTTTCAGCTAGTAAATAACACTAGGGATAAGGGAAATTTTAGTTCCATCACCCTTAAGAGTGGAACTCAACTTAAAATCCAAATGACCCCACCAATATATTAATCCGCTCTTAAAGAAACAAACATACCAACCACTGGAAATGATCCAAATGAGGTATAACCATGTCCTGATAGAATCTGTTCCAAAGAAAATAGTGTTTTTGTTGATGAGTCAAATAATCCAACCATTCCTCTTCCATTTCCTAAATGGGCCACCAAACCAATAAAACAAAAATAAACAAAACTTGATAAGGAAATAATGGAAATTTTAAAAAAAGTGCAGGTTAAAATCCCCTTGATTGATGTCGTGAAGCAAATTACAAGATACACCATGTTTCTAAAAGAGATGTGTACACACCAAATAAAAATTTGTGGAGATGAAAACGTGAGATTGGGGAGGAATGTATCAGCATTAATAGAGCCATCACATACCACCAAGTGCAATGATTCTAGTACGTTCTCAATTCCATGAACTATAGGTTAGTATTCATTTTCCAATGATATTCTTGATTTATGTGCTTCTATAAATGTGATTCCTCACTCCATTTACTCTTCATTACAGGTCGGGGAACTGAAGTCCACTAGAATTGTTGTTCAACTAGACAACCAGATTAACACACATCCCTCTGGTGTTTAGAGGATTTTTTTATTAGGGTGAAATTTTTTTTTTCCTTATAATTTTTATGTTCTTAATATTAAATATGATAGGGTGAATGGACATTACCTGAATATATAGGGGAGACCCTTCTTGAAAACCTAAAAAACCATAATTAATGCCTATAACGGTATATTATCTATGGAATTTTGTGGTGACATCGTCTATTTCAACATCCTTGATTCCATGAAGCCCCCCTCAATAGAACATTCCCCTCCTTATGTAGTTTCAATTGATGTACTCCCTTCCTGTAAAAACACATATTTTCATTCCCCTGATCACATTTCTATGTTTTAATCCTTGATTAAATTTATTGGTAATTCATCATGCATTGATTTTTTTAGTGGTCTACAAAAGTGTAATTCATGTTTATTAATTAATTATTTCTGGAACACTGAGGATCCAATGACCATCGATGACACTGATAAACTTGTAAAAGCTCCTTCCTCATATGAGAATGAAATCATTGAGATGTTATATGAGATAAGTGACATCTTACTTTCGCACACACTCCCATAAATCCAAAATCAACCTGAATTGGAACTAAAACAACTACCTCAGGATTCAAAATATTCATATCTTGATAATGGAAACAATATTCCTTTAATCATTTCCAGTTCACTCCCTCATGGACATGAATTGTTACTACTTGAACTTTTGAGGGAGTATAAACAAGAATTGGGATGGAAACTTACAGATATTCCTGGTATTATCCCATAAATTTGTAAACATCATATATTGTTAAACGATAAGGTTAAACCAGTGAGGTAGTCACAATGTCGACTGAACACAAACTTCCAATATGTTTTTAAAAAGGTGGTAAAAAAATAATTGGCAGCTGAAATCATTTACCCCATATCTGACAGCCAATGGGTCAGTCCAGAACAAGTGGTTCCTAAAAAACCTAGTCTAACTAGAATAAAAAAATAAAAACAATGAATTGGTTCTAACTCGTGTGCAGAATAGTTGGCATGTTTGTATAGACTATCGCCGACTAAATCACCACACTAGGAAGGACATTTCCCCATTACAATTTATTGACTAAATTCTCAAGAGGTTATCAAGGAATTCTCATTACTTTTTTCTTTATGGGTATTCTAGATATTTTCAAATACATATTTCCCCCAAGGATCAGGAAAATATAACCTTCACTTTCCCCTTTAGAAAATTTTGATATAGGAGGATTCCATTTGGTCTGTGCAATGCTCCGGGTACATTCCAGTGATGCATGGTTAGTATTTTTTTGGATTACCTAGAGAATTTCATGGAAGTATCAATGGATGATTTCACTATTTATGGATCCTTTTGTGATGAATGTTTGAGTAGACTTGGTTCAGTCCCATGTCACTGTATTGAAAATTATATCATACTAAAGTATGAGAAATGTGATTTCATGGTGAGAAAAGGTATATTTTTGGGACATGTCATTTCTTGGGGATGGTATTCAAGTAGATATATCAAAATTGGATGTCATTTGTTCCCTAAGATTCCCCAAAAATGTTTGGGATGTGTAGTCTTTCCTAGGGCCTGTTGTATTTTACCATCATTTCATTTGTTAATTTAGTAATATTGCACTCACACTCTCTCGGTTACTCTAAAAAGAAAATGATTTTTTTTGATAAATAATGTGAGGAAGATTTTAATAAGATAAAATATAGTCTCACATCACCCCCAGTAATCGAACCACCTCGGTGGGATTTTCCATTTGAGATCATGTGTGATGCCTCTAACAATGAAGTTTGGGAAGTCTTATCAGAAAGGGTAAAGAGAGATCCAAATGTTATTGCCTATGCCTCACATACTTTGGAACCTTCCCAAGAAAACTACAAAACAACTAAAAAATAATTTATTTCCATTTTGTTGTCCTTGTATAAATTCAGGTCGTATATTTTAGGGTCCAAAGTCATTGTATTCTCATCCAATGAAGACCTCTGATATCTCCTTAAAAAACTGGAATCCAAACCACATCTCATTTGATGTATGATCCTCCTTCAAGAATTCAATTTAGAAATTAGGAATAAAAGGATTAGAGAATGTGGTGTATGACCATATCAGTAGGATTCACCCATACTCGATCATTGAATCATCCCCTTGTATTCCCATAAATGACATGTTTGTTGAAGAGAAATTGTACCATGTGCAAAATGTTATTCCTTGGTATGCTTAAATTGTAAATTATTTGGTAGAATACTGTATTCCAACTGATTTAAAAAATACATGATGACCATCTAAAACATGAGTCTCATTGGTACATTTGGGATGACCCCTACCTTTGGCACACCTATAGAAATCAAGTCCTCAGGCGTTTTATTCCCAATAGTATGTTTCAGTCCATCCTTCAGTTTGGCCACACTCTTGATTCTGGGGGCCACTTTGGTCCCCAACAGACTACTCTTAAGGTCCTCAATTCTGGTCTCTTTTGGCCCACGATGTTTCAAGATTCCCATTACTTCTATAAATATTTTCCTCACTGTCAAAGAATGGGGAAAGTATCTAAAATAAATGATATTCCATAAAAACCATTTCTTTTACACAACATTTTTGATGTTGGGGGCATTGACATTATATGGCCATTTCCTAATTCATTTGGTAACGGATGAATTATTTTGGTAGTGGATTATGTTTCAAAATGGCTAGCCACACCATCTAAAAGTATTGATGATTCTATGGAAGTTGTGGAATTTTTGAGAACCCAAATTTTCTATAGGTTTGGCTTACTTATGTTCATCATCAGTGAGGTGTGGTGATAGAGATAGGGGCAATTCTTCGCTTCCCGAAGAACTCGTCGAACCCTAGCTCGCTGATTTTCACCCTCAGTTTTGCGTTGACTCCTTGATTTTTTCGTGCTGTCAGGGCTGGATTTGATCCTAATTGGGAAATTGTGGTGGTTTTGAAAGAAAAAAATGAAAAGAAAATCTCGGATATGATGGTTTTAGACCCGGGGAATGCTTCGCTGGATTCTAGATCTCCTCCAATCAGCGGGGCACTGTGAGGTATTTCTTTCCTCGAAGCTCTGAAAGGATCACATGTTTTCTCTACAGGTGTAAAATCTCGCTCGACCATCAAGCGACTGGATGATGGAGGATTTTCCGTTGAAGCTGATCCTGATGCAATCGCACAATGCCAAAATCTTTGTATGTTTTATTTAATGGGTTGTGTCTCGTATGCTAAAGGAGAAAAAACCTGGTCCTATATTGATCTGAAACAAAGAATTTCACTTTGCTGGGTTATCACAAACTGGAAAATGATTCCCTTGGGAAAAGGATTATTTCATATGCTCATGTACTCTCAAGATGATCTTAATGTTGTCTGGAAGATAGGTAATCTGTTGTTGAAGCCTGGAATTATGAGACTCTCGGATTGGGATTTCACTTTCAATCTGAATACACAAAGAGGAAAGTCTGCTCAAATCTGGGTTAGGTTCCATAACTTAAACTGGTTTTTTTTGGAATCCTAGAATACTGAATGATATTGCAGCCTGCATAGGTACCCCCCTTAAAAATGATCAAAGAACCAGTAATGCTGATTTGGGTATGTATGCTAGGATTTTAGTGGATGTTAATCTTGAAACCAAGACTCCTAAAACTATCACCTTTGATGCTAAAGATTACAAAACTATAATTGATCTTGAATATGAAAATGTGCCCTCTTTCTGTGACTTTTGTAAGATTGTGGGTCATTCTGTCCAAATATGTAGATTCGTTCAAAGGGCCCCCAACCATCATAACCCTTATTATTGGTCTGAGGTTAGGAAAAACAAGAAGGATAGATCCCCCCCCCACTGATAAATCTAACTCCTCTCAAATCAAACCTGGGAAATGGATTCCTAAAACCCCAAAGGAACCTAGGGTAACCTGGGTTGATCAGGTGGAGAATCAAGAGCAGGATTTACAAGATCAATCCATTAAGGAAAATCTGGAAAATGTGGATAACCTGCCTACTCACCCCCCATTGACTGTGTTTCAATCTGGACTTGACACATCCCTAATTTTGGGTCACAGTTCAATTCCTGAAGATCTTCCTCTTATTCCCAGATCACAGACACATTTGGGTGAGTCTTCTTTGACTAATTGTATGATTGGATCTTCCTCTAAGACCCATCATGAACTACCTCCCTCTATGTTATCCAGTACACATGCAAGTTTACAGGAATCATGCTCTTCTGAAAAGGAAGCAAGCATCAGGAAATCTCCACCTGGTTCTGTTCCCTCTGAGTCACTGGACAAGAATGATTCCTATTCCTCTCTTATCCAGTCTGCTGCTCCTGGTAATCTTCCTGCCCAGTCAGCAGATTTGTCCATCACTGTTTCCAGGCATTGTACTCCAAATTTTGTGGTTGATGTAAATCCATCAACCTCCGAACCTTCTGAAGAAAATCCTGATCATCAGGAGATCGCTGTCTTGGATGGATGTCCTCCTGCTTTGGTGACCAATTCTATTTCAGACCTGGATCCTTTGATTCCAGGCTCGGTTATCAAGCCTGTTTGTGTGCTATCTACTCCTGAAATTAAGGCAGGATGTAATACATCCAATCCTGAATCTCATATCCCCAAAAGGATAAAATCTGCTCTCCCAGCAAAACCACTTCCCCTATGAAAACTAGAGGTCAAAGTGTTGGTTCTAAAAAGAAAGGGGGGTCAAACCCAAAAGGTAAATAATTATGCATATTCTATATTGGAATTGTCAGGGGATTGAAAACCCTGGAACCCTTAATGTATGGAAGTATATTATTTTTACTCATCATCCCATGGTGATTTCTATTATAGAGCCTAAAGTCAATTTTTCCCCTAAGTTCACGCACCTGGGTAACCTTGGTTTCTCTTTCTTGGGTGCTTGTAACAATGGTTATATGGACTCTCTTTGGATTTTCTTCCACTCTTCTTTGCAAAATGTTAATATCTTTAGTTTCTCTGCAGAATCTTTGACGTGTGATTTTTACCTTGGTAGATCTCACATCCTCATTACTTTTTTCTATGCCAATAATAATTACCTTGATCGAAGATCTCTTTGGAAGGATATTTCTGACATCAATATCACGATTCAAGATCCATGGGTTTTGGTTGGAGACTTTAATGTTATTTTCTCCCCCTATGAAAAAATTGGGCACTCTTTCTCCTCTATCTCTGCCAGGGAGTTTAAAGCTTCCATTGAAAGTAATAATCTCATTGAGATTAACCTTACTAGTTCCCAATTCACTGAGTACAGACACCACTAAAACTGAGTGGTGGAGAGTATATTAGATAGAGCCTTCACTAATGAATATTCTCTTGATAATTATAACAAGATCTTGTGTGCCACCCTTACTAGACTTGCTTCTGATCATCATCTGATCTTAGTTAGCTTTCCTCAAACTCTCGGAAACCTTACTTTCCTTTCAGATTTAATTTGGCCTGGTCTTCTGACTCGAATTGTGTCTCTCTTATAAATTCACCCTGGACTAATATGGGCAATCACAGGGATCCTTTTGTTTACACCACTAAGTTGAAAAATCTGAAGAACATTCTTAAAAAATGGTGTTATGATAAAACAACTTTAATTGAAAAAGATATCCAAGATTTAGAAAATGATATGTCCATCTTTCAAGTTAACAACACTTCATTCATTTCTAACCCCCAGGATGAAATCACCATCTATACTAAATTGATCTCTCTTCTAAACTTTAAGGATAATTTAAAAAAGCAAATCTTTAGAGCTAAATGGATCGAGGATGGGGATAGAAACACCAAATTTTACAACTCTCTACAACGGATTAGGAAAACCTGTAAGCCTATCTCTTGCTTAATAATTGAGGGTAAAATCATTGAGTCTGAGGAACAAATTTCAAATTATGTTGTTTCATACTTCACTGGCATTTTCAATGGTCCTAGAATTAACAAAGATATCCTTCCAAACATTATTCCTTATATGGTGACTTCTGAGGATAACTATTTGCTTAACTGCATTCCTCTTGATTCTAAGATCAAGGATACTATTTTTGGTCTAAACCCGGACAGTGCCCCGGGCCCCGATGGTTTCAAAAATGGTTTCTATCAAAAATATTGGGATGTCCTTCAAAATGATGTCTGCAACTTAGTTAAATATTTCTTTGAAAAAGGTGTTCTTCCACATGCTCTCAACTCTCAGTTCCTCACGTTAATTACTAAATTTGATAATACGGATGAAATTCACCTCTTCCGTCCCATTGCCCTCTTAAATTCTCTTTTTAAAATTATCACCAAGATTCATGCTAATAGGCTTTCTAATATTAGTAACAAAATTGTCTCATGAAACCAGTTTGGTTTCATCATGGGTAGATCTATACAAGATTGTATTTTCCTCGCCTCTGAATCCACCAATTTATTGAACAGAAATACTAGAGGTGGGAACATTTCTCTTAATCTTGAAATCACTAAGGCTTTCGATACGATTGACTGGACCTTCATTTTTAAGGTCCTTTCCAGTTTTGGCTTCAATGACTCCTTTATTAATAAAATTAAAATCATCTTCAACTCTGCAAACATATCTGTGCTTATTAATGGCTCACCTAGGGGTTATTTCAAATGCTCTAAAGGTTTTAGGCAAGGTGATCCGCTTTCTGTGATCATTTTTTCTATCGCCGAAGATTATCTTAGTAGACTGCTCTCCCTCAATGTTGAGGAAGGCAGACTCAAACCTATCATTGCTTCCAGGAATCTTCATGCTCCCTCTCACCTGCTATATGCCGATGATATTATCCTTTTCCTTCAGGGAGATAAAAGAAATTTCAATAACCTTAAATCCATCATTTCTCACTATGAGGAGATTTCTGGTCAATGCATTAACTGGAAAAAATCTTTCATTTACTTTGGTAAAAACGTCCCCTCTAATAGGAAATCTCATATCACCAATGTTTTAGGGATAAAGGAAGGATCCCTTCCTTTTACTTATCTTGGTTTTCCCCTGTTCTGGGGTCGGCCCAAAGCTTGTTACTTTCTTAGCCTTGTTGATCAAATTCTAAATCAATTATCTTCCTGGAAAGGTAAATCCCTTTCTATGGCTGGAATAATTTTCCTTGTGAAATCCACTATTGTCTCTAAGATTATTTATTCCATTATGGTCTAAAAATGGCCTTTGGGGTTGATAGAAAAGACTTAATACAGCTATCAGGAATTTCTTCTAGAGTGGAAGTACTCTGGAAAAGAAATTAGTAACAGTTTCTTGGGCCACTTGCTCTAAACCTATATAAAATGGAGGAATCAGTATTAAGAATCTTAAAATTTTTAATGAGGCTCTTCAAGCCAAACTCACATGGTCCCTCATTCATAATAACTCTCTCTCCATGAGATTCTTCAAAAGTCGCTTCCTTGATAAGATTAAGTCTGGCTCTTCTAATTATATGACTTCTTCTATCTGGCCTTCGATCAAAGCTTCTTTTCACTCTATCGTGGAAAATTCTATATGGATTGTTAGTAAAAACTCTTCTTTAAAGTTCTAGTTTGATAACTGGACTGGCTACCCTCTCATTACTGATATGCCTAATACCTTTTCTCATAATACTTAAAATTTCTCTATTAGACAGATGATCAATTCCACTGATTCTCAACTTCCGCATCCTATCAAGGGGATTGTGGATAATTATTATTCCACCTCCAATGAGGATCTCCTTGTTTGGGAACCTGCTCATAATGGCCTGTTAGACTCTAAAAAGTTTTATCGATATCAATTCCCTAATAAGGATGAAAATTTTAATTGGGTTTCTAAACTTAATAAAGCTTGGATTAAGCCTTCTCTCCTTACCCTTATGTGGCGTATTTCTCATCAAAAAATTCCAACTGATATCTGCCTGCAATCCTACGGCTTTATCCTTTTCTATAAATGTAGATTATGCAACCAACATCATGAGGACATCAATCATCTTTTTTTATCTTTTGATACTGCTATGGCCCTTTGGCATTACATTTTTGACCTTTTTGATTGCAGATGGATTTTAGATACATTTATTCTCTCTCAATTAAAAAGAAAATTGGAATTCCCAAGATCTCCTCAAATCAAGAATCTCTTTCTAACGGCTTTTGAGGAGCTTATGCATATTCTTTGGTACGGTATAAATGATTCTGTTTTCAACAATAATTCATTAATATTAATGTAGGTAAAATGCGGATTCTACTAGCTATTAGGGAAGCGGCTATGATACAAAAGGATTTTTGTGACAATTCTTTCATATATTTTGAAACCCTTCGCCGAATTGGAGTCAAATGTATTTTCCCGAAACCTCGATACACTATTGAAGTTTTCTGGCTGGCACCTGCTCCTGGTTGGATTAAAGTAAACATGGACGGAGCATCAAAGGGAAATCCTGGTCTTGCTGGATGCGGGGGAATCTTTAGAGATCATCAAGACCAGATCCATGGATGTTTCTTTAGATGTTGTGGAAATGCTTCTGCGCTGGAGGCCGAGATGCTTGCTACCATTCAAGCCGTATCCTATGCAAAGCGCTTCAACTGGAATAATATCTGGATCGAGAGAGATTCCACTACCATTGTGCAAGCCATCTAGAAGGGTGATGTTCATCTGGCATGGCATCTCACCCCCAGATGGATGGATTTCCTCGCTACACTCAATAACCTCAATTTTATTTCCACACATACCTATCGGGAGGCTAATATGGTCGCGGATGGACTTCCCAACATGGGAGTCTCTCATGAGATCACTTGGATGAATGAACTCCCGCCAGAGTTTATTCCTTCTTTTATTAAGGATTGTAGAAAATTTCCCTCTTTCCATCTGTTGTAACTCATGTGTGACTTTCTCTTTTGAATAAATATCTTAGTTCTGGTCTTTTGACCAGAACCTACCTTTTTAAAAAAAATGTTCATCATCAGTGACCAAGGTTATCATTTCTACAACCTAAAAATGAAATCTATTTTGTGTTGGTATGGGGTCAGGAATAGACTGTCTATAGCATATCACCCACAGAACAATGGCCAAGCTGAGGTGTCAAATAGGGAGGTAAAACAGATTCCTGAAAAAATGGTTCAATGTAATAGAAAACATTATATTCTTATACTAGATAATTCCTCATTGGATTACCGTACTGATTTCAAAAATCCTATTGGCATGTCACCATATCATCTAGTGTTTGTAAAGAGTTGTCACCTCCCTGTTGAGATAGAGAATTGGGTCTATTAGGCCATCAAACAATGCAATTATAATATTTTTAGTGCAGGTTCTCAAAGGAAGTTATAGATTCTGGAGATGGAGAAAATGAGAAGAGATGCATATGAGAAATCCATGATTCATAAGGAAAATATCAATTCTTCCCACAATCATCTCATCCTTCATCGTTATTTCCAAATTGGGAAGAGGGTACTCATCTATAATGCAATGTTGAATTTGCATTCAGGTAAGCTTCGTTCCCGCTGGTTTGGACCATACATTGTTACTAACATCTCTCAATTTGGTTTTGTCCATGTTCAAAATGATGAAACCAAGAAAACCTTCACTGTCAATGGGCAGCAATAGAAGCACTTCCATGATTCCATTCCGGAATTCCCAATGGCGGAACTCCTTGTTCAAGAATCAATATATGAGTGAAACTCACCTGATTTTATCCTTCCTTCCCACATTATTTTTTATTATAGTGAAGAAAATGCACACTTTAGGTGTGGGGCTGGGTATATTCCTATGTTAGTTAGTAATTTTCATCATCTTTCTTCTTTTTCTCTTTTTATCTTGAGAAATTGTATTGTTACGTTCCCCCATTTCACTCTCACTCAAATTTCTGACTGAATATTACTTTTTTATGACCACTTTGTCATGGAAAATGATGCTCATTTAATCGTGGAAGTTATTGAAAATTCATGTGGAATTTCTTTATTTTATGTTGTTTTAGTATTCAATTTTTTTTGAATGAATGTGAATTTTAGCAATAATTAAATAAGGTGGTGTGAGAATTTTTTGAATTTTAGTTCATTTTCGATGATATAAATAGTTGTATTATTTTGAAACCATTGAGAAGAATGGTACCATTTTTGGGAATAATTTAAGGGAAATTTGTGTCA
This sequence comes from Viscum album, assembly GCA_963277665.1. Lineage (NCBI taxonomy): Eukaryota > Viridiplantae > Streptophyta > Magnoliopsida > Santalales > Viscaceae > Viscum > Viscum album. Next base: position 766,979,595 of record OY728163.1, read on the forward strand.
CTTAATTTCTCCACCCAAAATTGCACCCAATCATGAATTTTGAAAATTTATACTTAGTAAAAGTTAAATATAAGTTAGGCCTATTTTTCTATACTTTCCAAAATCATTCCTCCCTATGTTATTCTCTCATATGGTTTATTTCATTATTGGACCAGATTTACCTATGTGTGTGTACTTGTTATCCGACTGTTGTATTCCCTCATAAAAAAATAAAAAAAAATCAAAAAATGGTTTTATATTGGGTAGTTCAGAAACCACCCTTCATCTACCTTTGATATTTTTATAACTATTACAATTAGTGTGATGAGAATATCAACATGGGTTGGAGAGAGTGTGATATTTGTTCCAAGTGCAACTTTTGTAAAAAATAATAAATGAGGGGAGTGATAAAATGTGCAAGATATGTGGATATCTAGGTCAGGAGATTACAGTTTGAATTCTGGGAATGTTTAAGTGAGTGGGTTTTGGAATTATATTGAAAAGTATATAGGGAAGGTTCAGTTGGAAAGATCATATAAGTATACAATTTTTAAAATAACTTATATTTACTCGATAGAAAGTGGAAAGAATAGCATGAAATGGTTTTCACACACACTTATAGAGAATTAGTTAAATTGTTATCTTTTGAACTATTTTCTCAAATTTGTATCATTCAACTCTTTGAATTTCATGCTGATACAATTTTTGAGTCATCATTTTTTTTATCACCAAGAATAAATCCTCAATGTGATTTTTGTTTTGATCACATTTCTATCAGGAATTAAATTTTTATTGAATGTTAAATCTTTATGAAGATGGAAATATCTACATGAATAATTTTTTCAAATATGAGTTTTCCTATGAGTGCAAATATTTGGGTGTGGGGGTCTGATCACACCACGATTAATTATTTCTTTTTCACCCCTACACCACTCTATTAAAATAGTTTTGTATTGAAAATTAAAAAAATAATAACAAATTTCACTTCATGATTGATTCCATTATATTGTTTTTATGACTGTTAAAAAGTTCAATGTTACTTGTTTTGATAATTTCATTGAAGCTAGTGGTAATTGGGAGGACCCATGATGAATTCGAAGGAAAATGGTTCAAACTGCACAGGATCTAGGCACACCAGTTTACTAAACTGAATAATTCAACATAACCATGAACACAAATGGGCTGAAAATTCATCGGATGGTCAAAAATTAATTTTTATATATTTCATATGATGGAACCCAAGAATCATTCATCCATATAGGGGGGCCAACCGACCTGATATGTCCCACACACCAAATCTGCACGAATTCAAAAGTGGCGTGATGTGATCTATCCATATCTCGGGTGATATTTGTCCAAATGGTGCCAATGTTTCGGTGGAGACATTAAATATATATAGAAATATGTTTATAGTTTTTTCAAAATCTATATTTTACTTTAAAGTGGTCTAAAATGATGGGACAATTGGTATTACACAATATGTCATCCCAAATCTTCCTTACATTTTTTCCAATAAAATGGAAGCTTGGGCTCCTCATTTGGAAGTTTGGCTAATGAGTGAAGTTCTGGTACCTTTTAGTTCTATATGATTCCTCTCCACATACTAGATGTTTTGGATTCCCCTATACTCATAGGGGGTTCAAGAATGAAGAAGGAGTTCCACCCAAGCTTCCCCCTCCCTCAGATGTCGAGCTAAACATTGGGTGTTCATTGTGAGGGAGCTACACACATGTCAAGGGAGTTCTTATGCATATATTTGCTACTATTTTGGAGTAATTCGGGGTTTTAAACATTTAATTCAATGTACCTTACATTATTTCATATTTTAATGCTTGTTTTGATACATGCGAATGTTATTCTCTTAATTTCAAACCGATCGGTGTGAGGTTTTGAGTGTGTGACTTGTGTGGTTCCAATTGAACAGCACAAGAATACTTTTTATACCCACCTTCTTGATATTTAAATCTTCTTGGGAAGCTATTATTCCATGCATAAGTTTTGGACCTTGACAATATGATTGGTATGTCAAGGTTTGGTTCCTTAAGCATTGAAATAAAATCTTAAGAATTAATCGTGATTCCAATTACTTTTAACCAAATAATTACTCCAAACCTAAATGAAACTCTATAAACAATGAACATTAAATGTTTGTAGTGAAATCACAATGAACCCTTTGTCTCATTTTTTCAAAACTCACTTGGTTTTTTAGCTATTAAACTCTTTATGTCAAGTTATTTTCTTTAAAATATTTTCAAAATCACCCCCCCTCTTTTAGTAATTTTTATTAAAAATACAACTTATAAGCTACCAAAGCCCCTTGAGAGATGACCTAGGGTCTTCCCTAGACTATAAATCAACCTTAAAAAATAATCAATTTGACGTGTCATGAAAACACAGTCAGTAAGCTGATTGACTTCCTCCCAAATGGCATTATTTCCATTAGTGTTCCTGAGGAGTCCAATGAATAAATCCATGTTTATGTTTTCACATTTCCATACTAGTGTTTGAAATGGTGTCATCATACCCTTATACTTATGTTATTTATCCTTGAATTTTTTTAATACCAAGAATCAAGATAAAAACTCTAAAATATCCCTCTTCCAATATGAATTGAGAAGGATGAGTGATTCACATCATCCAGAATTTCTCACATCAATTCTATCTTTGATGGGACACATATATGTGTTCCAAACCTTATAACTCCAAATTTAGAAAAGTTGAACTATGAAATATTCCCTACCTTCTTCTATAACAACTCATCATATTTTTGGGCATCCTTAATCCTCTCAATATTAAATGGTTGAGTAGTCATTTGATAAAGGTGGGATAAGATCCTTTTATTATTCCCATATCCATCCTTTTCATGACCAATACGATTGGATCCATTTTAGTCCTCATTATGGATAGGGTTACGATATCCTTTATACTCATAGAATCTACCACTTTGTTCACTTTCCCAGGATGTTAATGGAATGAACAATAACAATTATTCACTTGGTCGAACCACCTTCCCTTGTATATATTAATCTCCTTTTGTGTGAATATATACTTGAGGATTTTATGGTCCTTTTATAGGTCAAATGTTTTTCTGTAGAGACAATGTCACAAAATCTTCAATGAAAATACAACTACTTTCAATTCTAGATCATGTGTTGGGTATTTATGCTCAGGAATCATTAATTGGTGTTAGGAGCATGTTATTAATTTTTTATCTTGTTTGAGTACATAATTTAGTCACTTTTCTACAGTTTCACTATATATCACAAAGCCTTCCACACTGGTGGTTAATGTGAGGACATGAGAATTGATTATCCTTTTTCATCTCTTTAATGTGTTCTTCACATTAATCAATCCATAAAAACAAGACTCTATTTGAAGTAATCTTGGTTAATGGGATTGAAAATCCTGATGATTGTTTCACAAATTGATTATAGTACCCTTCTAATCTAAAGAAAATATGGATTTACAAAATATATGATGGTCTATTCCATCCTTCAATTGCCTCTATTTTTTAGGGATCCATATACATTTGTTTGTTGGTGATAACATTCCCAATGAAAGTTACTTTCTCCAACCAAAACTCACATTTACTATTCTTTGCATATAAATTTTCCTTATGAAAAGTCTTCAATATAATATTTAAATGCTCCCCAGGTTCCTACATTGTTTTTCAATAAATAATAATTTCATCTATAAATAATACAACAAAATTTTGAAGGTGACCCCTAAAGAATCTACTCATCAATTCCATGAATATTTCTGGATCATTGTTGAGTCCAGATGACATCATTATGAACTCATAGTGCTCATACCTTTTATGAAAAGTTGTCTTGTGGATATCTTCCTTATACAACTATACTCGATAATATCTTCACCAGAGATCCGCCATAGATATGTATTGGGATCCATGTAATAGATCAAACAAGTCTTCTATCCACAAAAAATGATACTTCTTATTTATCATTCTCTTATTGTGCCCATGAAAATCAATACACGTTCACATTGACTCATTATTATTCTTAATGAAAAGGACCGGTGCACCCCATGGTGAAACACTTGGGTTTATAAAACCATTATCCAAATTCTTCTATAATTGTATCTTTAGATCCTCATGTTTAATAATTACCATTCCATATGGAGTCTTGGATATTGGTAATGCTTTGGGTATGAGCGTGATTGAGAACTCAACCTCACAACTAGAAGTAAGAACAGAAAATTATTCAATAAACACATAATCAAATTCTATTACAATGTTAATGTAATAAAAAATGATATTTTCTTTACTGTTAATCATTTGATCTTGATACATTTTTTATAAAGAAATAATATCCATTCTTGAGATATGGGTACAAAATAAGATTCATCTTTCTTATATAAATTGTATAGAATCAAAGGGTGATTAGTGATATGGAGGGTGATTTATTTCCCTCAAAAATATATTTTGTCTCCATACAAGGAAAACTAATACATGCCTAGAGTAGCATTGAATTAATCTAAGGGGAGTATCACAAGGTTATAAAGGAAATTTAGTCCAAAAATTTGGACAGGGGATTTGTATATTCTTGGGATGTAACAATTGACCCATGCACCATCTTCACTAATAACTTAACTTCCATGTTTTGAGGATGTATTTGAATAGTTTCACTAAACATTCATGATATGAAAGAATGCATAAAATAAAAATCTAAAATTACATTTTCTATTATTGAACAAATAAATAGAATATATATTACAACATCATTATTAGGATCTGTCTAAGTAGTTGTGATGGCGTAACCTCGCCATTTCTCTCCAGGCGTTGGAGGTTGTTGTGATAGGTTATTTTTGAAAACCCTTATCTTATGAAATTAATTCACATAGTCTCCATGTTCATTTTAGTAAAAAAATTGGAAAATAGGATGAGTGTTTACCAGATAATTCCATTCTTAAGTCACATTGATGGGTTTCTCTCATTTACAATTACTTTCTAGGTTCCCTTCATTCCCTCCCCTACATCATTTCCTCACCCCCACATGAATATCTTGGGATACTTCTTCCCACTATTTTGAAAAGTGAGATGTTCTAATTTATTACCACCATTATATTTCTCCATTATAATTCTATAAATAAACACTATTTTACGATTCTTATCCCCATAAGAACCTTGAGGTTCACTGATCTCCATTTCAAATTTGCGGGGACATCCAAAAATTTACTCATAGATATCAATGTATTGAATGGATATGGCTCTTCATAGGCCTAGATTTATCCCACTAAAGAAGTGGTCAAATTTAAATTTGGAAGTAATTACAAATACTGAGGTGTATCATCTAAATCTTGTAATTTTTACTCATATGTCCCAATGGATTAATCATCCTTTTTCTTAAGGCCAAGTAAATCTCTCTTTTTTTATATTGGAGAGTGTGAGGAAAATATTTTTTGAAAATAATTGTCTATAGGACCATTAACTCTATCTCTTTGATCTCATCCTTAGGATTTGTATTTTTAACAAACATCCAACATTGATCATATAATCCCTCCATATAACAAAAAATAAGTAAAATATTCTCTTTCTCTGAGAATTTAAGGATGGATAATACCTTTTCAGTAGAGTTTATCCATTTCTCTATGATTAAGGGATCAAAAGCTCCACTAAAAATCAGGGTCCTTTGTCACATAATGGTATCAACTTCAAATTTCTATTTCTTAGGGAGGTCATAGTGGTCCATCTTATTCAAGTTTCAATTCAATAATTGAGTTAATTGAGAAATTATTCCAAAATAGTTTTCAATTCCTTATCCCATCTGGTTGGGAATCTCATTTGAGTTGTCATCACATTTTCCTCACATTTATCATTGGATAAATTTCTCAAATTTTTAACCATTGACTAAAAATAAAGGAAAAATTTGGGATGATTATTTTTAAACTATTAAGAACTTAAAAGTAAAACTATGAACATTGAAGGGATAACTCATGATTAATATGTATTCTTTAACATATGAATTCATAGGTTTCAATATAAGTTATCCATTAACTGTTTCCCAAGATAAAATATTATAGTAATTTTTTTCCTTAATAATTTTTTATAAAGAACTTGTGAATTTAAGAAAATATATCCCTTGGGATTGTCAAACCAATTATATAGTAAGAAGTATATTTTTGCACCAGGTTATGATCAATTCCAGCTCAATGCACCCATATAAGGGTTATTAAAACTAGGTATCTCAATTACAACGCCACATCCACATATAGTATCTCGACATGGATGTATTTTCATGAAATCAATTGATATATAATTACAAAATAGGGATTTTTTACTATGTTTAGTATTAAACATAAGGATCTCTATAGAGTTTTCTAATCCTAATCCCAAAAATAAGTACATGTTCCTCAGATACGAACCATGAGAACACATATTTTATTACAGTTTATTTCATGACTTATTTCATAATGATATACTTAATACAATTCTATAAGATCATGATGCCTAGTCTATATGGTAATTTAGGTATATGAAATAATAACATTCAAAATAAATACATCAACATTAATTAAAAACTGTAAAACATGCCCTTATTTTCCTTGTATCTTCTATAACTGCATGGGAAAACATGGGTACGTAAATAAGAAATGGGTGAGCTATAAATCCTAGTAATAGAATAAGAAAATCATAGTATATGGTTAATAATCACATGTGGTCCATTATTTATACGAAGGTAACATAAGAGGGGATAGAATCATAATATTGAAGAAACATGCATGATATAATATGATATCATAAAAGAGGCATGTAGGATACCTAGGATATCATGCTCCCCCCATAACATTCAAGGAGGAACGTCTACACCCTTCCTTTTTTAGATGAATTCTGAATATGAGATAGAAAGAGATCATTGACATTATCAAAATCAGCTCAGAACCACATAGATTCATTTTCACACCTTCAAACTTGGGGAGATTCAACTCCAAGGACTTCCGTAGATCATACAACCCACATGCCCAACATGAAAGATGGTATAGTTTGGTGTGGTGCAACAAGATTCCAATGAAATATAATTTTCTAGTGATGGGAATCAGGAACCGGGAAATACTGATAGACGATCACATTAAGAATATTGGCATTAGCATGACTGCCATAGGCCACTGTTTCAAGAGAAAGCAGGAGGAGAGCTCAGCCCGTTTGTTTTTCAAATGGGAATGGGCCCATGAATTATGGAGTTTGTTTTTCGGGAGTTCACTACATACTCCTGTAGGGACACTCATGATGCTCTATTCCACGAAAGATGGTTTTAGGGGATAGAAGTCACAGGTCTGGAAAAAATGGCGAGATCCATGATCCTCAACACTGGTTGTTGGTTCCTATGGAAATCAAGGAATCTAGAATGATATGAGGGGTTCAATTATATTGGGATATTCATTATTGTGAAGACATGGAGCCTTTTGGAGGACATGGTGACCCTCATCAGCAATTGGATTGATGCACCTCCCTACAGGCTCTCCAAGGTCCCTCCCCTATGGTTAAACGTCTCCCCCCAGGCTCTAAGGAAGATGAGTGAGGTGGATTCCCCCTGAAGGCGGTCTCAACATGAACACAGATGGTTACTTTAGTTCGGGTGAGATGTGAGGAGGCGGGGTCATCCTGGATTATAGGGGAGTGCGGTTCATGCTTTTACAACTCACTTAGGTAGTGGTAACTCCCTTCTCTCCGAGGCCAAGGTGGTCCTTATTGAGACCAAGCTTTGCATCCAAGAGAATTTTTTCTTTCCCAAGTGGAAAATGAATCTATGATCCTTCATGACTCCTTTCAGGGAAGAGGTTCCACGCTTTGGTTGATCTTTTACATTATAAATAATTGAATATCTCTCCTCAATAGTAATAAAAAAGTGACCAACACCTGGTGGTAGGGGAATCAAGTGGCGGATCATCTAGATTTTCTGGAGGTCCAAGGTACCAATGTAACTATACTATCCAATAATTCTCAATTTAAACCAAATGGGGAAATTTTATCAGAGGGGATGCCCTTGGACTACAATACATTAGACCCTTATAGGCCCTATTGCATGTTCTCTTTGTACTTCTTTTCCATGAATAAAAAATGAATGATGATGATGATGACATCATAAACATAAGTGAAGGTTAAACACCTAGAAAACAAAACATAGTGTTCTTATCATAACCTACCATGCAACATACTTTGAATATCATTAGATAAAAACATTACCCAATTCATTGGAGTGATATATATTTCTGGGCCCTCCTCTAACTTTATTATCATGTACATGCATAAATTTGCTACATAGATCATACAATATAAGGATCTATTTCATCAATTTTAACCCCATGATTAAGGAATTTGGGTTAAATAATTTTAAATCCCCAATAAATGAAGGATAAGTATGAATATTTGAATACCCTTCAGTGGAAATGGATATTGGTATTCACTACACAAATGTTTGGTATTGAAAATCATAGGATAATTTTGGTTGTATAATCGGTGTTTGTAATGGTTTATTAAAGGGGTGAATGAGAGTGAAAGTGGTATATTGTAATTTTTGAATCATAAATACAACAATTTGGGTGTTTAAAAACATATACAAACATGAACAGTTGGAAATAAAAAAGCATAATATAAAGAGGTTTCTTGAATAAATAGGAGGAGGAGAGGATCCCTTACATAAATAAGAATGGTCTAAAATCTTTGGAGGAGATTCATGAGATCTTGGGTCAACCTCGGGGGGGATATGGAGAGGTAAATTTAGAGAAATTTCATTCTAAAAGGGTTTTTATGGAAGAGTAATGAGAGGTTGTGTGTGTTTATATAAAAAAGGGAAGAGTTCTTTTTTAAATTCCAATCATAGGTTTTAGACACTATATAATAAATTAATAAAAACCCCAAACCATTCCATGGTTTTTTTCCTATGGTTTCAACCAAATATGTGAGAGTTTCAATATTTTATAATTATAAGGAACAAAATCATTAAAATAACACCCATGGTGATGTGTAAGTGAGTCATATTTATAAATAAGTGATTTTAAAACTCAAAAATATTATATATTTTTTTGAGGAATAATTATTGGATTATAAAATTAATCAAATTACCTAAAAACCCTTATTTTTTAAGGTAAATATATATTTCTACATGGATTCCTTTTATGGAATATATTAGATCACTTTTGGGTCATTATAATATTATAATACACACCGTATATTTTTACTGTATTACATTTTTATACAAACATTTTTCTATCTCTAAAATTTTTAAAAAATAACCACTCGATAATTTCAAAAATAATTTTATTTTATCCAAATAATTATATAATTATGATAATTTAGACTTTTAGATCAAAAATACACATTTATTTAAAAATACTATTTTTTAACAATAATGTTTTATGTCCCTTAGAATTTTTTTAAACATCATAAAATTTTATTATTATTTATATTTAATAAATACTTTTCAATAATTTTTTTAATTAAAATAACATTTACTTCAAAAATTATTTTATTCATTAAAATTTGTGTCTTGAAAAAAAAACTATATATTTCCCAAAAATACAATTTTCATTTCATCATATCAAGATCTATTTTTTATCAAACTCATTATTAAAACATTTTAAAGGAGATATTAAAATGGATAAATATAGTCATTGTTTAATTAAAAAGAAAATAAATTTATACTACTATGGTCTAGATACATGTCCCTTTATTACAATAGAAAATTCACTAAGGGTATGGCATGCGATGGTGAGATTTTCTTCGGTGGTTTGGCATACATGGATTGGGATGTGATCTCGATGAGATGGAAATTCTCCCTTAAATGGTTTCATTCATGCTTTAGTTTCTGAATCTTGTCTTGGGCTTGGTCTTGTAAAAATAATAGCAATTCTATCTCCATTCAAATTTCTAATAATTGGGACTCATATTGTACAATCATACTGGTTGTGGCCATCACTTCCTTTTTCCAAGTCAAATGGATTTATTAAAAACCTATATATATATACTAATCAAAATGGTTACTTTACAATGAATATATTATCAATGATTATGAATCTTAATAGGATTTTAAATAGGATATTATGTAAGATATAATGGTCCAAAATAACCAAATTAGCACATGTGTTTTCTATAGATATATTACTTAATATGGAATTTGCACATTTAAATAAGGAATTTCATTAATAAAAGTTTAGGTTGTTATAATGAGGGAATTTTAAGACACAATAGTGATAGGGAAACTCCCATGCAAAATGGGTTGGCTAAGAAAATAAACCACAATATATTAGAGAAGTTTTATGGAATGATATAATGCTCGATCCTACACAAATCATTATAGGATGAGGATAAAACTACTAAAGTATACATCATTAATATATGCCATTCTACTGTTAATTAGTTTACAAAAGCTTAATAGTTCTGGTGGAATAGACCCCCCCAGTTAGGGTTAATTGATTGTCTTTGGGTGGAAAACTTATGACTATGTTAAAACAAATAAAATTGAACTTGGAGATCTCAAATATAACTTTAACAGTTTTCATGATGGGTTAAAATGGTATAAATTGTGGTTTGATAATCTTGGTTACTAAAAATATATTATAAGTAGACATTTTGTCTTCCATAAATCTATTTCGCCTTAATCTATGTCACTAAAAATTATGGTTATTTCACACCCCAAATTTAGGGAGTTCAAGGTGATGCTCTAGCCCATTTATTTGATGTTCCTAATCCTTATCCACATGAACATGAACTTGAAATACAACCTCAATCCAACTCAAATACTAATATGTCCAATAAACATTGTATTGGTCCTATTAAATATTGACTAGCTTGAGATAGAGATAGGAGGGTTATCAAACCTCATGTTCAGTTTGGCTCGTAGGATATAACCTCCTTTGCCTTCCATGATTCCCAAGACCATGAATCCAAAGTTCCCCAGATATCCAAGAAATATGATAAGGATAGTGATTCCAATAATTGGATCTATTCCATGGATGATAATATTAATTACTTAAACAAAAAGCACACATGGTCTATTTTGAATAAACCTCCTAATGTCAAGGTAATTAGCTATAAGCGGTTATTAAAAGTAATGGATGATAACACTGGTGAAAGGAAAATTAACTTTAAACTAGATGTGTAGCTAATGTATTATTATAATAAGAGATAATGGAATATTCTAAATTTTTTAACCTGAAAGAAAAAATTCATCTATTCGGTAATTTTTTCTGTTGCTCCTTACCATGAAATTCATACTGAGCAGTTTGATGTAAAAAATGTTTTTCTTCATTGTGAAATTGATGAGGAATTATTTATGAAACCTCATGAATGTTATATGAATGAGTTAATAAAAAACCAGGTATATTTTTAGAATAAATATTTATATGGTTTAATATAGGCCTCTGAGTATTGGTATCAAAATTTTGACTCATTCATGCTTTATAATCAGTTTAGTGGTAGTAAATATGATGCATGTCGGGATTTTAAATCTATTAAGAATTCCATGACTTATTTACTAATTTATGTTGATTACATGATAATCATATGTAAATATATTAAACTAATCACTTATGTTAAGTTAAAGTTGTAGTGTTCCTTTAAAATAAAATACCTAGGTGCAACTAAAGAAATTATAGGAATGTAAATGGTCATATTTGGGGTAAGAAACTATTGTACTTATCCAAATATTCTTACATTCTTAAACTCCTTAAGAGAAACCTAATTTAGTATCTTAAGCCTAATAGTGTGAGTTTTATACAACAATTCAAGATTTAACTAACCTTTTATCCTGATACTAATGTTGATGTTCATAATATATTTAGAATTCTCAATTATAATATTGTTATTCCATGTTCTGCACTAGATCTTGCATGGACTTTTTAATAGGCACCCATAACAGGTACCTAGAGAATTGGGAAAGACCCACTGGAATTCCCATAAATGGATTCCTAGATACATGTCCCATTTACCTACACTATCTTCATTCTTTGGTATAAATGTTGATGTTAATGAAATTATTTATGGGTTTATAGAATCTTAATGTATATGGAATGTTTATGTTAGAAAATCATTCATAGGCTATGTTTTTTTACCACTTGTGGAGGTCCTATTTCATGGAAATGTAACATGAATAATGTAGTATCTATTTCACCCCCTAAGGCAAAATAAATTTCCCTAACTGAGACTATTATAGAAGATATCTGGATTAATGGTTAAATTTTTGAATTATTCCTTTATAATTATATTATAACCATGTATGGTGATATCTATTTGGCTATACATTTATACAATAATTCATATTTCCATTGTATTTTTAAGAACATCGATATTAAATTACATTTTATTAGATATGTTATTGAGTTGGGAACTATGTGATTCAATAAGATAAACATTGATAAGAATCTATATGATAGTTTGAATAAGGTTGTGTTGTTATCTAAATTAAATCACTGTTTAAATATACTAAATTTTTTAATAATTCAATTATCATAGGTTTTAGAACATCACCAGTATTATATGAAAAAAGTGGAGATTTTTTATTTTATTTAAAAATAATTATTTTCCATTTTAGGCTTCCATTTATGATTTATTCCTTTCACATTCATGCAATATTTGTTGTGATTTATTATATATAGTCAAAACATATACGGATCTCAACTTCATTTTCATTACAAAGGATCTTGTTTAGGGATCTTTTCTTGGGTCATGTTTATTGTTCTATGTTTTATTGATCATCTTGATAGATATGTGATTCTCATTATATCTTTGGGGATTATGTGATCCATTGATGAATCCACTACCATTTGAATTTGGTCCATCCACATGCACTAATATTTGGGATTGGTTTGTTCAACTCTACCACACATCTTGTGCAGATTCTTCCCAGTCATTTAATCTACATAACATTTTCTACAGTGTCTTAGGGGAATTAATCACCCCTCAAATCACCTATTCAACTACTTCAACCATTGGGTTCATCCAGTATTTCTCTTGTCCCGATGTTCTGAAACCCTATTTCCCCTACAATTATGAATTTTTTAGTGATTAAAAAGCTTGACTCTCATCCCATAGACTAGAACTCATGTGTTATTATTTCATGGAGTAGTTATGAAATCCTTCACATTGAAGATGTGTGTGCACTCCCAATATAGAGGTACAATGGTGAATCAAGTGATGTGTGCTGCTAGTGCCGGATTCTAGATCTAGAAGCCTCTCTTTATTTCCCTTCAAATCCTATATGAAAAACCTTTGGAAATTTGTAATCTATTTGAACCTGTAATCATTTTTTCCTTTTATTACATTGAGGTTTATTTTTCAAAGCGATTCTATTCTTGGACTATGATTTCTATAATATAATATAAATTGTTTACTCAGAGTATTAATAAATCTTGTGTGTGGGTGGTTTTCTTTCTGTGCATGTATGTCCAAAAAGTAAGAAGCACATTAAATCCAAGGTTTTTTTATTTTTTTTATTTTTTTATTTGTTTTATGTTTCTATTTTTCATCATATATTTTTACTTTAATCTCATTAGGATATTCCAAGATTCAATAACTATTGTATTTTCTTCATCACGTTAATTTATATCAAACAAACCTAACTGAAACCCATCATATATTTGGGATCCTATGACATAGATTATTGGAAAAAATGTTATGTGTACACCCTATAAGAATTTAAAGCATTAATAAAAGTGTCATTATTTTAAAGGTTCTCTACATATCATAATTTTTTTGGCATTGAAAATTTGATTTTTAGTACATAAAATCCTGATATGAAGTAATGAAATATACATTCATACATACATAAATGCATTTAATTTAATTTTAATAATCATATGTATATATGAAAGTATGCATGCTTGTACATGTATCTGTATAATATATAACTCAATATATAAATTAAAATATTAAAATATGTTTAAATAATGTAAATTTTATTCTTAAAAATAATAATTTATTTTTGAATTTAAAATATAATTTTTATATTTTTTAAAATTTATAATATGTATATATGATCTAAATTGTAATATAATTAATAATATATTTATATATTTAATTATATTTTAATATATTTATTCTAAAAAAAGATATATATATATATATATATATATATATATATTTACATTGGTTTGGGGGAGGTTGATAAATACAAATAAAATTCTACACCTAAATGCATCAGGGAAGGCTCAAACACGGGTCATCCGCTCACCACCTCTAAACCCCATGGGGATGGAACCACTTAAACACACATCATGGGGAATAAGTATATATATATATATAATATTATATGTTGATATATATTATTTTATGTAAATAATGTGTGTGCGAACACATGCGAATCTGTACCCAAAGCCTTATAATGGTATCATGCACTAAGTGTTCTAATGATCGAATGAAATTGCTAATTCAAGTGGTTATCCAACTATTCCTTGATTTTAATTTATAAATTTAAATTCCCATGACCTCCCAAAACCCCTAATTATTTAATGTTTATTTGAACTTTTACTACTATTAATTAATGAGATGATATACAATATTTTTAATAGCATTGAGAAAACCCCTTTTTATGATTGTTTTCTAATTTAGCATTAATTAAAGTAATTTATTTTTTACTTAAAACCAACCACTAAACAGATATCAATATTTAATGAACTATTTTAACTAAAAATATTTCTGTAAAAAGTTAGGATTTCATGTTTTTATGGATGAATAGATTCATAAACCCTTAGTATGTCATGGAAATCAGTTGTTAGTGCTTTTATGTATCAAATTTGTTTATTCTAACATTTATATCAATTTATCTGAATTTATTGATATTAGTATGGGTGTTTATGTGTCTATGATTTTTCAAATGTATCAATGCACACAAAGATATATATATATATATATATATATATATATATTTGAAGGTATTAAAGGATATATTCCCTTAGTCCTTCAACTCATATGGTGAGTTTTCAGTCAAATCATATTATAATATTGGTGAATGTTTTAAGGTATGACATGGATAAATAAAATGAAAATCATATGTCATTGAAAAGGATACTGTAATGAAAAGTATAAGCGATAATTTTCTAATTCCCAATGATAAGTTTTATCTTTTTAATCTTCTAAAGTTGGATATAAAAAATAAAGTGTTTAATAAGATGAAATGCATGGGGATGGTATGTTTGAAGGTTGCATATGTAGTAACCACATCCATTAAATCATAACATATGAGTTAATTCTTGTTCACTCAAAGTGAATCATTTACGGCCCTATATAAATAGTTATTACCTATTCAATGGGTGTTTGTAACTCTTGTATGTAGTTGCCTAGACCTCTCTCGATCTTATATATCTCTTACTCTATACCCTTTTCCTTCATGAGACACTTACATATCATGGGTAATGGGAGTATCCTACAAGAGAATCTATTGATTCAGTACAACCTATGCATACATATAGAGGATGGATGTATTTCTTCTACATTTCATGTGATCTTTATCACATAAATAGGATGAAGATAGATGTAGAAACCATCTTCGATGAAAGGTATAAATTTTCATCATTTTAAAGTATGCATGATTTCATTTATCAAACATTGTGTTTAAGGATTTGAGTTTATTATTTTCTTCCACTACATCATATATGTGTTATATTGTCCTTTGAAACCAAAAAATAGCATCAAAGCAAAGGATAATGGATTGGTTAAATCTTAGGAACTTTTTGGAGTTAGTACCCCAAATACAAAAAATTTGTACAATCAATTACCTATATATTCATATATATAAATAATAATAAATTCCAAATCATTAGATAATTAGTCTGTTGTGTAACATTTAATGTGATAATTTTCTCAGAGTATTTGTCTCATCGAAAGGTTATATCATTTCCTCGCTATAATATAGACCTTGAAGTAATGTGATAATATTTCATAAAATATGTCCTAGAGTTAAGATAATATCATTTGACCTGAAATGGATGATGCTTTTAATATCATGTGATTAATGTTTGTAAAATGATGAGGCTTCAACTCATGATTTTATACACTTCGTAATCTCCAAGATAGGGGTTATGAGAATAGAACCACTAATAGGAATTCCACATTTATATTTTTTATTGGATATTTTTATATGAGAATGTGTGTATTGATCATTAGACTTAATAACATTATTAATTAATATATTGAGTCACATACTATGACGTATTGATAAAAACCATGATGAAATATTCTCTTGGTGTGGTAAGGTATGTTGGGTGCATAAAAAATTATTTGACTTTAATGATTAAGTCAGTGAATGATTTATACATTCTTAATTTAGAAGATAATATCTCATTCACCTTGATTGAAATAAAAATATCAAATTAAGACCATGGCCATGAATTTTTATCAGGGAAATCATTTTAGGTAGTTGGAATTTAGGGTAGTTTCCCTAATTCCCCAGAGAAAGAGGTTTAGAGGGTCACACACTAAGTGTGTCAAGTAATTTTTGTTAAATTATTTTTTAATTTAATATTAGAATAAATATTATTCTAAATTATGATTAAAATATTTATTTCTGTTATATTGATCACATAAATTCCATCATCAGTTATTTCAGTTTGGAATATATACATAAGTTAAATATTAAATAAATATTATTTTCTAGTTAACATATATAATTATTTACCACTAGTTTTATTTTTTTAGATAATTATTTAATTAATTACTTGAATACCAGAATATATATTTATTTACCACTTATTGAATATATGATTTATTTATTTATTGAATGAATAATATATTGATATTTATTTTTTAAATAAATACTAATTATTCAATGTCTAATAAATTCCATGGAGGATTGACTGGATGATTTAAGGTCCCATATTAAAATATATATTTTTTAATATAATTTATATAAATATTAATTTATTTATTTAAAAAAATATATTTAAGTATCTATGAGTTAGATAATTATATATAATATAATAATATTTTCATTATTTTGCGACATGGGGTTTATTTTGAGTTACCAATTATATAAAGGACGATATGCAGTTGTCAATTGTCTAACCCTAATTATATTAACTAGATTTAATGATTTTTTGGATAATAGATATGTTCTACATGAAATGATATTACATTGAGAGAATATCTCAAGAACATAGTCCAGAACACGAGAACCGATCACCCTACTCTATCTCAAGAACAACATAACAATATAGAAGAATCCTTCATAAAAAAGGATTCCTGTTGTGATCAATGGTGAGAGACACATGATGATCGAGAAATTCAAGCTAGCACCCAAATATTAGACAAAGATGTTCCAATGTTCATGGAGAACATGTGGATAAAACTAGAATGATTCTACGATATTACAAAAATTGTATGGCTTGAAGGTTAATTAGATTGGTTAATGGAGGAAAAAAACAACACAAGGTATTTATTGTTTATAAATTAACATTAAATTATATGTGAAAAGATCCTCCATTAAATATTATGGGGTTCTTATTCATCTAGTTTTAAGGATTTATATAAAAAAATTTATGAAAATAATTATTAGGTATGGGATCAACTACTTCTATTATAGCCTAAATCCTTCAAGTGGAATCTAAAATATCACATATTAATTTATAATTTATTAATTCATTGATTAATTATGCATCCAATTTTTAGTTTTTTATTTTCAATTTGTCATTATTTAATCCAAAAGTTGAGATAATATGTTTTTTCAAATTAATTTTCCCTAGAATAATCCAATTACCAATGATTTTTTTTTTAAGATTTCAACTAGAACTGTAATAGATACTGATTGGATGGCGTGATTATAAAGTGTGTAACCAAAATTAAATAAGATGTAGTGTGGTCAACTGCACCATGAAACATCAAAATAATCACAAAATGTCATTTTTGTGTTTCTACATGGATTTTATTATTACACAACAAATATTAACTACTATTTGGCATCCGTCTATGTAGGGTTACATGACATGTATCCAATGTACACAACGAGTAACCCCACGTGAATTACCTCATGTAAATAAACAAATATATTTTATCAGAGAACATGATGTGCAATTTATTAAAAATTATAAACACACACAACCTATTTACTACCAGCTAAGAAACACATGCCATAAGTTATTACAAAACATATAGCCTACTATACACATTCTATAACCCTTTATTACTTTCAAGAAATACATGGAATGTTCCTAGGTATGTAGTGCGGATGGACTACAATAAATTATTTGTTGTGTGTAGGGATGTACACACCATGAAATTTGTGTCTAATTACATAAGGTACGTGACAAGACATGCATGTCATGTGTGTCAAACATGTGGAAAGGAAAATTAATTTTAGAAAAACTGAACTACATAGAGTGTAGCCGGATGTACATGCAATGTGACAGGATTTTTCCCACAAATTACATGCTACGTATTTATTGTATATTTATATGGAATTAAATGATCAATTCCATTATTTTCCATGTATTATATAAATACCCACTATTTATAGGTGTTTTAAATGTCATTTAATTCATAGGCAGAGCCACCAATACATGTTGTGAACACTAATAATGTGTTGTGTGGTCATACGTTCCATGAAGACAACATGACATGACTCACAAAACAACATGTATATTAATATCATGACACACCATGTATACTCACATGCCATGTAAGTACATAAGACATGACTTATACTATTAAATATTAATATCACACATTATGTAATGTGATAATACACACTGTGCAAGTGTAGAAAAATGGATGAAGATGTGTTTCCTCTAGTATATTCAAGGTAATAAATTTTAAACTATATTTTTAATTAACAAAAAACATACACTAAGTTTTTTATTTCATTACAAACCATATAAAAAATAATTTTAAATGAAATTAAATTTATTAAATTAATTTAAAATTAAAAATATCATGTAATATTTGGATGAAAAAATATGACAAACTAATTAATTAATTAATAAGTTGATTAATTATTAATTTTGGTAATATTATCTTAATAAATAATAAATCAATTTAATTTAAAGCTAGTTTAAATGAATAGTTATTGTATGAATTGGTGGTCCTGAGTTTCACCAACCAATTTATGTGTTGAGTTTGTGTTTCATTTAATATTTATTTTATTAGTTTTATTATGTGATATAATTTTTTTAAATAAAATATGTAGATCTATAAATCATCCCTTTTTCATTTCTTATGCAGGGGATTTCAAGTCCATGAATTATTTTATATTACACATACCTCGAATTCCACTCACATACTATTTAGTAATCACAATTAATGTATGGAGAAAAAATTAGAGGTGGTGGTTCCAAAATCGAGCCTAGGTAAAACCTTCTAATGAAATACAAATGATGAATGTTTGAATACTACAGCTTGAAAAAATTATACTTAAAGGAATGTATTTCCCTAATGTTAAGGATTAGTTTATCATTTTCTCAATAAACTAATTAGTATTAAATTATCATGATCATTCCATATTTTTTTGTGAGATTCATTTTAAGTGAATATTTAAATTTCATCACAAAATGTAAATAAAATAACAAGCATGCTCAAATAAAATAAAATAAATGAATTATGCAAAAATTATTATATCAAATAGGGTTAATAAATTATCTAAAATCCATATATAACTAAAAGGCATATAAAAGATAAAAATAAATTAAATTCACACATAAGTTAATAAAATCCATCAAGAAAATATTAAGTCAGAAACACCTTCCATCATCTAAGTTAATATGAACCCATATTTGAATTGTTGGTTATCCAATAATCGGGTATGGTTTTCAATTACTGAGAAGTATTAATAAGGATAAAGGGCCATCTTAACCAAATTGGTGTTAATTATTATGTCCATATTATAAGGCCCCAGCCTTAAACCTTACTTAATCTTGAGTTATTACAAGACTACACATTGAGGATCTTTTCAGGTTTAGAGTTTTAGAGAATTAGATCATAAATCTTGCATTACATTCCACATTTAAACAAAGTGGTTACATAAATATAGTATTCATTTTTTCCCATCAACGGAAACATATTTATAATAAAACATGGATTCTTTCTTGACACTTCCTTGACACTTTCATCATATCATGTACCTTTCACTTGACCTATGAAAAACATTTCAAAAAAACATGGGATGAGCATAAAAAGCTCAGTAATGGTTATAAAAAATATGGAAAGGAAACATGAGTTCATATATACATAAGAATGAAATCATACTTTACCCATAAAACATAGGAACTTTAAAATACATTATCAAATCATGAATAAATCATAGAAATCATAAGACATAAAAGGTATCTTGAGGCATTCATAACATTCTTACGTAGGGAGTAACCCTCTTGGTTACTTTTGGAATACCCACCACAGTATATTCCCTAAATCTCTTTGGAGAAACCTTAACATTTCACTCCTTTGTGTTACCCAATGCATTGGAGAGCTATATCGGGCTCACCCGCCCTTAGTTTATCATGGAACCACCTGTCTTCATAACAATTCCCAAGAACCATAACATAATCTTATCACATAAAACATGCATAAAGGAAACATAATGTTTCCACCTTTCAATAACAAGATATCAATACAACACCTTGATATAAAAACATTATGAAAACCATTTTCAATACCAAAATAAAAGAAAAGTAAATCATGGTATTTATTTTTCTTTTAAAAAGAAGGTATGGCTTGTAGAGAAAGCCGAAACTCAAAAAATGGTCACGGCGGCGGAGAAGTCGTTGTCGCCGCATACGTACGAAAAAAACATTCCCTTTTGTCGTTTAGTAAAACGATTTGTATAAAAAAGATTCCTTTCAGATAAAATTAAAAGTCAAATGGGTTTATACACCATATAAAAGAAGGTGGTGTATAAAAACAAAATATGCCTTAATGAAATGAGATTTATACGAAGTCCCATACAAAGACGGTATCCTTAGATTTAGGATAAATCAAATACATAATTATGTGTGACAAACTAATACACCAAATATAAGTGGATATTAAGTGTAAAACAATCAGATGTTATTCACACATATTCATAGAACGACATATTCAAGGAGTACAAGCTTATACCATTGAATCAAAATTGGGTTAAGAAGTTCCCTTGCAAAAATTTGACAGTCGAACGACATCGCTAAAAAATTCAGAAAATGAGTTGATGAGAGAAAAAAAGGGGTATCTCATCACTTGGACATAAAATTTAAATCACTAAGGATATAGAAGAACATATCCCAACATAATTTTATGTGAATTAAAAGACATAACAAAAGAAGTATTTTAAAAAGATGAGGGTGAAAGGTTCCCTTACTGGCATGGGTATCTTTCGAAACATACACCCCGTGAAAGAAGGACAATACAACATTGATGTAAATACTCATAAATGAAATTATATTACACAATGAGTAAAATAATGGTCAGTACATACACCACTCAAAGAAAATTGTGGAAAATGTAGCATAAATCTCATGGGAATAAAAGTGAGATGAAAAATCTCTTACGAAAACTCGCAAGCCTAACGGCGCCACTTAAAACTTCCAAAAATGGATTGATGAGATAAAATAGGGTCTCTCATCATATTAAAATAAAATTTACAGCAAGAGGAATATAAAAGAACATCCCCCATCATAAAAAAGAGGAGCTTAAAATAAGTGACATAAAGGAGAGTACTTAAAAAGAAAGAGAGATGTTAGATCTCTTACGAAAATTCGGCAGCCTAACGGTGCCACTCAAAACATCCAAAATGGATTGATGAGAGAGAATAGGGTATCTCATCATATGAACATAAACATTACAGTAAGATTAACATAAAAGAATATCCCAATCACTAGAAATATGAGCTTAAATGGAATGACATAAAAGAGTATACTTAAAAAGAAAGAGTGGAGTGGGATCCCTTACCTCGGGTCCGACTTGAATCGATCATTCTTTAACGTCCGGAATAATAAACTTGAGTTAATTTCTACTTGCTTAAGAACATTTTTCAAGTTCATTATTACTTTTATACCAATTATTTCCATGTTATAAACATTATGTAATTATTTAAGTTAATAATGTTTGTTTTGTCGATATTTGGTTATTAAGTCGAAAGTGGACATCTTTCAATTACATGTTATTCGTGTGGTCAAAGGTTCATTATATCCAAGATGATATTCATGATTTGGATATCGTATATATCATATATATCCAGAATATAAATGTATTTATAATATTACATAATAATTTAGAGGTAAGAAATGGAATGCACCGTTCATGGAGACGGTAAGTCGTACGTACGCATGAACGCTACTTTCATTTCTATGCCATATTAATGGAATTAAACCTAAATGAGAGGTATTCATATTTTAATTCCAGAATTATATTCAAAATTTATATGTAACATACATCATATATAATAACTTTAAATACATCCTTTATACATCCCACATATGGCATTAACGAATCAAATCACTTTGAGGGGGCGGTAGTCTGCACTTCCTAAAATGAAATTATCGTGTTTAACCACAATGTAAACCATAAAGGTATGCCACAACAGAAAAATACTGATTCTTAAGTAAAACATAAACATATTATATATCATATATAAATATAGTTAAATCTTAATGGACACCTTTTAAGGTGTTATATGAGTGTTGAACAATCATCATTTCGTGATGCAGAAATTCGTCATCCACAGAAACAGTATGTTCTTTAACCTTTTGATGTAGGTGTGTGTAAGTTTAGCTTGAATTCATCTTATAAAAACTTCCTAGTATATTGAATATACTTGAGTTGTTACAAAATAAATGAATAAAAAGAGTTTAGGGGTTGTAGAAGCAAAATAAAACAAAAGAACACAAGTGAAGACATTACCTTAAAATCGGGTTACTCTTTTTGATTTGAGATCAAAGGCATCCTTGGGCAGACTCCTGCCCAAAGTGAGGCTTCTAGGAGTAATAGAGGGATTTGGAGAGGAAAAATGGGTGGGAGTTGGCCGAGCGAAAGGCTATGGAGGTGTGGGTAAGGAGTTAGAGGTGGGGGCCTTTTATAAGAGGAGAGGAGGGGCACTCTTGGAAAGTAAAGAAATGATACTTTATTTTAGAATGATTTTCGGATTTTAATGGTCCCACATTGATGTTTTTCGAGGATAAGGTGATAAGGGTTCTAAATACACCCATCCAATAGGTTTTGGACATGTGTAGGTCTTATATTTTACATTATCGTTCCATTTTATTTAAATGGTTAAATAATGAGGTCATCACTGCATCATCATGATGTCATAAATAATTTAATTTATTTAATGTCTAAAAATTATAAAAAAATACTATGATGTAGGAAATATTTTTAGTTTTCCAATGAATATTTATAGTCAAAATTCTGACTTGTATAACCCCATGTAAAAATTGTTTTCGTTAAACAACTCATGTTTGTGACATTTTAATTTTAACATTAAATAAAAAGGTATTTATGTCATTTTCCAACCAAAGTGGCTCCATGGGGTCCCCAATTTGACCCATGGATTGTCTTGGTCGGCCATGACACATAAAATGAGGGTATGACATGTTTCTAGGTCATTTCACATTATTAAAACATTATTTTTAATTTAAATTACACTTATTACCTCTAATCGCGAATAAAGACTTAATAAGTTACTATTCACCAAAAAATTATTTTAATCCCATTGAACCACATTTTACATCTTAATGATAACCATTTATGTCGGATTTTTGAAATTCAAAACACAGAGGTGGAAAAGTTTCATTTAAATGAAAAAATCAGTTTCTTTAACTACAACTTAGTGGTTTCACTATTTATCAAAAATTGAAGTTTTTTCAGAAAAATACCAAAAATTCACCCTAATCTATATTTGATATTCTGAGCTCAAAAATGATGTCTATTTTAGACAATTCAAAACATATAAGTTTCATTAATTAATTTAATAATTAAATCCCGCTGTCAAAACAAATATCGTGTTTTTATGAAACAATATCTATTAAAAGATTGACACTAGTTTAAGTCCAATTTCAAAGTGAAATTAATTACAATGACCACTATTAGATTAAATGGTAAAAATATATTCTAATTTGACTTTAATACCAATTAAAAAGATAATATAATCATATAAATTAATTTGATTAAAAAGTGGTTTTGAATTAAAATACAACATTTTTCACTATTCATTAAAAATTGAACTTTTTTCGGAAAAATACCAAAAATTTACACAATGTAAATTTTGATGTCCCGATTAAAAAGAAGAATTTTATATTGTCAAATATAACACATAAAATTTTCAAAAAGTGTATTTAAAAGAGGTTCTCCTTCAGAAGGCGGTTAATCGACCTTTTAAAGAATATTAGAATGTCTATGCTTAAAATTGGATTCATTCGCATTTTTAATCCTCTGACATTTATTGTAAAGAGTAAAAATATTTTAAAAACATATATAATAATTTTTTAGTTAGTTCTGTTCATTACCTCCATTACAATGGCTAGGCATTAACTACTATTAAAAATAATATTATTTTATTATTAGAGTGCAACGTAAGATTCCCAAGAAACTCGTTGTTGCGTATTGGGTACGCCATCGAGCATAGCATCCCCTTTAAAGTAATATTAATATTTTATTCACAAATATGGATAAATATAAATATGTAATATTCTTTATTTACCTGGGGTGTTACATCCTTCCCCCCTTTTGGGAATTGCATCCTCGCAATTTTAAAATTGAGCTTGGAAACATCCTTGAAAGTCCCACATCGGAATAAGAGTTGGTAAAACAATCACATTAAAATAAAGAATGATAAGTACAGAGGTCACCCGAGTTAACCCATACTAGGATTCCATGTAGGAAAACATGGACATGGAGGAGAAAACATAGGGTCATGTTCTGATAGAGAGTGATAGAAAACATATTTAGGAGAAAGTTAACCACAAGAAAAATCACAAACATTTGATGGGTTAAACAGTATTCGATTCCCTAGTAGGAAAAGTTAATATAAAACATTTTTGTTTTAAGTTACTTTTTATTGAGGAATTTATTCATAAGAAAACATAATCACTTATCATGTTGACTTTCAACTTTTATTAGATTCCTTACACAAACTCATATTTTCTCCAAAAGACGAGTATTTAGGAAGACTTATTCACATTAAGAGTACTATAATCAACTTCTTGAGAATCACCTAATCCGCAAAAGAGAACTATATACTTCCCATGACTTTAGTCTTTAACCAAAACCACAACCAAAAATGTTAGTACAAGATCACATAATCCAGAAAAGGATAACCCTTTATAAAAAGAAAATCTATTTTTAATCTCCAAAATTTGTCCAACAAAACCCAAAGTTGAACGAGGACCATTCGATAAACAATTTTTCCATAAAATTCTTCTTAGTAAACCAAACTAAGATTGAATCCAAAATATTTGAAGGATTTAGTCACATAGTCTTCCAACGTACAAATTAACTTTTATCTCCAAATAACATCAGTTTCTGTTAAATTATCATATTGAAAAATAATTAACCTAATCACATATCCTCGATGATAGGTTAATAATTTCCATAGATAACCCAAAATAAACTTACTCTTGATTCCTAAAATCATCTAACTAAAAATAATTAGTCAAACTAACCAGGGACTTCACATAGTCAGTGGTAGGTGATAAATACCAGCCGCACTTTGGTTGTGGGTTCGATTCCTACAGCTTTGTCCGACGCGACAGGTTGTCACACGGTCTGCGTGTTGTCCTTTTTCCAAAACTATATAATTCTTAAAACATTCCCCAAAACGAGATAAAATCTTAAAAAATGATCATAAAATATTTTAACCACAAGTTTTTATCATTCCTTTCATTTTCCATCATAACCTATAATAGCCCATAATTACCTCAAAAGTAAGGATCATATGAACTCTAATTGTTACCTTTATAATTATTACCTGGACTTCCACATCGATTGGTCATCTCGTACATGATGCATTACAGATCATACCAAGGTTCGAGTGTTTGATCATGACTCCTTGATAGTTGGTTCACAACAACCACGAGTTTCCTCATTGAATCATCCATTTTATCTAGTATCTTAATCAGAGAACCACCACAGTATCCTTCAAACCTGTTGTCTCTTTGGTGCCTACTAGATCCATCAATTCACTAAAAACAGAAATGTCAGTGTGAGTATATCAACTAAACCATCATGTACTATTGAGGAAGGTAAACACTAAGATATACTTACTCATTCACTTTATCAAAAACTAGGACTCTTTCTGAAATCCTAACCATTATGGTAATGTCACTTGTGCTTAGAGAATATCCTATCCTCTAAAGTTATATAAACCGACCTCTGATACCAACTATAAGGCCCCAGCCTTAAGCCTTACAGAATCTTGAGTTATTACAAGATTACACATTGAGGATCTTTTTAGGTTTAGAGTTTTTGAGAATTAGATCATAAAACTTGCATTACATTCCACATTTAAACAAAGTGTTTACATAAATATAGCATTCATTTTTCCCATCAACGAAAACATATTTAAAATAAAACATAGATTCTTTCTTGACACTTACTCGACACTATCATCATATCATGTACCTTTCCCTTGACCTGTGAAAAACATTTCAAAAAAACTTGGGATGAGCATAAAAAGCTCAGTAATGGTTATAAAAAAAATAAGGAAAGGAAACATTAGTTCATATATACATAAGAAAGAAATCATAATTTACCCATAAAACATAGGCAATTTAAAATACCTCATCAAATAATGAATAAAGCATAGAAATCATAAGACATAAAAGGTAACTTGAGGCATTTATAACATTCTTTTGTAGGGAGTAACCCTCTTGGTTACGTTTGGAATACCCACCACAGTATATTCCCTAAATATCTTCAGATAAACCTTAACGTTTCACTCCTTCACGTTACCCAATGAATTTGCAGAGCTATATCGGGCTCACCCGCCCTTAGTTATCATGAAACCACCCGTCTTCATAACAATTCCCATGAACCATAACATAATATTATCACATAAAGCATGCATAAAGGAAACATAACATTTCCACCTTTCAATAACAAGATATCAATAGAACACATTAATATAAAAACATTATGAAAACCATTTTCAATACCAAAATAAAAGAAAGTAAAACATGGTATTTATTTTTCTTTTAAAAAGACGTTATGGCTTGTAGAGAAAGTCGAAACTCAAAAAATGGTCACGGCGGTGGAGAAGTCGTTGTCGCCGCATACGTACGACAAAAACATTCCCTTTTGTCGTTTAGTAAAATGCTTTGTATAAAAAGGACTCTTTTCGGATAAATGTAAAAGTAAAAGGGGTTTATACACCATATAAAAGATGGTGGTGTATAAAACAAAATATGCCTCAATGAAAAGGGATTGAGACGAAGTCCCATACAAAGACGGTATCCTTGGATTTAGGATAAGTCAATTACATAATTATGTATGACAAACTAATACACCAAATATAAGTGGATATTAAGTGTAAAACAATCAGAGGTTATTCACAGATATTCATAGAAATACATATTCAAGGAGTACAAGCTTATCCCAAAGAATCAAAATTGGGTTAAGAAGATCCCTTGCAAAAATTTGACAGCCTAACGGCGTCACTACAAAATTCAGAAAATGAGTTGATGAGAGATAAAAAGGGTTATCTAATCACTTGGACATAAAATTTAAATCGGTAAGGATATATAAGAAAATATCCCAACATAATGTTATGTGAATTAAAAGACATAACAAAAGAAGTCTTTTAAAAAGAGGAGGTTGAAAGGATCCCTTACCGACATGGGTATCTTTCGAAACATACACCCTGTGAAAGAAGTACAATAAAAAATTGATGTAAATATTCATAAATGAAAGTATATTACACAATGACTAAAATAATGTTCAGTACATACACAACTCAAAGGAAATTGTGGCAAATGTAGCATAAATATCACGGGAATAAAAGTGAGATGAAAAATCCCTTACGAAAACTCGGCAGCCTAACGGTGCCACTTAAAACTTCCAAAAATGGATTAATGAGATCAAATAGGGTCTCTCATCATATTACAATAAAATTTACAGTAAGAGAAATATAAAATAACATCCCCTATCATAACAAAGATGATCTTAAAAGAAGTGACATAAAGGAGAGTACTTAAAAAGAAAGAGAGAGGTTAGATCTCTTACGAAAATTTGGCAGCCTAACAGCGCCACTCAAAACATCCAAAATGGATTGATGACAGAGAATATGTTCTATCATAATATTAACATAAAAATAAAAGTAAGATTAATATAAAATAACATCCCAATCACAAGAAATATGATCTTAAAAGGAATGACATAAAAGAGTGTACTTAAAAAGAAAGAGATGAGTAGGATCCCTTACCTCGGGTCTGACTTGACTCGATCGTTCTTTAACATCCTGAATAATAAACTTGAGTTAATTTATACTTTCTTAAGAACCTTTTTCATGTTCAAAATTCCTTTTATACCACTTATTTCCATGTTATAAACATTATGTAATTATTTAAGTTAATAATTTTTGTTTTGTCCATATTTGGTTCTTAAGTCGAAAGTGGACTTCTTACAATTACATGTTGTTCGTGTGGTCATAGGTTCATTATATCTAGAATGATATTCATGATTTGGATATCGTATATATCATATATATCCATAATATACATGTATATATAATATTACATAATCATTTAGAGGTAAGAAATGAAATGAACTGTTCATTGAGACAGTAAGCCGTACGTACACAAGAATGCTACTTTCATTTCTCTGTCATATTAATGGAATTAAAACTAAATGAGAGGTATGTATATTTTAATTCCATATTTATATTCATCATTTATATGTAACATAAATCATATATAATAACTTTAAATACATCTTTTATACATCCCATATATGGTATTAACGAATCAAATCACTTTGAGGGGGCGGTAGTCCGCACTTCCTAAAATGAAATTATCGTATTTACCCACAATGGAAACCATAAAGGTATGACACAAAAGAAAAATACAGAAGATTAATTAAAACATAAACATATTATATATCATATATAAATATAGTGACATCTTAATGGCCACCTTTTAATTTGTTATACGAGTGTTGAACAATCATCGTTTCGTGAGGCAGAAATTCGCCATCCATGAAACAGTATGTTCTATAACCATTTGATGTAGGTGTGTGTAATTGTATCCAGAATTATTATAATAACAACATCCTAGTATATTGTAGATACTGGATTTGTTACAAAAGAAATGAATAAAAAGAGTTTAGGGGGTTGGAGAAGAAAAATAAAACAAAAGAACACAAGTGAAGACATTACCTTAAAATCGGGTAACTCTTTTTGATTTGAGCTCAAAGGCTTCCTTGGGAAGACTTATGCACAACGTGAGGCTTCTATGAGTAAGATAGGGATGTGGAGAGGCAAAATAAGAAGTATTTGGTCGAGCCAAAGGCTTTGGAAGTGTGGGTAAGGAGGTAGAGGTGGGGGCCTTTTATAAGAGGATAGGAGGGGCACTCTTGGAAAGTAAAGAAATGTTACTTTATTTTAGAATGATTTTCATATTTTAATGGTCCCACACTGATATTTATCGAGGATAAGGTGATAAGGGTTTTACATCCACCCATAAAATAGGTTTTGGACATGTTTAGGTCTTAGATTTTACATTATCTTTCCATTTTATTTAAATCTTTAAATAATGAGGTCATCGCTGCATCATCATGATGCCAAAAATAATTTAATTTATTTAATTTCTAAAAATTATAAAAAACTTATATGATGTAGGAAATCCTTTTATATTTCCAATTACTATTTATAGTCAAAAATCTGACTTGTATAACACCATGTAAAATTTTTTTTAGTTAAACAACCCATGTTTGTGACATTTTAATTTTAACATTAAATAAAAAGGTATTTATGTCATTTCCCAACCAAAGTGGCTCCATGGGGTCCCCAAGTTGACCCATGGATTGTCGTGCTCGGCCATGACACATCCAATGAGGTTAGGACATGTGTCTAGGTCATTTTACATTATTAAAACTTTATTTTTACCTTAAATTACACTAATTTTCTCTAATCGCGATTAAAAACTTAATAAGTTACTATTCACCAAAAAATTATTTTAATCCCGTTGAACCACATTTTACTTCTTAATGATAACCATGTATGTAGGATTTTTGAAATTCAAAACACAGAGGTGTAAAAGTATCATTTAAACAAAAAATCAGTTTCTTAAACTACTACTTAGCGGTTTAACTATTCATCAAAAATTGATGTTTTTCAGAAAAATATCAAAAATTCACCCTAAGATATATTTGATATTCCGAACTCAAAAATGATGTCTATTTTAAAAAATTCAAAAAATATAAGTTGAATTAATTAATTTAATAATTAATTCCCGCTGTCAACACAAATAGCGTGTTTTTATGAAACAATATCTATTAAAAGATTGACACTAGTTTAAGTCCAATTTCAAAGTGAAATTAATTCCAATGACCACAATTGGATTAAATAGTAAAAATATATTCTAATTTCACATTAAATATAATTAAAAAGATAATATAATCATATAAATAAATTAGATCAAAAAGAGGTTTTGAATTAAAATACAACATTTTTTACTATTCATTAAAAATTGAACTTTTTCGGAAAAATACCAAAAAATTACACAAAGTAAATTTTGATGTCCCGATTCTAAAGAAGAATTTTATTTTGTCAAATATAACACATAAAATTGTCAAAAAGTGGATTTAAAAGAGGTTTGCCTTCAAAAGATGGTTAATCGACCTTTTAAAGAATATTAGAATGTCTACGCTTAAAATTGGATTCATTCGCATTTTTAATCCTCTAACATTTATTGTAAAGAGTAAAAATATTTGACAAACATATATAATCCTTTTGTAGTTAGTTATGATCATTCTCGCCATTACAACGGCTAGGCGTTAACTACTATTTAAAATAATATTATTTTATTATTAGAGTGAAACGTAAGATTCCCAAGAAACTCGTTGTTGAGTATTGGGTACGACATCGAGCATAGAATCCCCTTTAAAGTAATATTAATATTTTATTCACAAATATGGATAAATATAAAGATGTCATATTCTTTATTTACCTGGGGTGTTACACATATTTTGTTTAATATCATTTTGAGACAACTGTTCAAGAAATATGAGTCTGGGATTACAGGTTTTGAGAGTCCATTCAATAGATCATGGAGTTACATGTTAGTATAGTAGGAAAGACTTTCGAACAAAATATATTTGAATAATTTTCATGGCCATAGTCTGGGCTATTTAGAGGGATATATGGATCCTCAAAAATAGAATTTTACAAACTATAGGGTATTTAAAATTGAATATTGAGGGATATCCGGATTTGATAACATAGTAGGAGACCGATAAAATAAATTTTATTACATCACACTTTTGGTAATCAGTATAAAGTATTAAAACCTAATATTTTCTTACAATAGAAGATGGAAAGTAATTTGATAACAAAATTATTTTTATGATTGATATTGGTGGAGGGTATTATCTTAAATGTAAGTAACTTCTAGGAGTGGTATAAACACTTATACATCGTACTATGCTAGGTGCTAAATTTATACATGTCGGAGTCCATTGTTATTAAAGAGACTTCTAAAGAGGCATGTGAGGAGGATACAAATATATACTAGAGAAACTTTAATGATTAACTGGTTTTTTAATTCCTCATTCTATCATCCATGATTAGTGAACTCTATAAACTTCATAAAGACCTGGATTCATATACCTTGTTCTCTCACCTACATGATCTTTATTAGGATAGGGCTATACAGGAGAGTTATGATATCTTCTAGGCACTCATTATAATAAATCATAGAGAAGGTCTAAAATTAGGGACTAATGTAGTTAAGATGATTTGTTTTATAGAGTATTTGGAAATTATGGGTCTCATGATATCCAATGAATTGTGCAATAAACATTCTTGAAAGGAGTTCCTTATAGAAAAAGTATCTCTCTAATCTATCCTTATCTGGATAAATATCACAAAGGAATTGTTCATTTACCTAGTTATTTACTCAATTTCTAATATATTCTCTAGTTGTATCACAAACCTTAATATGAATAACATTTCGAAGCCTCTCTCACAACTCCTTACTCTGACTTTCAAGATAGATAAGGACATGAGACATGAAAAACCAATTTTCATTATAGCGAATAAGAGAACAGGAATGATGAAAGCCTCTAAGACTAAATCCATGTATAATTCCTCTTCATATTTCCTTACAAAGAGACAGAGGATCTAGACAAAAGGTATGAAATATGATTTAATATGTTTTTCATGTGGAAATAAGGTCCGCCGAAAGAATAATTTCACCCTAATGAAGAAATAGAAGGAAATTGTAGGCGAATTCATTATCAAATTTAATTTTCACTTTATAAAAATTAGAAAATAGATTCATCTTGTGGTTCTTATAGTTTTCCCCAAATATAGGAACCGTATAGATTGAGAATTTTTTATAGTGTTGTGGTGGATATTTGAGCTTATAATGTGTAAATATGTGTTACACTAGTTTTCAAGGACTACCATATTTCTTTGAAGATGGATTTAATTATAGTTTAATGGATTTTTTACTATGTGACTAGTATTAGAAAAAACATTATATTCATGTCTAGTTTAGACATGGATGACTTTATTTTCAATTTTGGTAATAATAGATTCTAATTTTACAAAGATAACATTTATAATGGAATGAAACGTATAAATAATAGTTTATATATACTAAAATAAGAAAATACAGTGTTGGAAATCGATAACGAATCAAGTTCTTATGAATCATATCAAATCTAGTTGTGGAATCATCATCATGGACATGTAAACAAGAATTACTTGAAAAATTTATATAAATATGGGTATTTAGATTATTCTAAATGAAAACCACTAGATATTTGTCACGCTAGTTTTCAAGGAAAAATGGGAAAATAACTATTTATATGAAAGGGTGAATGGTCTTTCTATATTCTTGAATTGGGTCATACAAACATATGAAAACATTTTATAGTTATATCTAGATGTGAATACTATTAAATAATAATATTTAATGACGAATTTAGTAGATATGGATATATCTACTTAATGATGTATAAGTATGATTTCTTTAAAACATTTATGGATTCTAAGAATGATATATTGAATTATCTTGGTAAGAAGATAAGGAAATTTCATTCAAATCATCTTAGATAATATTTTAACCAAGAGTTTATCAATTATAATTGGTATATTCATATGATATCTCAACTCAATCCGTATACACAATAATTTTGTGTTATTAGTGAAAGGAGGAGCCAAAATTTTTCAGACACGTTGAGATCAATGATGATTCATAAAATACATCAATTTCCTTTCAGGTATATGCATTCGAAATTAAACTCACATACTAATCTTAGTGCTAATAAAAGTGGAAAATGGTTTCCTATATGAGATATGGTATGAAAAGAAACATGTTTTGTCACATATTCTTGTATGGGGATGAAATGTGTTTGTGAATTCCATGTCTATAAATAAAACTTCACCCTAAGGCTTGAAGTATATCATTATATGATTTCATAAGGAAAATAAAGGATAATACATATACAACCATTCAGATAAAAATATCATGTTTTATAGACATCCCACAATCATGAAATTGGGAACATTTTCAATATAGATAGTGGTAATAAGATTTATTGTGATAAAGTTGAGGCTCAATATACACTAGAGATAGAAATGTAAAAAAAATCAATAAGGCCCCAGGGAAGGGGTTATTATAGAGACAAAATTACCATGTACGATCAATAGAGAGGTTAGAGAAACAAAGTGATATGATTTTCTAGTCACTGAGGATGGTGAATCATTATTGGTTGGTAATAATGATCTTGTATCTTTTAAGGAGGCGATTTGTATCATATAATATTTAAGATGGAAATAATTCATGAATTATAAAATAGATTATATATACCAAAACCATGTATGGGTTTATTATATATTTAATATTACACAATTACCATAAGTTTTAAATTTTAATTAAATATGAAACTGAACAAGAAGGTAAATTTAGTACCTATAAGTCCTGAATATTTATTGAAGGTTTTAAGAATAATCAATGAATATATAATGATGAAACATTTTCACCATTTTCTAATAAAAAATAAATCCTAATTCTGATTTCCATTACATGATACTAGGATTATGACATTTGGAAAAAGGAAGTCAAAATAGCCTTCCATAATGAGAACCTTGTAGAATATTTCTATATGGAGGGGATTGGTACTCTATAGGATTATAATATGGTATTAGAGTTGAAAATATCCATTCATGGATTTGAGAATGTATCCATATCATGGAAAAATAACATTGATGATGGTATAATGGAATTCAGTTTTATAGATAATGAATGTGATCCATGTTCCTATAAGTGGTTTTGTGAAAGTTATGTAATTTTTCTTATAATATTGTTAAAAATATATTACCGATAGGAAGTATGACACTATTGAAATAGTTAAATATGATATAGATGAGAAATGCTTCACCATGAAGGACATAAATGAATAATCCTACATTATATGGATCAAGATCATTAATGATATATTTAATAGGAGTCTAGACTAAATTAGAGTATATATATTGAAAAGTTACTATATAGATTTAATATGGAACAATCTATGATAGTATTGTAATGACCTTGCCCTAGTATCCAAGATTCAGCGTCTTACTTTATCACATTGGCATAGATACAATATTTAAATCCAAAAGGACCGAATTGTTTAGTAGTTCTAAAGAACTTAATTCTTATATTGTACCCTAACTACATTGGTAATAAAAAATAAAACATAACATAGGAAAGTAATTTGTACCCTTGAGGTAATTCAAACATTTCATCTTCATCACCTGGGAAAAAGAGAACAAATAAAAGGGTTAGATGAAATGCTCAGTAAGAATTAAACACATTCGAATAAATAATTATCCAATGATAATAATCAATATGTAATGGTAAATAACTAATAACACATTACATTTAATTAATACACTGAGAAGGAAAATCCATCCATAGATTTTTTCATAGTGAAAATCAACTGAATAATAATAACTAAAAGATGAATTAAAAAAATTAATAATAATTTGGAATCCATGATCTCAGGAAACATTGTACCTCTATCATGAAGACCTTTCACAATATATTTTAATAATTTTAGGAAAAAACCCATATATTTTTTTCAATGTTTTCATCCCATGGGACTATCGATGCATTGAGGGGTTATCTATAACCAAGTCCCTCCCATGTCAGCACGTCCAAAGCATTCGTTATATATTGAATAATCAATTTAAAAATATATTTTTAAATCAAAGAATCCCATAGAACATTGAAACATTTTAATACCATAAATAAAATTTGATTCATGATATGATAATTCAAAGGGGCTATATATACACCAAATAAAAGAAGGTGGGTATATAACATATAAACATGCCTCAATGAAAGGAGATTGAGACAAATTCCCTTAAAAATAAATATATTATTTTTATTCACTGTAAATCCTCAGAAAAAAAGTATAAATAAAACATTATATAATCCAAAGTCATTTCTCACAAAACCTTATCATGTCATAATCAATGAAATAGAAGTTTAACCCAGTGAATAAAAATGGAGTCATGAAATATCTTACCACATGTAATCATTCATAACATATTCCCTATGAAAGTAATAATTATCACACGAAACA
This sequence comes from Viscum album, assembly GCA_963277665.1. Classification (NCBI taxonomy): domain Eukaryota; kingdom Viridiplantae; phylum Streptophyta; class Magnoliopsida; order Santalales; family Viscaceae; genus Viscum; species Viscum album. The sequence continues at coordinate 767,015,266 of OY728163.1, forward strand.
TTGAATACCATTAATATAATGATATTTGTGATATTATATATTAAAATGGTAGTATATACACCACACATAAGATACTCACACTTCCCATTAGTGTAGAATTATTTAACCACCTGAATAATGGTTTAAAGAATGTTATTAGCTGATTAAAGAACTAAATTCATATTGATAACACATATTGGGATGAATTTAAAACATATTATTACCCATTAATGAAAAATATTTAATTATTTTAATGGTTTTTGGTGAATTCATTCAATGGTTTAATGATCAGTTCATTTTTGTAAACTTATGGATGTTATTTTGAAATAGATTTCAAATATAGAACTGAAATGGAAAAATATTAATGAAATTCCAGAAGTATTAATTGTTCTATTTATCATTCTTATTTCATAAATGGGGATGATTCATTAGATAAAACTTTAATGGTAAATGTTAAATATATTATCGTGGTTTTTCCGAACATCACGGTCTAGTTTCATTTTATTTACTATTATGATTATATATTTGTTCTATAACATTAAATATGATATAATATACTAATAAAAATATTATTTAACCATAATAATAGATTTATTTCCATCCATGAATGTGGTAATGAAAAAAACATTATTCACAGAGGAGATTATTTGACATAACGTGAACAATAATTTCATTTCTTTGAATAAGAGGACGTAATAAAAGGTATGAATATATGATGTTACATTAGAAACATAAAATTATAGTATTTAAATGATTTTGGAATTATTATTCCTTAATTTATGTAAGATATTAATAGAAATTATAAGAATAAAATAAATTAAGAGATGTGTTTTGAGAAAATTATCACTTGAATATCATCTCCTTGAGATACCCTTTAAGACCATGGATATGGTATTTTGGTGATGAAAATATAACTTGGAAAATTTGAGACTGATGAGGAGAGGTTTGATTAGATATTTTATAAGATTAAAGTCTTGTGAGTCGAAATGGGGGGGTGAGGTATGGTATTTATACTTGAGGAGAGGTAGGTTTAAGTGATTAAATAATGAATATTTTCAAAATAAAGCCAACCACATTGAGGTGGAATTAATTTCATAAAATAAGATTTTTAATTAATGTTTTGGATTCATTTTAATATCAAAAAATACCTCAAATAACCTTTAAAATTTTTATCTTTTATTTAGTTTAAGATTTTACCTTTTAACTTGTACCCTTTTCAATATTTTACCTATATTCGGGTAAATAATTTTTTTACAATGGTAAATTTTTTAATCTGAAAATTGAAAATGACTTTAAAAACAAATTTTTACCTTAGGATTAAAAATATTAAATTCACTTTTAAAAATTCAATCCACAAAATTGGGATGATTAGATTTAAAATTAACCCCGTAAAGACAACAAAAAGTGGGGTTTAAAAGTAAAAAGTTCAAAATGTTGACATGTTTTTATATGAAATTTCAATGTGAAATTTATTAAAGTGACGTAAATTGGTTTTATTAATATATAATTTAAAAATTATACTTTAAAACTAATTTTAAATTAAATTTAACTATAAAAATAAATTAGAAGAAAAAGCAATTTTCAATTAAAATTCAATTTTCTCACCATTCATAAAAAAATGAAACTTCTAAAAAAATATCAAAAATTTACCCTAATATAATTTCTATAATATTATTTAAAAAATTAACCTTTTTTTCAAATAAAACATATAAAACCTTCAAATTTATATTAAATATAGGTGTGTTTTCAAAAGGCCGCAAAACTGCCTTTAGAAATATATAGATTTTTATAGTTAAGATTGGATTTATTCTTATCTTAAGACTATAAAACTTGTTGGAAGAATTTAAAAAAATATATTCAACATATAACATATAAAGTTTCATTTATATCATTCTCTATTAAGGATTAATTTAATTTGTTAAGATAAAATTCCATTGTGGGAATAAAATAATTTTTTATAAAAATACATATGTAATGTTCAATTGTTTTTAATTTTTATTTCAAAGTAATTAGTAACCAATGGATTGATTTTATAAAATTTCTAAACTATATTTTCTTAATTTAGTTATTTTAATTCATTCCTACCATTATAATGACTATTTAATTACTATCACAATAAAATAAATATATTTAATCATATTTTAATCTTGGGGTTTTGTGTAATGTAAGATATCGAATAAATTGAATTTATTTGAGAAGAGACAAAATGTATAATATTATGGTGTTTTAAGGATTGTTGTTAATTCCACACAATATAAATATCTCAAAGAATTTTTTTCTCAGACACAAGAGGAGAGATAAAGTATGAGTAGATTCTATTATACATTTTCAATAGGTTCTATCATTTATGTCATGTTTTGTACTAGTCTTGATAGTGTGTGTTCTTTGATCATGGTAGGAAGATATCAAGAAGATCCAAGAGGTTTTCATTATATGGTAGTCAAAACTATCCTAAAGTATCTAAGGAATATTAAAGATATGCTCTTGGTTTATGGAGGATATGAGTAACCAGTCATTGGTGGATAAACAAATTATAGTTTTGAGATATATCTGAAAGATCTGAAATCATTGTCATTATATGTATTGTTCCTTAACAGAAGAGCTATGATCTAGAAAAGGAAAAAAATATCCACATATACTCATTCTTTAGTATATTCTGAGTATAGTGTGGCTTCTTTTGTAGCTAAATAGGATGTGTGGATACACAACTTCATCTAGGAGATTGATGTGGTGCATAAAAATAAAGACGACATCACATTGTATGATTATAATACTATAGTGGTGTTCAGAACTACCATATTGTCTAGATTCCATCATTTGAAAGGATATAGGTAATGTTTTGACTATCAGATTTTGGACTCGTATAAGAGGATGAAACTTTTACTTATTAAGGATTCCACTTAGAAATATCCAAGATAAGAGGTTATGAGGATCGACGTGACAATTGGAATTACACTTTTATATGTGTTATTAGATATTTATTATATATGAATGTGTATATTGGTCCTTATACTTGGTATTATTATTAGTATATATCATGAGTCATGTTATTTTATATATTGATGAAAACCATAATGACATATTCTCACAGTGAGGTCAGATACATTGAGTGCATCATAATTGATAATGGATTTAATGAATAAGTCAAGATAGGATTTTTCCCTACCAAATATAGAAGATGATATATCGATACCTTTAATATAAATAGAACTATCTGATTAAGTACTTGGCCATGTAAATTTATTAATGAGGATTTTTGAGTTAGTTAAATAAATATATATCATGCATATAGTTTGGTGACAGGATTATGAATACCATTAGATAAGATATCCATACAATGTGATTATATTATTGAGTGAGTGTCCTTATGAGGTTTTTTTATTGAGAAATTAATGTTTTTCTCTATAAGTGACTTGATTTGTTTCTAAACATTGGTTATATACTTTAGGATAGTTTTCTTAATTCCACCAAGAAAGAGGACTAGAGGGTCACACACTATGTGTTTCCATGAGTCTTAATTAAATTTTATTTGAATTTAATGTTAGAAAAAATATTTTTTTATGTCCACGGAAAAATATTTATTTAGGTTATGTTAGTCACATAAATTCAATCAGTGGTTTTTTTAGTTCATAATATATATATGTGTGATAAATATTAAATGAATATTACTTTATAGTTATGAAATATAATATTTATTTTTCTCTTGTTTTATTCTGAATGTAAGTATTTATATAATTTCATGAATACATGAATACATGAATACATGGATAAATATTTATTCACCAGTTATTAAGTATAATATTTATTAATTTATTGAATGAATATAATACTTATAAATTTATTGAATGAATATAAGCTTTATAAATTTATTGAATGAATAATATAATGATATTTTTTGGTTTTGATGTGAAAAATATTTTTTTATTAATGGTTAGAAGCTTTAGAATTACTATCTATGAATGTAACACTTGGGAAGTCCTTAATGGATACAATGCACCATCACCATGGGATATCCAAATTTAGGCTAGTAGAAGTCATTTCACCAGAAGTAACACACTTGAATAGGGTACATTCAGTGAAATCCTCAAGTGTGACTTGAATAGATACGATTGAGTGGATCAAGTGAAGTTAACTTGATTTGTTCTCCTTAGAGGATGGTGTATTGTGGATTTTGTGTGTTCCATTTGAATATCTTTTTTAAATAAATAAATTTATATTTCTATAAATGTTTTTAAATAAAATATATCATTTCATCTAGCCCCTTAACTCATCCCATCAATCCTTCTTGGAATTTATCAAACCTTGAATAATATATATTTATATAATAAATAAATATCTTTTTATTATTCATTTATTCAATAAATAAATATAAACATTAACTAATTGGTGATTAGTATTCATTCATGTATTTACATAACAAAATAAATAATTAACTAAGAAATACAAAAAGATATAAATAGTTATATTTTTCAACTAAGAAATAATATTTTTTTAATATCAAACTCACATATATATTCCAAACTAGAATAACTCATGATTGAATTTATGCGATCAACATAACCTGAATGAACATTATTCCTCATTATTGAGAATAATATTTATACTAATATTAAATTTAAAATATAATTTAACTTAGACTCATGTATACGGATAACATGCAACCCTCTAAATGACTTTCTCAGTGGAATTATGGAAACTGACCTAAATTCTAATATCAGCATCCAACAAAACGTAAAATCACCGATAGAGAAATATGATAATGTTTCAATGAAAACAAGATTATATAAACAATCACTTCGTAATATAACCTCTTCATCTCGATATCTCATCTAGCTGGTTGCATACTCATGTCATCAAACTATGTTCTTGATATATCATTCTTTGACTACATGAAATGAACTCATTGATAAATCATCATATCCATGGGATTTATCTAATAGTTTCATTTCAATCGAAGAAAATGATGTATTATCTTCCAAATTATGAATTAATAAAACCTATCTGGAATTATTCATTAATATTATTACAATTGTGATGCACACAACATATGCTACCTCATAGAGAGAATATGTTGTCATGATTTTCATCAATACATCAATGTACATGAATCATGATGTGAATTAATAATAATATCAATTATATGGACCATGACAGACATTAACATATAAGAATATCCAATGAAACATATAAATATAGAATTCATATTGGAATTTTTATCCACATAACTCCCCCTCTTATAGATTACCATGTGCATAAATTTATGACTCAAAGCATCATCCTCTTATTAGAATCCAGAAACTAATAGTTAAAATATAATCCATGTCTAGTTTTCTGACATTATATAGACCATAGGACTTATGTTTAAGAATACTATCATAGAACTTCAAGATACTCACTATAGAGACAATGTGTTTATTCATAATAAAATATATGAATATTAATGTAATCTAAAGTAAAAAGTAATTGGTTTTAGGGAACCAACTCCTACAAGTTCCCAAGAATCGGCCAATCCTTATTCCTTTGAGTTGATTACATTAATGGGTTTCAAAGGACTTTATAACACTTATACAAGATAGCATAAGAAAATAATAAACCCAAATCATTGAACACAAATCTAGATAAATGAAATAATTCATATTATGAAATGAATAAATGGTGTACCTTTCACCATAGAAGGTCATTGTATCCATATTCATCCTATGTGATTGATAAAGGTCACTTAATAGATATCAGAAGGGCATCCCTCCTATAGAGGTATCCACAGGTTATTCCAAATCACTTGATGCTCGAATGGGATCCTTTTATAACCCACAACATGTTACAACCTCCTGATGATAAATGGTGAGGAGGAAGAGTGCTACGAGATTGAGAGAGATTCATCTATTTACATACTAGATTCACACATACCCATCATATTAGCACTCCCTATTTATATAGCCCCACCATGGATTATCCTTGAGTGAATATACAATAACTCATATGTTTTGAGCCAATTCTTGTGGTTACATTGAATGAAACCTTTAGCCATACCAAACCCATGAATTTCATCTCATTAAATGATTTATTTATAACATCCAACTTGGGAAGATTTGGATAATAACCCTTATTGTTAGTCAATATGATATTATTAATTATAATATTATTTATGATATCCTTTTTCAATTGAAAATGATATGGCTTTTGTTTATGGATATCATATCTTATGACTTACATCTGTGGTATAATAAAAAATGACTGAAAACACATCACATGAGGTAAAATATTTAGGGTGCATATACTTTAATACATACAAATATACATGTGTGTGCACACTCTCTTGAAAACACACTGAAACACAAACCCACATAAGAAGACTGATCAATTCATATAAATGGAGAGAATTGTAAAAAAATTGATCCCCCAAAAATAATAGCAACTGAATTTGATGACATTCCAAGGTTTTATGAATTAAATAATCTAATAAAACATGAACTTCAATAATTTTTATTGGAATTTTTTCAGCACAAATGGGTTGGTAATGAAGGATAATAGTTTAGTGGGTGATTTTAAATAAAAAAATTGATGACTTTTATCTATGCTAACATAGGATAGGTTGATAAGGAGGAGTTTTCTTAGTGTTATGAAAAATATTATATGTAATCTCTTACATTAGTACTGGTAAACGTGTTCATATAATTAAAAATGTATATAATTTTTGATGTTGTAGGAATTTGATCTTGGAAATTCTAGTTGATGAATAGTTGAATAACAAGTTGAATTAGCAAGTTTTTTTCCTTTAGAATGCTTGGTGCACACAACCGCTATACTGCTTTGTGTACACATGCATGTGCATGAACATAGATTATTTATATAAAATTATATATTATAATATATAATATATGTTATATTAAAATATATAAAAACGTATATTTACTCCCCATGGGGTGTGGCTGAGTGGTTCCATCCCTCAGGCTTTGGTGGTGGTGGAAGAAGGTCTTGTGTTTGAGACCCCCTTGGTGCATGCAGGCATATAAATTTAATTGTATTTATACCCTAACTCTAAATAATTTTAATATATATATATATATTTATTTATTTATTTATAATAAATATATGAAAATATATTTAATTATATAAGTATATTATTAATAATATTAATATAGCGATCATATTTGTAGATAATAAATTATACAAAAAATTCTAAAAAATATATTTTAATATCAAGTTTAAATTATTTTATTTAAGAGTCAAATATTTTAATCATATAATAATATGATAAATTTACCCATTGAATGATATAGTTTATATATACAAAAATATAAAAAAACATGCGTACATTCATATATACAAATGTTTATTTAAATTAAATTACAAATATACATGTATGATGGTATTTATATTCCATTACTATAGATCAGGATTTTAAAAGTGATTAATATCAATTTTTATATGATAAAAAAGTGCACATGTTCTAAGAACCTTTAAAATATTGTCACTTTTTTTCACTGCTAAAAAACACTGATAAAGGTACCCTTTATCATCGCTAAAAAATCCCTTATATATGTGGTATTTATCAGTGAATTTTTTAGAATTGATAAAGGACACATATATCTACACTCTTCTATATCACTAATAAAGGATGAATTTGTCATTTCTAGTTTTATCAGTTCCTTCTGTAGAACTCATAATGAGTTAGTTTATCATAGATAAAAAATAACTGATAAAACTATAATTTTTTTCTAAATTTTTGAGATACATCTTTGTAGCTCCCCTATCAACACTACTTAGCACACTCTTAACCACCCCACCGACTCATGTGTGACCCATCCATCCCCCAACCTTTATTAGCACTTCCCCACTCGCAGCTTAGTAGCACACACCGGGATTTGAACCTATGACCCCATGTGAAAAGCTAACGCCCTTAACACTGCTCCATATTGTTTTCTTCTATATTTTTTGATATATATATATGTATGTATGTATATTTACATACCCCTTTTTTATTTATATTTTTTTCATATAAATATATATAATAATGTAATTTTTATTAATTACAATTATAAAATAAGTTTATATATTTACGAATTTATTTATATATATTCATATATATTTATTTATATGTTTACAAATATATATTTATATATTTAAACATATATAATTATATATTGGAATATCTATTTATAAATTTGTGACTAAGTTTATATTTACATATAATGATTTATAATGTTTTTTTAAAATTATTATTTATTTTAAATACATTTATGTGTGTGTGTATATATATGTGTGTTTGAGTGTGTGTTTCTATATATATGAATGCATATGCCAAACCCCAACCAGTTTTTCCATATTGTTTTAATTAATTTTTTTTATTATTTTCCTGAATTTCATGTTGAACCAATTTAAAATTTTAATTTTATTCCAAGAGTACAATTGGAGCACTATTAGTTGAAATCATGTGACATCCACGAAAATGCATCTGTAATTTAAGTGAGTCAAAAAACTTGGTTGGAACACAGTTTTTCTAACCACGAATCCTTCCCATTTGAGGTTCTCTATGTCCTAAAGTAGGGGTGGACATTTGAAATAGAGTTTGGCCAACCGTGCTTCCAAATTGTGTATGGTGTCAAGATTAATAAAAATACTGAATTTAATAAAAATAACACCTCTCTTTTCTCCCTAAAATCAAAACACCCCCCATAATCCTATCCATGTGATTCATGACCAAGATCCCCTAATATGGGCACTCCTCATATATTTCCTTCCCTCTTTAGTGATTTCATGGTGAGTTCTTCACGATCCAGGTTTCGATCATCGAGGTAAGGCATCCTCCTTATTCCTCCTCCTTTTATTCTTGATTTTTCCTCTCTTCTTGAACTATGCACCATATTGGGAGAAAATATAGATGGTATGGTGTGTTTTGAATTGGTTATTACTGGTTCCTAGGGTTTTTGAGGCTTTATTTGAACCCTACTCTAGTGGTTTTTCTCAAAGACGACCAGTTCCCCTTTGATGTAAGGTAGGCTTCCCCATATATTTCACCTTCAAATTCAATATCATTGATTTCATGAATTTCTAATATTTTTGTTGATGTTAAATGATAATATAAATTATTTTTGAGAATTAATATATTGGAAAATAATGTTTTACTTGATTTCCATTCCAATTTTCTAACTCCCCAAGATCTTACTATATAATTTTGCATTAAATAAACAGAGTGGAAATAGCTTGTTTCACACACAACACTGAACTATGAAGTTCCCGAACATATGAAATTAATATTATTAGGAAAATTGAAGCATAAAAACCACTAATAAATAAAATTATTCTAACCAATTAGAAATTTATACAAATAGGATTTATAACATTTAACGTTTTAAAAGGGAATTTTCTAATAAAACCATTATTCTTTATGTTTTTTATTTTCATTTAAAAGATATGTTTACAAATTCTAGAATTTAATTTTTTTTAAATTAATTTAATTTTTAAATTTATCATATTAAAATTATTTTTTAAGGATAATACTTGGTATTTTTCTAAAATAATTGATTTTTGGGTGAATAGTGAAAAAAATTCCGATTTCACTAAGACAATCACTTTTATAATATTATCATAAAAAAATTGAATGGATTAAAATGTTTTGAAAACAATTTTCTATAAAAATTATATAAATTAAAATAAATCATTTAAAAATAATATGATGAACTTTTAAAACTCATGTTTAACGTTTTGGAATCTGATGTCATATTTCACACTATTTTCATGCACTTATATTAAAAATTAGATTTTAACACTTTAATATAGTAAATATAAAAAATTTATTTAGTATCTGAGATAAAAATTTCCATATTAGTTAATAATTTAAATTTTATTTTTAGTCATAAAAATTATATTACTACGATTAATGTTAATTACTATGATACATAAGAAACTGTTGTGCTGAATGAATTATTTTATTGAATTTTTAAAATTTTTATATAATAATTTAAAATTATAAATTTTAAATAATGTTTCTAATGTAAGTTTTTTACATATATATAAATATATTAATACTCATTCAATTATATATCAATACTAAATATGATTAGGTATGCTTAATGGTGAAAACAAAATTTTCTAGAAAAAAATATATTTTTTATATGTTAAGTATTTTGATTTAAAGGTAAATTTTTTCTTATCCAGAAATTTAATTATATTATATTTATATTAAATTTAGGTTTATAACATCAAAAAAAAATTTGGGGGTTATTTTATTTTTATTAAACAAACATAAATTTCTTATGTAAATAGTGTTACCACAGAAAAAATAAAAAGAAGGAAAAAGTAAAAAATATAAGTGTAGATGTCTTTAAAATGTTTAAAAATGTGAGGGAATTATTGTATGGGGATTTAAACACCCCATATCACACCACAACCCATTATTTATAAATTTTTCAATCATTAATGGTTATATGGTGAAATGATATCTTTAAAAAGTAAAGGGTATTCCCAAAGGTTCCCTTTTTGTCACTTATAAAAGGGGATTAGTTACACCCATTTAATGATAAAATTTACCTTAAAAAATTTCTTGATACCCTGCCATATGTTTTCCCCTATAAGTTACTTGAACATCTTAAATCCCTAGTCACTAAATATTATCCTTAGTCTTTAAATTATTAGAATATCATCAAGTGGAAGTTCAAGGTCTTGATGTAAGTATTACTTACTTCTTACCCTATTCATATTAATATTAATATTACAAACCTACCCAAAAAATTTTATATAATTACCTTAGTATAATTAGTATACCTTTTTTTGTTTTAATTATTGATCAATCCTTATTTATCCATTCCCATTCACTTAGATTCACAAAATGAACGTTGATCGTTTGTATGTGTAATATACTGTCTCCATAGAGTAGCATTTATCATTTTTATGTAGTATTTTATTCCTTATGAAACTATATTAAAACACAATTCACCAACTTAATATTATTTAAATAATATTGTTATACTTCTGGAATAATGATATTATAACTAAATTACCCCCATAATCCTGCTTATCCAATTACTATAGCATGTTCTTATTTTGGTCAATTTAACCACCTATATGAATGATGGAATAAACATATTTTTTGGATGAATATGGGAAATTAATGGATGTTAATATTTTATTATAATAAGTGGATGTTTTTTTGTTCTATAATAGAAATATTAATATCCGACCCATTATAATGATATAACCTTACATTTTTAAAAAAAACCAAAATAACCTCATTATTGACTTTATTATCATAAATGATAAATAAAATACTTATGAAATAAAATTTAAAAAGTATAAAATATTATAAAACATATATTAAATATCCTATAATTATCTTTTAATTATTAACTTTGAATCTATATGTATGAATAGACATTATAATTACGAAACTGGTGCTAAACAATCAATCAAAATTAATAACATATGATGATAAAAATAAAATACAACTAACTAATATAATCAGAATTAAAGATTATAAATGAATTTTATAAAAGTTTATATGTATTAATATGGTTATTAAATAGCTGATATAGTTATTTATTTTAAATATACATGATATTCAAGCACTTTCGTGGAATTCAGGAATTAATGTAATAGTATATTTGTGTCTATTTTTAATTCCATGAGACATGTTTGATATTGTGCACCATAAATTATTTTATATGGAGAATTAAATACTGAATTGACTTGAATTATATTAAATATCTTTAAATTTATGGTATTTTAATGTCCACTTTATGGTAAATCTATCATGCTCTTTTGATTCTTACATTACCCATACCATAAGGGTTTTTTCTTCTCAATTTTGCTTCATTGAAATATGATTCATTTTAACCACTTTGTTCTTTTTGTGGTGCATATATTGGACATGGATATCATTTTAAATTATGTTTCATTAAATATAATGTATTTAAAGACCCATTTCACATTTTATCTTTCACGGTCTTTCGATTCGAAGCATAAAATTTTGGTAAGGGTTTATTTGTCTAAATTCCTATTTCATGAGACATACTTATTATTATCCGCCAATTTACATTAAAATGGTGTATGTACGACATATTTGATAGATTAAATCATGAATTATCTTTTATTCGTGTCATTTTATTTTTAATTATAATAATTATCTTTCAAGGGGTTTCGATTAAAATGTTACTCCAGCTGTAAGGGCTTTTTTGCCAATCTTATTTTCAAATGAAGATTGTTTTTGAAATATAATCCAAATGGGAAATTTTTATCATTTATGAAATCCATCATAACTTTATTTTTTTATTATTATGTTTTTATATTTCCTCTCAAAAGTTTTCTCCCCCCGTGATTCATATTTCCCACAAGGTGTTTCTTATAATTGAAATAGACCACGTCTCTCCTTTTTGGTTGGGAACCGATATTCCATGTCAGTATACAATAAATTCTCTTGTGAATATCCTTTTATAAGTATAAATAATTTATTAAGTTCATTTTATACTACTTATAATTTCATTAAATAATTTTCTATAATTTGTTTATATATTTATAATGGGTTATTTGCTTTGATGTGTTAAAATAATCTTTTTTTAATGTTTTCTTTATGAGTGAATTTTTCTTCCATTTTTTATTATTTATGAAACTTAATCACTGCACTTTCTTAATTTCTAATAAATTATAATCCTACATGTTTTATAAAATATTTCTTTTTTATTTGTTTTTTCATAAATAGTTTTAAAATTCCAAGGATATTCCTTATTTCAAATGTGAACTTTATAATTATTCTCAATTTTTTTCACCTACACCAACATCTTTTTACGTATTTTATTCTTGATTAAGGATATTATAAAAATGTTTCCACAAAACTATTTAATCTATATATCTTATGGAATGTTGTTTTTTATCATAAGGGTGATATATCACTACTATGTTCTGACTTACACATCAACTATAAATACAAATAACTTTATTCCAATGCCTTTCCATTATGAATACACTATTGAAATTACTTTTATTGATGGGTGTTTACTAAGATATTATACATCAATTAATTAGTGAAATTATTAAATAAAATGTACTACTTATATATATATTGTTTAAACATTATATACTTAATTGAAGAGTATTTAAATAGAATGTCAGTGAATTTCATTGGATACCCATTTATTTTCCGTTGGATATTCTGTTATGTTTATTGATTGATTCATAACTCTTCTCCTTATTTGATCCTAATTGGAAATAACGTATAACCCATTTTATTTCCATGGGTTTTCAAAATATGATGAATGATTGATATTTTATGGAACACATATGTATGGGTTTTCAATGATTTATGGATGGGATCTATATATCACTCTAAAGAATTGGTTATTGCTTTATGACTCATGAGATAATGGTGAAACGAGTAGTGATCAACAATACAAAATGGAAAATAAGAAGTAATTCCTAGTCCACTTTGGGAAAGAGTATGTGATTCCCAATCCACTATGGGAAACTGGAGGTAATGCATGATCCACTATAGGGAACATGTTTTGATTCTTGTTCCATTATGGGAAACAGTCTGTGACTCCTAATCTACTATGTAATGATTCATATTCTTATGTTTTTTCCAAAGTTCTTGTTTATACTTTGTTTCAAGGGAATGTAACATTTTATATAACATGGACCGAGATTATTCTCCATGTCTCTTGATTACTATCTCACAATTAAATACTCCTTTCCCATGGTATATGATTTTTCATTTGAGTTACATGTTATTTTATGCTTATGGATAACACTTATTATACAATTTTTTTTATTAATTAAACTTCTCTCCATTTCTAATGTCATTTAATATGATAATGATAAAACCCTTGATGAGATGTTAATGAGTTTTTCCTTACTAAGAATTTGACCTCACTTCTTTCTTCTGTTTCCATTTCACAGGATTTAAATATGAGTATAACCTTGGAGTTCTCTAGAAGAAGATCTAGTAGGGTGAAATGATAGAGATATTTTTATAATTATTTTAAAATAAGTGGCTTATTTATATATTCCTAAAATACACTAAGACTTATGTTCTTTGGATTTTCTAGATACTTTCAAAATTAATGGATTATTTATCTAAAATAAATAACCAGGTGTGAATTTTTGAAAGGGGTCTACAAAAATGTAGAGGGTTTCCTAATTTTAGAGCATGTGAAAATATGTAACTTTCCACCCATAACCCATTGTATTGGGAAGAATTATAGGTCCTACAGACATTAAGTGATGTCCCTAGTACAGAAAAGGCTGGAAATAAATTCCAAAGGTACACATAATAATTAGAGAATGATTTAACCTTACATAAAACAACTTGGAATATAATGCCCATAAAAAGGACATGAAAATGATGCATTAATTAAAATAATATAAAACTATAAATAATAAAGTCAATAATAATAAATGGAGTGAAGCATTTTGTAGAAGCACTAAAAATTATACAATACAACATATTATAATAAAGAAGATAATGTTCCAAACAAGTACCTATCTAGGGATATATATAACAAAAACTACCAAGCTTCATGATCCTCAACCAAAGACCATGACATAATCCACACTCCACTATGAAAATGAAGGACCTCTCTCTTTATCAATAGAATGTTAGAAAATATTGTATATGAATCAAGGAGCATATATATGGTGTGAGTATACAAACCTAGTAGGAAATCCACCAAAAGCTTCCCATAAATGACTATAGGACTAGAATAAGTTAGAATAATTATATAAAATGATAATAAGTAAGAAAAATAGTTTTCATGATAGTTTCAAAAAAGACAGGGAGGGGGAATATTAAATATTTTATATTAAAAAAATACCATTTAACGAGTTTTTCAAAATAAACTAGGTGAAAATCCAAAGAATTTTACCAAATTAAATCAATTATATTTAATCACTGGAAATAGTTTATCTATTAAATCTATTTTCAATACCTATTCCACACACACACACACACACGTGCATGTATCCAATCAGGAGAAATTATAACTCATGAAAAAAATATTGTCCTACTAGTAAAGTCATCACTTGTCCATGAATCCAAGGTGCCCTTATCTAATACCAAACCTTTTATCCAAACCTAATAAGGCATATTCCAATGAATTATAAACTCACAAAATTTCTGTGTATTTCAATATCTCACATCCATTCATTTCAAAAAAATCAATTAATATTTCTAAGACATTTAATTAAACTTATTTCACACATTAAACCAAAACAAAATTTTAAAACCATGAATAAAAAAGGGTTATTACAAAAACCAATCAAAATCCAACGTATTTGATTCGTAAATGAAAAAGGATTTTCTAACAATAAATGATTCAATGTTTTCATTAAAAATCCATGAAAATAATTTAATAAAATCCAAGCCTTCATGTTCTAGAACAAGTGGATAAAGAGAGAGAGAGAGAGAGAGAGAATCCACCATCATTGAATAAAGTTCCCATGATGAAATCACACCATGATCTCATGGATCCAGGATATCCTTCTCATTCCATTAATGGATTAAAAATAATATTATTTAAATAATCCATAAATCATATATCTAGGCATGAAAACCCTAATCTTGGATTCATATTCTAGGAAAACAAGATAATAAAGGCGTGAGAGGAAGAATGAGGTTCTTACCTTCGATCACCATGATCTAGCACTCTTTGATACATTGAAATCAAGATCCAAAGGTTTAAAATCAATCAAAATGCATAATTTTCATGGATCAAGCACCTATGATAAAGAAGTAATAATGAGGTGTTTTGTTGAATTTTTTATTCTTTAATTGAATTTCAAAATTTAATTTTTCTCATCAGAATGTTAGTTCACACGGTATGGAAAACTATACACTAATTTTGCGAATAAGATCTACCATGAAATTTTTAATATTTCATATTTTGTACAAACCATGTTCTATCTATGTTCCTACTAATAAAAGTACTCTAACTCTTATGCTATTTCCTAGGGAATCTGTATTGAATCTCCAAAATGAGCTAAAACCGTTCACCCTCTAAAACCTCTCGTAAATACTTGAAAATTTCCTAGAACCTTCCCAAGGCCTAACACAACCATAAAAAAGCATAAAAATAAGCAATAAAATCCCTAATACCCCAAACCATGGTTTGTTAAATTCCCCAACCATAAGGATTTATGTCCCCATAAAGCTATAGGCTGGCTGTGAAAAGACATCAAGTAAAAGAAATAGTCCAGAATAATAGGATGTAAACTCTAGTTTTTCATAGAGATTCATATATTCTGGAAACATATATATAGAAAATGTATGCATCAAAACAACATGATATTATCATGGTTGGACTAAGGTATGAATGATAATGTGAAATGATTGGATCAATTTTTCCAATAATTACATGAGCATATAAAAAAGATAACTGAAATTCAACTCACTCATCGACCCTCAAGAGATAAAAGGATGATGTACACCACCTTAAATCAGAAATAAAGTGCAATGAAATAAATAACCACACAGATATAGTTTAGGATGTCAAATTGTTCAATACATAAAATAACTAACTTCCATTTATTACCTAGGTGGAAACTCATTAACTCAAAAAATCGTTGAATAACACATGATCCTTGATTAACTACATGAGATTACAATAAGAATAATATAAACAACCCAAATTGTATGAAGTATCTATATATTAAATTGATCCTTCCATAAACTAATAATTTTCATCGTACACCTCCCCCTAGATGAAATATCAACTCAATTTCCCCTTTTAATCAAAGTTGGCATCTTGTACTCATAGATAACCCATATTCCAAATTTCAATTCATTAACATCTAACCTAAAAGGAAACTAAGATTAATTAAAATACAAGGATAATAGGAACATGTTTCAGGATCATTAGTTCCAAAACATACCCTATGACCTAAACATCATAGACACTAATCCTTAAACATGAATTAAAAATGTCAACTCAAGGAGTTATTCATTGTGGACTTAAATTACATCAAGATTCTTAAGACAAATGACGTCAATGCCTATGAGAATTCAACATTATTCCTAGAAAGGGACAAATAATCCTTGCAACATGCCCATGGGGAAATGTATGAAATTTTCTATCATGTTTACCTTCTATACACCCAGATAGAAAATCTCTTTGAGGTTATCCTATATAAGGAGGAACCCAAAATTGGTTCTCGATGCACTAGAGGGAGTTTTCATCCTCTTTACACCTCTCAGTGGATCCCCACTATTAAGTCTTAACTTAATGGAATGGTAATGAAAATTTAACCACTAAACTTCCTAGAACTTGTCCATATATGTCAGATTGATATCTAATAGGTAGAAAACCATGACATCATCTGGGTGTGCATAACTCAAGTTCATGTTAGTGATTTTACTCATGAATCATCCATGATAAAAAAATTTACTAACTCCAATGAAATAGATAAGAGAGATAAGATACCCAATACCTAAATGTTCATGAATAGAGATATTTGGTTAGATTAGTCATTCTTGATACCTATAATGAGAAATCATGGACAACAAAATGGAAATAACCCACTATGAATTGTTGTTCTGAGTCCTTGAGGTATATAAGGAAAATAGGCCGATTAATGCTAAATCTAGGGATGATAACTTTCACACACCTACACCATGGGAAAAATAAAAGGAAGGTATCAAACCTGAATTATACTCAATGAATAACATGAAACCCATACATCTGACAAAAAAATATGAAAATAGGCAATCGATTGTTCCTAACTTGTCTAAGTTAATCCTTCATGACTCAAGTCCCAACCCTGCAAAAATGATACAGATATATTTGATAAGGTGTGAGAGTAACACGCTAACCAGGCGAATAAATATTCAATTTAATGCAATGAATCATGTTATACCCCATGTTACAATAATAAAACATCAAATACAAAAAACTCCGCCAAAGATGGACCATGTTAAAGTTAATTTCGCATGATTACCATTATAGAGACAAAAATATCCCAATATTAATGATATTTAATTATTATAATCCAATGATACATCACTCCCACTAACTTCTATTTTTCTTCCATAGATTACTTTTATCACAAAACAACAATAATACCCTATAAAGAAAGCATGATAAAATAAAAGAATCGTGATAAAAAAACAAAATAATTGATTATCTAGATAAAACTATAGGATAATAAAAATTAATGGGATCTATTAGGTAAGGATCATATAATTCCCTCAATGTATATTTAAGAATAAAAAATCCCGATCAAAATTGGATTTAAATATACATCCCTTGCCTCTTTGGTAACACCTGAATTAAATTCCCCATGAAAGAATTAAACATATATAGATACATAAATCCTAATTAATTTCATAATAAGTATAATGAAATACACTAATGGGTAATATATAATCCTCATAAAAGAAACAAGTGGTTAACATGAAATGTACCTCAAAGAAATAAAAGTGAGAAAAAAAAACCTTACCTCAAGTATTGCCTTTCCTCATTCACATTGAATCATCCAATATAAAAAATATATATATTTAAATATTTATTAAAAAACATACACATATATATCCTACCATTTAATTTTAATTAGGACATCTTGTCACCCATTTATTAACAATTTGATATTAAAATCACTTCCCTATGTGATAACTGCTTCATTTTTCATGCATGTTTCAGTTCTGCAGTCTCAGTATTTGTAAATTGATCATGGTTACATCATTTATAGAATTTTATTAATAATAAAAATATCATATATATTCATTATATATATATGGTCATCCATTTAATTTATAGGCAGAAAAATGAATTATACCATTCATGGAGATGGAAGGTCATACGTACGCATGAATGTTGTTTCCATTTTTCGATAGATGGAATGAAAGAAAGGTAAATAATAATTCATCATTAAATCATCATTATTATATAATATAAATCATATATATTTATCAAATATATCCTTATTACTATCCATGTAAAACATGAATGAAAAATGAATCACATCGCTTCGTGGAAGTGGTAATCCATAGGTACGCTTGACCAGTGTCATTGCCATCCAACGGTTTGGAATGTAAGATGTTATATATGATATTATCATTATATAAGAACAAGTATATCATAAATATAATAAATAATCTTTAAATCCATCATAATTATCATTTATAAAATATGGATATGAAAAATGAATTGTATTACTACGGGGATACAGTCATTCGTACTTACGCATGAGCGATACATTCACCTCCAATTTGATGAGAAAGAGGGTTGATAATAGTGGTTTCATAATAAAAAAATAAATATATTTATGATACCGAATTTTTTATTTTAATATAAAAACCACTACATTAGTGGAGATAAAAGAATAATTTAAAATGAAGTGATTAGTCATGGCACTTACCTCATATTTGAAACAATTACTTTAGATCTATCTATAGAGACCCTAGAATTAGTATTTTGTGTAATAAAACATCTTGTGATGGAATTCTACCCAAAACCTAACCTAACTCTCTATAAGTCCCAAAGGGGTTTTGTAATACTCATGGCATGGACACAAGTATTGGGATATTGTAAGAACTCCTTTTGGAATGGTTTTTCTTAAAACAATAATACAACAACTGAATAAAAGAATGAAAAAGAAAAAATAAATATACAACATGCCAACATCTCATAACCAACTACCATAATCCAACCCATTTTCATATACATGATGAAAATCAATAATCAAAGAGAAACATAGAGGAAATACTAAGTAAAAAACAAAAATGAACAAACCAATCCAACACCATGAAACCTATGGTTGCTCACCATTTAACAAATCACCCCAAATTGGAAACTATCAATAATAATGATCCAAAATTGAACCTGGATCAAAAAAAAATTCTTGAGATAACAATACTAGTAGGTCACCACAACCCCCTGAAACTATGAAATTCCATTCATAATGAAATTCATCAATGCTAGTTTGAAAATAAATATAAAATATAATATTTAAATGTATACAATGAATTAAAAAACAATTACATAATAAACTTTAAAAAAAATCCCTTTGGTTCCCAAAACCAAACAAACATGTTTTGGAAACAAACCCATCACCCAAATATGTTTTGAAATCACACACACTGTTAAAATTTCTAAAAAAAAATATGACACATATTTTATCTAAATGAAAATTATTACTTTTAAAACATCTAAATGGATAAATCCATCTTTAAAATCAAAAACCATTTCAAAATATTCCTTAATTTACTCACACAATAGACTTTAAACAAATAAAAGTATTTCTTTAAAACATCTTTGAAAACTCATTTTCAAAGGAAACTAACCAACTCACCCAGGTTAAGAAAATCAAGAAGGAACCACATATATATCACAAGTAATATAAAAATGGAACATAGGAAAGGAAGGTTCTATAAAAAATAAAATAGGGGAGATGATACAATGAAGATCTTGATCAAACTCCTCTCAGTAGCATACTCACCTAGAAAATGATTGTGTCATGGCCCTCTCTAAGGTCACTAATGTGCCAAGCATCTAGCCACATGGGTATAAATACCCAAAATAGCTACAAAAATATGATAAGTATTTTACCATAATACTAGTAGCCCACACAATCATAAAATCAATGAAAAACCCCCACCCAACCTTTGTTATGAGCTCAATTGGAGGGAAACTAGAGCTGTGTGAACCAACTAGAGGAACAATATACATCTTCCTATTAGTACCCAAAATCCCATGAACAATAAAAAAAGTGAGTCTTGGTTAAAACAATCCATGTCTACCCATAGTTAATAAAAATAACTACCCTCAACCCTAACACCCAATGATGAAAATTACCATACACACAACATGATACAAGAAATAAAAAAGAACATTACCACATAAGGGAAGTAATTAGAATCACATAATGATCACAAACCTACACAAGTGGTACAAACTAAAGATGAAATCAAGGGGATTATTTTACAAATTCCATTTAAAATCCAAAGATCCAAAAGGACCTTTAATATCAAAATACATCTTATAATGAAAATACCTTTCACATTTCAAAAAAATACTTTACAAACACCATTTGGAAAATAATAGAAAACAACCAATAATTTAAAACATTTCAATGTCACCCTTAAACAATATCTCTCTATATTGAAAATATAATAAATGGATAAAGAACTTTATTTACATCACACATTTCAAAAGAAACCACTTAAAACATTTTTAAGAAATCCAGAGAAATTACCCATTTATATTGAAATGATTCAAATCTAACCTTCAATAAGGGTATTTATCTTTGAAAACCAAAAGAAGTCCAAAAGGACTACCATTTACACCAAACCAAATTGAAATAATCCAATAAAGAATTTTAAATAGGGGGTAACTCACACACACATTTCAAATCACCATTTTAAATAGAATAAATCACCCCTTTCCTAACCATTTAGATGTCAATATACCAATTCAAAATCAAATTCCATTTCTAAACATTATTTTCACTCATCAAATCCAAAATCGGGTTTAAAACTATTTCATCTCATGAAATCTATTTCAAAAATCAATAATTAATTTCACGAGAATTTTATAATAATAAAACATTCCATTTAAAATAATAAAATAGGGAATTCACATTTAAAACAAATTATTCCAAGCATAAAACTAAAAAAATGGTTTCCAATCATCACAAGGATACCAAATATAGTTATAATTTCATTAAAACAAAATTTCTAAATCACGATCATGCTTAATCTTATAAAATTTAATAATTTAATATTAATAAGTACCTTAAATATTTGGGAACTAAGTGTGAACGTCCTGAAACATGTCAAATTGAATGATGACCACCCCCACATGAGAAAAGGTTTTTCCTACAACCCTTAAACACCCAAATCACCCTAAATAAATCCACTGAAAACCCTAAAATCAAGCCGCATAATAACTAGTGTTCATGGGGAAGCCATATCTATGATAGAATAGAGGGAGAAGGAACAAGTAGGGAAAGGGTGGAGAAACCTACCTCAAACCTATTGGAAAACACCAATGGAAAGGAAATATTCAGTAAAGGGGGAAGGTGGAACACCTAGAAGAGCTCCCAATAGTTGGTTGAATCATCTAGGGAAGAAGAATGTGAAATCAATCTTATTTATTGTAAGAACCTGAGTTTTTGGAACGGGTCAAAATCCCAATCCTGTTTAAATTTTTGACTTGTTTCAGAGGAAAGTGGATAAAATGGGAAGTTTCTGGAAATTTCCAGACTACACGCCATGTACTTTTTTTGTACATGCCGTGTATAGGTTGAGCGAGTGTCGGCCGTGTGCTCGCCAAGTACATGCTGTGTGGTGATCGTGTAGAATTTTCTTACTACATAGCGTGTAGTTTTGAACACGCCGTGTATACCTTGACCGTGTGAGGCCATATATGGTGTTTAGGCCTCTTGGCTGGGTAGAATGAGGGACACGTTGTGTTTCCCTTGGACATGTCGTGTAGTCTGCCTATGTATAATGGAAACACATGGTGTGTGGGTGAGTCGGCGAGGAAGAGAAAAGAAACCCGGTACATGACGTGTACCCACAGGTACACGCTGTGTACTCATGTCAGCATGTTCAGAAAGTAAGTCGGCGGAATCCTGCCGTCTTATGAATAGTTAAATAAATTATACACGGCGTGTAGTCCAAAAGTACATGTTGTGTACATTTTTTTTTCGCATAAAACGGGCAGTAGCCTCGTATTGAGGCAGAACCTCATACCCTCCTCCAGGATACGCGAACCAGGCCAGTCGAACCCCTTTCCTCCTCCCGATCGTCCGTCCAAGACCTAATTTGAGTTTTGATTAGTGCATTAGAACCCCCTCGGTAAGGCCTCGATTCCTCTTTCGCCGTTTTGTCTGATTTTCATTCTAGAAAGAGTTATAGGGGTTTGAGCGGTTCAGATTCTTTTATAGATCTACCGTGTTTTAGACTGACTTAAAGGCTATTACCGATGGATTAGCATCGTACGAGTCTCAGGTTGGTGGTGCATACCTTCTTTTGTGTTTTTGTGGTTGTTTGGGTAACGCGACCTTCGGTGCATTTTTGGGTATTTTGAGCGGGACCCGTTTTATCTGCCTTTTTATATTGAATTGCTTATGGGACCTCTGGGATGCCTTTAGGTATGCCCGGTTACCAGTTTGTTTGAGCGGGTCGGGTGAGGGGTCGTGGCTTTTCTCGGGTTACATTGGGTGGTTTTCATCATGGGATTGGGGGTCATGGACATTGGATTGAGGTAGTACGACTGTCAGGTTGGGCATAGCCCAAGTTACTAGGATGGAGATGCCATCGGACTTGAGAGACATGGTCGCAGGGACACGAGGTGTCAAACATTTTGGTGGCTTAGGTACTATTTTGGTGATTACTGCTCACCCGGGACTTTTAAAAGTGTGCACACAAAGATACTCTGTGATGAGGTGTTTTTGACTACTCGTGTGGGTAGAGGCCCCCGTAGCTGTGGTTAGTTATTTTGGTTGGGGTGCTTGCTGTAGAAATCCACATGGAAGGTGAGGAGCCTTCAGGGGATGGGTGTGCCTTCAGGACATCAGTACTTGAGACACGAGGTGTCAGGAGGCACAGGGTGCTGGGTTACTATTTTTTGGTGTGCCTTCAGGACGTCGGTACTTGAGAAATGAGGTATCAGGAGGAACATGGTGTCGGGTTACTATTCTTGGGCGTGCCTTCGGGACGTCGGTACTTGAGACACGAGGTGTCAGGTGGCACGTGGTGCCGGGTTACATGGCAGAGATTCTGGCATTGGCAGAAGCAGGTTACGCTCTATGGTGGCTATTGAGCAATAGTGGAGTTTGGTTTTAATTGTGAATTGTACTCTTTACTGCTTTCCTTGTAATTCATGACTGCATAAACACATATATTTGGTACTCATCGTTGGGTTGTATCCTACTGAGATTTGTCTCACACCATGCAAGGGCCCTTCGGGACACGAAAAGACTTTACGGATTTACGTGCAGGAAAGAGGCCAGATTCCGGAGCTGGGCTACGTTAGGTGTTTCTTGGAGATGGTATGGACCTTGAGGTCATGCCTAGATAAGGTTTACTTGGTTTTGTTTTTCCTTTTAGTATCAGTATGTTGACATTATTTTGTAGCTACTTCTGGTTAGCCATTAGCACCCTTTTTATACTCAGTTGTGTATAACCTTCTTTGGATGCATGTTTTACTGTTCAGTAGTAGTTACATGTAATCTTCATGTTGTTGTGTTCATTTTCGCTATTGTTGTTATATTTATTTCTTCAGCTTTTTATCTATATTGATTATGATTCCGCTCTGCGGGTCTGGTTCGAGTCTGCTGAGTCTTTCTTTCTGCTACATCTTTACTATAATACTTGGACCAGTACCCTTATTAGGATCCTCCGAGATTGTATATCCTCACCCCTATACCTAACAGACCCTCGCTGCTTGTCGGAACCCTTTGGCATTCGGGGAGGTCCGCCTAAGGTAGTGACACCCGACCCATTTGGCACTGTTTGGGTGGCTGCTCCGGTCCAGGTCATCACAAAGTTGTATCAAAGGAGTTCTTAATAGGGATTTAGTAGCAGTGCTCTTCTGGCTAATAATGAGATTGAGACTTAACTTTTTTTCTGCTGGTTTTACTATTTGGGATATGGTACACTGGAGATAAGTTGTTGTTACTAGGACTTGGTTTTTATCTTGTGCTTGGGTGCCTTCAGCCCCAGGTACGAGGGATGGACCTAGTTCCCATGGGTATAATTGCTCTTTCTTTTCCTCAGATTACAGTTTATTTGATTTCCACCTCAGTGGCTCACTTGATGTGTTATTTTCTTGATTTTGATATGTGAACCATGACCCGGTATGGTAAGGGAGTCTTGGAACTTGGCTGGTATGGCAAGGCTTGGTTTCTTGGCTTTTGATAGGAACATTTTTTTGGGTATTTCAATTTCATAATTGCACGTATGCTTTGTGAAGTGATAATTCCATGTGAAAAAATCAATTTCCAAGATTTATATGCTTTGAAATGTGAATTGGGGAAATTTCGGATAGAATTGCTAGTTGCGCAAATGTGTATGTCATGCTTTATATCTTTGAAGAATTGCATGTTGTAGGATTTTGGGTCTGACTCTTACGAGAGCAGGCATGTACTATGGTTGAGGCAGTGTAACTATCAGGATTGGGCGACTTGGTCATCGGTTGGAGGCAACGTGGGTTGTCGGGATGGGCATGGCCAGAGGTACATTTGATACTAGGCTTTGTTGAGGGAGAGTAAGGAGGCCATGAGGCCGGGATGCCATGGGGCATGGGTTGCAGTGAGGGGGAGTAAGGGTAGTTTTTATGTACTGCCTTTTACTGCTTTCCTTATCTGTGTAGAATATATTTCTGTATATATGGATGGGATGTCTTGCCATTTATGGTATTTAGTGGGTTACTTCATTATGGCATGAAGGAGCATAGGGTAGGAGAGGACACAGTGCCATAGGATCAGGGTCAGAATTTGGTACAGGCAGAGCACGAGCCGCAGGTACAGGCTCATGGATAGGATCAGGTTCACGATCCAGTACAGGCAGGACAGCAGCTGGGTTTGGCATCATTCGGGTCATGGCTCGATGAGCAGCTCTGAGCGAGCCTGGTACGCATCTTTCAGGGGATTGACAGAGGTGTGAAGGGTACAGAGCCTTATATTACGTATCCGACACGGGAGTTCCAGTCGCAGCACCCGCCGCTTTTTCAGGATGAGGGTGGTCCACAGGCGGCAGAGAACTGAATAGAGAGTATGTAGATGATTTTCGATCAGCTGGAGACTCCTCCAATATAGATGGTCAAGCTGGCGATATACATGCTGAGAGGACTGGCAAAGAGTTGGTGGGATGTACAGGTACAGTCTCATAGGCATGAGGGACTAGCATGGAAGGACTTCGAGGACTGGTTCTTTGAGCACTTCTACCCAGAGACACTAAGGGCAGAGAGAGCTCGTAAGTTCTTGAGTCTTCAGTAGGGAGATATGTCCTTCATGGACTATGCGGCTACCTTCACAGAGTTGTCTCGTTTTTCACCTGGTATGGTGAGCGATGACGTAGCTAGGGTGAGGTGCTTCAAGGATGGCTTACGACACACTATTTGGGTCCAGGTGAGCATCTTCAGGATGGGTTATTTCTCTGAGGCGGTGAATCAGGCACTTATAGAAATGGCAATGAGAGAGATAAATCTTGTTTGGTCAGGGTGACAACTACAGGTGATGGTTCAGATAGTAGGAAAACAGGCCAGGACGAGTTCTAGCAGCAGGCCAGGGATTCAGCTAGACCACCTCGTGGGAGTTCTTCGGTGATTTGCTTCCAATGCGGATAGCCGGGACATGTTTGGACGCAGTGCGATAGGCCTCTGAAGGAGTTCCAAGCATGTGGACATGACAGACATCTGGAGAGGTTTTGCAGGAAGCCTTCTCTGATAGCCGGTAGGCACAAACCAGGACAGACCACAACATCTGGAGTTGGTTCAGGTTCGGTACCCGAAGAGGGTAGTCGAGGTTCAACTTTGTATGGAGGTCGTGACTGAGACGGTGGGACCCAGCTGAGGGGTCAGTGGCCGGATATTGGAGAAGCATCGGGAGTTCAGGCGTTAGGGAGCTATGTTTTAGGTCGGGTGGACGCTGTGGAGCTGCCAATGGCTGTGCAGGCTGGTGAGCCAATGATGGTTAGAGGTACATCATGGTGTGGCTGTGATCTCCATGTTTCCTTTTTGGCATGACCTGTAGAGGCATCTTTTCTTTGAGTGCAAATGGTGCACATGATCTTTGTGGACTAACTAGATGCTAGTCAGTGGGATTGGCACCATATCGGGGGCGTGATATATATATATATGTATGTATGATATGCGTAGAATCAGGGCATCGAGGATGCAAGTTATTTGAGGTGCCATGCGCATCGGGGCATCAAGGATGTGGGTTACTTGAGGTGTTGTGGGCATCAGGGCATCATAGATGCAGGTTACTTGAGGTTATAGGCACCAGGACCTCGTGGAGGCAGACACCGATACGGTGCGGGATACGTTGGGTGTCGGGAGCGATGCAGGAGCACCAATGAGGTGTAGGGGAGACGATGTATTACAATATGACTATGCATCCGGAAAACAGGTTACTAAACCCTATTTGATTTACGTTTTTTTGGGTTGAGACCAGGTAAGGCGATTCTTAAGGTGGGGAGCCCCTTTGAGGAATTTAGTCGGAACCTTTGAAACCGGGGAAGTCCGGGTTTCTTTGAATGGAGTGGTATGTTTGGTGCTATCTCCGGGTTTCGTTTGATAGCTCGGGGATGAGCTAGGTTAAGCTGGGGAGTTTGTAAGAACCAGGGTTTTTGGAATGGGTCAAAATCCCGACCCTGTTTAAATTTTTTACTTTTTTCCGAGGAATCTGGATAAAATGGGATGTTTCTGGAAATTTCCAAACTACACGCCATTTACTTTTTTTGTACATGCCATTTATAGGTTGAGTGAGTGTCGGCCGTGTGCTCACCAAGTACATGTCGTGTGGGGACCGTGTAGAATATTCTTACTACACAGCGTGTAGTTTTGAACATGCTGTGTATACCCCGACCATGTGAGGCCATACATTGCGTATAGGCCTCTTGGCCGGGTAGAGCCAGGGAAACTACATGTTCCCCTTGGACACGCCGTGTAGTCTAGTCGTGTATAAGAGAAACACATAGCGTGTGGGTGAGTCAGCGAGGAAGAGAAAAGAAACCCGGTACACACCGTGTACGCACAGGTACATGTCATGTACTCATGTCAGCCGGTTTGGAAAGTAAGTCGGAAGAATCCTTTCATCTTATGAATAGTTAAATAAATTATACACGGCATGTAGTCCAAAAGTACACGCCGTGTAATTTTTTTTTTCTCTTAAAATGGGCAGTATCCTCGTATTGAGGCAGAACCTCATACCCTCCACCTGGATACGCGAACCAGGCCGGCCGAACCCCTTTTCTCCTCCCGATCGTCCTTCCGATACCCAATTTGAGTTCTGATTAGTGCGTTGGAACCCCCTCGGTAAGGCCTCAATTCCACTTTGGTCATTTTTTCTGATTTTAATTATAGAACGAGTTATAGGGGATTGAGATATTTGGATTATTTTTTAGATCTACCACGTTTTATACCGAATTGAAGGCTGTTACCTGAGGAGTAGCATCGTACAAGTTTCAGGTTGGTGGTGTATACCTTATTTTGTGTTTTCGTGGTTGTTCGGGTAACATGACCTTTGGTGCATTTTCAGGTATTTTGATCGGGACCCATTTTATCTTCTTTTTCATACTGAATTGCTTATGGGACCTCTGGGATGCCTTTGGGTATGCCCGGTTACCACTTTGCATGAGCGGGCCAGGTGAGGGGCCGTGGCTCAACGGGGCATTTTGACCGGCGGACACCAAAATGGTTTTAATTGAAATATCAATGTGTTAAATTGTTAGTTTAATTTATAAAAGCCTGTTATAAATTGTTGGAGGCATTTAAGACATCATTGCTGGTATGGGACATCACTTGGTAGAGTGCAATTCAACTGTTTGTTTTGTTTTGTCGGCTTATGTTTCTGTTTGAATATATTATATATGCAATTGCTGGATTGCATTTTCCGGACACCTTTGGGTTGTGTTGGGAATGGCCTGGTTATGCTTGAGTGGTGCTGATCACTGGTTGGGGCTTTGCCTGGGTTACATTGGGTGGTTTTGACCACAGGATTGGGCATCATGGACGTCATCTTGAGGCAGTAGGACTGTCAGGTTGGGCATGGCCTGGGTTACTAGGATGGCGATGCCATCGGACTTGAGTGACATGGTCGTAGTGACACGAGATGTCAGACGTGTTGATGTCTTAGGTACTATTTTGATGATTACCGCTCACCCGGGATGTTGAGTAATGTAAACACCGAGATACCTCGTGATGAGGTGGTTTTGACCTCTCGTGTGGGTAGATGCCCCCATAGATGCGGTTAAGAATTTTGGTTGGGGGTTCTTGTCATATAAAGCTATGTGGGAGGTGAGGAGGCTTCAGGGTATGGGCATTCCTTTGGGACGTCGGTACTTAAGACACGAGGTGTTAGGAGGCACAGGGTGTTGGGTTTCTTTTTTTGGGCATGCCTTCGAGACGTCGGTACTTGAGACACGAGGTGTCAGTGGGCATATGGTGCCGGGTTACTATTTTTGGGAATGCCTTCGGGAAGTTGGTACTTGAGACTCGAGGTGTCAAGTGTCACGTGGTGCTGGGTTACAAGATAGAGATTCCAGCGTCGGCCGAAGCAGGTGACGCTCCATGGTGGCTGTTGAGCACCAATGGAGTTTGGGTTTAATTGTGAATTTTACTGTTTACTTCTTTCATTGTAATGAACGACTGCTTAAACACATATATTTGGTACGAACCGTTGGGTGGTATCCTATCGAGATTTGACTCACACCCTGAACGGGCCCTTCGGGACACATGTAGACTTTATGGATTTATGTGCAGGAAAGAGGCCAGCTTCAAGAACTGGGCTGTGTTAGGTGTTGCATGGAGATGGTATGGACCTTGAGGTCATGCCTAGCTGGGGTGTACTTTGTTTGTTTCCTTTTCGTATAATCATGCTCACTTTATTTTGTAGTTACTGCAGGTTATCTATTGCCGCCCTTTTTATACTCAGTTGTGGATGACCTACTTTGGATGCATGTTTTACTGTTCAGTAGTAGTTACATGTTATCTGCATACTGTTGTGTTCATTTCCACTGCTGTTTTTATATTTATTGCTTCATCTGTTTATCTGTATTGATTATGCTTCCGCTCTGCGGGTCTGGTTCGAGTCTACTAAGTCTTTCTTTCTGCTGCATATTTACTGTTATACTTGGACCAGTACCCTTATTTGGATCCTCTAAGAGTGTATAGACTCCCCACTATACCTAACATACCCTCGCTGCTAGTCGGCAGCCTTTGGCATTCGGGGAGGTGCTCCTAAGGTAGTGACACCCGACCCGTTTGGCACTATTCAGGTGGTTGGTCAAGTCCAGGTTGTCACATTTATAAATAATTTTATTTTGGAATTATTCAAAAATTTAAACACTTGGAAAACTCACACACTTTGTCCATATAGTTAGGAAAATATTTTTCCAACCATGGTTTTTACACTTCCTCCCAAAATTTTTAATCCACACAATTACTCCTGAGAGGCCACACTGTTTTCCAAATTGTTCACCTCACTCAAGAACCACACCAATCCTTGCACGACCTTCTAGGTTGCCTCTCATGGTTTGAAAAAAAAAACATATGTAATCTATGAAAAAGGATCGGTAAAAAATTATAGATCCAACAAAATTCTTTCTGGATAGTTTAATAAACTATGTGAAAGTCATTCTCCACACCTTAGACATAATGAGGACCCAAAATTGTTTCCCATTGGGGCCTCCTGATTTGGAATTAACCATGCACATCCACTACTAAAAATCAAGAATAGTTCAAAATGAATTGAAATGGATCCTCATGAAGGGAGGTCTAATAGCATCCCTTTAACCACGCACCTTAACCATGAAAAGTAAAAAACCGCAAAAATTTCATAATTCCAAATGAAAACCCCTTGTAAACAAAATCTGGACCTCCACTTCACCAAAGAACACCGAAAGAACAAAACAGTGACACAAGGGGTTTCAAAAACTCCTCACTAGGCCAGTTTATACCCCCTAAAATTCCATCATCGAAATGAGAGACAAATTAAATAGAAGATCCCAAAAGGACCTAACCAAATAAACTACTCAACATGGCCCAACTCGAAGTCCAAAAACCAAGATCCTAGAATCAGTCATACTGATCAACCATGAAGCACTGAACATCTCTAAAAATAAAAAAGATGATTACCTCTGACAAGAATCC
Source organism: Viscum album (assembly GCA_963277665.1). Classification (NCBI taxonomy): domain Eukaryota; kingdom Viridiplantae; phylum Streptophyta; class Magnoliopsida; order Santalales; family Viscaceae; genus Viscum; species Viscum album. The sequence continues at coordinate 767,046,045 of OY728163.1, forward strand.
CTATAAAGTAAGGTAGACCAAACATTGCCTCACCACCATTTAGAGTTCTTATAACATGGTGTGAAAAATAAACCAACACTAAGAATACATCCTTGAATAACCTAGAAACCACAAGAGGAACACTCCCAAAACCACAAACACTTTCAAACCCAACCCAAGGAATATAAACTATAATAACTTCAATATAACAAAAAGTGATCTCACCTTGGGTCATGCACGTGATGATAACCTATTCTCAAACACTAGATCTTCCTCACATGGTGCATTATAAAAAAGGCCCACAACCACACACCAGTTAGTATACCACTCTCAACTGGTAAAACAAAGTCTATAGTACCCAATAATGCACCCAAAGGCCCCTATAAATTCCCAAAAATGAGTACCACTAGTCTCAACCAAATGAACTTCATAACCCACTATCACAAAGAGAGTTATGTCCAAATAATGTGGATTAATGTAATGGAACTAAAAACCATCCAAAAAACACCCAATAGGGTTAGAGAGGGGGAAAACATTCCTGAACTGAACAAAACATGCCATAAAACAACATCCAAACCTTCCATAAAAACATAAAAAGGGAATACTACACAAAGAGAACCCCCAAAAGAGATAAAAATCCACAAAAATCAACCACAACCAAATATCATGAAACCAAGGTCTCAAACTCCAAAGGAAAAGTATAAAAAATCCAAACCATCCTCGAAAGGATTGAACTTGAGACCTCTTCCCAAAACCATAATTACAAAAATTCACTAATTCAACAGAGGATGAACCCAAAAATTACACTACATTAGTTGTAACTGGCCAACAAGATCTCAAAATCTCTTACACAAGGGGCTTCAGGTGTCCCAATAGAATTAAGGGTCGCCTTAATATCTTCAAACCACCAATTTTTCTTCAAATCTCAATAAAGGTTCTAAATACAATACTCCACCTCAAGTATGGGTAAGCACCAGAACTACAGAAACCCTCTTGAGCATTATGGGGAGAAAAAACAACAAAGACATGAACTACCTTGAGTCATGTCTTAAGAAAAACAAGAAATTCCTTTACAAAGTACCTGGATAACCAAAAAACAATCCCTCAAATGAGGGATAAAACATTCATTCCAAAATAAACATTTCAATGAAAAACCACCATTCTCATAAGGAATTTTTAAGTCATCCTCCACCAACGAATTTCTCAAGAATCAATCCAACACAAATTTAAAAAAAAATCAAACATGGTGAAACACACCCATTTCCCAAATAAGGATAGAAAAAAATTCCCCCTAAAATTACTTTCCAATTTGGAAACCAATAATCCAATTTTTTTTACAAAACCTATTTCCCTTTTTCGAAACAATTTCCAATCCTATTTAAAAACACAACATTCTTTTGAAAAAAATTATCTTCCAAATATAACTTGTGAAACCACCACTTTCATAAATCCATGTTAATTATCTCTTCACATTATTCACAAAACAATATTTTAAAATATTTTTTTCATAAATCCTCTTTATTTTCTAAAGTAGGGTTTTAAAAAGCCACGCGCACACTGGCACTACACAAGAAACAAGCAATGGATCACAAACCACATCCAAAAGAGAAACGAAACACTCCTAATTCCATATCCAACAAGTGAAAAAAAATGTGGAGAAATATAGAATTAAGAGGAATCTAAATAGGAAAATCGGGGAGAAATAATGTTTTGTATGCCTTGACCACCAAGTTTTGTGCGACCGAGTGCCAACTGTGCAATAGACCATAAAAATATGGTTTATATGACCACACAAGTACAACATGGTTTCCTAGGTTGTGTGAGCTAATTTTTCGGCCCTAGTTCTCTTCCACTTAACATCATAATTGAAAAGGATACCCCATATATCACATACATAATTTAAGGGGGTCTAATTAATGATAATCCCATCTAAGAAGATAAATACCACCTCAAAATAACCATTAAAAACACAACTTTTTCCTAGAAGCTTGAGGTTTGGAGTGAAGGTAAGATAGACTCTTCCCACCCTAACCTATTAAGCTTTGATGACGTTCAACATCTTTATACTATGACATATCTAAATAAAAATGCCTACACAAGATGCTTAGGTTCCTACTAAATTGAAAGAAAAACCTCTGATACTATTTTGTAATGAACTAGCCCAATATTCCATCCTACTAGGCACCCAAACAAACTTAGCACAAGGATCGAAGGGCATTCCAGATCCCCCTAGGAGGGAGAAAATAACCTTGTAATTATACGAACATATTTGGGAATGGTTTTTCCCAAAAATAGATATAAAATAGTTGAATAAAATAATACATAATAAAAAAATAAATAAACAAGATGAAAAACATGTCATAACCAACTACCATGATCCATCTCATTTTCATATACATGATCAACATCCAAAAACAAAGAAAAAATAATAATAAATAAAAAGTAGGAATAAAACTAACAGAAAAGAAAACTATTAAACCAACCAACTTGAGACGAGCCCAATTCCAACTCCATAAAACATATCGTTGCTCACCACCACCTAACTCACCCCACATCATACACAATGAATAAAAATGATCCAACTAAGAACCTAGAGCCTGAAATTTTGTATGTGTGAGATAAAAATTTCACTAGTTCACCACAACCCAAAGAAACTATGAGATTTGATTTTATAATTCATTTCATCAATTCTAGTTTGAAAATACATCTAAAAAGTAAGAATTAAATATATAAAATTTTTGGAAGTTAAGAAAAATACATAATACACTTTCGAAATGTATTCCCTTTGTTTCCCAAGATCTCACACATATATTTTAAAAATAAACCCATATTCCAAATCCATTTCAAAACCACATACACTGTTAACATTTATTAAAAAATCTCAAAATTATATTATCTAAATGAAAATTGTTTCATTAAAATAGCTCACTAGACAAATAAATATTTAAAACAAAAACCCATTTCCAAATAAGACTTAATGTAATCATATAATAAATGACTTTAAAAAATCAAAATAGGTTTTCACAAAATCATTGAAAATTAATTTTCAAGTAAGAAACCCGACTGACACGGTGAAAGAAAAAAAAATAAGGCACCACATATATATCACCAGGTATGTGAAAATGCACCATAAGAAAGGAAGGATTCATATCAAAGAAAATTGGGGAAATGATACAATCATGAACTATATCAAACTCAACTCAATCACATACTCACTAAGAAAATTATTTTGTCATTACCCTAACCAATGTCACTAATGTTACAAGAATATAACTATATTTTTAACCATCCAAATTAGATACAAATATATAATAAGTCCATGACATTTTTGTTAGTATCCCACACATGCATCATAATGAAGGAAAACCCCCACCCAGTCCTTATTTCTATCGCGAATGGTGAGAAACTAGCTGTGTGTGAACCAAATAAAGGAACAATCTAGATCTTCAACATTGTAATCAGAATCCCATGACTAATAATGGAAATCAGGAGCAATGGAAAAATACAATTATACCTACACGAAATAACAATAACTACCCTCACCCATGATATCCAATGATTAAAATACCCATACACATATCATGAAATCAAGGCAGAACAAGTACATTCCCACACAAGGGAAGCATTGAGAAAAACAAAGTGATCACAAACCCACAATAGGGGTACATTGGCAAAGGAAAATCAAGGGGTGTCCTTCAAAAACTACATTTAAAAACCAAAGTGACAAATTGTAATTTAACATAATAAACAACTCATAATTCTAATCCCTTTCAAATTTCACAAAATTACTTTACAAACACCATTTTGAAAATTATGGAAAACAACTAAGAATTTAGAATATATTATAACCAATTTTATACAAGGGATATCTTCTAGGAAAATCCAAAACATGGGAAAAGTAATTTATTTCCATCACACTTTTCACAATACACTACCTAAAACATTTTTCTTAGGTCCAAATAAATTACCCATTTCTATTGAAATAATTCAAAGATACACTTAAATACAGGTATTTCCCTTTGAAAAACCAAACAATACTAAAAGGACAACCATTCACACCAAACTAAATTGAAAAAATCCAATAGTTAATTTCACAAAGGGGTAACCCATACTTTTAAAATAACCATTTTACATACAATAAATCAACCATTTACATATAATTTAGAGGCCAATACATCAATTCAAAATTAAATACCATTTCTAAACATTGTTTTCACTCATTAAAAACCAGAAAATGGGTTGAAACCCATTTCACCTCATGAAAACCATTTCAAAAATATTTAATTCATTTCATAGGAAGTTTATCATAATAAAAAATTCCATTATAAACAATAAAACAATGAATTAACATGCAAAACCAATTATGCCAAGCATATTACTCTATGAAATAGTTTGAAATCTTCACAATTATACCACATATGGTTATAATTTCATTAAAAGATAATTTATAAAGCAAAATAATACTTATAATTCTAAAATGAAACAATTTCATAGTAACACCTAGCTCAAAGAAGTGGGAACCAAGTTGAAACCTGCCAAAACGTGTAGTCTTTAATGGAGACCACACGCACAAGTGAAGAAACTATCTCTACAACCCCTAAACATAAAATTACATATCAATAAATCCAACCATAACCCAATAATTGACCAAAATAATAAATAGTATTTATGGAGGAAATCAAATACAAGAGAGAAGAGAGGGTTAAGTAAGAAGGAGGGAAATTCAGGACAAGATCACTTCAAACCTCTTGTAAAACACCAATAGAATGGATGGAATCTTGGTGGAAGGTGGGAAACATCCAACAGATCCCAATAGTTAGCTAAATCATGTGGGGGAGGGGTAGGGGTGAAATACCTCTTATTTAGAAAGTAAAAATGGGAATTACCCCAAAATTTAAACACTTGGAACACTCATATGGGTTGACTACATGGTTAGGAAAATTGTATGCCAAATATGTGGGTTCCACTACCTCCCAAAATATTTAAGCAACATGACTATTCCAGATATTCTTCATGGTTTCCCAAACCATGCACGTCACTCATGAACCACCCCAAGCCTCCCATGACCTTTTGGTGTTTCCTGCATGGTTGAAAAAATGTGAAATCTGTGAAAAATGGATGTATAAAATATTAAGTTTCAAAATTAACAATTTACAAATGTTTTTCAAAAAATGTGTTTAGGTTTTTCGCCACACCTAAGACTCACTAAGGACCCCACAAGGTTTCTCCTTGGGGTTTAATAATTTAGACTTAATCATTCATACCCTCTACTGACAAACCATGCATAGTTCAAAATAAACTGAAAAATATCCTCAGGATGGGAGGTCACACATTTTCCCTCTAACTGTGATCCTTAACCATTAATTGTTGGAAAAAATAAAAAATGCCCAAGTTCCAAACCAAAACTCATTATAAAAACAACCCAGACCTATACTTCACCAAATAACACTAAAATAAAATTACAGTGACATGAGGGTGTCACATTTTGGGAATAAAAAAACCTCTATAATGTGGATATGAGAGTTTAGAAGAGAATTGGGTAGGTTTTGGTCAATGTTTAAGGATAAAAGTGGTGTGAATAATAGAAACGAGGGGTTTTATTTTATTATTGAATGGATGGAAACACTTGGGATTTCTTAAAATATTAAAATATAATAGCATAATTCCCCATCAAAATACTTCCAAATAGACAAATATTCAAAGATAAGGTTGTATGGGTTTATAATCACATTGGCCAATAAAATATTGATATATTAATGTGGTTTTTTAAACCTTATATTTCGGTTTAACCCCTTAGCTAGCCTATTTTAACCACAACCATGTTGATTTCTTTTTTACTCTTAAAGGGTTCTAATTTTAATTATAAGGTGAAAATTGGATCGTAAATTTCTAATGGGTGAAAATTGGCTAATAAATTAATATTTTGATAAAATATCATTAATATATATTTTAACACTATACATTTAATTTGACATAAAAGTCATTAAGATAAAGTTGTAATTAGAATATAATCATTCTAAATGATACTAATATGTTATATTAATCTATAAATTTTTTGGAAAACCATAACTCATTAAAATTTTATTTCTTTTAATATTTTTAAAATAATTTATTTTATTTTTCTATTATGTGAAGAAATAATGTGTCAGTGTTGCATAAAAATTTAATATAATTACATAAATATTAATAATTATAAACAAATTTACATAATGAAACTAATTTTATTATTCTCAAAATATACATCTATATTCATTCATAACTTTATTTCTTCTCTATGTGGACACAAATAGAAATTTAAAAGTAATAGAGTGATGTTTTGTAATATTCTATCCTTTAAATATTATATTGGTCATTTTCATGGACATGTGTCCATTGAATTTATTTTTGAGCCTTAGGTGATAAGGGTAGAATTATCATTATCCAATAAAAATTAGGTTGCAAAATCATGGCTTCATCACTTCATTTTAACCTAGATTTACCTGCTTTATCATTTATAGAGGTGATAAATTGTTTCACGGTTACTATTAATAATGCGTAAAAGTAACATGGAACTATTTATCAAATTTGAACCTACTAATTATAAATATACAAACCATTTTATCTAATTCAATTTATAAAAGTGGTATAAATTAATATCAAAATATTTGTGCAAAGCGCGATGAAAATAACTTTCAAAAAATTATCTTTTTACGAATAAAACTAAATTTATTCTTCTCTAATGCCTATAAAAAAATTAGATAAATAAAAAATCATTTCATTTAATATATAATAGGTACATTTAGTTATAAAAATTATACAATAGTATCTAATTTTATTTATTGGGATAAAAACATATTGCATCCATAAAAAATGTTTTGCAGAAAATCATCTCTTTTATTTGCAAATGGTATTTATTTTGATTTATAATTAATTGATAACCAATTAATTAATTTTATTATTATATAAACCAAAGGTTTAGTCATAATTTATTTATTCATATTCTTTCCCACCAATCTAGTTGCTAGGAAATAACTGTTACATAATAATATTCTAATAGTATATAACAGTTCGTTTAAACTTAGTGTTGGGTGTAATACAAGATATCACTGATATCCAATTTTTTTATGGAGACTTATTTTAGAAAATATTTGGGTGTTAAATTCTCCCCACTTTAATAAATTGTTTCCTTGAAATTTGAATTTGTGGTTGGTAATCAAGGGATTGATATTTTAAAACTCATTTTTTGAGAACCCATATCTAAAAAGGGGTTAATAAAACTTCCTCTTGAAAAAAGGGATTTAAGAGGGAAAGATAAATATTTTGGTAATATGGAATAATACATATCTAGGTTTTTATATATGGTAACATTAGTTTGAATGGAAAATATAGACATGGAAGAACAAAATAATGTCCATATAATGATTTAGAGTGACATATATTATTGATCACAACAAAGTGAATGATCATGAGATAACTAACAACCACAAAACCATAAATTGATGAGGTGTAAAAAAGACCATCAATTCATCAGAATTGAAGGTAATATGAATTTTTTATGACATTTTTCCTAGATTTTAGGCACTTATTTACCATATAGACTATGAATATAGAGAAATATACTCACTTTACATGTATAATTTCATCATTTAATGAATTACCACTAAAATGTAATTTATTTCCCCCAAACGATGAGTATTTTGGATGAATTTTTTCAAGCCTGAAGCATTAAAATAAAATTATAAAAGACAATAAAATTAAATAAAAATATTAATATTTTCTTTATGAATTAATCAACATAAAAAATGGTTAGCATTATGTTAGATAATTCCAAAAATGAATAAACTATTATATTAAACTCTAATGCCTCAACTATAACACCCAAAGTTTAACATAGATTATTTCATATATATCTCTGTAGAATAATCTATGTTAAAAACCCAAAATCCATTGGGACTTGATTTACATATTCTTCCAAGATCAATATATCATTTGTCTCCTAACTGTACCCAAAAATTTAAATTCCCTAATTTTATAATCTCTTAAATTTGATAATAATTTCCATAAATAAATTAAATCATCATAAATCCACATTAAAATCATATATTATTCCAAAATATAATTCAACATTTACCCCTAAGGTAAAACAAATTTTATCAAAAAACTTTCCATTTAACTTATCTATAAAATTTCCATAAAATAAACTTAATATTTAACTTTAAAATAAAATCATAGTCATACTAACCAGGACATCACATAGGCCAGTGGAAGGTAGTGCACCCTTGTCTACCTTCGTTTCAGGGTTTAACCCCCATGACCTTTCCGAATGTGATGAGTTGTTGTCTGTCATGTAGGTTGAACTTTTTCTAAAACTACATTGATATTATTCATATAATGTTCTCAATTTGTTTTATAATATCCTTAAAAATAACCTTAATATTTAAGAAATTTTTAACCTCAAAGGTTATTTTACACCCTTAAAATTATATCTTCATAAATAAATTGAATTCATCCATAATTGTATCATCCGTTAAACCTAAACCCAATGAAACATTCCCCAAAATATAATTAATTATCATGATTAATCATTATATAATCGTATAATATAGTGAAATTACCCAGAACATCCTGAATCAAATTTAGATACTAACTTGAAAGGTAATCCTTAACTTGACCAAAAATATCACCTTGGTAATGAATAATTTTTCTACTATAAATATTAACTATATACCTATATCCAATAGATTATTATTAACTTATCATTAAATCATATACTAACTAAAACTTTTATTTAAACCTTAATATAGCATTTGTCATAAAACCTAGTAAAAGATTTAAAATCACCTAAAAACCCGATCACTTAAAACCTCAAAAGATATGTCTAAGGCTTTGGTCTTATAATCAAACTTAAACCTGTAAACCAATGATGGTATCCAAAGATCCTAAGTGAACCTCGCATTGAAACATACAATATTCAAAAAATAACCGAGTCCTTATTCCTTAAATAAAATCACATACCATTGAATATATTCCATAAATAAAAAATGCAATAACTTTCAACAAATATGACCTAAATCACTTTATCATAAAATCACTAACTAATTTCATGGTCACTAATAAAATCACATTAATGTCAATAATCTATTTAACCCTAATATGAATTATTACTTTTCATTATTATTAGTACCATTCAATATATGTTTTCAATCCATAAAGAAAACTATTGTTAAAAAATAATTAGATTCATCATGATTCTTATATAAAAATATCATTTAAATAATTATTGATTACCAATATATAAAAACATAAATCCTTTTACTTAAAATATTTGCATATAATAGGTCTTTTCATGGTCTTGGAGTTAACCCTTGGATTAGGAAATTGGCTTGGATGATGCCCATATTCAGTTGAATCTTATTTCCTACTTGGTCTTCATGAAACTCCATATTCTTCTAATTAGACATGTAATAATACTCACATATGTAGTGGTTGTTAATAATATAATTGTATAGATGATTATAATTAATAAAAAAATTTCTTATTCCATCTCCTATTTCATTTGGTTTCTCATGAGGACAACCATTCCATTTTTCCTCAACGTTAACATGAATCCCCTAGTTCCGTCCATTGACTAAAACCAAGTATTATGGTCTGAGAAACAATAGTCACAATGAGGAATCATGAAAAATCATTTATAGGGTATCTAAATCAGGACACCTCCTTTTCAATCTATGTAACCTTAAATTTGACCTGGGTTATCCAGGGTCATTTTGAAAACTTTAGGATTATATACTATACTTAAAATTATCCTTTAGTTGTTTTCCTAAACGTTTTCTAAATCAAATATCCAAATTTTGACTAAAACATTCCCTGATACCAACTTTAATGTAATGGTATTTTCATATATAAAAATTATATCTTTTTAGATGAATATCCAATAGATTTCAAAAATAAATTCCCAATGATCGTAAAGGGTTAGTGTCTTTGGAAACCAGATACACAATATTATTATTTCATGAAATATCTTCAAAATCTCATATAAATATATCCTAATTTAGTAATCTTCGTATAAATACCCTATATAAAGATTTTATTTATAACCATGGGAGAGGAAATATAAGAAATAGTGAGCATAGATAATTGGTAAAGGTAAATATGGGAGATATCAATCAATGATCAAATAAAAGAATAAGAAAATAATAAGTGTAAGAGATCATGGCCATAACATAAAAAGATTATACCCAATCTATCAAAGATCATAAACATGAGTCATGGAATAAATTCTTATAATTTTAAAAGTAATTATTCATAAGAGTAATAAATCATCACAAATCAATCATGAACCATAAGTTCATGTGATAAATGTGTCACACCATCATAGGTATAAGAATCACTTCATATGTCAAGGTTAACTACCAAGACCCTCAAATGATAACAAATCAAGAATCAACACCTATTTCCCATTTTGGATCAAACACGTAGACTTTTTTTCTATAACAGATTGAGCACATTGACTTGTTTCCCATAGTGGATTAATCACATTGACTTTTTTCCCATAGCGGATCAAGCACATAGACTTGTTTCCAATAATTATGTCATGAGATATAATAATTTATCAAATTAATTGGGGGGGGATATTATTTTGGTCCCACTATTAATATAATTAAAACAATACATATGTGTGAAACAAGATCATAAAACATTAATCATTTCATCATATCATAACCCATGAAAAAAAATAGGTTTCATAAATATTTTTCCAATCCATCATTCAGTAACCCATGGAAAATAAATTTATTTTTTAACATATCATCATCATAATCATAAATGATAAAGAGAATGAATAAGGATGGTACCAATGGATCATATCCCCAGTGATACATAATCAACTCCAAAGTTTGTTTTCGTTGATGAATAAAAGATTACTAAAAACATTCTTAAAGAAAATTAGCTTTACAATTTGAAATAAATTCTTTAAAATATAAAAATTAACAAAATATTATTTGAAAAATTTTATTTGAAAATAACTTTGGAAATATTTAAAGTAATCTTAAAATTATTTAGAGTTCATGATGGTGGGAAATTTTCTTTATCCTATATAATATAAATGAAAACAATCATTTCACATTTTTTGGTAAAAAGGTCAAAAAGTGCCTCATTTGAAAAATTACAAAAAGATACATTTTAAAACATTTTTTAAATTTCAGACAAGGGTAAAAACGAAATATAGTAATTAAATAATAATAAAAACATTTTTGAAAACATTTTTAGAAAACATGGACATGGAATGGAAATATTTCCTACTGAATAATAAAACAAGGTCAATTTTTCTTAAAAATATTATTTTGATATCTTGAGTACATAAATTGAGGAAAATGAAAGTGAAAAAATTTATTCTCAAGATATGAAAATAAGAGAATATTAATGAAAGGGATTTATACTATAAGTATAATTTAATTTTTAAAATGGAAATTCAAGCATAAACAATCCCGATTAAAATAGAATTAAAAAATAAATCCCTTACCACTTTGGTAACATTTGAATTATAAACCCCATTAAAGAAATAACCTTATATGTATATGTAGATCACTATAAATTTCATAATAATCATCATAAAATAAATTAATGGGAATTATATGCACCACATAAAATAAAAAATTGGTGAATATCGCATGTGTATGATTAAAATAAAATTGATACAAAAATCTATTCACTTAATTCTTTTATTTCCTCATTAATGTTCAAAATATTAGTATAATAAATACAGATTTATTATATTTGTATTCCATAACTATAATAATATTTATCATACCATTTATTATTTACATATGACATCTTATCACCTATTTATTTATAATTTCCTAATAAAATCACTATTTTAGGTGATCGTTGCTTCGTTTTTCATGCATGTTTCAGTTCAACAGTCTTGGTATTTGTACATTTATCATGGTTTTATAATTTATTGTGTAATATCCTAAACTTTATATTTAATTATCATTATATATGTCTCTTTACTATTTTTTTAATATCCTTTTTGTTGAGGATTTTCTTGGGTACGTTTTGGTGAGTTTTGGAACTTTTGGATTTTTCTGGGAAATGCATGGTTGGAACACAGTTTGGGACAACTACACACTCATCACCAAATAACTATGCACCCCAAAACACCATGTAACCTATATGCCCAATCACCCTTGGATTGAAGGGTTATTTATAATTAGTTCACATTTATAGAAACTGTGTGGCCAAACCCTGCACCCAAAATAGAAGCTATGTTTAGGGAGCACAATTAAGGAACACAGTTAGTTCTAACAATGCGGCCTGACAAAGAAAAAAATCATGTGGTTATTAAATGAACTAAAAATTTTATTAAAAAGATCTGTACCCCCAGTTTATATCCCTAATCACCCTAGTTTTTTATAATATTATTTCCTTTACTTTTGGAGGCTCTTCATAGGATTCCTAGGCTCCTCTAACCGCTTTCTTTAAAATAAATGATCTAATGAGAGAAATAAACACCTCCACATTATGAGGTATCTTCCTTGTTTAGGTTCCTCACTATCCCATCACTATATCCATTTAGAGAAGGATGAATCCTCCCATTTTTTGATTTTTAGATCCAGGTTTTAATGGATCTTGTTTTTCTGGATCTGGATCCATGATCTCCACTGCCATTGTGATTTCAAATGTTATAGATCAATTTGAGGGATATGGTTTGGTAATCTCTCATCAAATATACTATTTGTTGTGGTATAATTTCTAATTAATATAGTTTTAATCATGATCATGTATTTTTAGTTGTATCATTTCGTTATAATGTTGTGTAGTTTCTTTTGAATAAGAAAAATGGTTTGATTCAAAAGTAATTGTGATACCCTTAACTAATATAATTGGACCATTGGAGGTTATGAGGTTGATAATGATGGAAACTCAAAAGGTATGCCAATAAACTTGAAATTATTATTCTTGAAATGTAAAATAGGGAATAATTAATATTTATAATCAAACTAGATCATTGTAGGACGGTTTGATTGTTGGATTTAAATGGTTAATTACATTAACCATGAAGGGTTAATCATATGGGTAATAATTAATTATAAATGGATTAATGAGGGATTTATCATGTTGTTCCCTAAGATAAAAGTGAACAACCATTGTTGTTTTTGATAAACTTAATTGTGAACCGTGTTGTGAATGATTGACAAGAAGGTTATTGATGATAAACCATGAATGTTATATTTATTAAATTCTTAACAATGAGTTTTGGGTGAGGGAATGATGCACCAAGTACCCATGAGGTGAAAAACTAATTATCTAGGACCCCTATGTATATTTATATGTGAATGTGAATAATGAGATTTGGGTGAGGGACTTATTCCCCAAGTACCCCTTGGATTCCAAATTGATTCTATAGTCCCCCGATGCATGAATGTGAATTGATTCTAGACTAATGCTCTAAGTTTCCATGATAATGATACCCAGAATAATGATCCAGGGTACCAAATGAAATAAAAATTAAATATAAAAATTAATTCCAATGAAAAGAGTAAGATGTAAGATCCATATGGTGTATGGTTCAGATACCAGGATGGGCCAAAGTAGGTATGATGGGCTTGGGTGTTACCCTGAACCCAAGAACCAGTGTTGTTGACTAAAGAGTAATAAAATTTAAATCCCAATTAATTTTATATTTTTTTTATTATTTATAAAACTACATAAATTATTATAGACTAGATATTTTATAGACACCATTGGTGGAGACCTACTTAGTTTTACTCACACCCTAGTCGAGCCACTGATTGGTACCCAAATATACATCAAGTTTTATAGATAGAGAAAGGGAAAGAGTCCTATATTATATTGATGAGTTGTAATTCATAATGTATAATGGATGAGAGAACCTGAAATGATGTTGTGACCAACCTTTTAGGTGTTATTGTATCTTTATTTTCGGTTTTTATTTGACAATTGTCACATATATGGCATGACATATATACTTCTTTGGTTTATGGTCATTTCCCCCTATTTTTGTATTATTCATGTGATGCTTGGAATTTATTTGTTATTTTTTATTATAATATCTTGGTTATATTTCATATTTATTTACAGTATTTTGATACGTTGATAAAGAGCACATAGTCTCTCCATATTACATATTAGACCCTTGCTTCTAGTAGATAGTCTTTGACATATGTGGAGGCATTACTAAAGTCATGTAATGTACATACTCTAGGTACCGGCATGTGGCACCTAGGTCGGGTCATTAAAAAGTTGTATCATATGGTTTTGTTTTCTTGTATGTTGTATTATTATTTTGGAATATTATAAAAGATACTAGGATCATTCAGGCCTTGTTCATGAGATCATGAATGGGAATAGTTAAACCATGTGTGTGGTAAGACCCAAGTTCCTATGGGGGGATTGTTGTTCATGATGTTTTTTGTTAAAATTGAATGTTATTCCACCTTGTGTTATTTACTTGTAGAAATGAGACTAGGATAAGTCAAGAATTTTTCATGATCTCATGAATGTGAATAGACAACCCTTTCATTGGGGAAGACCAAAGTGACTAGGGAGGGATTGTTGTTCTTGATGTTTTCTCTTAAAGTTGAGTGTTATTTCCCATTTCATGATGAACTTGTTGTGTGATGATATTATTTAATTAGATTTTCCTCACGGAATGATATTACATGAGAGATGAGTATGCATTCATCATTCTAGGCACTCAGGAATTTATGTGACATGCGTCATGTTAAGCATGCATGGAGAAGCATGATATGAGTGGGTCGTGGGAGTTGAATTTTTTTTCCCTATTTGAGAAATTTAAAAGAAATGGTGCCTAATAATGAATTAATAATGGATAAAAGATTCTAAAAGATGAAATTTTAAAAGGGTTAAAAAATGGGTCTCTAATGGAATCTTATGTTATGAAAATTTATTAACCATGTGTTAGACATGACCCAGGGTAGGGATGGTTGAGGGTTTTGATAGTGCCTCATTGGTGACTGTGGGGAAGAGTATGAGTGAGAAACTGCTATAAATATTTGTTAATACCTCTTATGTAAATGTGTTAATGATGTGTTATATGTCATAAGATGTGTACATGATATTATAGAGAAATGCCTCCATGATGATGTTTGTTGGTATGAAAACATGATGAAATTGCTAGAAATGATCTCTCCAGTAGTTGGAAAAGAGGACCTAATAGTTCTAGGTAAAGGAGTGGGAGATAAGTTATATGATAACTTCACTTGGTTTATATAGTTCTTTGAAAGAGACCCATGGTGGGCTATGAATAATATTTCTGATCTAGGATGGGAGTTCCAGTTGCAGTACTATGTTACCTTCACCAGAGAGGGTGGACATGAGGCATATGATTTCACAATTGAGACTACCCAAGAAATTCATGACTATTTAGAAACCCTTGCAGAGAAAAGAGTCATGTTGGCTTCACATATGTTATGAGGTTAAGTGAAGAATTGGTGGGATACCAAGGATTGAGAAGAGAAGTTAGAGGGCATGGTATGGAAGGAATTCCAGGAGATGTTCCTCGAGAAACATTACCCAGAGACACTAAGACTGGAGAGGATGAAATGGTTTATGTGGTTCACCCTGAGAAGAATGATAGTAATGGACTTTTTGGCCAATTTACCAAATTTTAGGGCTTTGTCCTAGAACTAGTAGGAGATGAGGCAACTATGGTGAGACATTTTTTAGTATATACATAAATGTGAAATTAAGTCCTAGGTTAATATCTTCCAACTGAAGAAGTTTTCTAAGTTGGTGAATCGGACTCTCATTTATGAGGGAAAAATGAAGGAGTTGTCTAGTGTTGTATTGGTGTTTTCTACTAAATGAATAGGAAGTAAATCTTGCAAGTGTAGGAAGAAATGTTATGAGAATTCTAACTATATAAATGGAATGTAGAGTAGATAGGGTGAAGGATTAGTTAACTAGGGAAGTAGTCGAGTATTATACTATTAGTACGGTAGGATGATTCATATTCATAGTAATTTACCATGACCACTAGTTGTGTTGATAGATTATGTAAGGATAAGATATTTATAGATTAATTGTAGGAACCCTTAGCAATGGGTAGTGAAGGAGTACCAAGGATTAACCAAAGAACTTGAAGGGGGTATTCTACCCCATACTAGTTCGATAGTTGGAGTTATACTATCCATGGATGTTGAGGCAAAGGATTCATTACTTCATTAAAAGAGTTCCTATATTAGTAGGGTAGTGGAACATTTGTGACTTAGACTAAAACAAAAGGAATATTGAAAACTTAGTTGCATGCAGATCATCCAACACATGTGGATAGCGAGACTGGTCCATCGATAGTCATAGGTATAATTCTTATATATTATAAGATTTCTAGAACATAATTTGATATAAGAGACTCACGTTATTTTATATATTTTCAAATTGTGAATGGTTTGAGTATTATGGTGGAGTCTTTGAGTGTAATCATGATGATAGACACATTGTTATGTGTAAAGTCATATGAAATCTATTTATGCAAGGGGTGTGCTCTCAAGGTTGGTGAGAAACATTTTATTTGGGATATTTTCATACATGACATGTCAGGTTTTGACTTGATTTTGGTTATAAATTGGTTTGTATCATACCAATCCCCCGTAGATTTTTATCATAGGGGATTAACCATTAAATATCCCTAGGGTAACAGATATGTTCATCATAGAGAATGGGATATCTAGGAAGGCTATGCATGGCCAGTTCAATAGAAACTCCGGGAGCTCACTGACCAGGTTATGATTCGTTATTTGGATGATGGGGGTGTAAAGCACAGTGTCTTTCCACCCATAGTGTATTGGTTTTAGGACATGATTCCTGAGGAATTATTAGGGCTTACACCCGAAAGAGGTGTCGAGTTCACAATTGAATTTATCAAATAGAACCAACCGAGCTTCAAGAGAATAATAATAGAATTGAAGAATTTGTGGATAAGTTATTTATCTATCTGAGTATGACACCATGTGGTTCTCTAGTCTTTTCTCCAAGAAGGATGATGTATTGTTATGATTTTATGTCAATTATAGGATGTTTAATCATATGAAATTTATGAACTGGTATCCTCTTCTAGATATCAGGGATCTATTTGACCAGGTAATGTATGCTTGTGTATTCTACTAGATTTATTTGAGGTCAGGGTATCATTATTTGAGAGTGAGACCTTTATATATACCAAATACAACATTCAGGAGTAGTTATTTGTACTATTGGTCCATTATGATGATGTTGTTAATAAAAAATGATTCTGATATATTCATAGAGTTTATGAAATGATTCTTCTTCCTATTTTTGGATTATTCATTTGTGGTTTTCATCAATGAAATCTTGGTGTACTCCCAGACTCGTGATGAACAAGCCAACCATATTGACATCATTCTAAGTACACTAATAGAAGATATGCTATAAACCAAGCTATCTAAGTGTCAATTTTGGATCAATAGGGTACATTTATTGGGTCACAACATCACTGAGGAAGGTTTGTCAATAGACCCATATTTTAGGTAGTTGTTTCTTAGGAGTATTTTAAGAATGTTTTTGATATACAATGATTTTTGTTTTTATAGGGCTGTCATCAGAGATTCATTAGATAATTTTGTCACCAGGAAGTGACACTTTATGGCCTAAACAATAAGATTATAAAATTTTAATGGTCTAGGGAATATGAGATTTCCTTCCAAGAGTTAGATAATCGTTTGACTACAAAAATAATTTTGACCCTATGTGATACAAGCGAGGAGTACACTTTGTTTTATGATGCTTCCAAAATTAGACATGGGGTAGTGTTGATGCAGATCAATCACGTTTTGGAATATGGATCATGATAGTTGAGGCCACATAAATATAATTATCCAATGCATGATCTCTATTTAACCACTACGGTTTATGACGTTAAGTGTTTGAAACATTACCTATTGGGTGAAAATATTATTTTCTATACCCACCAAAAAATATTAAAGATTATATTTTGGCAGTGAGATTTGAATCTATAGTAGAGAAGATGGGTTGATTATATGAAATCAATTGACATTGAGCTAGATTATATTCCTGGTAAGGGAAACAGTGTTTCTAATAGTTTGAGTAAGGAGAAACATACTCAGGTAGTCCAAGAGTCTATTTATGAGTGGAATATGATGACCTGGTTGGATAAGATGGACATTGAGGTTCAAGAGGGATAGGCCCTCATGTCCTAATTAATTGATTCCACACTTCTGATTCAGATCATGGAAAGGTAGTATGAGGATTCAAAGTGTGTAGCCTTGAAGGTGGGGAGTCACCTTCTATTTGGAATATAGATGACGATGATATAATCTATGATTAGGGTCATGTTGTTGTGTCTATGTGTATGTGAGAGGAGTTGATGTGTGAGCTTTATGCATCGAAGTGGGAAGTGAAATCCTGTTTGAACAAGATGAATCTTGATCTTTAGAAACATTATTAGGGTTAGGGATGAAAAGGGAGATTGTAGGTTTCAAGTAATGATGCTACACTTATCAATGGGTGAAGGGTCAGCATTAGTGACCGGTGGAGTTTCATAGTCATTACCCATTCCAGAATGGAAGTGGGATAGTGTAACCATGGACTTTATGGTGGGTCTTATGAGGACGTATTAGGAGAATGACAGAATATGTTTGATTTTGTACTGATTAGAAAAATTATCCCATTTCATGAAAATCATAGAGACTTTCATAGTTTATCAGTTTGGTGATATGTATGTTCAAGAGATAGCCCGTTTTGACAAGGTTCCCCCGATTTTAGTTTTAGATCATAATAAATGTTTTACTTCACACTTCTAGTAAGTATTGTAGAATACTCTTGGTACTCATGTGTTTCTAAGTATATCTTTTCACCCAAATATATATTGGAAATCAAATTGTACAATCTAGATCTTGGAGTACATTCTGAGGGAATGATTCATAGACATTGGTGGATCTTTGGTGAATCACTTAGTTTTGATTTAATTTACCTATAAAACAATTATCAAGTGACTATTCAGATGGAACCATATGGGGAACTTTATGGTTGGTCATGCATAACATCTTTATGTTGGATGGTGGTCGGTGTGTTTGAAATAGTGGAACTGGGTATCTTTTAGGAAACATTAGAATAGGTATAGTTTATTTATAAATTTATGGATGAAGCATAGAGTAGACAGAATTCTTATTCTGGTCAACATTATCGAGCTCTTGAGCTTATTATGGGTGATCATATATTCTTTTGGGTGTCATCGATATAGGATCTCCATAGAATCCATAAGTAGGGTATGTTGGCACCCAGGTATGTCATACCATTTGACATAGTGGAGAGGATCAGACTAGTGGAATATCGATTGGCTCTTCCAAAATGGTATAGTGTTATGAAAAGTGTTTTTCATGTTTCACAACTTTGATATTATCACCCTGGCACAACCTACGATGATTTCCTTTACTCTTGGAGGATCCTTAGATGATTCCTAAGATCTTTTAACTTTATTCTTTTGAAATCGGTGATTCGGTGGTAGAATTCAACACCTATCCAGTATGTGATATCATCCCTTTTTAAGTTCCCCTCTCTCTTATATTTTTCTCCACTTATAGAGGAATGAAACCTCCCATTTTTCATAGTTTATATTTCAGGTTTAATGGATCTTTTTTTGTTAGATCTTGATCCTTGGTTTTAATCCAAGATATCCTCCGCCATTGGGAATTCGAAAATTCTATATCAAATTTGGGGATAAGGTTTGGAAATATCTCATAAATGATCCCAAGGTAAGTGTTATAATCACTAGTTTCTAGAGTATTGATTAATATATTGTGTTTTTAGTTGTACATTTGTGTTTCCATGTTGTCAAATTTATTTTAAATTATAAAAATTATTTCATTCCCAGGTAATTAGGAGACCCTTCATGAATCCCATTTGACCATTGGAGAATATGAGACCGGGCATGATGTCAACACATGGGGTATGTGAATATACTTGAAATTATGATGCTTGAAACTTTAAAGGTTGAATATTGGGTATATGGAATTAAACTAAATCCTTACTTCATGGTTTGATAAAAGGATATACAAGGTTGATTTAATTAACCATGAAAGATTAGTTAGATGATTAATGAATAAAAAAATGGATTAATGGGGGATTATTTATGTTGTTTCTGGGGATAAAATTGAAGAACCGTGGTTTCATTTTATAAATGAAATGGTTTACCATGTTGTGAATGATTGACAAGAAGGTCATTGATGAAAAAAATTGAAGGATATCTTTATGAAATTGTGAACAATGAGTAGTGGGTGAGGGAATAATGTTCCAATTACCCATGGGAATCTAGATTTATGATCTTGGACCTGATATATATTTATATGTGAATGTGAAAACTGAGTTGTGGGTGAGGAAATGATTCTCCAACTACCCATGGGGTTCCAAAATGATGTTATAGACCCCTATGAATGAATGTAACTTGATATTGGACCGATGCTCCATGTTTCTATGATAATGGAACCATGAATGATGCTCTAAGGTACCGAATGAAATTGAAATTAAATTGAATAATGAAATACCATTAAAAGAGTAAGATATAAAATTATTATGGTGTATGTTTTAGACCCTGACATGGGCTGAAGTAGGTATGAATGACTTGGGTGTCCCCATGAACCCAAGGGATAGTGTGTTTGACTAAAGAGTAATAAAATGTGAAACCTATTTAATTTTTTTATTCATACAATTGAATAAACTTTTATAGATTAGATATTTCTTTGTACACCATTACTGGTGGCTTACTGAGTTTTACTCAAACCCTACATAGGCCACTGATTGTTTCCTGAATAGACTTCATGTTAGTAGGATATGATAAGGGAATGATCTCAATGTTAGATTTATGAGTTGGGATTCAGGATGGAGGATGGATGAGGGAACTGGACATGATGTCAGTACCCACTTTAGAGGTTTCATTGTGTCTTTATTTTGGGTTTTCATTTTATACGTGACACATATATGTCATGAAAAATCCAGTTCTTTGGTTTATAGTCATTTCCCCTTATTTTGGGATTCTTCGTGTGATGCTTAGTCTTTAGTGGTTATTTTTTATTTCAGTATCTTAGTTATTTTTAATATTTATTTTTGATGTTGTGTTTCTTTGATAAAGTGGGTATAGTCTCCCCATGTTCCATATTAGACCATTGCAGCTAGTTAGAAGCCTCTGGTGTATGGGGAGGCGTACTTGATGTCATGTGATGTACCGTCTCGGGGGACCTGTATGTGAAACCTAGTTCCCAAAATTGCATATATAATGTTAATAATGATATAAATATAATATTTTTTTAGATTCACACACAAATTTTATACACAGAAAAATGCATTACACTATTTATAGAGATGGCAGGCCATGCATATGGATTAATGTTGTTTCCAATTTTCTATAGATGGAATGAAATAAAGGTAAAAGAAAATTCACCTATAAATAATAATTATTATATTATATCTATTATATATATTTATGAAATCCATATTTATTACTATCCATATAAAATATATATGAAAATTTAATCACATCACTTCATGGAGGTGGTAGTCTCTTTGTATGCACAAGTGACGTTTTCATTTTCCAACAGTTTGGAAGGTAATAAGTTTGATTTGATATTATCATTTTTGAGTAATATTTATGTCATAAATATCATATATAAACTTTAAACCCACCATAAGACTCATCCTAAAATATGGTGATGAAAAATGAATTGTATCACCATGTGGAGATGGTAAACTGTATGTATGCATGGGCGATACATTATTTTCCCATTTTACGGAAAAGAGGGTGGATAATAGTGGTTTCATAATAATAATAAAATTTTAGTATATTTATGATACAAGAGTTATTATTTTATGATAAATACTATATATTTAGAGTATATAAAATAATAATTAAAATGGAAGTGATATGTTAAGTAAATTACCTCTTCTTTGAAACAACTACTTTAGATCTCATATTATAGACTCTAGGGTTGATCTTTTGGGAGGAAAAAACCTATTTAATTTGTATAGGTGATTGTATAAAATAATTTTTCGAGTTTTTTTATTCTATAAGTCTCAAATTTGTTTGGGGAAGATAAAGGAGGGGTTCCCTTTTTTAATTGAGGGGAGGGGCACTCTTGGAAGTTTTTAAAAGATTAAAATATAATAAATCTATCCTCTAGAAAAATGATTCCCAATGGATATGGATTCTAATATAAGTCAGTATAGGGTTTAAATAGAATCATCCAATAAAATTTGGATAGGTTTTTGTGGTTTTATAAACCTTATCTTTTGTTCTAACCCCTTAGTTTTCCTATTTTAACCTTAACTAGGGTGATGGCTTTTTTACTCTTAAAGGGTGATAATTTGAAATATGTGGTTGAGATTGGATCATATATGGAAAATAGATGATATTTTAGACCAAATATTTTCCAAATTTTACTATTTATATATTTTTATGATTTCTAAATAAATTAATAATATATTATTTTCATAAAATATCATTAGTGTCAATTTTGGAACTATTCATTTAATTTAACTTAAAAGACATAACGAAAAAGTTATAATTAAAAGGACTCAGACTTAAAAAGTAAATAATATTTAATTATGTTAATAATTCACATCAAGGATCCTTTTAGGTTTATAGCTGTAATTAATTATGCCATAACTATTACATTACATCTCAAAAATTACAAAGTAGACACTTCTACTGAGTTTCCATTTTTTCATAAAATAAAACTCTTGAAAAAAAGAGTCATGTCTAGTTCCATGTTTTAGACTACATGACTTTTCCTTGATCCCTTCCATGACCCTATTTTTCTTTATGTCCTGTGAAAAATATTTTAAAACTTGGGATGAGTATAAAAAACACAATAAGGGTTATAAAACTAAGAAAGAAAACATTAGTTCATCAAACATACATAACATAATCTCTTTAAAATACCTTATCAAATCATAAGATTTATGAATAATACATAGTAATCACAAATAATAAAGGTAATGTGTGGCATCTATAACATACTTACATTGTAGCTTCCATAGATATGTAGGGAGTTACATTTGGAATACCCACCATAGTAAATTCCCTAAATATCTTAGGAGAAACATTAATGTTTACCTCTATCAAGTTACCCAATGCATTGGAGAGCTATCTCGGGGTCACCGACCTGAGGTTATTCATGGAACATCCCTTATACATAAAAAATTTCCAAGAACCATAACATATTCATTACACATAGAATAAATATAAAGGAAAGATAACATTTCCACATTTTAATAAAAATATATCATTTAAATATATTGACATAAAAAATCCATTATCAAAACCATTTTCAATACCAAAATACGTCAATGATTATACGGTATTCATTTTACTTTTAAAGACATTATGGATTGTTAAGGAAACCATAGATCAAATAATACTCATGGAAACAAAAAAAGTCATTATCACCATAGACGTTGAAAGAAACATTCTCTTTTTTTTTGTTTAGTAAAACTGATAGTAGAAAAATATTCCCTTTGAGTGAAATTAAAAGTAAAAGGTGTTTGCACACTTTATAAAAGAAATTTGTGTATAAAAAAAGATATGCCTCAATGAAAGGATATGGAGACACAGTCCCTTACAAAGATCATTTTGTAAATAAAATAGATCGATTATGGAAATCGGGTTAAGAAGTTCTCTTACCTCATGTCCGACATGACCCATCCGTTCTTCAATATCTTCAATAATAAACTAATTTTAATGTCTACTTTCTTAAGAACATTTTTAATATTTATTATTCCTGTTATATCACTTATTTTTATTTCATAAAAATTATGTAATCATTTATGTTAATAATGGTCGTTTTGTTGATATTTGGTACTTGAGTCAAAAAGGAACTTTTTATAATTACAAGTTGTTCATGTGGTCAAAATTACATTGTCTCCAGAATGATATTCGTGATTTAGATATCATATATATCATATATATCCATTATATATATTTATGTATAATATTACGTAACATTTAGAGGTAAGAAATGAAATGCACGGTTCATGGAGACGGTAAGCCGTACGTACGCATGACCGCTACTTTCATTTCTATTTCATATTTTAATAGTATGAAAACATAATGATAAATATCTATATTATAATTCCATTATAATATAATATATATAATTTCAGAAACTCCATCCTTTATACACACCACATATGACATGAACAAGTCATATCACTTTGAGGGGGTGGTAGTCTGCACTTCCTCAAATGAAATTATCAAGTTTACCCATTATGGAAACCATAAAGGTATGATATAAATGAAAAATACAGAATAATAGAGACAATATAAATATAATATATATCATATATAAACACATTTCCATCATAATTTCTACCATAAGAGGTGGTAGGAGAGGGTTGAATAATCGACATTTCGTGAGGCAGTAGTTCATCGTCCAAAGAAAAAGTATGTTCTTAAACCATTATATGGAGGTGTGTGTAAGTTTAGTTAAAATCCTTCTCATAAAAACAAAATATTATATTTATTATACTATTTTTATTTTAAAAGAAGAAATAAAAATTGTTTAGGGGTTTGTAGAATTAAAATAATAGAAAATAACTTAAGAGGAGATGTTACCTTTAATTCGGGTAACTCTCTTTGGTTTGAACCAAAAGGATTTCTTTAAGATCCTTATGCCTAAGGTAAGGCATCTAGAATAAATATAGGGATGTATGGAGCTTAATTAAGAAGATGTTGGATGATCCAATGGGCTTGATAGGTGTGAGTAATGGGTTAGAGGTGATGTATTTTTATTACAGGGAGGAGGGGCACTTTAGGATAGTTTGAAAATATTATTTTATTATATAATGATTTTAGATTTCTAAAGGTTAAAAACTTATTAAATTAAAATATTATATGACTATTGTTCTAAATAAAATCATCCAATAAATTTTTTAAAGGTTTTGAATATTTTTTTGATATTTATAATCTGATTTATTTAAATCATTCCTTAATGAGGTAAACACTACATCAATATTGGGTCATAAATAATTTTAGTTATTTGATGTCTAAAAATTATAAATCAAAAACCATGATGTAGGTAATCGTTTTTATTTAAAATTAATATTTATATTCTATGATATAACTTATATAACCTCATGTAAAAATTTATTTACTAAAAGATATATGTTTATGTCATTTTTTTCATTACTTTAAATTAATTAATATAAAGTGTCATTATCACTTTTAAGTGGATCCATGGGGTCCCAAAATAGATCCAAGGATGGACATGGTCGGACATGTATCAACCAATAGGATTATGACACATGTTATGGTAATTTAATATTATTATAATAATATTTGTTTACCCTTATTTACCATATTTACACTTTAACCATGGTAAATAAAATATTTACTAAAGTAAATATTTATAATGTCTGTATAAAAAATTATCCTCTTTAAAAAATATGGACCTCCGGATTCCAAATATGGAATCCATTTATCCAAATTTAAAACACGGAAGTGGAAGAAATTAATTTAAAATTAATTCATGTTGTCAAAACAAGAAGCATGTTTTTAAGAAATAATAACTGTCAAAAGATTGACACTAGTTTATGTTCAATTTCAAAGTGAAATTACTTAAAATGACCAAAATTAGAGTAATTAGTAAAAATATAATCTAATTACACTTTTAAACCAATTAAAAATTTAATATAACCATATAAATAAGTTTTATTAAAAGGAAGTTTTGAATTAAAATACAGTATTGTTAAATATTCATTTAAAAAATGAATTTTATCAGAAAAATACCAAAAATTTACCCAAAGTAAATTTTGATGTCCTGATTATAAAGAAGATTTAAATTTTGTCAAATATAACATCTAAAAGTGACCAAAACTATATTTAAAAAGGGTTCACCATCAAAAGGTGGTAAATTGACCATTTAAAAAATATTAGAGTTTTTATGCTTAAAATTAGATTCATTCACAGTTTAAGCATCTAAATTTTATTGGATAAATAAAAAACATTTAACAAAATGTATAACCATACTTTATTTGGTTCTATTAATTCAAACTAATACAACGACTATGAGTTAACTACCATTTAAAATAATATTATATTATTATTTTTCAATATGACTCACCATTGTGTGGAACTTAAGTCTTCAAAGAAACCCATTATTGTGTATCAGATACGCCATTGAACATAGCATCCCCTTTAAAGTAAAAATAATATTTAATTAAAAAATATTAAAATGTATTATTCTTTATTAACATGGAATTTTACATCCTTCCCCCCTTTTGGAAATTGTGTCCTTACAATTTTATTCACTTATCAAATAAGTGGGGGTATTTATCCATCATAGCATTTTCAGATTCTCATGTTGCCTCTTCAACCATATGGTTTTCCAAAAAACCATTACCTAATGAATTAACTTATTCCGCAAAACTTTATCTCTTTGGTCAAGAATTTGGGCTGGTTTTTCCTCATAATAGAGATTCTCTTCCAACTGAACTACCTCTGGGATCAAAACATGAGATGGATCTGACATATACTTTCTCAAAATTGAAACATGAAAAGAATTGTGTATATGGGATAAACTTGGAGGTAAAGACTCTATGTACACAACTGATCCAACTTTATCTATGATTTCATAAGGTCTAATGAACCTTGGACTCAACTTTCCCTTCTTACCAAAATGCATCACACTTTTCCATGAAGAAACTTTGAGAAAGACTTGATCACCTACCTCAAAAGAAAGATCCTTCCTCCATTTATCTGCATAACTTTTCTTCCTGCTCTGAGCTTTTCTCATGTGCTTCCCATTCAATTGAACTTTTTCTACCATATCTTCTACCAATTATGGTTCCATCATTTTCCTTTTAGATAGTTCATCCCAAAAATCTAGAGTTCGACACCACTTCCCATATAACGCCTCAAAAGGATCCATTTGTATACTGGAATGAAAACTATTAGTATAAGAAAATTCAACCAAATAAATATTTTTGTCCCAAATTCCCTGATAATCTAGTGAACAAGCACATAGAATATACTCTATGGTTTGAATTGTTCGTTCTGACTACCCCTTTTATTGAGGATGAAAAGTTTTACTAAAATTTAATTCAGTACCCAATGACTTCTGTAGGCCTTTCCAAAAGTTAAAAGTAAACCTGTCATCACGATCAGATACAATTGAGAGGGTAACTCCATGAAACCTGACTATCTCTTCAACATACAAACAAGAAAACTGATCTAGAGAAAAAGTATCTTGAATATAAAAGAAATGAGAAGATCTAGTCAATCAATAAAAAATAACATAGATTGAATTATTACCTTGAGATATCTTTGGTAATCCCACAATAAATTCCATGGATATATTTTCCCATTTCCACTCTGGCACCGGTAAAGGTTGAAGCATCCCTTTCGGTAACTTCTTCTCTACTTTAACCCATTGACAAGTCAAACACTTGATAGTAAAATCAGCTATATCTCTTTTCATTCCATCCCACCAATAATAAACCCAAAGATCTATGTACATATTAGTACTACCAAGATGAACTAAAAACAGATAACTATGAGCTTTACATAACAACTCATTATTTATCTGTGGATCATAAGGCACACATATTATCTTTTCAAATATCCAAATGAAATCATTATCAATGTTAAAATCATTAAACATACCCTTCTCAACCACCTCTACATTTTTTCTGCAACTCACTGTCTTCCTTCAGTATTTTCTTAATTCTGTCTGATAAATATGATTTTACTGACATGTGAAACAAAACAGAGGTATTTACTGCACCAACAACTTCTATGACAAATTTCATCAAATCTTTAATCAAAGGATCTTATTCCAAACGTAACAAGGTTAATGTATCATTACTTTTTTGACTCTAATAATTAGCCACTTTATTATCTTTTCCCGGATGGTAACGAATCGTGCTATCATAATCCTCGATTAATGACAACCATATCCATTGTCGCATGTTCAATTATTTCTAAGTGAATATATACTTGAAACTTTTTTTATCATTATATATATCACACTTTACTCCATACAAATGATGCCTCCAAATTTTTAAAGAAAAAAACAGCAGCCAATTCCAAATATGGTGTAGGGTAATTTAACTCATGAGGTTTCAACTAATGTGAAGCATAAGAAATTACCTGATCATTCTGCATAAGGACACAACCAAGTCCTTTCAATTAAGAATTAATATAGATAACAAAATCACAATTTCTGTAAGGGAGTTCCCAAACTAACGCATTCACCAATCTTCTTTTCAATTCTTAAAAACAATCATCATAGTATTTTTTTTCCAGAAGAACATAACACTTTTTTGAGTTAACTTAGTCTGTGGGATTGATAACCATGAATAATTTTCAACAAACCTCTGGTATTAACCTTGCAATCCAATAAAACTATGGATGTAGGTTATATTTGGGTTTTTTTGGCCATTATTCAATAACTTTTGTTTTAGCAGGATCAAATTTTTTGCCATTTTTTGAAACAATTTGACCAAGGAATGAAATTTGTTATAACCAAAACTCAAACTTGATGAATTTCCCAAATAGTTTCTTTTAATTTATGGTTTCAATGACAACCAATAAATTACATTCATGTTCCTCAATACTTTTTGGATAAACCAAAATACCATCAATGAGAACAACGATAAACTTATCCAAGAACTCAAGGAAAATTCTATTCATAATATCCATGAATACAGTAGGTTCATTAGATAACCCAAAAGGCATAACTACAAATTCATAATGGCCACATCTAGTATAAAACATGGTCTTCAGAATTTATATTTCCTTTACTTTCAACTAATGGTACCCCGACCTCAAATCAATCTTCAAAAAATACAGAGCTTCCTAGAGATAATCAAACAGATCATATATATGAGGCAAAGGATACTTGTTCTTAACATTGATGTTATTCAATGATCTATATTCAATGAAATGTCTCATTGAACCATATTTATTTTTAACAAACAAGACATGGGAACCCCATGGTGATGTGCTAGGTCAAATGAAACCTTTGTCTAATAACTCCATCAATTGCTTATTTAGCTCTAAAATTTCAATTTGTTCTATTTGATAAGGGGGTTTTGAAATTGGATTAGCATAAAAAACTAAGTCAACAGTAAATTTAACGTCCCGATTAGGTTTAATACTAGAAAACACATCAGAAAAAACATCAAGGTACTCATTTACCACTAGAAAATCATTAATCTGAATAGTTCCTTTATTTTCAACAATATGTTCAAGGCAACATTCATTTACATGTTTTAATAGTTTTTCAACTTCTTGATATGTTATCAAAAATAAGGGTTCATTCTTGTACATAAACTAAAAATCATTCTGTGAAAAACCCTATTTATCTCTGTAGTCAATCATAGCATGATAAACAGAAAGCCAATGCATACCTAAAATAACATCAAATTATATTAGAGGAAAAACAATAAGGATTATAGGTAGATTCTTTCTACACACAAGGACAAGAAGGTTATTATAGTTTCTTTTTGTCTCAACATTTCCCCTAGTGTTTTTACCATAAGTTCAGGATTAATGTCTTAATATGGAATTCCCAATTTACTATAAAACTTCTCAAAAATGAATGAATTTGTAGACACTGAATCAAACAACACATTGGTGTAATATGAACAAACAAACAGTGTACCTAATGCTACTTCATTTAATGGCCCAACATCTGCTGAATTAGTTGCAAAGGATTTTACCACCCCTTTCTGCTTGTAATCTAGCTTCTTTCCCTCAGTTGACTTCTTTATTGGACACTCATTTTCCTAATGACCCATTTCATTGCACTTAGAACATTTTGCTGACTATAAATTAGATTTTTTTTCTTACCATTAACCTGATCCTTTTTTGTGAAATTACGAGTCTTAAGTCCCATTTTACAACATCTGTAGCACTTACTATAATTAAAGATACATTCCCCTACATGATTTTTACTAAGATTTTCACAAACTGTAAAATTAAGTTTCTTACCATCAGATGATTTTGAATAGTTCTTCTCTTTCAATTTCCACCTCGGCCTCTTATTCTGTTGTTTTTTAATGAACATGTGATCATCATAAAACTCCATTTCCACCTTTCCACACATATAAAATGTTTTTCATAACGTTTTAACTCACGATAATCTAATTCCCTTCGATAATTTGGATTTAATCCTGAGTAAAAAACACTGATTTTATTACGAAAATCTAATATGCAATTTGGAGCATACCTTTCTAGTTGAGTGAATTTTACTTCATAAGCATCCACTAAGTCATTCTCTTACCTCAATTCCAGGAGTTGTTTTTCCATCCTAAGACGAATCACCTTAGAAAAATATTTCTCAAGAAACATACCTTTGAATACATTCCAATCAAGAGCATAAATCCCCTCACTATCCCCGATATTTTTCACCATCAAACACCACTGACCGGCTTCACCTTCAAAACGGTGAATATAAAGACTATCATTTTGATGTTTTGAACACCCCATGACTTCAAAAATCTTCTCCAGGGCCTTAATCCACCCTTCAGCTATCACAGGGCCAGATGATCCTCTAAATGATGGGGCATGTTGCCTCATGAAATTCTCCACTACATACATGTTCCTATGTTGTTGAACTGGATGATCTCGTGCATGGATACCACCACCATTTATAGCATGAGTCAATTGTACCATCACTGCAATAAACTGTTCAGTTCCGATTCCGACCATCTCAGGTTGGTGATTTGGAAGGTTGTCTTCCTCCTGATAGTGTACCATCATAGCTTCCCTATTTCCTCTACAGAAAACCATTATGAACACATAAAAATCTTAGGCGAAGGAACATGGTAATCTTTAAATTCTATATCATTTCAATATTACCAGAAATTAATTTATGGACATTAATTTAACAAAATTCTAACTCCTAAAGCTGTCTAAACCGACCTCTTATACCAACAATAAGTACCCTTCATTAAACAATACATAATCTTGAATTATGTTACTAATTTACCTCTAGGATCTTTTCAGGTTTATAGTTTTACAGAATTATGCCATAACTATTACATTACATCTCAAAAATTACATAGTAGACACTTCTACTTAGTTTCCATATTCTCATAAAATAAAACTCTTAAAAAAAGATTCATGTCTAGTTCCATGTTTTAGACAACATAACTTTTCCATGACCCCATCCTTGAACCTATTCATCTCTATGTCCTGTGAAAAACATTTCAAAACATGGGATGAGAATAAAAAGCTTCGTAAGGGTTATAAAAAAATAAAGAAAAAACTAGTTCATCAACACATACATAACATAAGCTCTTTAACATACCTTATGAAATCATAATATTTATGAATAATACATAGTACTCACAAATCATAAATGTAACTTGTGAAATCCATAACTTACTTACAGTGTAGCTTTCACAACTATGAATGGAGTTACATTTGGTATACCCATCATAGTATATTCCCTAAATATATTAGGAGAAACATTCATGTTTACCTCTATCATGTTACCCAATGCATTAGAGAGCTATCTCGAGCGCACCCGCCCTAGGTTTTTCATGGAACCACCCATATACGTAAATAATTCCCAAGAACCATAACATATTCATAACACATAAAACAAATATAAAGGAATGATAGAATTTCCACATTTCAATAACAATATATCATTTAAATATATTTACAAAGAAAATCCATTATCAAAACCATTTTCAATACCAAAATACATAAAATAGTATATTGTATTTATTTTCCTTTTTAAAACATTACGGCTTGTTAAGGAAGCCAATGATTAAATAATACTCGGTGTGGTGGAAAAGGTCGTTGTCACCGCTTATATTAAAATAAATTTTTTTTGTAGTTTAATAAAATGACTCATAGAAAAATATTCCCTTTGAATGAAATTAATAGTAAAAGGTTTGTATACACCATATAAAATAATGTCATGTATAAAACAAAATATACCTCAATAAAAGAAGATTGAGATGAAGTCCCTTACAAAGATCATTTTGTAAATAAAATAGCTCAATTATGTGTATTCACTATAAGTATACAAAAAAGGATTATAAATACAATATATGATATCAAAATATATTCCTAATATAATAATAGCATGACGTGATCATGAAGTAAAAAAATTAACCCAAAGAATGGAAATTGGGTTAAGAAGTTCACATACCTTGTGTCTGACTTGAGCTGTTCATTCCTTAATCTCCTAAATAATCAACTAAATTTAATGTATAATTTCTTAATAAAATTTTTAATTTTTATTATTCCTTTTATATCACTTATAACCATGTTATAAACATTATTTAATCATTTAAGATAATAATGGTCATTTTATCGATATTTGGTACGTGAGTCAAAAATGAACTTCTTATAATTACAAGTTGTTCATGTGGTCAAAATTCCATTATTTCCAGAATTATATTAATTATTTAGATATCATATATATAATATATATCCAATATATATATTTATTTATAATATTACATAACATTTAGAGGTAAGAAATGAAATGACCGTTCATAGAGACGGTAATCCATATGAACACATGAACGTTACTTTCATTTCTATTTCATATTTTAATGAAGAGAAAACATAATGATGCAAAGGTATATTATAATTATATTATAATATCATATATATATATATATAACTTCTGTAACACCATCCTTTATACATCCCACATATGGTATGAACGAGTCATATAACTTTGAGGGGGCGGTAGTCTGCACTCCCTCAAATGGAATTATCGCATTTACCAATTATGGAAACCATAAAGGTATTATATAAATGAAAAATAAAGAAGCATAGAGACAATATAAATATAATATATATCACATATAAACACATTTCCATCTTAATTCCCACCATAATAGGTGGTAGGAGAAGTTTGAACAATCATTGTTTTGTGAGGTAGTAGTTCGTCATCCACATAAACAGTACGTTATTTACCCATTAGATGGTGGTGCGTGTAAGTGTATTTAGAATCATTCTAAAAACAAAAACATAGTATATTTATTATACTATTTGTTTTATAAAAAAATACAGAAAAATATTTTAGGGGGTTGGAGAAGTAAAATAAAAGAAAATAACTTAATAGAAGATGTTACCTTTAATTTGGGTAACTCCCTTTGGTTGGAACAAAAAGGATTTATTGAAAAGCCATCTGCCTAAGATAAGGGTTCTAGAAGGAATAGATGGATGTTGGGAGATAAATTGGGAAGAGTTTGGATGAGCCAACGAACTTTAGAGGTGTGAGTAATGGGTTAGAGGTGATGGCTTTTTATAAGGGGGAGGAGGGGCTCTTTATGATAGTTTGAAAATATTATTTTATTATATAATGATTTTCAGTTTCTAAAGGTTCAAAACATATTAAACTCGAATATATTATGACTCTTGTTTGAAAAAAAATCATCCAATAAAAATTGGAAAGGGTTTATATATTGTTTTTATCTTTATAATCTTATTTATTTAAATCATAAATTAATGAGGTAAACACTGCATCATTATTGTGTCATAAATAATTTTATTTATTTGATGTCTAAAATTTATAAAACAAATACCATAATGTAGGAAATAATTTTAGATTTCAATTGAATATTTATAGTCTAATAGATAACTTATATAACCTCATGTAAAATTTGATTTACTAAAATATATTTGTTTATACCATTTTTGTCATTACATTAAATTAATTAATATAAAGTGTCATTATCAGTCCTAAGTGGCTCTATGGGGTCCCAAAATCGACACAAGGATGACCATGGTTGGACATGTATCAACCAATTGTATTAGGACACATTTTAGGGTCATTCAATATTATTATAATAATATGTTTTTACCCTTATTTAATAGATTTACCCTTTAACCATGGTAAATAAAATATTTACTGAAGTAAATATTTATAGTGTATAAAAATAAAAGTTACCTATTTACACAATTTGGACCTACAGATTCCAAATATGGAATCCATTTTTTCAAATTCAAAACACGGATGTGGCAGAAATTAATTTAAAATTAATTCCCGTTGTCAAAACAAAAAGTGTGTTTTTAAGAAATAATGACTGTCAAAAGATTGACACCTGTTTATGTCCAATTTCAAAGTGAAATTACATAAAATGACCAAAATTGGATTAATTAGTAAAAATATAATCTAATTAAACTTTTAAACCAATTAAAAAGATAATCTAACCATATAAATATATTATATTAAAAGGCATTTTTGAATTAAAATTCAGTATTTACACTATTTATTTAAAAAATGAATTTTATCAAAGAAATACCAAAAACTTACCCAAAGTAAATTTTGATGTCCTGATTCTAAAGAAGAATTTTATTTTTTCAAATAGAACATATAAAAGTGACCAAAAATATATTTAAATAGGTTTCTCCATCAAAAGTTGGTAAATTGACCTTTTAAAGAATATTAGAGTGTTTATGCTTAAAATTAGAATAATTCACATTTTAAGCCCCTATCTTTTATTGGATAAATGAAAACACATTTAACAAAATGTATAATCATATTTTAGTTAGTTCTATGCATTCCCTCTAGTAGAGTGGCTATGAGTTAACAACTTTTTAAAATAATATTACATTATTATTTTTCAATATGACTCAACATTATAGGCAACGTAAGTTTTCAAAGAAACCCATGGTTGTGTATTAAGTACGCCATCCAACATCGCATCCCCTTTAAAATAAAATTAATATTTAATTCACAAATATGAAAATGTATTATTCTTTATTTACCTGTGATGTTACATCCTTTCCCCATTTTCGAAATTGTGTCCCTGCAATTTTATTCAAATATCAAATAAGTGGGTGTATTTATCCCTCATAGAATTTTGAGATTATCACGATTCCTCTTCAACAATATAGTTTTTCCACAAAAAACCTTTACCTGATGAATAACCTTATTCCTCAACAATTGCTCTCTTCGGTCAAGAATTCGGACTGGTTGTTCCTCATAACATAGATTCTCTTCAAATTGAACTACCACTAGGCTCAAAACATGAGATGGATCTGGCATATACTATCTCAACATTGAAACATGAAAAACATTGTGTACCTTGGATAAACATGGTTTTAAACCCCCTCTGTATGCAACTGATCCAACATTATTTTGGATTTCATAAGGCGAAATGAACCTCAAACTCAACGTTTCCTTCTTTCAAAAGCGCATCACACTTTTCCATTGAGAAACTTTGACAAAGACATGATCACTTCCATCAAAAGAAATATCATTCCTTCAGTTATCCACATATCTTTTATTCCTACTCTGAGTTGTTCTCATGTGATTTTGAATCAATTGAACTTTTTTCCCATCTCTTCTCCCAATTCTGGTCCCATCAGTTTCATTTCGGCTAATTCATCCCAAAAAGATGAAGTTCGATACCGCTTCCCATATAACTCATCAAATGGAGCCATCTGTATACAGAAATGAAAACTATTATTATAAGGAAATTCAACTAAAGAAATATTTTGGTCCCAACTTCCCTTGTAATCCTGTGAACAAGCATATAGCATATACTCCAAGGTCTGAATTTTTCGTTCTGACAGCCTGTCTGATTGAGGATGAAAAGTTGTATTAAAATTTAATTCAGTACCTAATGACTTATTAAGGCCTTTCCAAAAGTTAGAAGTAAACATGGGATCATGATCAGATAAAATGGAGAGAGTAACTCCAGGAAACCTAACTATCTCTTTAATGTACAATCGAGAAAGTTGATCTAGAGACAAAGTATCTTGAATAGGATGTAAATGAGCAGATTTAGTTAATCAGTCAAAAATAATTGGGATTGCATTATTACCTCGAGGTGTCTTTTGTAATCCCACAATGAAGTCCATGGATATATTTTCCCATTTCCACTCTAGCACCGGTAAATGCTGAAGCATCCCTTTCGGTAACTTCTGCTCTGCTTTAACCTATTTACAAGTCAAACACTTCACAGTAAAATCAGCAATATCTCTTTTCATTCCATCCCACCAGTAATACTCCTGATGACATCTGTACGTCTTAGTGTTTCCAAGATGAACTAAAAAAAGGAGAACTATGAGCTTCAAATAACAACTCATTCTTCAACTTTGAATCAAAAAGAACACATAATCACTTTCGAAATCTCAAAATACAATCGTTATCAATGTCAAAATTAGGCAACAAACCCTTCTAAACAAAA
This sequence comes from Viscum album, assembly GCA_963277665.1. Classification (NCBI taxonomy): domain Eukaryota; kingdom Viridiplantae; phylum Streptophyta; class Magnoliopsida; order Santalales; family Viscaceae; genus Viscum; species Viscum album. Next base: position 767,082,186 of record OY728163.1, read on the forward strand.
TCTACCTTTTTATAAAACTAATTATCTTCTTTATGTGATTACTTAATTCTGTCTAATAGAGATGATTTCACTAACACCTGAAACAAAATAGAGTAATTTCCTGTACCAACAACATCTATGCCAAATTTCATCAAATCTTTAATCAAAGGATCTTGTTCCAAACGTAATAATGTTAATGTAGAATTACTTTTTCAAATCAAAGAATCGTCTAATTTATTTTCTTTTACTAGATGGTAATGGATCGTGCAATCATAATCCTTTATTAATTCCAACCATCTTCTCTATATCATGTTCAATTTATTCGGATTGAATATATACTTCAAACTTTTGTGATAAGTATATATTTCACACTTTACTTTATACAAATGACTTCGATAAATTTTTAATTCAAAAACAAAAACAGCTAATTCCAAATCATATGTAGGGTAATTTAACTCATGAGGTTTCAATTGATGTGAAGCATAAGCATTTTCTTGATCATTCTGCATAAGGACATAGCCAAGTCCTTTCAACAAAGCATCACTGTGGATAACAAACTCACCATTTTTGGATGGCAGTTCCAAAAATTTTGCATTCACCAATCTTCTTTTAAATTCCTAAAATCAATCATCATATTCTTTTTTCTACATGAAATTAACAGTTTTTCATGTTAACAGAGTCATTGGGCTAGATAAACATGCAAAATTTTCAAAAAATCTCCATTAATAACCTTCCAAAACCAAGAAAACTATGGATCTCAGTTATATTTGTGGGTATTGGCCATTCTTCAACAACCTTTATTTTACCAGGATCAAATGTTTTCCCATTTTTTGAAACAATGTGACCAAGGAATGAAATTTATTGTAACCAAAACTCACACTTGCTGAATTTCCCAAACAGTTTATTTTCTTTTAAGGTTTATAAGACAAATATTAAATTACTTTCATGTTCCTCTTTACTTTTGGAATAAACCAAAATATAATCAATGAACAAAACCACAAAAATATCCAATAACTCAGGGAAATTTCTATTCATAAGATCCATGAATACAATAGGTGAATTGGTTAACCCAAAATTCATAACTACAAATTCATAATGGCCATATCTAGTACGAAACACAGATTTAAGAATTTCAGTTTCCATTACTTTCAACTGATGGTACCCCAACTTCAAATCAATCTTCGAAAAATACTGAGCTCCCTGGAGATGATCAAACAAATCATCGATATGAGGAAAATGATACTTTTTCTTAAAAGTGATGTTATTCAATGCTCTATAATCAATGAAAAGTCTAATTTAACCATCTTTCTTTTTAACAAAAAAGACATGAGCACCCCATGCCGATGTGCTAGGTGAAATTAAACCTTAGTCTAATAACTCCTACAATTGATTCTTTAACTCTAAAAGTTAAATTTGATCCATTCGATAAGGGGATTTTGAAATTGGATTAGAATCAGGAACTAAGTCAACAATAAATTCCACTTCTCGATTAGGTATAACACCTGAAAACTCATCAAGAAAAACATCAAGGTACTCATTTTCCATTGTCGCATTATTAATCTGAATAGTTCCTTTATTTTCAAAAATATGTGAATGTTAACATTCATTTCTATCTTTTACTAGTTTCTCAGCCTCTTGATATGTTATCAAAAGTAAGGGTTCATTCCTTTACACAAACTGAAAATCTTTCTGAAAAGAAACCTCTTTCGCTCTACAGTCAATCTTAGCATGATAAACAGAAATCCAATCCATACCCAAAATAACATCAAACTCTACTAGAGGAAATACAATAAGGTTTATAGGTTGATTAATTTATCACACAAGGATAGGAAGGTTCTTATAATTTCTTTTTTCTCAACATTTCCCCTTAGTGTTTTTACCATATGTTCAGGATTAATATCTTGAGGTGGAATTCCCAATTTACTAGAAAACAAATCAAAAATTAACGAATTTGTAGACCCTGAATAAAACAATACATTGGAATAATCTGACCGAACAAAATGTGTACCTAACACAACTTTATTTGATGGCCCAACATCTGCTGAATTAGTTGAAAAGGATTTCACCACCCCTTTCCGCTTGTAGTCTGGCTGCTTTCCCTCAGTTGATTTCTTCATTGGACACTCCGTTGTATAATGACCCATTTTATTGCACATAAATACTTTTACTGACTGTAAATCAAATTTTTTCTTACCATTAACCTAATCTATTTCAGTGCAATTATGAGCATTATGTCCCATTTTACCACATCATTGGAACTTACCATAATTGAAAAGACATTCCACAACATGCTTTTTACCACAATTTTCACAAAATGTAAACTTAAGTTTCTTACCTTCATAACTTTTTGAAGTGTTTTTCCATTTCGTCTGCCACCTCGACCTATTATTCAGTTATTTGTTAAAGAACACCTGATCATTGGAAAACTCAATTTCTGCCTTCTCCGCACATCGAAAATGTTTTTCATAACATTTGAACTCATGATAAGCTAAATCTCTTCAATACATTGGATTTAATCCCGAGTAAAAAACTGTTGATTTTACTATCAAGATCTCATATGAAATTTAGTGAATACCTTTCCAGTCGAGTGAATTTTACTTCATAAGCAGCCACATAGTCATCCTCCTACCACAATTCTAGGAATTGTTCTTCCATCCTAAGACGAATCACCTTAGGAAAGTATTTCTCAATAAACATACCTTTGAATTCATCCTAATCAAGAGCATAAATATCCTCACTATACCTGATATTTTTCACCATCAACCACCACTAATCGACTTCACCTTCAAAACAGTAAACATAAAGACTAGCCTTTTGATGTTTTGAACACCCCATGACATCAAAAAACTTTTTCAGTTCTTTAATCCACCCTTTAGCTTGCACAGGGTTAGATGATCCTCTGAATGATGGTGGATGTTGACTCATTAAATGATCCACTATTAAAATGTTACTATGTGGTTGATCTGGATGATCTCATGCGTGGATACCACCACCATTTAAATCCTAAGTCAATTGTTCCATCATTACAATAAACTATTCAGTTCCAATCTTGACCATCTCAAGTTGATGATTTGGAAGGTTGTCTTCCTTTTGATGTTGTCCCATTATATCTTCCATGTTTCTTCTGCGGAAAACCATTCTAAAAATAAAAATATCTTTGGCAAAGCAACATGGTAATCTGTAAATGCTACATCATTTCAATGTTACCATAAATTAATTTATGGACATTAATTTTACAATATTATAACTCTTAAAGTTATCTAAAATGACCTCTAATACCAATAATAAGGACCTTGCCTTAAACATTACATAATCTTGAATTAAGTTAATAATTCACATTGAGGATATTTTTGGGTTTTGAGTTTTATAGAATTAGGCCATAACTATTACATTACATCTCAAAAATTACAAAGTAGACACTTCTACTGAATTTTTATTTTTTCATTTAATAAAACTCTTCAAAAAAAGATTCATGTCTAGTTCCTTGTTTTAGACGTCATGACTTTTCCTTGATCCCATCCTTGACAGTATTCATATTTATCTCTTGTGAAAAACATTTAAAAAACTGGGATAAGCATAAAAATCTCAGTAAGGATTATAAAACAAAGAAAGAAAGCATTAGTTCATCAATACATACATAACATAGGTTCCTTAAGATACCTTATTAAATCATAATATTTATGAATAACACATAGTAATCACAAATCATAAATGTTACTTGTGGAATCCATAACATACTTACATTGTAGAATTCACAGCTACGTAGGAAATTACATTTGGAATACCCATCATAGTATATTCCCTAAATCTCTTAGGATAAACATTCACATTTACCTCTGTTACGTTACCTAATGCATTGGAGAGCTATATCAGGCTCACCCTCACTAGGTTTATCACGGAACTAGTCATATACGTAAACAATGCCTAAGAACCATAACATATTCATAACACATAAAACAATATAAATGAAAGATGACATTTCTAAATTTCAATAACATTATATTATTTAAATATATTGACATAACTAATCCATTATCAGAACCATTTTCAATACCAAAATACTTAAAAGAGTATATGGTATTTATTTTCCTTTTAAAAACATTACGGCTTGTTAAGGAAACCAAATATCAAATAATACTCGTGGTGGAAGAAAAGGTCATTGTCACCGCTTATGTTAAAAGAAACATTATTTTTGTCGTTTAGTAAAACACCTCATAGGAAAATATTCCCATTGAATTAAATGAAAGTTAAATCTGTTTATACTCCATATAAAATAATGTTGTGTATAAAACAAAATATTCCCCAATGAAAGGATATTGAGACGAAGTCCCTTACAAAGATAAATTTGTAGATAAAATAGATCCATTATGTGTATTCACTATAATTAAACATAAATAGAGTATAAATACAATATATGATATCAAAAGATAATTCAAACATAATCATAGCCTCACATAATCCTGAAGTAAAAGTTTAACCCAAAGAATGGAATTTGGGTTACGAAGTTCCCTTACCTCAGGTCCGACTTAACCCATTCGTTCTTTAATCTCTTGAATAATAACCTAAATTTAATTTATTGTTTCTTAAGAACATTTTTCAAGTTTATTATTTCTATTGTATCACTTATTACCATGTTATAAACATTATGTAATCATTTTTGTTAATAATGGTTGTTTTGTCGATATTTGGTACTTGAGTAAAAAATGATCTTCTTATAATTACAAGTTGTTCATGCGGTCAAAATTTCATTATATCAAGAATGATATTCATGATTTAGATATCATATATATCATATATATATATATAGTATATATATGTATTTATAATATTACATAACATTTGGAGATAATAAAGGAAATGCACCGTTCATGGAGACGGTAAGATGTACACACGTATGAATGATACTTTCATTTCTATTTCATATTTTAATGGAATGATAAATTAATGATACATAGGTATAATATGATTATAGTATAACATCATATATATAATTTCATAAACTCTATCCTTTATACGCCCCACATATGACATGAACGAGTCATATCACTTTGAGGGGCCGGTGGTCCGCAATTCCTCAAATGAAATTATCGCATTTACCTATTATGGAAACCATAAAGGTATGATATAAATGAAAAAAATAGAAGAATGGAGATAATATAAATATAATATATATCACATATAATAACATTTCCATCATAATGGCCACCATAAGAGGTGGTACGACAAGTTTGAACAATCATCATTTTGTTGGGCAGTAGTTTCTACCCATAGAAACAATATGTTCTTTACCCATTAGATGGAAGTGTGTGTATGTATAGATAGATTTATTATCATAAAAACCAACTAGTATATTGATTATATTGTTTTTGTTATAAAATAAAGAATTAAAAAAAATTAGGTGGTTGGACAAGTAAAAAAAAGAAAATAATTTAAGAGAATATGTTACCTTTAATTCAGGTAACTCCCTTTGGTTTGAACCAAAAGTATTTCTTGAAGTGCCTTCTGCCTAATGTAAGGATTCTAGGAATAATACATGGATTTAGGGAAATTAATTGGCCAGATTTTGGATGATCCAAGAGGATTTAGAGGTGTGAGTAATGGGTTATATGTGATGGTTATTTATAAGGGGGAGGAGGGGCTCTTTAAGAAAGTTTGAAAATATTATTTTATTATATAATTATCATCGGTTTCTAAAGGTCCAAAAATTATTAAATTATAATATAATATGACTCTTGTCTGAAATAAAATAATCCATTAATAATTGTACAGTTTTTGGTTATTTTTTTGATCTATATAATCTTATTTATTTAAATCATTCATTAATGAGGTAAACACTGCATCATTATTGTGTCATAAATAATTTTATTTATTTGATGTCTAAAAATTATAATCAGAATAACTTGATATAGGAAATATTTTTATATTCAAAATTAATATTTATAGTCGAATATATAACTTTTATAACCCCATTTAAAAATTGCCTTACTAAAAGATACATGCTTATGTCATTTTTGTCATTACTTTAAATTAATTAATATAAAGTGTCATTATCACACCTAAGTAGCTATATGGGGTCCCAAAATCAACCCAAGGACGATCATGAATGGAAATGTATCAACCAATAGGATTAGGACACATGTTAGTAAAATTTAATATTTTTATAATAATATTTCTTTACCCTTATTGACCAGATTTACCCTTTAACCACGGTAAATAAAATATTTTCTGAAATAAATATTTTTAATGTATAAAAATAAAAGTTACTTATTTAAAAAAAATTGGACTTCTGATTCCAAATATGGAATCCATTTTTACAAATTCAAATCATGTGAGTGGTAGAAATTAATTTAATATTAATTCCTGTTGTCAAAACAAAAATTGTGTTTTTATGAAATAATAATTGTCAAATGATTGACACTTGTTTATGTCCAATTTCAAAGTGAAATTACTGAATACGAACAAAATCGGATTAATTGGTAAAAATTTAATATAATTACACTTTTAAATAAATTGAAATGTAATATTACCATATAAATAAATAATATTAAAATGTAGTTTTGAATTAAAATATAGTATTTTCACTATTTATTCAAAAAATAAATTTAATCAGAAAAATACCAAAAAAAATCCCATTGTAAATTTTGATGTCCCTATTCTAAAGAAGAGTTTTATTTTGTCAAATAAAATATATAAAAGTAACAAATACTATATTTAAAGAGGCTTCGGCATTAAATGGCAGTAAATCGACCTATTATAGAATATTAGAGTATTTATGCATAAAATTAGATTAATTGACATTTTAAGCTTCTAACCTTTATTGGATAAATGAAAAAACATTCAACAAAATATATAATCATATTTGAATTATTTATATTCATTCCATCCAATACAATGGCTATAAGTTAACTACTATTTAAAACAATATTATATTATTATTTTTCAATATGACTCAACATTGTGTGCAACTTAAGTTTTCAAAGCAACTCGATATTGTGTATCGGGTATTCCATCTAACATAGCATCCCCTTTAAAGTAAAATTAATATTTAATTCATAAATATGAAAATTCATTATTCTTTATGTACCTGGGATGATACAGTAATTATAATTTAATCCTATAAAAAATATTTAATTTTTATCTATAATTTTTTTAATATCATAACTGATTAAAATTATTTTTATTTTAATATTTTTAAAATAATTTATTTTATTTTTATATTAATTAATTAAATATTGTGTTGGTGTTGCATAAGAATTTAAGGTAATTATATAATTACTAATAATTATAAATAATTTCTCATCATAAAAATAATTTCATTATGGTAAAAATATACATTAAAATTCATTCAATATATTAAAAAGTAAGAGAGAGACATTTTGTAACTTTATTTTCTTTAAATAATATATATGTCATTTTCATGAAACAAAATTCCATTAAAAAAATATATTTTGAGCCTAATTTGATAACGGTCGAATCAAATTTATCCAATAAGATTTAGAATGAAAAACTATGGCCTAATCACATTGTTTTAACCAAGATTAACCCGATTTACAATTTATTGAGGTGATAAATTTCACCCCGAATACTATTCATAATGCCTAAAAATAAAATGGAACTATTAAATTATTTTTTACCATCCTAATTAAAAAATTGGAATCCATTTTATTAAATTAAATTTTTATAAGTAGTAGAAATTATTTTTGAAATAAGCCCGTAATAGATGATGAAACTATTTAAAAAAAATTAATTGTAAAACTAGATTTATTCTTATCCCATGCCGGGAAAAATATTATATAAATTCTGAAACATTTTATTGAATATATAATATCTTTATTTTGTTTAAATAATTCCTAAATGCTGTCTAATATAATTTAATAAGATAAAAATACATTCCATGCAAACAAAATATTTTTAGAAAAATATCTCTCTTACGTTCAAGGGATTTTTACTTTCATTTATAATTAATTAGAAACCAAGGAATTCATTTTATTCATTTGTAAACCATAAGTTTTTTCATAATTTAGTAAGTAATATTCATACCAACCTATCCAATATCATGGAGATAACTATTACATAATAATATTTTAATAATATATATGATTTTTTTGAACTTGGTGTTTTTTTAAAAACAATTTATCAAAAAAATAAAATTTATTTAAAGAAAACAGTTTCATAAAATCATATGGAGTTATAAAACCACATTAAAATTTATTAGTTTTGAAAAAACAATGACAATATTTTTGATGAATATGATCTTTTCTAAAAACCCAATTAAAGAAACACTTTAAATATGTTCAAAAATCTAAACACTAATAAAACCATATTGAAATTAATTTTAAAAAATCTCTTTAAAAACCAACATGAAACAATAATAACTTTATAAAAAACATTCTAAGAAACAAAAAATTATACATTTCAATACATTATAAGGATTCACACATTTTTTTGAAGCTCTCTGTCATAAAATCCACTTAAATAAGGGTCTTTAAATCTTCTACCAAAAAAATATATGAACATTTTCATAAAACATTCTAGAAAATCCTTTTAAAACCCAGTATAAAATAAAAAAACATTTGTAAAATAAATCCTATTAAAATTATTCTATTATTTTAGAACTTCTTTATCATCAAACCATGGATCATCAACTAACATCTCATAAATACACACAGCCACCAATTAGCAACACAATATGCACTAATAATATCATATTAATGAAAATATAATGAAATTTATTTTTAATTAATTATCAGTCAACTAGTTTAAGGTGAAGACCAATTAATTTATATAGAAAAAAATAACCATTTTAAATTATTTCTAAAAGGTAACACATTATGTGAGAATTATTTTAAAACCATATTTTATTTCACTATGTTCTAGGGCTGTGAATATTATTGAAAATATACATTTAAAAATCAACAATGATAAATTTATGAAGAATTTATACAACCAAAATTCAATATATCATTACTAATAAATGCTTCTATAAAAAATTAACAATTAAATAAAATGTTTCAATAATATTTAAAACATTATAATAGACTATTCCTATTAACACATCGCAAATTTATTTTTTATACAATATAATTAAAAACTTACATACATTAAAGTTAATACTAATGATATTCCATTTTTATGGTTTTAAATTTAAAAAATAGTTAAAGGTTTTGCATGATTTTATGACCTACTATTCAATAAATTTAATATTTTTAAAACAAAACATTACTACAAGCTATTATATTTATCTTATTACAATTTTTCTTTCTCTCTATTCATTATACTACACATGATTCACTAATTATGAATATAACATGAAATAAAAAAGGCCAACACTTATTTTTAATTTATCAATAAATTTACCAAGGTAGTAATGACTCAAAATTATTTTATTCTCTTGGTTTAATCATATTCAACATCTTCAAAATTTTCAAATAAAAAAATTGAATAGAAACATAGAATATCATAATAATACTAAATAATTAGTCTAAACAAAATAAATTCAAACATACGTGAAGGTTTATTATGGTACTAACATGGAAAACGTATCTTAGAATCGGAATCAATAAACATGAAATTATTTATTTAACCACTGATTCTAAAGATATTACCATTTTATTAAAATCATATAATTTCAACTTTCAAGTGATGAATAAAAACTAATCAGATTCATTACATGTTTATGATTAGTTCTATAATAATTTAATGTTTCTTTTAGAAATAAAACACATGGGATGCATCAAAACATATCAATAAAATCAAAAATCAACCAAATATAATTAGATAGAATAAAAACGACACAGATCCAGAGCATATTTACCATCTTCTGGAAACCATTTCTTAGAAAATCTGAACTTCAAAAAAATAACAATTACCCATTTCTGCAAACCGAGTTATCATGTTTTTATCTACCAAATTGTGACCAAATATTACATGAATGATGTAATCATAATGGGAGGTCTCTATACTAATTCATGATGAACAACTCATATTGGTTAAACCCATGATGATGAGGATGCAACAAACCTAAAAGTGTTTTATGACACTTTTTGTATCAGAATCACCATGATAACTTGATGTTTAGTATAAAGAGGTTAGATATGTCTTTTATGAAATACATTTCAAGTCAAAAAACATACTATATAGTTACTAAAATCCCAAATGAAAGACTGAAATAAACAAATACCATTTATAACATCCCATCCCTAACCCATTATCTTGGGAACGGGTATAGGTTCTACTAACTTTATGTGGTGTACCTAGGACATCAATGGAGGGATATAAATTTCAAGGGTATTTATAATCATCAGGGGATTAATTAACCATAGATAAAATGACCTTTAATAGTGAACCCAAAAAAATTATATACATATGATGCAAGAATCAGTATAAGACAGAACTCCAAATAATGAAACCGAAAATAAGAAATAGAGTTCAGTAGCTAGTAGTAAAAAATGACTAAAATAAGATAGACTATAAGAAATAAAAAAAGTTTTAAAAATGGTACTACCTAGAGATCCACATAATAGTGACCACCAAGCTCTATTATCCAATACTAAATACCACAACAATCCCCACGCCTTTATAGAAAATTAAGAGATCTATATTTATCTATATCATGTAAAAAATGACTGCATATGCACAAAGGGGTATATATAGGGGTGAGTAAAAAAACTAGAAGGAACTACACTAAAATCTTCCCAGACATTCCATTGATAAAATAACAATTTAGTATAATTTAAATAAACTATTTCGAAAATATAAAAATAATTTTAATGATATTTTCATAAAAGAGAATCAAGTGGCATATTAAACAATTTATAATCATAAGCACCGTTTAATATGTTTTCCAAAATCAAATGGGATAACATAAAAGGTAGTTTAATAATTTAAATAAAATAATTTTAAGAATAATAAATAGTTTACCCATTAAATCCACTTGGAATATCCATTCCACACACACATACACACATTCATGCATTGAACTATAAGCACTCCTAACTCATTAATAGAATCATATCCAACGAGTCATGTTGTCACTTGGTTGTGAATCCAGGGTAAACTTATCTAGAATTGACACCTTGTATGAATCCAATATGTAATCTTCCAATTAAATAAGATCTCACATGATTTCAGTGTATTCCATTCTCCCACACCTATTCATTTCTTAAAAATCTATAATTTTTTAAAAAATATTTAATCGAACATCTTTCATGTGTGAAACCAAAATAAAAAATTAAAGTAATGAATAAAAGAAGTATTTTTCCAAACAATTTCAATATCCAATATCTCCCACTCATAAACTAAAATACGTTTTCAAAAAATAAAGCATTCAAATTTTATTTTTCAAATCCATGTAAATCATTTAATAAAGTATAATCCTTTATGTTCTTGAACAAGTGGAGAGTGAGAGAATATACTTACCTGAAATCAAATAACCAATATAAAATCACATCATGATCTGTTAGATCTGGTATCTCCATATAAGTAATTCAATGGATTATAAATTATATAATAAAAAATCTGTAAACCATATAACTAGGCATGGAAACCCAATCTAGAGTTCTTCTTTTGAGAAAATTATAGAATCATGGAGAGAGAGGAAGAACGAGCCTCCTACCTTTAATTTCCAAGATCCAACACTCTTGGATATATTTAAATCAAGAACAATAATGAATAAGATCTTGAAAAACACATACTTTAGGGCCAAGGTTCAGGATCCTAGGCTATAGGTTGAATAATATGGGTTTTTGGGGAAAATACACATTCTTAATTAAATTATCACATTTAGTTTTTCACATCGCATGGTTAGTTAAAACGGTTTGGAAAACCATACACAAACCATGTGAATCATCTTTTTCAAGATAATTTCAATGTCACATAGTTTGGCCTAACCATACAAAAACCATGCACCTTCCAAGAAAACTCCTCCAACTCATGTATGGTTTATTAGGGAATCCACACAGTTTCCCCTGCCGTTCAAAAAACAATACACCTTCCAAAACCTTTGTAAAATACTCTAAAACATCAAAATACTTCCTGAGGCCTAACCTAACCACACCAAATATTAACATATGTTTTGAAACCCCAAATACCACAAACTTGGGGTGCTAAAAAATCAATTTTAATTGAACTATGTGTGCCAAATGTTTGAAATAAATTTCAAATGAACTTAATAAATGATTTATATGATTTCAAAATGTGTTTTAGTAATTTAATGTAAATAATTATATTTATTTAATTTGTACTTGTAATTTCAAGTGACACATTAAATTCCATTCCTTGATAGAGTGTTTAATTATTAGTTTTGAATAAAAATATGATATTTTTAAAATGCATTTTGATATATTTGGGGGTTTTATATATATACATGGGTGTGAATATATATTTGTGTATGTGTGTGTGTGTAGATTCACCTGAGAATATCTAAAAATATTAAGCAAGATATATATAAATGTTTTTTGTGAGAATTAATATGAGTATAGTGATAAAAAACATTCAAATTTATTCTTAACAGTTGAGTTCAGTTTCAAAATGAATCTCAAAGGGAAATTTTAATGGTGTGTTCTAAAACATAATTGAAAGGAATGATTGGAATTTTTTTAGATAAATCTAATAAATATGGTTTATTATTATTAGTTTTGTTGTCTTTTAAATTTTCCTTGTCTCAATGATGTTATTTCTAAGAAACTAGGATCCCTAGACCAAATCAAATCTATGTGTGGAATCCTAATATCACCCCTCTTGTAATGATCCTGAAAAACTTAAAACCCTCTCAATAACCTCTACCCTCGCAAGCACCTTGAGATACATCAAAAAACATAAATAGGGTAACCTAGAACTATATTTCTAGATTTAAAGAAACCTTGTAATTCCTTTCCTTGGAATCCTTATCTGGAAATTGGTTCGAAGCATAATGGTGAAGGGTCCTGAAATGAATCCTAAACATCAACATGTCAGAACTCCCCTATTAAAGGGAAAACAACACCTGACAACTACCCATATTTCTAGTCAATGAAATAAACTATGATTGAAACCAGTCTCATAACATCTCCCATGGGACTACCGACTCCTCACAATCCTTGAGGAATAAGAACCACCAATTCCTCACCCCCTCCACGTAGCATCATCACCACCAATGAAACCCAATGATCCTTCCTATAACAGATTTAAATAAAGGATATCTCCATATACTCCAACTATTTCTCTATCACTGATTTCAGAAAGGATCCCTCATAATTCCTAATTATCTATAATTGAAACTCTCACAATGTTCTCTTTCAAGTGTTATCCTCGTCGACCTCTCGTCTGCAGTGATCTACTAACACATACTAATAAGTATCTTCAATGTGAACTAGATAAGGATGTTAACCTAAATCCATGCCTGCTATAAAAATTGTTATAGACTTTTAAACCTAGTATATATAAAATTTAATATGTATTTAAATTTTAAATGTTTAACCTACTGCCATGGTCTACCATTTTAAATAATGGCACAAAAATAAATGATGTATGATCATTTACTAGGTATACACCACACAAATGGTATCTCATCACATAGTAGGTTCAATAAACGCAAAGGTTCATGCATCAAATCATGGTGGAGGGATAAATACCCATGTCTCAGTCTCTATCACTTATTTAAATTATTTACTAAAAATATATTACATTGTTTCCCTACTAACCCATTAAGTCTTCACATGTGCCTACCTCTTAAAATCATCTTCTACCTTAACCTAAACCTTTAATAACACTCTGTCACAACCCCTCATGGTCTGTCAATGAGATAATGGAGATAATGATGCCTGAATCCTACCTCCAATAGTCCACAAGTTAGTGACAATCACTGAGGGTTTATCACAGACATATATGGGAGGTATTACCCTCTAATAAAAACATGAGGAAATAAGGATAAGATAATTCCACCATACAACTCCTACTCATAACAAAATTAAAAGTTCCAAAATACATGAATGTAATGTCATACGAGTATAATAACTACAAAACAATACTACAAGTACCAAAATCCAATCCTCAACCATGACAAAAAAGGTTAAATAGCTCTCAAACCACCCATGAGATGGTTAATTCCACCCCTACAACCAAATAACTCCTACTGACCTAAAAATGGTTAATACAATCATAGGGTGAGCATTACATGTATACATAGTAGGATTTTCCCTAGATCCTCTCATGTATATGATAAATAATGCATTCTAAATCTCAATGAGTAATATGTGAAGCTAATTCATCACCTAACTATATATACTATTTTCCCATCTTCACCATGGATATCTCTAACCAAATATCACATACAAGTTAACATATAATATAATATCAAAATTAGTTACCTCACTTCTAATTATCCACTAGTCTTTCACTGTTCCACAACATGTATTGATCTATATCTATCCAAAAGTAATCCAATACAGAGATTCCTAGGAGAATGTATCATAACATGCATCATGTGGATCACATCATCTCACTATCGCATTCTATTTATCCCCTGAATCACACAATCTCATCATCCCATTCCACATCTCTATATAGTAACCATGTAGTTTCCAGGAGCCACCAGAGCATGTATGTCATGTATTATACCTCAATCCGTCACAACCCAGACATGTCATACCTATAATAATCAATAAGATAATATATCAGTAGATACATGTGTTTGAAATAACCATAAGCCATTACATCCATATACACACATATATGTTAAGGGTAGCCATCATGAATACTAGTATATAATACTACTAAGAGAATAGAATAGGGTCAAATGGGGTAGTCATCCATATATTCCTCAACAACATGGATATTAAAGAAAACTTCCTCCCAAATTCCATCGGGTGTCAATCGCCCTACCGACATGAGTGTGGTAGCATATGAAATCACAAAACATATGAGATATATTATAGTTCATAACACACTATTTTCATTATCCTAGTCTTAGAATCCACTCAATCTATCATATCTTGGCCACCCAGATGCCACCACTAAGAACAAGATATCATATAAGAAAACAAGCATTCAATGAGCTTCATTTAATTAATTCTTTCCTTTTAACATTTCACTTCAAATTAATTAATTCATTACCTATTAATTAACAATATTAATTTCACATTTCATTGACCACAATGTGAATTTCATTCACTCTAGTCCTAATACAATAGATTCCATTATTCCACAAGGATATAAAAATTAGTATTCCATCCAAGTACCATCCAATTGGATAAAAAATTTATTTATCATTGTCATTCCAAAATTCCAGGTACTCTCGGAAACATCCTCAGATAAAAAAAGAGATGTATAAATCAAGACAAAAATTTATCTAAAATAGTTGAAAGAGGAACACAGGTAAATAAGTAACCTTTCCTGCTATAATTTTAAGCATTAAATTATCAATAAAGTATATAGTTTCAATCATAATAATGTGAAATCCAATATTTAACCCATTCCATCAATCTCAGTGATATCCCCAACACCAATATGAATTCATCCAACCATAACCAACATCAAATTTTTCCACAAACCTTGGCCTCCTTGTCCATATATTTATAAACCCTCAAACATCCTAGGCTCACATAATGTCACATAAGAAGGCTCATATCAGATAAACACACATGGTACCTAGGAAACAAAAAATACAGTCAACATGGCATCTAGGCCATAAAAACCATGGAATCAAGCCTTTATAATAAAACATAAATTCTAAACACCAAACATTTATCTTTTTCAAATAACCGGTTACTTTCCATCTAGAATAAATTGAATCATTTAACACATATTACAACCATTGGTAACCTAAGGCGTCGACTATTAAAAGATATAAATTATTCAAACATGATCTCAAGAATAACATCCAATTTCAAAAATAATAAGAGTAAAAAATCCATTAACATGCATCTTTATTATTATCAACATCATGAATGTGCAGATTCATTTTCTTTATCCAATTCCATTAACATGTGGAATAAAAATTGCAATTAAACATGTATAATACATCCTTTTATTTCCATTAAATTATTAGAATCAATATATTTAATAAACATTACTCTTTAATTATTAAAGAATCAACATTACCCACTTTAATTCTTATCCATTTACATCCAACTAATACGATAATCCCATTAATAACAAACATTATAATTAAGGAATAAATATAGAGAGCACCATAACTAGTAAAAAAGATGAAAATTGTTATCACTATGAAAAAACATGTGATATATACAACTAGAAACTATTTATTTCCATTAATTTCGTTTATAATTTATTATGACTAATTCCCAAATCACCCAAAAATATAAATCATGATTACTTTACAGTTTATCATAAAATAAAAAATATAAGTAATGAATCCCCCACATCAAGGCTTCCAACATTGTATGATTGATAATATAACAACAACAAATAAATATAATCACCTATCCCACAAAGAAACTCCAAACCTCTAAGAACACTCGGCCATATCTATTCCCAAAAACAACAAAATAAATCCATAAGAACAAAGAAGATCAACTATCATAGGATTATAAGAAATAACTAGAGGAAACAAGATCGATCCTAGAAGAAACCACAAGATAAAGAAGAAAAACGCACCTCATATCACCACATATCGAACATATTTATACATGGATCAATCCATTTTGAAAGAGATTCAAAACGAAATGAAGAATCACTTTTATACTCCTAGATTTGGGAGATAATTGGAGGGTTTGAAGAAATTCTAGGGTTTAAGAGGTTTTATAGGTATCCTAATAGAAAGACTTGCATGGCATGAATAATTCATTCAAGTCATGAATGTACCAAGTTTATTTCCTTTCAAAAAACACGTCACCAAGATATAATAATCCTAGGGTTAGTTAAAATCAGGAAAAAATGTTCATATCATGAGTTTTTTTAGATAGATTCACTAAATTTGACCACACATCCCATCAAATCATGAACTAATAGTACATTTCGTGATTCACAATCCCATGAACTTATTTTATCAGGATTCGAATTTCTATTTGGTATGTAAACTAGACTCCCATATTGATAACTATAGTTCACATCATGAAATTATACTGATTTTATATTCCCACTCACAAACTCCACCAATCCAACTATAGGATTTATCCAAGAACCACAGACCTTAGAACACATAAAGGAATATGACAAAGGGGTTTGGACCTTTATAATAATTTTCATTAAATTCATTATATAATTCAGTAACTCTAAAAATATTATTGCTCAGTCTATCAATTCTATCAATAAATTTATCAATAGTTGTTTTTACCAAAATCATAATCATTATCAAAACATCCAAAAATAATAATCATTAACCTCAGTCAATAATTTCATAAATCACAATTAAGTTTTTTCCTTTTCATTTCAAGATTCTTCACTAGAAATAAATTCTTCAGCACATCTCCAACATTTAGTTAAAGCCTTTTTATTTTTCTTTATATACTTCTTATCCTTAGTATCATTTTTTAATTTATGGTAGTTAATATTGATATATTATTTATTTCTCACTCAAAACAAATAGCATCTGATGCATTGCAATTAATGATAGTATTACCTATCCTTTAACCTTTTTATTAACCTTATGAGGGTCCCTTATGGATAAATTTTTAAATCCTTTAATTTTCAATCTTTTATAAACTCCAGTAACAATATGAGCTATATATTCTTTGTAACTATCATTAATATCAAACTAAGAAGAGTTTTAGGAAACAACATTAACATCTATGAAAGATACACTATTCCTCTTTATAGTCTATTATTCACCTTTATTCTTCAATTACAATTGATATTGAAGTAATGAACTGATGATTTCATCAAGATTATATTCCATTAATTTATTTCATTCAATAATTGAAACCTTATTAGAATGTAACCTATTTAGAAAATCTCAATCGACTCTTTCAATACGTTCCGAGTTTTCTAATGTTTATCTAAGAGAATTCATTCCATTGAAAATACTACTGAACCTATGAAAAGTATTGTTAACTATTTCATCTTCACCCATTTTGAAATATTGATATTTATCTCAAATAATTCCACGATTTTTTCTAATCAACTTATCCGATCAAAGGTAAGTAACTTGAAAAATTATATATATTTTATGAGGAGTCATAAAAGAAGAAAACTGATTAAAATCACTCCTATTAATATCAGAATAAATAATATTAATCAATTTATAATTTAAAACATATTTATCATCATCACTTCCTATAAGAGAATCAGAGTCATAATTAGGTAATTTACAAGGTTTTATTATAGTTTTCTAATGATGAATAATTATATTATTAAGATGGGATACCATTTATATTTTCTATTATCCATATTATAAACCATTAAAGTGAGGTGGTTTATAAGGAATACATCAATCATTTAAACTATAACTTTCCTTCTTAAATATATTGTATTTAGATTGTGCGGTCTAGGAAAAGGATCCCACATAAAATATAAAATAATAAAATTCAATATTTTTATACAAGGTAGATCTATGATACAAATGTTAGGTCCTGATGGATTATATAGTTAATGGTGTTTAGGGGGAGGTAAATAGAACAACTTAAATTTAATATCAAATAGTTTAGTAAAGTTAATTAATCATAGTTAAACATGTAAGTGTAAAACAAGGGGAGGTAAAAATAAAAGAGAAGTCATAGGAAAATTTTTATATTAATTTGGATAAAAAATGATCCTACATCTACTCTTCACACATATCTACTCCTTGAGAGATATGGTATTCATAATACATAACTTTTTAAGGGGAGTCACAACCTGATTACAAGATACCATATCTAGTAGAGCAACAACCACACATAAAAAATTGACTTTTAAAGTGGGAGTAAGAAACTAAATTGGATTTTAAAGGGGAGACACAATCCAATTACAACACATAAATTTTGTGGTGTTATAACTAAATATGACAACTAATTTTGTAAGGGATAACCATAAACTAGAAATAGTTTATGAATAGGTGAATAGAATATAATGAATTAATTATTTACTTGAAGATCCAATCATGGTAGTTGATGTAGCATAATAGAATAATTGCAACTACTCTTTGAGTAATGGAATTTTTTATATCTCCAAGGAAGTAGTGATTATAAAATTTAGTTATTCCTTGAGATTCAACAAAAAAATTCAAAAAAATGTTCACATAGCACCACATCACATTGTTATAGATAATACCAATGAACACCACTATAAATTAGTATATCACAATTATCACACTTTTAAATTTTAATTAGCTTCTATTCATTTAAATTAAATAATAATTATCACCATGATTATCATAATCCATCTCCCATAATAATCTTTTGAATCATAAATGACTAATTTTTTGTTGGTCAATTACCTATAATATCGTTGAATATGTTTAAAATATGTACCATAATAATTGATCTTAATATACCCTGAATGTTAACTATTATGGATAAGGGATTTAATAGTTCTTGAAATAGCCTTTATTAGTCATAAAAAATGACGATTTTGTCATAATATTTAAAAACAAGCATCATTTATCAGTTCTAAAAATATCACTGATAAAGGGGCCCTTCATCAACACTAAAATAGCACTGATAAAGGGTATCCTTTATTAGAAATATTTTATAAATGATTAATAGGAACATTAATCAATGTTATTTTTAATTCTGGTAAAGTTCCAATTTATCAACATGTTTTTAGTGCTGATGAAGTTCCATTTTATCATTATGAGAAATAACACTAATAAAATCGATGCTACAATAGTTTGAAGCTAAAATTACAGTACACAGAAGAAAAAAATACAAAATTTAATTGAAATTAAATTTACATAAAAAACAACAAAAAAACAATATTACATATATTTCAAACATTGGTTTATACAATTAAATTGGTATGTACAATTTATCACAAAAATCAAAAAATTCAGAATCAATGTTTGGTTGACTCTCTCCCTCAAACCCCTTTAAAAATAATTTCTAAAAAAACACCCTACCTTGAAAAAAAGAGGGAACCTATATAAAAAAATAATTCTTATATTATAAATATTATAAAGAAAAAAATTAAACATAAATATGAATCAATACATTAATAAAATGTCATTTTTAAACTAAAACCATACACTTTAAGCCATACTGGGCACACAGTGTGTCATATTAATGTTTATTTAATTTATATATATAAAAAATTATTTATAGTTCATTTTCCTAATGTAAAAAATAAAATTTGAATGCATTTTATCAGTTTTAATTATGTGAAATGTGTTTTGAACTATTATGACAATTTTAAAATAAAAACATACACTTGAAATCAGACAAGGAACACTGTATGTCATATTATTGTGTGGTTGATTCCTATACATCACAAATAATTTATCGATAATTTTCCTAATGTATCAAGATAATAAAAGTGAATTTTATAAATTTTAATTATGTGACTTGTGTTTTAAACTAAAAGGTAAATTTTAAATAAATATGACCACTTTGAGTCATACATGTCACATCATGTGTCAGATTGAAGTGAATTTTATTCCTAGAAATCAAAAATTACTTATGGATCATTTTTATAAAGTATAAATAAAAATATAGGGTGTTTTCTAAATCATTAGTGAGTGACACATGTTTTTAACTAAAATGTCATTTTAAACTGAATGTGTGCACTTTGACTCACACCCATCATACAATGTGTCATATTGATGTGTGATTGATTCTTATACCTTAAAAATGACTTATGGATAATTTTACTAAAGTATTAAGATAATATGGGTGTGTTTTATTTCTTTTCAATGAATGACCCGTATTTTTAACTAAAATTTCATTTTTAAATTTAAAACACACATTTTGAGTCATACCTCTAACACCTAGTATGAAATTGAACTACGAATAATTCCTTCACATCACAAATGATTTATGGTTTTTTTCCTATAGTATAAAAAAAGTATTAATGTGTTTTATAATATTTGAGTATGCCATGAATCTTTTAAACTAAAATTTCATTTTAAAACTAAAACTACACATTTTGAGTCATATCGGTAACAATGTGTATCATATTAAGATGTGTCTAACTCTTATATATGAAAAATGAAATATAGATCAATTTACCAAAGTATAAAAATAATATGAATATGTTTTCTTGGTTTTGAACATATCACACATATTTGGAACTAAAATGTCAATTTTATATAAAAACACACACTTTGAATCATACTGGTAACACCAGGCATCAGACTAACATGTGGTTGATTATTATATTTAAAAAATGATTTCAGGATCATTATTCAAGTGTATAAATACAATTAAAGAATATTTTATAGGTTTTTATTGAGTGACACATATTTATTACTAAAATATAATTTTTAAATTGAAAACACACACTTTGAGTCATATCGGTCACATCGTGGGTCAGATTGAAATTCGTCTAACTCCTACACATTAAAAATAAATTATAGGTTGTTATAATAATGTATCACAAAAATACAAGAACATTTACTTGATTGTTAGTGAGTGACATACATTTTAACAACAATTTCATTTTTAAACAGAAAACATGCAATTCGAGTCATACCAGTCTCACTATGTGTCAGATTGAGGTAAGACTGATTCCTACACATCAAAAATGAATTAAAGATCATTTTTCCAAAAGTATAAAAATATATAAATTAATTTTCTTGGTTCTGAGAATTTGATGCATGTTTTGAACTAAAATATTAGTTTTAAATAAAAACATACAATTTGAGTCATATCAGTCAGACCGTGTATCAGATTGATGTGTGGTTGATTCATACACATAAAAAATTTCTTAATAATTTTTTTAATAATGTATCAAGAAAATATGATCGTGTTTTATAGGTTTTATGTGAGTGAAACATGCTTTTAACTAAAATGACATTCTTAAACATAAAACAAGCATGAAGTTTCATATCGGTCACACAATGTATCAGATTAATGTGAGGTTGAATCATACACATCACATATAATTTATGGATTATTTTCATAATTATTTTGAAAATATGAGAATACTTTCTCATGTTTCAGTGAGAGATGCATATTTTTAACAAAACTATTATTTTATAAACTAAAACCACACATTTTGAGTCATATTGGTCAAACAAAGTATCTTATTGAGGTTTGGTTGGTTCCTACATGACAAAAATAACTTATAGATCATTGTAATAATGTATGAAAATAGTAAAAAAAATTAATTAGTTTTGGATATGTCACATTCCATTTTATCTAAAATGACATTTTTAAATAAAAACACACACTTTGAGTCATACCGATCATAACATATGTCAGATTTAAATGAAATTGACTCTTGAAAAAATGAATTATGGATTGTCTTGCAAAAATGTATCAAAAAAATATCAATGTGTTTTAATAGTTTAGAGTATTTCACACATATTTTTAACTAAAATGTTATTTTAAAATGGAATTACACACATTGAGTCATACCGATCATAAAATTCATTAGATTTAAATGTGGCTGATTTATGCTCATCAAAATTTACTTAAGGATAATTTTACTAAATTATCATGACAATAAAGGTGTTATTTCATGGTTTTTAGAGAGTGACACATGTTTGAACTAAAAAGTAGTTTTAAAACTGAAATCACACATTTCAAGTCATACTGGTTATATCATGTTTTATATTGAGGTGTGACAGATTAATACATTTTAAAAATTAATTATATATCATTGTCCTAATGTATCAATAATATCTGAATTGTTTTACCTAGTTTTTAGCATGTCACATATCTTTTTTTACTAATATTCCAATTTTAAATAAAAACACACAGTTTGAGTCATACCGGTCACACCATATGTTAGATTGAATTATGGTTGATTCTTATATGTCAAAAGACTTATGTACTTTTTTCATAACGGATCAAAAAAATTGAATGTGGTTTCTCATTTTTGATCATGTCACGTGTCTTTTTAACTAAAATTTCATTTTAAATCTCATTCTTAAAAATTGAGTCATACCATTCATACCATGCATCAGAATGATGTGATGTTTATTCTCGCACATCAAAAATGACTTATGGATCATTTTCCTAAAGTGTTATGACAATATGAATATGTTTTCTCAGTTTTCGAAGAGTAAAACATTTTTTAAACTAAAATTCAATTTTTAAATTTAATACAATCATTTCAAGTCATACCAATCAATCCATGTATCGGATTGAGGTGTGATTGATTTTTACATGTCACAAATGACATATGGATCATTGTACTATAGTAACAAAAAAATATGAATGTGTTTTATATATTTTGAGTGTTCCACATATCGTTTTAACTAAATTTTATTTTACACTAAAAATGAACTTTGAAAAATTCATAAACATAAAACAAACTACTAAAAATAAAAAGAAAAAATAAAGAATTAATATCTCTATGAAGAGAACAAGTAGTACCGGATTGCATCATTCATGTTGAAGAATTTTTTGAGAGATGATTTTTCTATAACATTATGTGCTCTTAACAGAGCATGAAATGGTTGAAGAAAAAACAATTCTATATGAAGTCATTTCATCATGATCTTCATGAAAATTAACTAAATAAGTATTAAATAAAAATGATAAATAAATTTATTAACAAAAGTAGATAAAATTGTGATAAAAGTAACTAAATAAGTAGTATGAAGTCAACTCTTCCAGATGTATGTATATATTTTGACACCATGTAAATGGCTCATTCATTTCTAAACAAATATATTTTCCCTTCTGAATACATGGAGTGTCAAAAGTCATTCTAGTAAAGAAAAAATATAAATAAATAAAGTATTGATAAATTTTTTAAATAAAATTTTAATTATCATAGGAAATACCTCTTCAAGGATGCACGTTTTTTGATGAAATACAAAATCTTTTGTAAAATTTAAAATGTAATAAACATAATCATTTCCATTAGTTTTTTTCATACACTGTCAAAACATTGAGAAAAAGAAGTATTTTTTATATATGTATTGATGTTAAAATATTATTATACATACCCAAATAATTATTAACTTATAGAAGTCGATAGGATTCTTATTCGCATGGTATTTCCTCATTCCATGATTAGGATGTTATTTAAACACAATTGTACAGTAATTTTTTTATTAAAACATGATATAAAATGTATATATTGATGTTTATTTGTAACATGTTGCATGTAGTGTATTAAAAATTGATAAATTTCATCATGTGTGGTCGATTTTTTGGGTATTCATGCATTACATCTAAAAAATAATTCTTTTGAGTATCCAAATTTATTGCAACGAGAAACCAATTATTCGAAAAAATACAAAAAGGAATAATAAATTAAAGGAATGAAATTATATTTGATATAATTATTTTCTGCGTTTATACCCCTCCATTATGGGTTGTTTTTTTCAATCATTATAACCAGTTTTTCCACTATTGCGGAATATTCCTTATCTTCTAATGACATTATTTGTATAGATGTTAAGTGAGTAATAACGAGTCCAAATTTTTATTCACGGGGTTTTACCTTCAAAAAATATGAATAGTAATTAACTGTAATTAACATAGTAAATTATCTATTGGATAATAAATTATGAAAAAAACATCAGGTGTGTATTTATAACTGAGACTCCTAGCTATACATGATTAAATATTTCATTTACTTTCTCATGGACAAGAAAATATGTAATATCCTCTCTATATATTTTTTCTTAGAAATCAATTATGGTTACATCACCATTTTTGAATGTTGTATCTACTAAACTTGTAATATTAGTAAATACAGAAGTCGGATTAATGGGGAAAATATACTTTATAAAGGTCTTTTCAACCAATTGGTTGATCCTATAGATTTTTTTATGAGCCATTATATTTCCCTTTGTGTTTCTCTATCTGTAATAATATTCATTGGTTCAATACTTTTAATCATTAATAATTAAATATTTTTCATAAAAAATAAATTATAAAGGAACAATTTTTTATCGACACAATTTTTTGAAAGATTAAACAACCATGATATGAGAGTTCCAATAGCATGTTAGCCCAGGTGAACATCCATATAAATAAGGGGAACAGGTAACTAAATGATCCACTTATGATCTACATAAATCCCTACTCTCATAATACCTTTTGGAAGTTGATTTTTGTATATAATACCTCCTTGGATATTTCAAAAAGTATCCCTCACAACAAGGTTATGGGTGGTTTCCAATATATATATATATCTACCATATTTACACTATAGAATATCAGTACAGGAAAAATATCAGTGTCTACCTGATTCACATTTTATAGAAACTATTATGAAATTGATTACTACTGGTAAGGTAGACCATTAAGGGGAATGACTTCCCTCAAAGTTGGGGGACCTTTATCTAGTGTTTTTTGTTGTATTTTTTCTCCTCCTTGATTCCTTACCATGACATTCACTAAAAAACATACTACCAATTATGTTTTTATTATAGATAATATATTAAAATATACATATATTTTATTTTATTTTCTTTATCCCCCTATGAATTTCTTTTATCAAAATATTTTTAGATCACCACTCTAAAACTCACACCTCTGATGTGGCTATATTATTATGTAAACCTCAAGGACACCGAATATAGTCATTCATTGAGTACATATGATGTTCATATTTTTAATAAATAAGATAAAAATATAAAAAATAATCATTATTATATAATAATTATTTAAAGAATAATTTTTTAGTATATCATGCTTACAGACGCTTCCCATACATTTAATGTGTTTTCATATATTGGTATTTTATATTTATTTACATGATCGTCCTTCCATAACACATAACATGGGATGGAAGTATCATTGGAATTTTATTAAAAAAATATACATATAAATAATGTCACAAAAAAATTTGTTGTTCCATTCCACGTAAAAGTATTATTGTAGATTTAAAATATATACCATTTTTTTCAAGTGAAGCATACCCCATACTTGCTTTACGGCATAAGAATGTTGGTTTTATTGTAAAACAACACTCAGTTTTTGTTTCGTAAATTAAATTTTTTTAAACAAAGTGATTAATAAATAAATTTTCATGTAATTTATTTCCAATCCCAATGTACCTGAAAATAATCCTCCTCACAACAACCGATAAAAAAATTCTATGTTTTTTTGTTTATCATGTGTGCAAACATCGATGGTGGGTGTGGGTTTACTTTCACTTCAGTATCAATGAGATGATGCTTCGTAAGAATTATTTGAAAGCCTCTATGAGCCTTTATAGTGACCATTAACACAAATTTCATTCGAAAATCATCTAATATAAATGCACTCTACATTATATAATGAAGATTATATCAATGTTTCATTATTTTATTTTTTTAGTAAAATATATAAAGTATATCATAATATTACCCAAATCTCTTCCCAAATTGCTTTCCTATCCATAAGAAAAACATTGTTCTAAGAATCTACATCAATAAGAATGTGCATTCGGGTAGTGATCCCAATGTAAATAGTGAAAATATAATTGTTATGTTTTTCACTACAAAAAAACACTAATTAGGGGCATTTTCTTTCATTAGCGACACTTTAAAACATCCCTAATCCATTTACCGAGGTTTATCCAAAACATCACTAAAAGAGGTGTCGCTAATTTAGCAATGTTTATAAGCATCTCCAATTAGGGATGCTTACTACCATCACTATGTTACAGATGTTTTAAAACATCTCTAATTAGTGACACCACAATATGCCGATGATTTCTAGAAACATTGGTAAATACACATCACCAAATTAGCACCATTTTATGGTGGTTCAAATTAGTGACACATCATTTGACAATGTTTTTTATAAACATCGGAAAACAAACATTGCTAAATGAGATACTCCAACAAAAATTTCTTGGTATTTTTTTGGAATTTATAAAGATGTGTAATGTTTTTGATCATCCCCTCTCGACGCACACCCTAACACACCCCTACTCCACCTCACCAGTCTCCTCCCATGCTCTCACCATGGACAACCTCACTCACCCCTTTACGTACCAACATACTCCCAATCGCTACCTTCATTTTTCTCATGTTGTCCCTCCTGTACTTACATACTATCAACCGTATCCTATTGCCCCCTGATTTGCTCCTCTCAATTTCCCCTACCTCATTCCTTGCTTCTCTCACCCCATCTAGTGATCTCACACCACCATGCCTTACTCCTCTAAATAATCCCCTACCATCTTTGTCCTTCCCTGTCCAATTTACTAGCCTCGCCGACTCCACCTCATGTTACCTTCCTCATGCTAGTTGTACCACTACACTCCCACACCTTGTAAAAATTTAAGTCCATAAGAATCAAAGACACAATCTACCAACTCTAAGATAATTACTTTTCCAACCCACCAACATCAGTTATGGATAAATAATTGTATTTTGTTATATATATGGATATTAGTATTTAAAAAACTAATATATATATGTGTGTCTGTGTGTGTTAATATAATAAATATATATATTAATATATATTAATATATATATGTGTGTGTGTGTGTGTTTATAAAATATTATATATATATCTATGTTTATATTATATATATATTTATTTATTTATTTATATTATATATATATATTTTATTTATATTAATATATATATGTTTATCTGTGTTCATCTGTTATAATTAGCCACTTTTTAAAACGTTGGTACAAATGTCACTAAAATATTCATGTTCTCTTAAAAAATTAACTAAATTTAAAATATTTAATTATATTATGTTATATTTATATATATATATATAAATACATTTCAATATTTAGAATTTAATGTTGTATATATATACATATTTTATATATTATTATACAAATATTAAGTTATATCTCTCTCTCTCTGTGTGTTTATATTTTATATTTTATGTATATATAAATGTTTATATTATATTACATATATATATATTATGTTTATATTATATATAGATATATATATATTTGTGTGTTTGTTTTTATTTTATATTTATATGTGTGTGTGTGTGTATTAATATTATATATATATGTTTATATTTTATGTTTATTTATATATTTATATTATATTTTATATGTATGTATATATATCTGTGTATTTATTATATATATGTGTGTGTCTGTTTATATTATATATATATATATATATTAATGTATATATATCTATATTATATATATATATTATATGTTTATGTTAATATATATACGTCTATATGTGTATATGTATATATGTTTATATGTGTGTGTGTGTGTGTGTGTGTATGTTTAAATATATATTTATATATATGCATATATATAATTATAATTATAAATATATAAATATATAATTATCATTATTTTAAAATATTTGTAAAAATATCTCGAAATGGAAAAATTTTCTTAAAAAATGACTAAATTTAAAATATATGTGTTCTTTTATATATAAATACATGTGTGTATATATATATATATATATCTCTCTCTGTGTGTGTGTGTGTGTGTGTAAAGAAAAAATGTATATATGTTTATATATATGTGTCAGTGTTTATATATACAAATATATATATATATATATATATATATATATAACTTTTCTAATTTAGTGTATTTTTTCAGGGAACATTACAAATTTAGCGACAGTTTTTAAGAAATATTGGTATTTTTGTGACGCCTTTCATGAAACATTTCTAATTTAGTGGCACTTTTCATGAAACATTGCTAATTTATCGACGTTTTTCATGAAACATCGCTAAATTCAGGATGTTTTTCAGGAAAAATCACTAATTTAGCGAGTATTTTCATGAAATGTCACTAATTTAATCACACAACTTAGAAAACACTCCAAATTTTACACTACTTTTGAGGAAAAATTGCTAATTTTGTGATGCTCTGTAGGAAACATCCCTAAATTAGAGATGTTATTCAAAAAAATAAATAATTTAGTATCGTTTTAAAAAAATGTCACTAAATTATAGTTTTTATGGTAGCGTAATAGGTTGGTCCTGTGCATTCCCCACATCCTTGAATTTGATTCCACTTCTCCTCACCTTAATTATATTTTTTAACACCAACATGCTATGATGATTTTATTTTTTATAGGACATATGTTATTCACTTTCTACCATTTTCTTTGCTTCAAAATAATCAATATGTTGTTTCCTTATGATTGGTAGAATCATCATGCGGAGGAACTTCATTTTCCTATGCATTGGGAGAATTCTCATGCTGAGAAAACCTATTGTTCCTCATGATCTAGAGCATCGACATGTGTATAATCCATTATTTTCATAAGTGGATACACAAATAATTTATATTATGTAAATGTAACATCCCATGTAAATAAAGAATAATACAATTTCATATTTATTAACATTTACAAATTAAAAATTAATTTTACTTTAAAGGGGTTTCTATGTTCGATAGCGTACCCGATACGCAACAAAGAGTTTCTTTGAAATCTTACGTTGCACACTAGTAATAAAATAATATTATTTTAAATGGTAGTTAATACGTTGCCGTTGTATTAGCGGGAATGAATAGAAATAAATAGAATATGATTATATATGTTTGTTACATTTTTTACATTTATCCAACAATAGATAAAGTCTTAAAATAAGAAAAGAATTCAATTTTAGGCATAGATACTCTAATATTCACTAAAGGTCCACTTATCACCTTTTGATGGCGAACCTTCATTAAATGTAGATTTGGTCACTCTTATACATTCTATTGGACCAAATAAAATTCTTATTTAGAATAGGGACATCAAAATTTACTTTGTATAAATTTTTGGTATTTTTTCGATAAAGTTCATTTTTTAATGAATAGTGAAAATGTTGTATTTTAATTCAAAACCTCTTTTTAATCTAATTTATTTATATGAATAGATTATTGTTTGAAATGGTTTTAAAGTTAAATTAGAATATAATTTTACCATTTTATCCAATAGTGGTTTTTGGAATTAATTTCACTTTGAAATCGGACTTAAACTAGTGTCAATCTTTTGATACTTATTGTTCCATAAAAACACGCTATTGGCTCTGACAGCGGGAATTAATTATTAAATTAATTAATGCAACTTATATGTTTTTAATTTTGTAAAATATACTTCATTTTGGAATTCGGAATATCAAATATAGCTTAGGGTGAAGTTTTGTTATTTTTCTGAAAAACTTCAATTTTTGATGAATAGTGAAACAACTAAGTGGTACTTAGAAAAACTGATTTTTCGTTTAAATGAAAATTTACCACTTCTGTGTTTTGAATTTCAAAAATCCGACATACATGGTTGTAATTAAGAAGTATAATATGGTTCAATGGGATTAAAATAATTTTTTGGCAAATAGTATCTTTTAAGTTTATTAATCGCGATTAGAGGTAATTAGTGTAGTTTTAGGTAAAAATAATGTTTTAATAATATGAAATGAACTTTACACATGTCCTACACTTATTTTATGTGTCATGGCCGACCTAGAAAATCCATGGGTCAACTTGGGGACCCCATGGAGCCACTTTGGTAGGAAAATGACATTAATAACTTTATATTTAAACTTAAAGTAAAAATGTCACAAACATGAGTTGTTTTACTAAAACAATTTTTAAATGGGGTTATACAAGTCATATGTTTTACTATAAATATTCCTTAGAAATATAAAACTATTTCCTAAATCATGATAGTTTTTTTATAATTTTTAGACATTAAATAAAGTAAATTCTTTATGACACCCTAATGATGCAGAGATTACCTCATTATTTAATGATTTAAATAAAATGAAAAGATAATGTAAAATCTAATACCTAAACTTGTCAAAAACCTATTGGATGGGTGGATTTCTAACTCTTATCACCTTAACCCTTAAATATATAATAATGGGACCTTTAAAATCCTAAAATCATTTTATAATAATGTTACTTTTCAAGACTTTCCAAGAGTTCCCCTCCTCTCCTCTTATAAAAGGCCCCAACCTATACCTCCTTACCCACACCATTCAAGCCTTTGGATCGGCCAAGCTCTAATATTTTTGTTTCTCCACATCCCTATCTTACTCCTAGAAGCCTCACATTTGGAAGAATCCTTCCCAAGGAATCCTTTGAACTCAAATCTAAGAGAGTTACCCAATTTTAAGGTAATGTCTTCACTTGTGTTCTTTTGTTTTATTTTGCTTCTCCAACCACATAAACTCTTTTTATTCATTTATTTTGTAACAACTCCAGTATATTAAATATACTAGGATGTTTATATAATAATAATTCGTGATACACTTACACACACCTACATCTAATGGTTAAAGAACATATTGTTTCTGTGGATGGCGAATTTATGCCTCATGAAATGATGATTGTTCGATATTCTTATAACGCCTTAAAAGGTGGACATTAAGATGTCACTATATTTATATATGATATATAATATGTTTATGTTTTCCTTAATCTTCTGTATTTTTCATTTATGGCATACCTTTATTTCTTCCATTATGGGTATACAAGATATCTTCATTTTAGGAAGTGCGGACTACCGCCCCCTCAAAGTGATTTGATTCGTTAATGCCATATGTGGGATGTAAAAAGGATGGATTTAAAGTTATTATATATTATTTATGTTACTTATAAATGATTAATGTAATTCTGGAATTAAAATATACATACCTCTCATTTATTTTTAATTCCATTAATATGACATAGAAATGAATGTAGCGTTCATGCGTACGTACGACTTACCGTCTCCATGAACGGCGCATTTCATTTCTTACCTATAAATGATTATGTAATACTATAATTACATGTATATTCGGGATATATATGATATATATGATATCCAAATCATGAATATCATTCTGGATATAATGAACCTTTGACCACACGAATAACATGTAATTGTATGAAGTCCACTTTCGACTTAAGAACCAAATATCAACAAAACAAACATTATTAACTCAAATGATTACATAATGTTTATAACATGGTAATAAGTGATATAAAAGTAATAATGAACTTGAAAAAGGTTCTTAATCAAGTACAAATTACCTCTAGTTTATTATTCCGGACGTTAAATAACGATCGAGTCAAGTCGGACCCGAGGTAAGGGACTTCGTCTCAATCTCCTTTCATTGAGGCATATTTCGTTTTATACACAACTATCTTTTATACGGTGTATAAACCCCTTTGAATTTTACTTTTATACAAAAGGAATCTTTTTATACGAAGCGTTTTACTAAACGACAAAAAGGAATGTTTTTTTTAACGTACGCGGTGACAATGACCTTTTCCGCCACCACGAGTATTATTTGTTCTTTGGCTTCCTCAACAAGCCGTAATGTTTTTAAAATAAAATAAATACCATATACTCTTTTATGATTTTTGGTATTGAAAATGGTTTTTATAATGGATTTGTTATGTTAATATATTTATGTGATGTATTGTGATCAAAGTTTGGAAATGTTTTCTTTCCATCATATTTGTTTTATGTCTTATGATTTTATAATGGTACTTGGGCATTTGATGGGTGGTTGCGTGATAAACCATATGAC
Source organism: Viscum album (assembly GCA_963277665.1). Classification (NCBI taxonomy): domain Eukaryota; kingdom Viridiplantae; phylum Streptophyta; class Magnoliopsida; order Santalales; family Viscaceae; genus Viscum; species Viscum album. The sequence continues at coordinate 767,114,586 of OY728163.1, forward strand.
GGGTGGTGCCGTGAATACCCGGACGGGTGGTTACGTTGTAACCTCCAATGCATTGGGTATGTAAGTCGTCTGTATGGCTATTCCATTAAGTGATATGTGTGGAAGTCGACCGTATGGTTATTCCATTTAAGTATGTTTATGTCCCAAGTTACCTTCATATGTTATGTGTTCTTTATATGGGTTTAATGGTAATATTTTGGTTACAAAAGGGTAAGTATTGATCTTTTATTCAGTGAAGAGTTTTTATTACTTCATAAAGGTGAAAAGTATTACTTTGATAAAGTATACATGGCTTACTTGTTGTTTTGAGAAACTAACAGTTTTCATTCTTTGTGTTTCCCTTACTGAGTTTTTTATGCTCACCCCAAGTTTTTGTAATGTTTTTCACAGGAATTAAAGTGGAATAGGGTCAAGGATGGGATCAAGGAAAAGTCATGCTATCTAAAACATGGAACTAGAAATGTTTCTTTTTAAGAGTTTTTATTTTATGGAAACTTAGTAGAAGTGTATACTTTGTAATCTTTTGAGATGTAATAGTTATTTCCTAATTCTCTAAAACTCTAAACCTAAAAATATCCTCAATGTGAATTATTCATTTAATTCATTATTAAGTAAGGTTTAAGGCCGGGGCCTTATAGTTGGTATCATAGGCCGGTTTAGACAACTTTAGGAGTTAGAAAATTGTTAAATTATAAATTAATTTATGGTATGATTGAAATGATATAGCATTTAAAGATTACCACGTTGCTTCGCGTAAGTTATTCTTGTGTTTAGAATGGTTTTCCGCAGAGGAAACAAAGAAGCTATGTTTGGACAACATTAGGAGGAAGAAAACCTTCCAAATCAGCAACCTGATATGGTCGGAATCGGAACTAAACAGTTTGTTGCAGTGATGGCATAGTTTACTCAGGCTATAAATGGTGGTGGTATCCATGCACGAGATCAGCCAGATCAACCGCAAAGGAACATGTCAGTGGTGGAGCATTTCATGAGGAAAAATCCCCCATCATTCAGAGGATCATCTGACCCCGTGCAAGATGAAGGTTGGATTAAATCACTAGAGAATATTTTTGATGTCATGGGGTGTTCATAACATCAAAATGTTAGTCTTGCTATTTACCGTTTTGAAGGTGAAGCTGATCAGTGGTGGTCGATGGTGAAAAATATCAGGGATAGTGATGAGATTGTTGATCTTCACTGGGACGAATTCAAAGGTATGTTTCCTGAGAAATATTTTCCTAAGGTGGTTCGTCTTAGGATGGAAAAACAGTTCCTAGAATTGAGGTAGGAGGATGACTCAGTGGCTTCTTATGAATAAAAGTTCACTCGATTGGAAAGGTATGCTCCAAACTTCATACGAGATCTTGATAGTAAAATAAACCATTTTTACTCAGGGTTAAATCCAAAGTATAAAAGGGCTTCAGCTTCCCGTGAGTTCAAAAGTTATGAAAAACTTGTTCGATGTGTGGAGAAGGTAGAAATGGAGTTTGTCGATGATCAGGTGTTCTTTGAAAAACAACTGAATAAGAGGTCGAGTTGGTAGGAAAAGGGGAATAATTTATCAAAGAATCAAGGAGGTAAGGAAACCAAATATCCATCCTATGAGAAGTGTGGTAAAATGCATCCTGGAGAATGTTTATCCAAGTCTGGTAAGTGCTTTCGGTGTGGTAAGTCTGGTCATATTGCTCATAACTGTAAGGAAGATGATCAAGAAGGAAATGAAAAGCCAGTGGTAAGATGTGTTAAGTGTAATGAAATGGGTCATTATGCAAATGAGTGTCTAACAAAGAACTCAACTAGGGAAAATCAGCCAGACTATAAGAAGAACGGGGTGTTGAAATACTTTGCAACTACTTCAGAAGATGTTGGGCCATCGAATGAAGTAGTATCAGGTACACTTTTTGTTTGTTCAGATTATGCCAATGTGTTGTTTGATTCAGGGTCTACACAATCATTCATTTCTGAGATGTTTTCTAGTAAATTGGAAATTTCATCTCAAGATATGAATCCTAAACTTATGTTAAGAACACCCGGAGAGAACGTTGAGACAAAAAGGAATTATAAGAACCTTCCTATCCTTGTGTGCAGAAATAATCTACCAGCAAACCTTATTGTTTTTCCTCTAGTTGAGTTAGATGTTATTTTGGGCATGGATTGGCTTTCTGTTTATCATGCTAAGATTGAATGCAGAGCTAAAATGGTTTCTTTTCAGAAAGATTTTCAGTTTGTGTACAAGAATGAACCCTTGATTTTGATAACATATCAGGAAGTTGAGAAACTAGTAAAAGATGGAAATGAATGTTATCATGCACATATCTTTGAAAATAAGGGAACTGTTCAGATTAATGATGTTCCAGTGTTAAATGAGTATCTTGATGTTTTTCTTGATGAGTTGCCTAGTATTATTCATGATCGGGAAGTTGAATTTACTATTGACTTAGTTCCTGATTCTAATCCAATTTCAAAACCCCCTTATCGAATGGCTCAAGTTGAACTTTTAGAGTTAAAGAATAAATTGCAAGAGTTATTAGATAAAGGTTTCATTCGACCCAGCACATCATCATGGGGTGCTCCTGTCTTGTTTGTTAAAAAGAAAGATGGTTCAATGAGACTTTGCATTGATTATAGAGCATTGAATAACATTACTGTTAAGAACAAGTATCCTTTGCCTCATATCGATGATTTGTTTGATCTGCTCTAGGGAGATCAATTTTTTTCGAAGATTGACTTGAGGTCGGGGTACCATCAGTTGAAAGTAAAAGAAGCAGACGTTCTGAACACTGTGTTCCGTACTAGATATGGCCATTATGAATTTGTAGTTATGCCTTTTGGGTTAACCAATGCACCTGTTGTATTCATGGACCTTATGAATATAGTTTTCCATGAGTTCTTGGATAAGTTTGTGGTTGTTTTCATTGATGATATTTTGGTGTTTTCTAAAAGTAAAGAGGAGCATGAAAGTTATTTAAGGGTTATCATTCAAACTTTAAAAGAAAAGAAACTATATGGAAAATTCAGCAACTGTGAGTTTTGGTTATAACAAATTTCTTTCCTTGGACACATTGTTTCAAAAAATGGCATAACTGTTGATCCTGCTAAAACAAAAGTTTTTGAATAATGGACAAGACCCACAAATGTAACCGAGATATGTAGTTTCCTTGGTTTGGCAGGTTACTACCAAAGGTTTGTTGAAAATTTTTCATGATTATATAGTCCAATGACTAAGCTAACTCTGAAGGGTATTAAGTTTATCTGGACAAAAGAATGTGATGATTGTTTTCAGGAGTTGAAAAGAAGATTGGTGAATGCTCCAGTTTTGGCACTTCCTTACAGGAATGGTATGTTTTTTATCTATAGTGATGCTTCATTGAATGGATTTGGTTGTTTCCTTATGCAGAATGATCAAGTAATTGCTTATGCTTCAGGCCAGTTGAAAATTCATGAGGTAAATTACCCTACACATGATTTGGAATTAGCTGCTATTGTTTTTGCTTTAAAAATTTAGAGGCATCATTTGTATGGAGTAAAGTGTGAAATATAATCTAATCACAAAAGTTTAAATTATATATTCACTTAGAAAGAATTGAACATGAGATAGAGGAGATGGCTGGAATTAATCAAGTATTATGATTGTACAATTCATTACCATCCGGGAAAAGCAAATAATGTGGTTGATGCTTTGAGTCGAAAAAGTAATGCTTCATTAACCATGCGATGTTTGGAACGAGATCCTTTGGTTTTTGATTTGATGAAAATTGGCATGGATGTTGTTTGTGCAAGAAGTCATTCTTTTTTGTTTCAGGTATCAGCAAAATCTTCTCTATCAGACAGAATCAAGCAAGAACAGAAGCAAGACAGTGAGTTGCAAAAAAAGGTAGAGCTGGTTCAGACGGGAAAGTTTCCTGAATTCAACATTGATAATGATTTTTTTTTGAGATTTGGGAAGAGATTGTGTGTGCCTTGTGATTCACAGTTGAAGAGATAGTTGTTATGTGAAGCTCATAGTTCTCCGTTTTCAGTTCATCCTGGAAGTACTAAGATGTACAGAGATCTGCGGGAGTATTACTGGTGGGATGGAAGGAAAAGAGATATTGCTGATTTTACTGTGAAGTGTTTGACTTGTTAGCAGGTTAAAGCAGAGCGGAAGTTACCGAATGGGATGCTTCAGCCTTTACCAGTGCCAGAGTGGAAATGGGAGAATATATCCATGGACTTCGTTGTGGGATTGCCAAAGACATCTCGATGTAATAATGTAATCTGGGTTATTGTTGATCGCTTGACTAAATCTGCTCATTTCCTTGCTATACGGGATACTTTTTCCCTAGATCAACTTTCCCGTTTTTATATTAAAGATATAGTCGGGTTACATGGAGTTCCCCTCTCCATTGTGTCCGATCGTGATCCCAGGTTTACTTCTAACTTTTGGAAAGGCCTTCAGAAGTCGTTGGGTACTGAATTAAATTTTAGTACAGCTTTTCATCTGCAATCAGATGGGCAGTCAGAACGAATAATTCAGAATTTGGAGGATATGCTACGTGCTTGTTCGATGGATTATCAGGTAAGTTGGGACCAACATCTTTCTTTGGTTGAATTTTCATATAATAACAGATTTCATTCCAGTATACAGATGGCATCGTTTGAGGTATTATATGGGAAGCGGGGTCGAAATCCAGATTTTTGGGATGAAGTGGCTGAAAGGAAGCTGATGGGACCAGAATTGGTGGAAGAGATGGCAGAAAAAGTTCATTTGATTCAGAAACACATGATAATAGCACAGAGCAGGAAAAAGAGTTATGCGGACAACCAGAGGAAGGATCAATCTTTCGAGGTAGGTGATCATGTTTTTCTCAAGGTTTCTCCATGGAAAAGTGTGATACGATTTGGTAAGAAAGGAAAGATGAGTCCAAGGATCATTGGACCATATGAAATTCTGGAGAGAGTTGGATCAGTTGCATACAGAGTGGCATTACCTCCGAGTTTACCTAAGGTACACAATGTTTTTCATGTTTCGATGTTGAGAATGTATATGCCAGATCCATCTCATGTTTTGAGCCCAGAGGTAGTTCAGTTGGAAGAGAATCTATCTTATGAACAACAACCAATCTAGATTCTTGACTGAAGAGAGCAAGTGTTTCGAAATAAGGTAATTCACCAGGTAAATGTTTTGTGAAAAAACCATATGGTTGAAGAGGAAACATGAGAATTTGAAAATGATATGAAGGATAAATACCCCCACTTATTTTGATAAGTGAATAAAATTGCGAGGACGAAATTCCCAAAAGGGGGGAAGGATGTAACATCCCTGGTAAATAAAGAATAATACATTTTCATATTTATTAACATTTACTAATTAAAAATTAATTTTACTTTAAAGGGGTTTCTATGTTCGATAGTGTACCCAATACGCAACAAAGAGTTTCTTTGAAATCTTACGTTGCACACTTGTAATAAAATAATATTACTTTAAATGTTAGTTAATACGTAGCCGTTGTATTAGAGATAATGAATAAAAATAACTAAAATATGATTACATATGTTTGTTAAATTTCATACATTTATCCAATAATGGATAATGGCTTAAAATAAGAAAAGAATTCAATTTTAGGCATAGATACACTAATATTCACTAAAGGTCCACTTATCACCATTTGATGGAGAACCATCATTAAATATAGATTTGGTCACTCTTATACATTCTATTGGACCAACTAAAATTCTTCTTTAGAATCGGGACATCAAAATTTACTTTGTGTAAATTTTTTGCATTTTTTCGATAAAGTTCATTTTTTTAATGAATAGTGAAAAATGTTGTATTTTAATTCAAAACCTCTTTTTAATCTAATTTATTTATATGAATATATTATTGTATGAATTGGTTTTAAAGTGAAATTAGAATATATTTTTACCATTTAATCCAATAGTGGTCGTTGGAATTAATTTCACTTTGAAATCGGACTTAAACTAGTGTTAATCTTTTGATACTTATTGTTTCATAAAAACACGCTATTTACTCTGACATCGGGAATTAATTATTAAATTAATTAATGAAACTTATATGTTTTGAATTTTGTAAAATAGACTTCATTTTTAATTAGGAATATCAAATTTATCTTAGGGTGAGGTATTGGTATTTTTCTGAAAAACTTCAATTTTTAATGAATAGTGAAACCACTAAGTGGTACTTCAAAAACTGATTTTTCGTTTAAATGAAATTTTACCACATATTTGTTTTGAATTTCAAAAATCCTACATACATGGTTGTAATTAAGAAGTAATATGTGGTTTAATGGGATTAAAATAATTTTTTGTTGAACAGTAACTTTTAAGTTTATTAATCGTGATTAGAGGTAATTAGTGTTGTTTAAGGTAAAAGTAGTGTTTTAATAATATGAAATGAACTTGAAACATGTCATACCATTATTGGATGTGTCATGGTAGACCAAGAAAATCCATGGGTCAACTTGGGGACCCCGTGGAGCCACTTTGGTAGGAAAATGTCATTAATAACTTTTTATTTAAAGTTAAAGTAAAAATGTCACAAACATGAGTTGTTTTACTAAAACAATCTTTAAATGGGGTTATACAAGTAATATATTTGACTATAAATATTAATTATAAATATAAAAATATTTTCTACATCATGATATTTTTTTATAATTTTTAGACATTAAATAACTAAAATTATTTATGACACCATGATGATGCAGCGATTACCTCATTATTTAATGATTTAAATAAAATGAAAAGATAATATAAACTCTAAGACCTACACTTGTCAAAAACCTATTTGATGGGTGGATTTCGAACTCTTATCACTTTATCCTCGAAATATATAATTTTGGGACCTTTAAAATCCTAAAATCATTTTATAATAATGTTATTTTTCAAGACTTTCCAAGAGTGCCCCTCCTCTCCACTTATAAAAGGCCCCCACCTATACCTCCTTACCCACACCATTCAAGCCATTGGATTGTCCAAGATCTGATATTTTTGTTTCTCCATATTTCTCTATTACTCATAGAAGCCTCACTTTGGGTAGAAATCTTCCAAGGAAGCCTTTGAGCTCAAATCTAAGAGTGTTACCTGATTTTAAGGTAATGTCTTCACTTGTGTTCTTTTGTTTTATTTTTCTTCTCCAACCCCATAAACTCTTTTTATTCATTTATTTTGTAAAAAATACAGTATATTAAATATACTAGTATGTTGTTATAATAATCATTCAAGCTACACTTACACACACCTACATCTAATGGTTAAAGAACATACTGTTTCTGTGGATTGTGAATTTCTGCCTCACGAAACGATGATTGTTCAATATTCTTCAAACACCTTCAATGGTGGCCATTAAGATGTCACTATATTTATATATGATATATAATATGTTTATGTTTTCCTTAAGCTTCTGTATTTTTCATTTATGGAATACCATTATGGCTTCCATTATGGGTATACACGATATCTTCATTTTAGGAAGTTCGGACTACCGCCCCCTCAAAGTGATTTGATTCGTTAATGCCATATCTGGGACGTATAAAGGATGGATTTAAAGTTATTATATATGATTTATGTTACATATAAATGATGAATATTATTCTGGAATTAAAATATACATACCTCTCATTTAGTTTAAATTCCATTAATATGACATAGAAATGAAAGTAGTGTTCATGCGTACGTACGGCTTACCGTCTCCATGAACGGTGCATTTCATTTCTTAACTATAAAAGATTATGTAATATTATAATTACATGTATATTATGGATATATATGATATATATGATATCAAAATCATGAATATCATTCTGGATATAATGATCCTTTGACCACACGAACAACATGTAATTGTAAGAAGTCCACTTTCGACTTAAGAACCAAATATCGAAAAAACAAACATTATTAACTTAAATGATTACGTAATGTTTATAAAATGGTAATAAGTGATATAAAAGTAAAAATTAACTTCAAAAAGGTTCTTAAGCAATTATAAATTAACTCAAGTTTATTATTCAGGACGTTAAAGAACGATCGTGTCATGTCGGACCTGAGGTAAGGGACTTCGTCTCAATCTCCTTTCATTGAGGAATATTTCGTTTTATACACAACTATGTTTTATACGGTGTATAAAACCCTTTGACGTTTACTTTTATACAAAAGTAATCTTTTTCTATGAAGCATTTTACTAAACGACAAAAAAGAATGTTTCTTTTAACGTACACAGTGACAACGACCTTTTCCGCCGCCGTGAGTATTATTTGGTCTTTGGCTTCCTCAACAAGCCGTAATGTTTTTAAAATGAAATAAATACCACATACTCTTTTATATATTTTGGTATTGAAAATGGTTTTTATAATGGATTTGTTATGTCAATATATATATATGTGATTTATTGTGATCAAAGTGTGGAAATGTTTTCATTCCATTATATTTGTTTTATGTCTTAGGATTTTATAATGTTACTTGGACATTTGACGGGTTGTTACCTGATAAACCATATGATGGGTGGTGCCGTGAATACCAGGATGGGTGGTTACGTTATAACCTCCAGTGCATTGGGTATGGAAGTCGGTCGTATGACTATTCCATTAAGTGATATGTGTGGAAGTTGACGGTATGGTTATTCCATTTAAGTATGTTTATGTCCCAAGTTAACTTCATATGTTATGTGTTCTTTATATGGGTTTTGTGGTAATCTTTTGGTCACAAAAGGGTAAGTATTGATCTTTTATTCGGTGAGGAGTTTTTACCACTTCATAAAGGTGAAAAGTTTTCCTTTGATAAAGTATACATGGTTTACTTTTTATTTTGAAAAACTAATAGTTTTCATTCTTTGTGTTTCCCTTAATGAGATTTTTATGCTCACCCCAAGTTTTTGAAATGTTTTTCAGAGGACTTAAAGTGGAATAGGGTCAAGGATGTGATCAAGGAAAAGTCATGCTATCTAAAACATGAAACTAGACATGTTTCTTTTTAAGAGTTTTTATTTTATGGAAACTTAGTAGAAGTGTCTACTTTGTAATCTTTTGAAATGTAATAGTTATGTCCTAATTCTCTAAAACTCTAAACCTAAAAAGATCCTCAATGTGAATTATTCATTTAATTCAATATTAAGTATGGTTTAAGTTCGGGCCTTATAGTAAATGTAGAAATGAAAAAATAATCATATGAGGTAACATAATGTATATTACAAATAAATATATCATGATTTCTAAAAACTTTTTTTAAGGTTAACGGGATTTGACCCCTCTATGGAGTATCCAAATCCCCTCATTATTGTCTCTTATGACATACAAGAACCCATCTAAATTGTTACCACCATGAAATGATTATGACATCCCAATGAAAGTGTCATCCATATATGAATTGAAATATGACCCTTTTATGGTTTTTTTCGATAACAAAACAACTGACCACTTTCTATTTATAGGATCTAGAATATAAAATACTTGTACTACCTATGATGTCATTACAAATGGATCATCCTTGTACCCTTCCTTACTGTAATGCACTTTCATGATCCCAATTCATTGATTTTAACTGAACTCCTATTATCAGCCTACTTGAATTTAATAATTAACTCTTGGAATATTATACAGTCCAACTCCCATATTTGTTAGATTATTCCAAAGTATGACATATTCTCATAAATTGGATTTCTGACCTTGGTACAAGATACAAACATCGCTTCAACCACCAATGTAATGTAACGTCCCAGATCCGGATGCCACTAAAAGGTTCCCCATAACCGGTTGGCCACAAGGCATCAAGCACATTTCCCGAAACGCCAGAGGCTTCCCACTAGCAGTGAGGGCCTAGGGTGGGATAGTGGGGAAACTATGCCCTCATTGGAAGAGTTTAACACAACAGAATAAATAACAACAGTAGAAGAAGAATTTAACAAAATGAAACTGATGTAGTCAATGGACGATGGAAAGGTATAGATAACTAGAAGGAATATAATATCAGAATGTTGCAGCATGTCGCATGTTCTATGAAATCAGGGAAAAAAAGATACACTACATTCAAATAAAATACAATACTAAGGTACAACAATAAAAATGAAACACATCAGCATCATAGCCTTGTCTTGGTCCCATTTTCTCCTGCTCCTAAGCAGCAATAATGTACCTGTATAATGAGCCTTGACCCTATAGAAACCTACAGAAATATAGTCTGTTTGGGCCCAAAAACATGACCCAAACAGGGTATGAGAAATAAATACTAGTAGGAAACCACCAAAGGTCTGTTCCAATATTACAGGGAGTACGTGTTTCAATAGTTTATAATAATGAAAGAATTAAAATATGATGTACTAAAAAGTAAACAATCCTACAATTCTTTTTCCATTTATACCGTTCATGTTCATTAAGAAAATCAATTACATCAAATCATAAGTTCTTGGGATCCAGCCATGGGCTTCCAATCCCCTATTCAAGAAAACACAGTAGATACCTCCACCAGAAATCTATCAAGTAAAATGACAATCAAATCCATGCTTGTGCTTTCTCTTGGAAGATGTATAATAATTCATTACAACAGTCAAACCTTAGTTTAAATCCGCCCCCTTAGGAAGTACACAGACATAAAAAATCCTTTACCACATGAAATTTCCTACAAGAATAAAAAAATGTATCCCATAGGCAGGAAAAATATCTTCCCACAGGAAGAATAATTTTATAGGTCCAAGCCCGACATATAATCAATTATACAAGAGAAAAACATGCAATATTTAAACAATTACATTATTAACAAGGAAAAAATCCACATTGGTAATAATTTAATTAACCAATTAATTTAAAAAAATCATAATAGGGAAAATAGACGCATAACTATGGTTATCCTAAGCTAAAAGGCCCAACAATAGTTATCCAAGGGAAATGCACCCTCAGGGTAGCCCTTAGTCAAAACAAATAGTCTCAACATTATTTAATTCATATAATTAATCACGTAAACATCCTTAGGAATTATCATGAGTCCATGTCTCAATAAAGTGAAACCCCAAACATGGGAGCATGGAACAATGACACATACAAACCACTTGACATTAAGCAATAAGCATGAGGCCACCTACCTCGTCATAGTATTTTTTTCTCTTTGTCCAGTTTCGACTACCAATTAAAGCTAGAATTGTATAGGTATATGAAACAAGGATATATTCTCAACCATAAATAACTCATCTGAGAACAAAAATATCCAAAACAGCTCAAGTGAAACCGATCACTCACTTATTAGGTTCAAACAAGACCAACGACGGTCGAAATGGAGTTCAGATGATCAATTGGGAACCAAATCCCCTTTCGGCGCTTCTGCCTCGAAAACCCATTACCTCCTCTATCCAAAATGATAGAAAATGAGGATAATACATATTTTAAGAAAAAAAAATAAACTACAGGGTGTGTAAGCCCATATAGACGGAGTCACTACAGGAAAATTGACTGTTCGTGGTGGTTATTTTTGGGTATGGCGGCGGTTTTAACCGCCGCTATATGCTTCTGTAGCGGTTTCCTAAAACCACCACTAAATTGTGTGTTGAGACACAATTATCGGCAGTTAAAGCATTTTAGCAGCAGTTTATAGGAATCGTTGTAGTTTACATAGTTTTCGGTGGTGATGATGTTTTTTAGAGGCGGTTCTCCTGGGGCAGGGGCTTTCTTTTTTTAGCAACGGTTAAAACCGCCGCTAAAAATATCATAATCGCGGTGAACAACGCCTAGAAAATGGGAATTTTTAGCTTTGTTTATAACTGCTGCTAAATTTAATACTGTAGCAACGGTTATAACCATCGCTAATAGAAAAATGATGACATTTATCGGTGGTTATAACTGCTGCTAAGTATTCCGGTTACATATAAAGGTGGTTAAAACCGCCACTAATCGAATAATACTGACATTTAGTGGTGGTTTTATCCACCGCTAATTATTCTAGTTATGGTTAGCGGTGGTTAAAACCACCCCTAAAAATAGATTTACAAAAAAACAGTAGTTTCTGTAGCTTCTGTACCAGTGCCCTGAAAAAAAACCATAACAATAATACCAAAAGACCAACAGAATACATACTACAGTCAATTTGAAAAGAGATTCTTAAATAAGTACAACCAAGGGAATTTTGATACATATTTAATAAAAACATGACAAGTGGTGTGAGTAATACCTTTTTATAAAATTTCAAACTTTTTTTGTGGCCTATGAATCTCTTCAACATTATCCACAAGATAAATATTACCCCTATAATGATTTTGATCATTTTTTCATATATTCATGTGCTTAAGTATTGGAGACACAATAATTTGTAGAGATTTTCATGATTGTTTTTATCATAATAGTATGAGAAATATCTTTTCTTAGAAGTACATGAATCTCATATAGAGGTGATGGGTAGAGTACCTTCAGACGTTCAATTTTGAAATTTCTTACACCCTGGGGAAGAGAGGATTTACACCACTAATGCACTTATTAGGAATGTTCCACCACATGAAATTTTAGAATCCTTGGAATAGTTGAACCTGATGGGTCTATTCACTCAATTTTATCTGGATGCACAAGATGACAATTCTAGAGTATCCTTCTCCCATATGACTTCCCAGAGATTAAAAAGTCATATAGTGAGGATAATTGTAACATGTTGGTTACTATTATTATATTTTTTAATGTTTTAGAGTTGTTACTTAAGTTCGGGAAAATTTTAAGGCAATCACTAAGTTTTTTTAGGTATTGAACTGAATATGAGATCATATTCACCATAAAGAGTACCACTAAGATGAGGATACGTTGGTTGTGGTGCGTGTGTGGGGGGATGCATAGAGAGGATTTTGGTGATACATCCATATTTTTCATGGCTACATTGTGGAGAAGGGTCATAGCATGGGACTTGGAGTTCTATGGTGCGGATTGGTAGGCTATGACATCAGGGCTCATGGGAGAGTTTGGGTTATTCTTCCATTTTTTCATGGCTTAGGAATTGTCACCTTGGTTGTGTTATGGTGTCTGAGGGTGAGTTTTTTTTTTGGGGGGGGGTAGGGGGTTTTATCAAATTTGTGGTAGTGGAATAATGGATTTGAATTATGTCATAAGACCCCCTTCCTGTTTGTGCTCTCCGAAATAGATCTCTAGAATATATCATTGAACCTTCTATTATTTTATCAGATATTTATCACAGATATAACTGCAATTCTCATATGATTCCTTGATCACCCTCATTATGGAAAGTTCCTTCCCATTATTCCATAGACCCCTACGTTTTCAATAATTCTATGGAATTATGTATCGGGCTGCACCAAGGTCTTCTGTTTTCTAGACCACCTATATATTATAAAATACCCTTAATCCCCCACATTCTTACATCTTTTCTATCAGTTCATAGATGACCCATGTATATCCCTAAGAGTAATTCTTGACCCTTTTCATTAGATTTAAACCTCGATCTTGGGAGACCAACCCTTAACAGTTTTAGACGAGTTTCCCTCTTCCCATATCCTAATTTTTTTCCTATTATTCACTACGGTAAATTTGTTGGAAAGATAATGGTTGGTTATATTAATGATTTGGTAGGGGAATAATGTAGGTTGTTGTGTCCTAAATATGAAATGGGCTTCATGATTCCTCACATAATCAATTCAACATCAATTTATTTCATTGAGTATTCAGAGAGTTTTGGTATGGAAGGTTGGTTACAATGCCTCTCATTATATATAAAAAATTTACTTATCTCCCTAGAATCTATGAAATTAATTTTATATATCCACATTATAGGACCGACATCCCCATAACCAGTCTATAATGCTTTGAAGTGGGATGTTTGCCCAGGGCTGAAAAACCTAATAAATTTAGTAAAAATGAATCATAAAAAATGATTCATCATAATAAATAATCAACATATATGGTGCATACCACACTCAAGAAATCAAGACATAAAAGGAAACATCAGAAATCAATAAAATACATAAAAGGAAACATGAAAAATCATGAAAATGTTAGGTCATGAAAATGTTTAGTGGAAACTATGTGCCACACATGATATATATACAAATAGATGATGAACACATATCATCGCCCTATCCACCTCCAACATATCAACAAAACAACTAATCATTGTTTGATGTTGAACACATATCGTCACCCTCTCCACCACCATCTCCACTTCTCGCTACCACCTGTAAGAACATTATATTGAAAATTAAACATTGTTGTATATTTATATTTAAACTTAAAACCAAAAAAGTTTTTATACTAAATTATTTTGAATTTTGGTGATTTACCTACTCACCACTCGTCGATATAGTACCACCGGGGGAATATCTTCTCATCTACTGACGTATATCAGTCAACGCTTTCTACAAAGCGGATATCTAATCCCCCTGCTCGTGAACTATGTTTCGTAGAGAAACAATCTCTCTCTGAGCATCTATGGGTATGGACTAACTACAACCACGAGTAGATGTAGCTGCAATCCCCAGTGGCCTGAAAAAAACCTCTGATGGTATGAGTCCCAAACCCATCCCGCACACTCTACTAGGATGCTCGTTCCCAAGGAATTTAGCAACCGGGTCATCCTGGGAGACTAAGTCGGATAGCCCAGGATTGGAAACCGTAGTTCTTCAATTTTTACCTATAAATCAATTATCAATATATATTAACATAGTAAAAACTGATAATAAGTTATTATAATGAATAAATGAGTTCATACGCCAACTTCTTTGGCGGGCTCATTCATAAAAATTTCATCAGATGTTTTGTGAACATCCAACCACACTTCATTTCGGGATGCTTTGTTCCCTAAACATTGTGACTGTATTAAAAAAAGATAAATCAACAATTTAATATATTAAACAGATAATATTGTCTTATAAATATTTAAACTAATGAAATTATTACAAGAGTCAATCGGCTTCTACGAAAGATTTTTGACCCCGTAGTGTGAGGGATGACTTTCTTAGCCCGGCTTGATGCATTCTTTCTTGAGAGATCCTGAAATAAAAAATTCTATTTAATAGTAATGTATTCAATGTCATATAATCTTCATATACATATATAAATGTAAAATAAGGTTAATATAATAATATATATCTAAATACCATCTACTTCTCGCCACGATGTATTTCAACAAAAATATTCCATTGTTCTTTGAGTACCCCATTGGGTAGCTTCTCTTACATTTTTTGGACGGTCAATGAAGTATCATTGACATCACCCCACAATCTCTATTTGAAGTCTTTCCATTTCTTACCAATATTTTTCAACTTCCACTTTCGTGCTATCACATCTGAAACTGTAAAGTGGAAAAATCTATATACATAAATTATTTTTGAGCATATTAATAACATGACATTAAATTACACCACAATGTATTAAAATTATTTTTATTTGGGAATCAAAAACATCATTTTTTCAACTTGGAAGATTATTTCTCTAATCATCATAAGAAATAGGAATGGAAATGGGCTTCGCTGCTAGGTTGCCTAGAATTTGACCAAGTAATCTCGTGGAATCATCCGTAGGGACCCCATATGAATCAAATGACACAACTATCTTCTCTCCATTCATATTCCACACATCTAAACTTTTAATTTTTTTCTCCATAGTTAACTTTTTTTCATCATTAATGAACATAAATTTAGTACAAAAAAAGTGCAATAAATTTATTTATATTAAAATTTGTACCTATAATAGTGACCCTCCAGTATGTCTGTGATGAACTAGAAGTGGACCGTCGCAGCCCGACTAATGAGGCTGCTATAGGGGGAGTCAACGACTCAGCTTCTAAAGGGATGCTTATAGAGGGTATGAGAGATGGTGTAGGGGGGAGATGGTGGAGGGGGGCAGGCAACTGGTGGCTCAGTTGTCATAGGGAGGGAGATAGATGGATCGTCATCTGTCGTAGTAGTGGATGAAATAGTGTATCGCTTCCTCCTTGGAATTCCTGTCATTTAATCAAATAAAATTAAGTTCAGAACATATATTTCAAAAAAATTATGCATAAAAAAAATTAAAAATGATAATAGATGATCAGTACTAAAAAACAATATATACATAACAATGATAATGAATGACTACACAAATGAAATAAGTTGTTGCTGAATGAATAAATAATTGTACATACAATAATTTTCCCCTTAAATCATGTCTATTTTCTGCTCCATTACTTCATCCACTTCATTCATACTTTCTAGACTAATATTTTCAATATCATGATGGAAAAATAATTCAGCTTCTTGTTGTTGATGAGATTCAATTTCAGAGGTCAAAACGTCCAATTCATTACACATATCATACAAATATCTTTGTATTACGTGAGAAACTACACTCCACCCTTCATCCACAACATCATTCACATAATATACCATTTTTCTTGCAATGATAAGATATATAGATCATGAAGTTCATGATTTTCATGATCACCAACTTCCATCAAGTGAGAGAAGTTCACAGAAGTAAATTGCAAGGAATCTCTTTTAACACCTATGATAATATTGACCCAATTTCATTTGAATAAAAAACTGAAAAATGGCCATGGTAGTTTAATTCAATAATATCAGTTAGCTTTCCATAGTATTCCACTTCATTAAATGTAAATATAACACTATTATGTGTTTTCAAACCCTCTTCTCGATCGAATGTACGAAATCTAAAGCCATTCACGTTGTAAGCGTCGAACTTTATAACTTGTTTTAGAGGACCTCAAGCAAGAAACTTCAAATATTTTGACACCTCTTCTTGACTATTAGTATTCAGGATCTAAAAAAAATAAATATTCTTTATTATATTTAAAAAATATGTGTGTCAAACTAATATTCATATTTATTGCAATATTTATGAACTCACACGTCGTGCGAACCATTCTACAAGATCTTTATTAACAGCTTCCATTATATCTTTATCATTTCATGTTCGACCTCTCATTAGTCTCTTTGTGTTTATCATCAAATCTTCAATAAATGGATCTGTAATTTCACAAATCTGCAACACATATCTATCTACCTGTAATAATTCCAATTCTGTCATTGTCACATTTGAGGTCCACCCAAATAATCGGCCAATAGCAAGAAATATTTTTGATTTATGATGTATTTGAGATTGGTTCGATGTGTCATAAACATGTCAAACATGATTAAATCTTGTCTCAAAATCATCTATGTATCTAGAAAAAAAGGTAAGACACTCCTCATCCAAATAGTCTTCAGCAATAGAGCCTTCTGGTTGATCTTTATACCCCATGTATGATTTCAAATTCCCAAGATATCTGTGAAATAAAATAAACAAATTTATGCATTTAATTAAGTGCCAAAAAAATTTACTTAACTAAAAAAATATAAATAAAGTAACTTTCAATTGGATACATCTATCGATAATGAACGGGGCCTCTTAATTTTGCTTCCTCAACCAAATGCACAGTTAAATGCATCATTGTAGTAAAAATCGATGGGGGAAAGATCATCTCCATTGCACAAGGGGTTAATAAAAACCACTCCTAGAGGTTGTCAAGATGAAATGGATGTAGAGATTTCTCACATAGTTATCTAAAAAATGTGCAGAATTGGAGTAAATAAATAGTAATTTTTTCATGTAATAATGTATGCAATGATAATGGTAGTAGCTATTGTAACAAAATATGTGAATTGTGACTTTTCAATCCATGTAACTTATGATTATTCAAGTGAACACACCTAGAGATGTTACATGAATACCCATCAGATACCATAACATTATTTAAAATTCTAATGAATGTATCTTTATCCCTATTTTTCATTGGAAAAATTGTCAGAGGATACTTTTCTATCTCATCTGGCCAGAGACCACGTTTTATGTTCATTACTTATAAGTCTTTGCAAGCACTGAGATGATCCTTCAACTTTCCATACTCATTAAGCAATGTGAAAATTAAATTGTCATAGAAATTCTTCTCAATATGTATCACATCAAGATTATGATGTTACAAATTAAAATCCCAATACAGAAATTTGAAGAATATACTTTTTTTCTTCCATTGGTGCATTCCGATTTCATTTGACGATGCACTTCAAACCCATTTCCTGATATCATTCAAATGACAAGCCTTCCCAAATTCGGTTTCAACATTTCCAAGTTGTGTCAATATTTCAAAACCAATTAAAAACTTTAGAGGTGGTATAAGATCAATGAAACCATTAAATTTTGATTTTTTCAGCTGAAATTTATGAGACGCATCGAGAAATCTTTAATGGCACAAGAAACACCATTTTCTACTATGAGGTAGTCATTTGGGATCAAAATCAAAGTTAAAAATAGGACAATCTAAACCCATCTATGTGTTCCAACAAGGTAAATTCCCAAGCCTAGGTAAGTCACTAATTGTCTACATTAAAGCAGCATGCATTTTTAACATTGTCTTAGAAGAAGCATCAAATGTCTCAACATAGTTTCTCCACAAATCCTGTAATTCTTCAATTAAAGGCTGCAAGTATACATCAATATCATTACCAGACATTTTTTCTAGGAATAATCATCGAAATGATACTAGAGGATTGTTGCATACACATCCATGGAGGTAGATTATAAGGGATCAAACAACTGGCCAAATGCTATAACTGGTACTCAAAGTCCCAAATGGGTTGAATCCATCGGTATCCAATCCCAATTGAACATTCCTAGGATTAGCTGAGAAATATGAATGTAATGAATCAAATTTATTCCACGATTGTGAATCTCATGAATGTTTCATTATCCCATCATTGTTATTATCTACAGAATTCCACTTCATGTGTTTGGTGGTTTTTATGACATGAATAATCTTAGAAATCAAGGCTTTAATGGAAAGTAACACAAAACCTTTTCCGGTGTGTTCCTTTTATTCTTATTAATGAAAGTATGTTTATTAAGACTTCCAATATCACCCATTGACTTCCATCTAGAAGAAGAAAATTTTTCACAATCTTGTCTACTTAAATCCTCTCACCCATAAACCATACAATCATTGGGACACGTGTTTATTTTTGTATAATTCAGACCAAGACTATTATCAAATTTTTTCATATCATAAAATGACTCGAGGATGTTTTCTTTAGGAAATGAATCACGCAAAAATTACTATATCATGGAAATTTCCATATTTGTAATTCCACATAGACATTTGATATGGTACAACTTCTGTATAAAAGAAAGTTTTGAATATTTCAAACATCCACTATACAAGTCTTGATTTCCATTGTCAACCAAATCATGAAACGTATTTTCCTCAGTAAATTTTTCTCTTACATTAGTTTTCATATAATAAAGAGGATGATCCACTGATATGTTTCAATCTTGATATGGTTGTCCTACAGTCTCAAAAACATCACTTGTGTCATTTCTATCTGTAGAACCGTTATCTGGTTGTTCTGATATGTTTTGATTTTGATGGTGGTCTCTTACAGTGCCAAATGCATCATTAATAAGATTTTTCATTTCATTTTCCATTGTTGACGAATTTGGGAGGTCATTCTGTGGATTGACATCAGTGATCAACCTTTCAGTAACGTTCGATTATCCATGCCAAATCCTACGCAAATATTGACCAGATAATTCCTTCAATATTAAATGTTCATAAACATTATATATCTTCAACCATCTTCTAAATTTACATTTAGGACATGGACGTCTTATTCTCCCTTCAACGGATCGGTTGGAAATTGAAAAATCTGAAAACTCATTCAAAACCTTAACATACTGAGGTTTGTTCCTCGGTAATGTGATCCAACTTTTATCCATGTATATAAGAATGTTCCTACATAATATAAAAAAATAAAACACATAACTATTAC
Source organism: Viscum album (assembly GCA_963277665.1). Classification (NCBI taxonomy): domain Eukaryota; kingdom Viridiplantae; phylum Streptophyta; class Magnoliopsida; order Santalales; family Viscaceae; genus Viscum; species Viscum album. Next base: position 767,134,354 of record OY728163.1, read on the forward strand.
TAAATAGGGAAAGATGTTCATATATACTATTTGAAAAAATATATAAATATGTTACATAAGGTTTTCATATATAAATACATATGGTAAATCACCCACTAGAAAACCAATGTACATATGTGCATGCATGTGTATGCTTATACACATGTGATTACAAAATCACTTGAAGAAACAAGAAGATACTGAGTATTTTCTTAGGAAATTTACATTTTAACAAGGTTTTTTCATGATCGGTGATTGTTCAACATATTGAATCTTATTTAATCCATAATTTAATTCACATACACAATTTGGGTGTTGTTATTTTGAATCCCCACAATACATGATGTTAAATTGGGACCCCCTATATTGAATATATATGGCCTAAATTTTCATAACTCTAACACAAGAAATGTACCCCTAAGGGAATTTGGAAATAATTGATGGTTTCTATATATTGAAGATAGTCAAATGTAAATAAAAAATTTTATCTCCCTATCATTGATGATGTAGTTAGAGGGACTTTGAGTACGAGTTATAACATTGTAGTATGAAACTTCATAAACAAGCAATGCAAATATGAATCTAAACCCTATGGAAAAATAAAATTTAAACTAAAGGAGCATTAAATTTAAAGGATAAAGAAAATAGTGGAATCTATCTCACCTATGAAATAAAGTATCATTAATTAATTGGATTCATCCTATATTGAAATGTAAAATATGTTCTTTATGGAATTTAAGGAAGTATTGTAAGAAAAATGCTTAAGTGGTCTCAATTTAAAAAACTACAAAGCATGAGAATAAGACTGGTGGAAATAGCATTGAATATAAAAATAAGCATAAAAAAGAGTTCAGGGATGGTTCATAGTTCATAAATGGAGGAAATATAAAAAATTAGGATTACTCCCACAACTGGGTTGAAGCCTAATGACTAAAACATTAAAGATTTAAAATTTAAAATTAGTGAAGAAATTTTTACTAGTGGTGTCATCTAAAGTAGTACCACCAAAAACGATTAGAATTAAATTGGGAGATTAGGGTGATAGAACAAAGTCCAGACACATTACTCAACTTAAGAAATTTGGAAGTTCCCCTCTTCCATTAAATTAAATAATTCTAAACATTTTTTGAAGTGTCCCAATATTTAGGGGGAGATATGATCCATGGGGTGGATGTGCTAATAAAGTAAATGTTATTCAGCTAAAGAAATATCTGATTAAATCCAAAAAATGCATGAAATAAATGATGTAATAATTATTTCAAGTCTCATTTGATATAAAATATGATCAGAATGTGTCATGGATGATCTTGACTAAACAAGTGGTGTTAAGAAACCACTTGTTTTCTTCAAAACATGATCTAGAAGTTTCATGTTGATGTAAAGTCACTTGTTGAATATAGAATTACAAAAAAAAGGGATTATTCGAGAATAAAAAGAGGTTTCCAAGCCTTAACTAAGAGAATCAATGATGTCATATTGAATCTAGTCTATAAAAAGGTATATTAAGCACTGAATTTAGTAGAATTAGACCACTAATTAATAAGAAGAAAAATTTAGAGCAGGAAGTAGTTACATAGATAAATTTTATATTAATTTACTTATATGTAATAATAAGTGGTATTATATTTTTATATTTATAGGATACTAAAAATATACCAATCAGAAGGAATTACTCTCAAATATTTATATCCCTAAAATAGATAACATTGAAAAAGAAGATTTAGAGTAAATTGGTGATTTACATGAACTAACTCGAGTTTATCCAACCCACCACCCGACCAAGCTAACAAGAAGGATTGAAGGAAATTCTAATCACATTAGGATTGAAACATGTTCTAGGGAATCAAAAATTAAACTAATGGGAATGGTTTTTACATCATAATATAAATAACCACATCATAGACTCCACCTAAAAATCTGGTATGACCGATCTATATATCAGACATCCATGCACAAAAATAAACAATTTTCTTATTAGTGAAAGAACCAAGAATAGTATAACACAATAAAATTAATCAAAAAAACTCATAAAACAAACCATCACTTAATTTGGACATAAAATTAAAAAAAAATCCCATATAGAAGATAAATCAGAAATAATATCATGCATGAAAAGGCTAATACACAAACATATAAAGAATAAAAAAACTTGAAAAACCTTACCTAACACTATGAAAACCACCGGCGACCGGGGAGGAGGGCCGACCTAGGGTAGGAACTCGATAGGGTCGGGGGGAGAAGGCAACATCGTAGGTGTTGGGGGGAGAAAGGGGTTCAGCGACGACGGGTGGCGAGGTCACCGGTGGCACAGGAGGGGAGTAGACCTAAGGTTGGGGATCGATGGGGTCAGGGGAGAATTTGCATCGGGGGGGGGGGGGGGGGGGGGGTGGGTTAAAGGGGTCGGATCAGGTGGGGGGGCGTGTCATGAATATAAAAAAATAAATGTGTTTAGCAGCAGTTTTTAATAAACAGCCGCGAAACCCTTTTAAGAAAAGGTTTCGCGGCGGTTTTGTAGATCACCGCTAAAATACCGCCTCTAAAGGAGATTTATGTTGTAGTGTGTGTATATCATTTAACTATTCATTTGGTGGCTTCCTTCTGCTGAATTACATTCCACAGCCTTCCAACATGACTATATGGAATGTATCGGGAATTACACAACATGTAGTTGGTTTTTCCTCTATTCTTTTTCGACATTCCAACATGCCATGTATTCCCTTCACACATGGTCATACTACATGGCGTATTCTTAGGATTACATGGCATGTAACCCCTGATTCCTTTACTTTTCCGAAATTTCCCTTGTTTTGTCAAAAAAACTCAAAGTAAAAAAAAGAATAAAATAAACTTGTACCTCCATGTAAGAATTGGGTTCTTACAGACTTCCCCTTAAATAAGTTCATCCACAAATTTCCCTTCTAAGGGTCGTGATGGAATATTTGAGAATAACTCCATCCATTGAGCATGTACGTTGGACTCCTTTTCCCAAGTCTCATCCTATACTCGATTTTGATGCCATCGAACCCATATGAGAAGAACTTACCAGCCCTAGAGAATCTTCCTTCTCCTTTCAACTATATGAATCAGGTACTCCTCAAAGGATGCATCAACATGATGCTCAACTTAATTAGTGGGAAAAATATGAGACGGGTCTCAGTGATAACATCATCGGTAATATAAATGGACAACACTAGGCAAGGATCAGTACCTTTGAGGTAACTGTAACCGATAGGAAACCGGCACGACTCTCTCCAGATTTTCAAACAGACCAATGTTTCTTGATGAAAGCTTACCCTATCTCCCGATCCTCTTTCTTCCCAACCTCAGTACTACTTGTAGGAAAACTCGATCCCTAAACTCAATCTCTAAAGGTCATCTCTGATGATCTACATATGATTTATTACAAGAATATGTAGTATCCATATATCTCTAAATCAAGTGGACCAAATCATAAGTGTCCTGCATGAGTTGTTGTCCCAGTAAGGCTACCTCAGTTGCCTCTAACCAGCATAGGGGAGAACGACATGGCCTACCATATAAATCCTTGTAAGGTGCCATCTGTATAGTCACTTGAAATCTGTTATTGTAGGCGAACATGACCAGGGAAATATAATTCTCCAAAGATAACCCATAGTATATGACGCATGCATGCAACATGTCCACTAGCACCAGTATCGCACACTCTGAATGGCCATCCGTCTGAGGGTGGTATGATATTCTCAGAAGCACCAGTGTACCCAGCACCATCTGAAAACTCTTCCAGAAAAGAGACGTCAAGAGGGTGTTCCTATCTAAAACAATAGAACAAGGGACCCCATAAAGTCATACCACCTATTTAAAATATAACTTTCCAAACTCATCAACATTGAAGGTCTCCTTGATTGGCAAGAATTGAGTGACCTTCATAAGCCTTTCAACTACAACCCACAAAACATTTTTGCCTCTAGGAAACCTTGGTAACCCCATCAAAAAATCCATCAGGATATCATACCATTTCCACTCCAAAATAGGTAACTATTATAAAAGCCCATATGGTCACTGATATTCCTCCTTCGCCTATTGATACGTGGAACATCTCATAACAAAACTAGCTACTTACCACTTAATACCCAGCCACCAGTACTAACGGGTCAAGTCATGATACATCTTGGTGACTCTGGATTGAACTTCCCAAGCGGAAGCATGAAACTCATGCATCATCTCATAGTGTATATCCCCTAGAACCCACACACTTCTATAGATATGCATAACTTCATCCTCACCTATCGTCCATGCAGGAGGAGGGTCATCACCTGCCACAGTCTCCCGTAAAACAAGGCCTTTGGAATCTGATATCTACCTCATCCTCACCATGTCTAGTAGGGTACATGTAATAGCCAAAGTTTAAATATAAATATGTCCCTGAATGTCATGCACCTCTAAAAGAATCTCAGATAACAAGGCCATAAGCTTCCACTCACCACTGGTGTAACGTCCCGAGTAAATACAAGATATGATATTTTCATATTTATTAATATTTTTGAATTAAATATAAATTTTTCTTTAAAGGGGATTCTATTTTCGATGGCGTACCTGGCACGCAACAATGGGTTTTTCTAAAATCTCATGTTGTACACAAGGTTGAGTCATACTAAAAAATTATAATATAATATTATTTTTAATGGTGGTTATCTCTTAGTCGTTGTATTAACGGGAATGAATAGAACTAACTAAAATATTATTATACATGTTTTCTAAATGTTTTTACATTTATCCAATAATATTTAGATGCTTAAAATGAGAATGAATCCTATTTTAAGCATGAAAAACCCTAATATTTTTAAGAGGTCGTTTTACACCCTTTTGATGAAGAACCCATTTTAAATCTAGTTTTTGTCACTTTTATATGTTCTATAAGAAAAAATAAACTTATTATTTATAATAGGGACATAAAAATTTACTTTGGGTAAATGTTTGGTATTTTTCTGATAAAGTTCATTTTTTAATGAACAGTGAAAAATACTACATTTAAATTCAATACTGTCTTTTCAACTGATTTATTTATATAGTTAGATTGTCCTTTTAATTTGTTATAAAGTGTAATTGGATTATATTTTTACCATTTAATCCAATTTTGGTCTTTTGAAGTAATTTCACTTTTTAATTATACATAAACACATGTCAATCTTTTGATAGTTATTATTTTTGAAAAAACTTTCTTTTTGGTTTTGACAATGAGAATTAATTTTAAATTAATTTCAAGAACTTCTGTTTTTTGAATTTGGAAAAATAGATTACATATTTGGAATCAGTAGGTCCAAATTGTGTAAATAGGTAACTTCTATTTTTAGGCATTATGAATAGTAACTTTAGTGAATATTTTATTTATCATGGTTAAAAGGGAAAATCTGGTAAATAAGGGAAAATAAATAATATTATAATAATATTAAATTACCCTAACACATGTCCTAACCCTATTAAATGATATATTTCTGATCATGGGCATCCTTAGATTGATTTTGGGACCCCAAGAAGCCAGTTTTATGTGAAAATGAAATTTTATAAAATTTATTTAATGTTAAGAAAAATGTAACATAAATATATATTTTTTAGTAAAACAATTTTCATATTGTGTTATATAGGTGATATTTTAGACTATAAATAGTCGTTATAAATATAGAGAAATTCATATATCATGGTATTTTATTTATAATTTTTATACATTAATTAAATAAATTTAATAATGACACAATGGTGATGGAGTGATTGCTTCATTAACAAAGGAATCAAATAAATGTTATTTAAAATGCTAAAATAAATGTAATTTGGTTATTTTGATATCATCCAAGAATTTTATGGATTATAGTTACATTTTATCTTTGTATTAATTAAGTTTTCTAAGATCAAACATGTTTTTATGTATTTTTTAAAAGTCATGATATGAATAGTTTCAAAATTGACATAATTCATATTTGAAAATATAAAATAATTTATTAAATATTATAAAATTCAAAAAAAATAATATTTTGAGAAATAGTTATCATAAGTATAAAAGTTTCTTATTGAATATATAATTGGATATTTTTCATGTTTTGGTAACTGTTTTTATTCTTAAAATGCTAAATGTTTGATTAAATGGTAAGAGTAAAAAAGGGTAAAATAAAAAAGATACGAATTTACAAAAATATTTAAAAACTATCCAATTATTATTGGATGATTTTATTTTTACTTATATTCATATTATATTTTCATTTAATGAGTTTTGGACCTTTTGAAACTGAAAATAATTTTATAATAAAATAATACCTTCAAACTTTCCAAAAGAGCCCCTCCTCCCTCTTATAAAATGCCACCACCTCTAACCCATTACACACACCTCTAAAGCCCCTTGTATCATCCAAACTCTGCACAAATAAGCTCCCAACATCCCTCTATTCCACGTAGGAGCATTTTTTTGGGCATAAGGAAATTAAATAAAGTCTTTTGGTTCAAACCAATGGGAGTTACCCGATTTAAAGGTAACATGTTTTCTCAAATTCTTTTATTTTACTTTCCTTCTCCAACCCCCTAAACACTCTTTATTACATTATTTTATAAAACAATTATCCTAAATATACTAGTATGTGTTTATTAGAAGTATTTAAACTATGATTATACACACCTCCGTCTAAGGGAAACGAACATGCAGTTTCTGTGGACGACGAACTACTGCCTCACAAAACGATTATTGCTCAATTATCTCCTACTGCCTCTCATGGTGGTTATTATGATGGTAATATATTTATATGTGATATATATTATATTTATATTTTCTCTATGATTCTGTATTTCTCATTTATAGCATACCTTTATGGTTTCCATAATGGGTAAATACGATAATTTCATTCGAGGAAGTGCGGACTACCGCCCCCTCAAAGTGATATGACTCATTCATACCATATGTGGAACGTATAAAGGATGGAGTTAATGAAATTATATATGATATTATAATTTAATTATAACATACCTATGTATACATAAGTTTAAATTCCATTAAAAATGAAATAGAAATGAAAATAGTGTTCATGTGTTCGTACGACTTACCATCTCAATGAACGGTGTATTTCAATTGTTATCTTAAAATGTTATGTACTATTATCAATACATATATATATATATATACTGGATATATATGATATATATGATATCAAAATCATGAATATATTTCTGGAGATAACGTATTTTTGACCGCATGAGCAACTTGTAATTATAAGAAGTTCATTTTTGACTCAAGTACCAAATATCGACAAGACGAACATTATTAACATAAATGATTATGTAATGTTTATAACATGGTAATAAGTGATATAAATGGAATAATTTAATTGAAAAATATTTTGAAGATAATAGAAATTAACTTTAGTTTTTATTCAAGAGATTAAAGAACGAACGAGTCAAATCGGACATGAGGTAAGGGACTTCATCTCAATCACCTTTTATTAAGAGATACATTGATTTATACACGACTTTACATTATATGGTGTTTATACCCATTTGAATTTAAATTTAATTCAAAGGTAATATTTTCTCTACAAATCATTTTACTAAATGACATAAACATTGTTTCTTTTAACATAGGCGGTGACAATGAACTTTCTGATGCCGCGAGAATTATTTGATCTTTGGCTTTCTTAACAAGTTGTAATGTTTTTAAAAGGAAAATAAATACCATACACTCTTTTTACATATTTCAGTATTGAAAATGGTTTTGATAATGGATTGATTATTTCAATATATTGAAATTTTATATTGCTATTGAAATTGAAAAATGTTATCTTTCCTTTATGCTTGTTTATGTGTTTTGATTATTATATGGTTGTTGGAAATTGTTTACGTATACTGGTGGTTATTTTATAAACCTAAGGAGGGTGTGGCTGATATAACTCTCTAATGCATTGGGTAACATGATGGAGGTAAACGTTAATGTATCTCCTAAGTTATTTGGGGAATATACTTTTATGGGTATTCGAAACGTAACTCCCTACGTAGCCGTGAAATATAAAACATAAGTACGTTATAGATGCCACAAGTTTCCTTTATGATTTAGTATTTTAATGTTTTCTTCATAAATCTTATGATTTCATGAGGTGTGTTAAATAGATTATGTTTTGTGTGTATTGATGGAATAATGAATCCATATTTTATTTGATAACCCTTACTGAGATTTTTATGCTCATCCCATGTTTTTGAAATGTTTTTCACAGGGTATAAGGTAGGGTAAGAGAAATTAAGAATTCAAGAAGATTTCTATCATGAAAGGAATTCTTTTTTTCATTTAAGAGTTTTTATTTTATGAAAAAAATATATACTAAGTAAAGTTTTCAACTTTGTAATATTTGAGATGCAATGTAATAGTTATGTCCTAAGTCTCTAAAACTCTAAACCTCAAAAGATCCTCAATGTGAATTCTTGAATTATTTTAGGATTATGCAAATTTTAAGGATGGAGCCTTATAGTTGGTATCAGAGGTCGGTTTAGACAACATTAGGAGTTAGGATATTGTTAAATTAATATCCATAAAATAATTTATAGTAAGACTGAAATTATTTAGCATTTACGGATTACCATGTTTCTTTGCCTAAGATATTTCTGTGTTTAGAATGGTTTTCTATAGAGTAAATAGCACAACTATGATGGGATGAAATCCAGAGGAAAACAACCTTCCAAATTAGCAACCAGAAATGGTCAGAATCGAAACTGAAAAGTTTGCTGTAGTGTTGGCACAATTGACTCAGGATATAAATGGAGGTGGTATCCATACACGAGATCAGCCAGATCAACCATAGATGAACCTGTTAGTAGTGGAGAATTTCATGAGGCAACATCCCCCATCATCGAGAGGATCATATGACCCTATGATAGCTGAAGGGTGGATTAAAGGACTAGAAAATATTTTTGATGTCATGGGGTGATCAAAACATCAAAATGTTAGTCTTTTTGTTCTCCTTTTTGAAGGTGAAGTCGATCAGTGGTGGTATATGGTTAAAAATAATAAGGATAATGAGGAGTTTAATGCCCTTGATTGAGATGAATTCAAAATAATTTTTCTTGAGAAATATTTTACGTAGGTGGTTTGTCTTAGTATGGAAACAAATTCTAGAATTGAGGTAATAAGATGACTTAGTGGCTTCTTATGAAGAAAAATTCACTCAACTAGAAAGTTATGTGAAAGGCGATGTCGTGGGTACCCTCAAATGATTAGTGGTTTTGGGTACTTAGGTGCAGCAGAGTGGATGACTGATGTCATATCTCAAAGGAAGAAGTAAATTTAACAACATATTAAAGGTGATTTGAAAATAACATAAAATGGAATAATAACACTACATGAAAGGATTTAGGGGTTTTTTTACCATTCATAAAACTAGAAGAAGTTTTATAGAAGAATATTGTATCATTTTTTTGTTTTTGTTTTTGAAATGAAGTCCGATTAAAAACACACAACAAGAAGATGTTTTCTTAGAAAATATATTAAAAGCAGTAATAGATCTAACTCTACCTCTTCACTCAATTATTTATCAGTATAATTTAAATTAACATTCAGTTAATTATGATCCCTTAATTTTTTAAATCCTTAACCATATAAGAATTAACTTTACCACTAAGATGAAGTTAATTTAACCCTAGACTAACTTCGGAACATGCAATTACAACAACATACTTCGATTGATGTTCTAAGGTTAGCTTATAATAAGTGGTAAATTAAGGTGCATTTCCCCTCCAATATTAGAATTAATTGAGTTTGGTGATTATATTTGAACACTAAAAATTGATCTCGTATGGTTTTGTATTACAGTTTAAGTTTTCACTCTCACAATTTACACAAAATCACATCATCGTTTGTTTTTGTGTTAATTGTTCAATTTCTTGATTAGTTTCAATTAAATTAAAAAACAAATTAATTGATCATATTATGTGAATTATATTATTTCATTTATTCAAAATAAATTAATAAAGGATTTTAGAGGTAGATCTATCACTAAAAATAACTACTCTTTCATGGGCGGTGTAGATATTATAGAAATGTTTTGCATTTGCAAAGGTTTAGAGAGGGTAGAACCCAATCTCATTTCGACTCTTGATTCCAGACCAATTAGGAAGTGTATGATAAGAATAAATTATAACAAAATAGAAGAAAAGATAATAAATAAAATAATAACAATGAAGTTTATTACACAAATGAAACCATTACAACATGAAATAGAAGAAGGCGCCGATGAGGGGATCCTCACTTCAAGAGATACCCCTCATAAAATTGTTGGAGAATTTTAGTGAAACCAAATATCCTCTACCTTAAAAATCCTATTTCACGTCTCAACCCCTCCAAATGAGAAAAAAAATACTTTTTAGAGTGTAGGGGAGGCTAGGTTTAAATAGGTTTCATGTGTGAATGCGGAATCTCGACCAAATATTTTAATCCAACTTTCACTGCCCATTTGACCTCAAAACATGTTAACCAGCTATTCTTCCAGAATAATGATTTGTTTACAATTGGGTTCGAGAGATACTCTCAAAATTTGGGCCAAATGTAAACTCGGAAGAAGACGTTATGGCTTAAATACAGAACCCATCTCCAATCTGGCAGGCTCAGCCAACCATTGACTCCATGGTCTATTTATCCCACCAAATGCACGATTTAGCTCCAATGTACTGAAAAAAAATTGTAGCACACTATGTTAGGAACACAGTTACAAAATTTCAAGTACAAATAATAAATATTAAAATATTTATCTTTGAAATACTTCAGTGCACTATAAAGGGTAAAACTGGAATATCCATCAAATTTTTGAATGATTGATCTAATCCCAAATATTTTATAAATAAACATATTTAACACAATGTGAGGAAATTTTATCATTTATTATCAACAAAATATTAAATAAAAATGTTTTTTATCAACTCCGACGCACTTACCCTTTTTCACTCTTGGGAAAAACCTCATATCATGTATTCAAAAAAAATTCTGACAATATATGCAAATTCCAATTTCTCAATCCACAGTGAAAATATAGGCAAAGTAAGAATCCCATCAAGAGTAAATATCAATAAATTTTAAATTAATTTTCTCATAAATTGTGTTGAAATAAAATCCAGTGAGATTCATAACACTAATCATAGCGAAACAAGTCATGGGTATACCATGCCACTAATTCTTCACGTGTGTGTGTGTGTGACAAACATTCTAAGCATGTCTCTCTGCCCTTTATCTAGTATATTCAGGTAAATAAAAACATCTCTTATTACCTCGTTCTATTCCACTGAACCTGTTCAACCTCCTTTGTAATCAAATTACAAAACCCACTGATTTATGCATTCCCAAATGTCAAACCATGAGCTCACGACTAAAATATCCCCACATGTTGTACAGTTATTCATTCCCCTCTTTATTGATTGTTTTTTTTTTTGATTTTTTATTAATTTTTTTAGAGGACATACAATAGTAAGATATTAGGTGCACACGCATAGGACAATCTGGTACAGTGATGGAAATGATCAAAAGAGAAATGAACGTATGGAAAGACCATGTTATAAGATGAAAAGGATTACTTACCCTGAATATACATTCAATTGGGTAAGAGAAACTCAAAAGTCATGATTGTGTGAAAAATTGTGTGGAGAAATCAATGACACAATTTACCGTGAACAAATATCACAAATAAGGATGTCAAAATCTAAATTTTTTCTAATGACACAACCATTCGTATCATCAACAACTTCTATTTTTTTAAAATTTAAACCCCTGATGATGAAATATTACTCATGCTTATATTTCTACCAATGAATTTTAAAAACATGAATATTCCATATGTTCCACATGAGAATGTTACATGATATATTTGTTTCTTTTTTATTGATTTTTTTAATTTTAACCAAAAACATAATAGAAAGTACATATAAAACACACAAATTAAAATCCTAAATATCTACCCTAAAAATGTTGTCCCCTCCCCCACACATAAAATATTGCATTATCCTCAATGTGAACCTATGATATGATATATTCACATGAAATGTATAATTTTAAATAGGACAAAGAATATAAAAGATAAAGGGTTAGAAAGAGCCTAATATTCTCAAGTGATGATGGGGTCATGTACTGTGATGAAATCCATTACATTGGTAGGAAGTCCCTCAATGTATTTCTTCATACGTTTCCCATTGATTGTAAAGCTCCTTCATGTGTCTTCTTGTGTGATCTCCACTGCAACATAAGGAAAAACATTAGTCACAACATAAGGACCTAAACACCTGTAATATAACTTACTATGAATCATCTTCAGTCGTGAACTATAGAGAAAGACTTTCTCTCCACCTTGAAATTATCTTTTCAGGATCATTTTTTCATGATCTATTTTGATCTTTCCTTATAGAGCCTTGAGTTCTCATATGAAGACAATCCAATCTCCCCAAGATCTTGAATTAGCAGCTTCCTTTGGATTCCATCTTGGGAAAAATCCATGTTACATTTCTTTATAACCCAATAATCCTAATGCTCAACTTCCAAGGAGAGATGACACACTTTCCCAAAAAAAATCTGAAATGGGGGCGTACCAATGGGTGTCTTGTATGTTGTCCTATAAGCCCAAAATGCATCATCCAAGAACATTCTCCAATACATCCTATTTGGATGCATGGTTTTCTATAAAAAAAATTTCAACTCAGAATTTGAAACCTCACCCTGGCCATTTGTCTGGGGTTGGTATGGTGTTCATGTTTTCTGTGTCACCCAATACTTCTAAAGGAGGGAGGCCAAATTCTTATTGCAGAAGTGTGTCCCTTGGTCACTTATAATGGCCTTCGGTACTCAAAACCAACAAAAAAAATATGTTCTTTGACTAAGTCCACAACAACAAGAGAATCATCAGTCCTGGTTCCCTTATCCTCCACCCATTTTCTCACATAATCAACAACAACAAAAATATACAAAAACTTAAATGAACTAGGAAAAGGGCCCAAATATTGATTCCCCATACATCAAAAATCTCAGAGAATAATATTGGTGGTTGGGGCATCTCGTGTCTCCTAAAAATATTACCAGTGTGTTGGAAACTTGAGCACAACTTACAAAACACATGAGCATCATGGAATAAACTTGTCCTATACAATCCAAAGTCCAAAACATTCCTAGCTGTCTATTGGGGTCTAAAGTCTCCACCACAATCAATTGTATGGAAAAATTTCAAAATAGACTCAAACTCATGATCAGGAACACACATTCTAATCACTTGGTCACTACACATGCACCATAAGTAGGGATCATCCCACACATAAAATATAGACTCACTCTTTAACTTTTGGACTTGATGTTTCTTTAAATTTTTTGTAATTTCATATGCAATGAGGTAGTTCACTAAATCAGTATACCAAGGATGCATACCTAAGATGGAATAAAGATGAATATCGGGGAATGTGTCCCAAAGTGGTACCTATTCCAAGGTTTCATCATCTAGTGTTTGAGTAAGCCTACTCATGTGGTTCGCCACAAGGTTTTACAACCCCTTCCTGTCCTTTATCTCAAATTCAAATTCTTGAAGAAGGAGAATCCATCGGATTAGCCCGGGATTTGCATCCGGCTTCTTCAATAGGTACCTCAGAGATGCATGGTCAGAAAAAAAAACTACGTTAGATCCCAATTAATATGAATGGAATTTATATAATGCAAATATATCATCAAGAAACTTCTTTTCTATGGTTGTGTAGTTTGATTGGGCCGAATACAATTTCCTCGATGAATATGCAATCACATGTGAATGTCCCTCCACCCTCTGAGATAAGATAGATCAGACTGCAAAGTTGGAGGCGTCACACATAATCTCAAAAGGAATCTCCCATCGTGGGGGTTGTATGATTGGTGGAGTGGTCAGACACTGCTTTAGCTCATCAAAGGAAGTCATGTATGAATCATCAAACACAAAATCATAATCCTTTTGAAGTAATTGGGACTTAAGAAGATAAATATAACTAAAATATTTGATGAAGCACCAATATATTCCATCATTCCCTAAGAAAGATCTAACATCACACACACATGAAGGATAGGGTAACGATGAAATGATATATACCTTAGATCTATCAACCACTATCCCATGTTTTGACACTACATTCCCTAAGATAATCTCATGCTCTACCATGAAATGACACTTCTCAAAGTTTAAGACCAGGTTCTTTTCAATACAATTATTCAAAAACATTCCCAAGATAGAGATACAATCATAAAATGAATACCCATACACTGTAAAATCATCCATAAATATATCCATACAAGTCTCAATAAAATCAGAAAAAAATCATCATCATGCTTCTCTGGAAGGTAGCTGGGGCAATGCAAAGTCCAAATGGAATCCTCCAGTAACCAATGTACCAAAGGAACAGGTGAATGTAGTCTTCTCCAGATCCTTCGGAGCTATAAGAAACTGAAAAGATTCAGAAAATCCATCCAAGAAATTATAATTTTTCTTCCCAGTTAGTCTCTCAAACATCTGATCAATAAATGGGAGGGGAAAATGGTTCTTGCGAGTGGACTAATTTATTTTCCTATAATCAATACACATGCAACAACTATTTTTTACCCTCATTGGAACTAAATTATCTTTCTCATTTTTAAAAACTGTAACACCAGTTTTCTTAGGAACATCTTGAATAGGACACACCCACTGGGAATCTGAAATGGGATGAAATTTACCAGCCTCGAGCAATTTTTCAACCTCTTCTTTAACAACTTCCAAAAGTGTTGGATTCATTCTATGTTGTGGCAGCCTAACATGTTTATCCCCATCCTCCAAAATAATCCTATGCATGAAAATGGAGGAGCTAATATGTAATATTTTAGACAAGGTCCACTTAATTGCCCTGATGTTATCCCTGAAAAGATTCCAAAGTTTTTCTTTATGTTCAAAAGGGATATTATTATCAATGATAACAGTAAATCTCTCGCCACTTAACAAGTATGGGTGTTCTATATTTGGAGGAAATGGATTGAGTACCAGTTTAGGGGTTGTTTTATGAATGGATACATTGAAGGAACTGAAATATATGCACAAAATAGAATCATTATCAGAATAGAAAACATCACAATCTGAGAATTAAACATCAAACCCATCAGCAAACTCAAAAATGATTTCATAATCAGAGTGAACATGATCAAAATCAGAATATGAATCCATTTCAAAATCAAATCTTAGAGAGTCTTGTGCATTATAAACAGGTGTGTATGTACTCTTAGATATTAAACTATATCCAATACTCATATTCTCCATAATTATAGGAAAATAAAGTTCCATGGGGTTTTTATTTTTTTGTTCAGAATGGGAGATAACAAAAGAATAATGGTCCTCTGAGGGGTACTTCATGTATTCCATAACATTAAATATTACAAATTAATCTCTAAATTTCATGTAAAGTGTACCCTAATTTACATTTATGATTGTTTTTGTAGTTTTTAGGAAGGGCCTACCTAAGATAACGGGAGCACATGAACTTACCAGGTCATCCTCCATTTTAATCACGTAGTAATCTGCTGGAAAGATCACGTCTTTTTTCCAGACAAGTACTTCCTCAAGAACTCCCACTGGATATGTCATAGCTCTATTCTATAACTGCACAACCACTCTTGTCATCTTCAAATCACCAACCTCTAAAGAAGAGAATACATAGTGAGGAATCACATTTATGGAAGCACCTAAATAACAAAGAGCATCAGAAAAGTGAAACTCCCCTATGGGGCATGGGAAGGTGAATGTCCCTAGATCCTTGCACTTTGTTCGGATGTCTAGATTTGGAGTAATGAGTTTTAACATATTCCTTCCAAGACTGAACCTCTCATTTCCCTTTATCCCCCTTAGATTGGTATAAAGTTCTTTTAAGAATTTCGCATACCTTGGGATTTGATTGATGGCTTCATGTAGAGGGATGTTGATCTCCACAAGCTTGAATATATCCAAAACATCATTTTTCATTGCCTATTAAACCATATTCTTTGTTTGTACAACCTTTTTTGGAAAGCGAAGTGGTTTTGGAGGGACAACATTAATCATTTTCTTACCTTTATCTTTCTCCTTAGGTTTCTCATCAGCTGGTTTTGAATGGGTCTTCTCCAAAGTTGAGGAGAGTCCCGGTGGAATGATATGTGTAGATGTATCAGTTGTTTTCTTCCCTCTTCTCAATGTGATGGCACTGACATTCCCCTTGGTATTTGAAGTAGTCTAAGATGGAATATTTCTGATGTTCTTACATACCATTTCATGGAGGGCAGTGGAAATCTGGTTAATTTGTGTTCTCAACTCTCTCAAATCTGAACCTTGACTCTTCAGCTCGTTATGTTGATTAAGAACAATTTTTTTCAAAATATCATCAGTTTTAGAATCTACCATGGGTTGGTGATTCCCTAGTTGTAAACATGTTGATGCTTGAGCTTAAAATCACATTTGGGGTTGTTGGAAACCATGTTGGTAAGGTGGAGGTTGCTGGAAGTTTTTTTGAAATGGGGGCCTTTGTTGTTGTCCAGATCCATACCTCATGTATATGAATCAAACTTATTTTGGGGATTTGGATAATGTGGATATCGATATGGACTACCAAAAAACACTACTGCACAATCTTCTGTTTCTTGTAGTTGGGGGAAACAGTCAGTTGGGTGGCATATCTCAGTGCAAATGTCATAAGTCCATGAAGGAGGGGGTTGTGATTTCTTCTATGCTAAAGCAATCTTCCTCACCATAGTGGTCAATTATTCTAACTTAGTATCAATAAAATTAATTTCAAGATTATAAGGGCTTACCTGATATAATCCTTGATCATGTGGTGTACCTCAATCACCAAATTGTTGAGCGTTTTGTGACATCTTTTCAATCCATGCATGTGTAGTAACTGATGTCTTGTCCACCAATGTTCCTCTAGCCATGGTTTCCACCATGATACTCTCCATATGTGTGAGTCCTTCATAGAAGTATTGGATGAGGAGTTTGTCACTGATTTGGTGATGTGGGAAGTGTGCACACAACTTCTTGAATCACTCCTAGTACTCATACATTGACTCGCCTTAGTCATTTTTGATCCCTAAGATCTCTTTACGATTGGGAGTGGTCCTTGATGTTGGAAAAAATCTCTTCAATAAGAGACGTTTCAAATCGTTCCAACATGTTACATCTTCAGGTTGTAAATAATACCTCTAATCTTTTTCAGCTCCATCAAGTGAGAATGGTAATGATCTTTGTTTGATTTGATCTTCTGAAACATTTCTTGGTTTTAAGGTTTAAAAAAGCACATTAAATTATTTTAAATGTTTATTGAGATCCTCACTAGAGAGGCCATGAAATTTTGGAAGAAGGTGGATTAACCCAGATTTCAGTTCAATGTATGATTCTGTATTTGGGTATGCAATTCAACTTGGTTGATAATTAATATCAAGTGCATCCAATTCTCATGTGGTTCAAATAAATTAATTTCCATTATTTTAAGACATCGGTTCTTGTTTTATGTATGAATTTTAATTTCGTTAAATTTTAATGTTCAGGTATTGGAGGAATTCTCCAACAGATTTCATGTTGAAACTTCTCATAGACTGAGAATGTCTGATTTGAGCCCGAAGGCTACGTTCAATCTTAGGGTCAAAATCTAAAAGATCCCTGGAATTAGTTTGTTTCGTAAATAAATTAAAAATTAAAATGAGGAAAGTGGACCATAGTAAATTAAAAATGAGAAGTATGAGTTAATGGTCCAAAAATAAAAAAAAATAAATAAAAGAAAAAGAAATAAATCAGATTTGGTAAAGAATGAAGAAAGAAGATAAAAAGTGAATAAAATGTAAAATAAAATGTATACCTCAAATTGGTTGAAATAATTAATTGTTCCCCTGGAAATGATGCCAATTTTAAAGGTGATGTCGTGGGATCCCTCAAATGATTAGTGGTTTTTTGGGTACTTAGGTGTAGTAGAGTGGCTGACCAAGGTCGTCTCTCAAAGGAGGAAGTAAATTTGACAACATATTAACGGTATTTTGAAAATAACATAAAATGGAACAATAACACTACATAAAAGAATGTGGTGGGTTTTTTTACCATTCATAAAACTAGAATAAATTTTTTACAAGAATATTGTATAATTTTTTTTTATTTTTGAAATAAAGTCTGATTAGAAAGACACAATAAGAAGATGTTTTTTAGAAAATATTTTAAACGGAGTAATTGGTCTAACTCTAACTCTTCACCCATTTATAAATCATTATCATTTAAATTAAAATTCACTTAATTATGATCCCTTAATTTTTTAAATCCTAAACTCTACAAGGCTTAACTTTACCACTAAGATGAAGTGAATTTAACCCTAGGCTAGCTTCGGAACATGCAATCACAGAACCCTGCTTTGATTGATGTTTTAAGGATAGATTATGGTCAGTGGTAACTTAAAGCACATTTCATCTCTAGAAATTAGAATTAATTGAGTTTTTGGATTATATTTGAACACTATGGATTGATTTCATATGGTTTTGTATTATTGTTTAAGTTCGCAGTCTCACAATTTACACAAAATCTCATCCTCGCTTGTTTTTGTTTTAATTTTTCAAGTGGTTTCTTAGATTAAATTAAATTTAAAACTAAATTAATTGATCATATTATTTGAATTAAATTATATCATTGATTCAAAATAAATTAATGAAGGAGGCTAGAGGTAGATCGATCACTAAAAAGAATTACTCTTCCATGGGCGGTGTAGTCATCATAGAAACGTTTTGCATTTGAAAAGGTTTAGAGAGGGTAGAACCCAATCTATTTTATACTTTTGATTCCAAAACAATTAGTAAGATTAATAGAAGAATAAATTTTAACAAAATATAAGAAAATATAATAAATAAAGGAATAACAAAGAATATTATTACACAAATACAAACATTACAACATGAAGAAAAAGAAGAAGGCTTCGATGAGGGGATCCTAGCTTCATTAGCTAACCATATTACAATGGTTGGATAATTTGAGTGAAAAAAAATAATCTTCCTTAAATATCCTAATTCACGTACCAAACCATCTAAATGATAAAGACACTAATTTATATAGTGGAGGGGAGTCTGGGTTTAAAGAGGATTCAAGTGTGAATGGGTAATCTCGGTCAAATATTTTAATCCAATTTGTATCGCCCATTTGTCCACCAAAACACATGAACTAGTTGTTCTTCCAGAAGATTTTTTTTCTAAAAATTGGGTTGGCTAGATCCTCTCAACATTTGGACCCAATCCAAGATTGGAAGAAGAAGTTATGGCCTAAATACAGAACCAATGTCCAATCTGGTGGGCCCATCCCACCTTTGACTTCATGGTCTATTTAGTCCCACCAAATGCATGATTTATCTCCAATGTCATGAACAAAATTTGTGTCCCATTAAGTTAGAAACACTGTTTCCAAATTTTATGTTCAAATAATAAATATTAAAATATTTATAGTCTAAATACTATAGTGCACTATAAAGGCTAATACTGGAATTTCCATCAAATTTTTAAATGAATGATCTAATCCCAAATATTTTATAAATAAACATATTTAACACAATGTGAGGGAATTTTATCATCTATTATCAATAAAATATTCAATAAAAATGTGTTTAATCAGTATGCTCCATATTTCATATGATATATTGATAGTAAAATCAATCATTTTTACTCCGGATTAATGCCAACATATCGAAGGGCTTAACTTTTCGTGAGTTCAAAAGTTATGAAAAACTAGTTCGATATGCAGAGAAGGTGGAAATGGATTTTTCCAATGATCATGTGATATTTGAAAAACTAAAGAATAAGAGGTCGATGTGGTAGATGAAAGGGAAGAACTCTTCAAAAAAGTATGATGGTAAGAAACTGATGTTTAGAGTTTGTGAAAATTGTGATAAAAATCACACTAGGTAATGCCTTTGTAATTCTAGTAAGTGCTACTAATGTGGTAAAATGGGTAATAAGGCACGTAATTTTCACTGAAAAAGATCGGGGTAATGGTAATATAAAATCTGATTTACAGTCAGTAAAATGTTTTAAGTGCAATGAAATGGGTCATTTTACAAATGAGTGTCCAACGAAGAACTCAGCTAAGGGAATTAGTAGAACTACAAGAAGAATGGGGTGGTGAAATCCTTTGCAACTACATCAGAAGATTTTTCACCATCAAATGAAGTAATATCATATACACTATTTATTTATTTAGATTATTCCAATGTCTTTTTTAATTCTGGGTCTACACATTCCTTCATTTCTGAGAAATTTTCTAGTAAATTAGGAATTCATTCTGAAGATATAATTCATGAACTTATGGTAAAAATACCAAGAAGAAATGTTGAGAAAAAAAGAAATTTTAAGAACCTTCTGGTCCTTATGTATGGAAACAATCTACCTGAAAACCTTTATTCCTCTAGTAGAGTTTGATGTTATTTTGGGTATGGATTGGATTTCTGTCTATCATGCTAATATTGACTGAAGAGCTAAAGAGGTTTCTTTTCAAAAATAATTTTAATTTGTGTACAATAATTAAACTCTACTTATGATAAAATATCAGGATGTTGATAAAATAGTAAAATATGGAAATGAATTTTACCTTGCACATATTATTGAATACCAAGGAACAATCCAAATTAATGTTGTGCTAGTGGTAAATGAGTATATTGATTTTTTTTTCTTGACAAGTTTCCTTGTATAATACTTGATCAGGAATTTGAATTTACTATTGACTTAGTTGTTGATGCTAAGCCAATTTCAAGACCCCATTATCGAATGGCTAAAAATTAACTCTTATAGTTAAAGAAGAAATTGCAAGATTTATTAGATAAAGGTTTCATTCGACCTATCACAACACCAAGGGTTGACCCTATCTTGTTTGTTAAAAATAAATATGGATCAACCAGACTTTGAATTGATAATAGATAATTTAATAACATTACTATTAAGAATAAGTATCATTTGCCTCATATCTATGATTTGTTTGATCAGATCTAGGGAGATTATACTTTTTTGAAGATTGAGTTGAGGTCAGGGTACCATTAAGTGAATTTAAAGGATGCAAACATTTTGAAGACTTTGTTTCTTAATAGATATTACCATTAAGAATTTTTTATTATGATTTTTGGGTTAACCAATGCACCTACTGTATTCCTAGATCTTATGAATAAAATTTTCCATGAGTTTGTAGATAATTTTGTGGTTTTGTTTATTGATTTTATTTTGGTTTATTCAAAAAGTAAATAGGAACATGAAATTCATTTAAGGGATGTCTTGCAAACCATAAAAGAAAAGAAACTATATCAGAAATTCAGAAAGTGTGAGTTTTGGTTACAAAAAATTTCATTCTTTGGTCACATTGTTTAAAAAGATGGCATAACTATTGATCCTGTTAAAATAAAAGTTGTTGAA
The DNA here is from genome assembly GCA_963277665.1 of Viscum album. Classification (NCBI taxonomy): domain Eukaryota; kingdom Viridiplantae; phylum Streptophyta; class Magnoliopsida; order Santalales; family Viscaceae; genus Viscum; species Viscum album. The sequence goes on from OY728163.1 coordinate 767,155,733, forward strand.
GAATGGAAAATACTGTCAAATATAACCGAGATCCATAGTTTTAATTGTTTATCATGTTATTACCTAAGGATTGTTGAAAAGTTTGCACTCTTATCTAGCCCACTAACTAAGTTAACTCGAAAAGGTTTTAAGTTCATTTGGAAAAAAGAATGTAATGATTATTTTCATGAATTGAAAAAAATGGTGAATGATTCATTTTTGGAAATACATTACAGATATGGTGAATTTGTTATCTACCATGATTCTTTGTTGAAAGGACTTCGCTGCGTCCTTATGCAGAATGATCAGGTAATTGATTATGCTTCACTTCAGTAGAAAACTCATGAGTTAAATTACCCTACACATGATGTGGAATTAGCTTTTATTGTTTTTCATTTAAAAACTTTGAGGCATCATCTGTATAGATTAAAATGTTAAATATATAATGAACACAAAAGATAGAAGTTTATGTTCACTCAGAAAGAATTGAACATGAGATAGAGGCGATGGATGGAACTAATCAAGTATTATTATTGAACAATTCATTACCATCCAGGAAAGGAAAATAAAGTGGATTATGCTTTGAGTCGAAAAAGTAATTCTACATTAACCATGTTACATCTGGAACAAGATCCTTTTATTAACAATTTGTTGAAATTTGGCATAGAAGTTTTTTGGGTTGGAAATTCCTCAATTTTGTTTTAGATGTCAGGGAAATAATCTCAATTAGATAGATTTAAGAAAGTGTAAAAGGAAGATAGTTAGTTACAGGAAAATGTAGAGTTGGTTCAGAAGGGTATGTTGCCTGTATTTAACACTAATAATGATTTTATTTTGATATTTGGGAAGAGATTATGTGTGCCTTGTGATTCAATGTTAAAGAAAGAGTTGTTATGTTAAGCTTATAGTTCTCCGTTTTCAGTCCATCCTAGCCGGACTAGGATGTACATAGATCTTCGAGAGTATTACTAGTGAGATGGAATGAAAAGGGATATTGCTAAATTTACTATGAAGTGTTTGAATTTTCAACAGTATAAATCAGAGTGGTAGTTATCGAAAGGGATGTTTCAACCTTTTCCAATGCCATAGTGGAAATGGGAAATTGTGTCTGTGGATTTTGTCATGGGATTACCGAAGTAATCTAGAGGTAATAATGAAATATGGTTTATTGTTGATCGATTGAATAAATATGATAATTTCATTATTGTTCGAGATACTCTGTCTCTAGATCAATTTTCTCAGTTATATGTTAAAGAGATAGTCAGGTTGCAATAGTTCCCCTCTCCATCATATCAAATCATGATCCCGGGTTTACTTTTAACTTTGGGAATGGCCTTCAGATGTTGTTTGGTACTGAATTAAATTTTAGTAAAACTTTTCATCCTCAATCAGATAGGCAGTTAGAATGAAAAATTCATACATTGGAAGATATTATATGTTATTACTCATTGGATTACCAAGGATGTGGCAAAAAAATATTTCTTTGTTTAAATTTTTTATAATAACAATTTTCACTCCAGTATACAGATGGCTCCATTTGAGGCATTATATGGAAAGCGGTGTCAAAATCCAACTTTTTGGGATGAAGTAGGTGAAAGGAAGTTAATGCGACCAGAACTGGTAGAAGAGATGACAGAGAAAGTTAAGTTGACACAGAAACACATGAGGATAGCTCGTAGTAGGCAGAAAATTTAGGCACATAACTTGAGGAAGGATCTTTCCTTCAAGGTAGGTGATCATGTCTTTCTCAAAGTTTCTCCATGGAAAAGTGTGATGCATTTTGGTAAGAAGGTAAAGCTGAGTCCGAGGTTTGTTGGACCCTATGAAATCCTAGAGAAGGTTGATTCAGTTGCCTATAGAGTGGATTTACCTCCATGTTTATCCCAGGTACACAATGTTTTTCATGTTTCAATGTTGAGAATGTATATGCCCGATCAATCTCATGTTTTGAGTCTAGAGATAGTTCAGTTGGAAGAGAATCTTTCTTATGAGGAAAAACTAGTCCAGATTCTTAACTGAAGAGATCCATTGTTGCGGAATAATGTAATTAATCAGGTAAAGGATTCATGGGAAAACCATATGGTTAAAGAGGAAACATTAGAATCTGATAATGCTATGAGGGATAAATACCCCCACTTATTTGATAAGTGAATAAAAATTGCGAGGACTCAATTTTCAAAAGGGGGATGGATGTAACATCCTACGTAAATAAAGGATATGATATTTTTATTTTTATTAATATTTTTGAATTAAATATTAATTTTACATCAAAGGGGATTCTATGTTCGATAACATACCCGACATACAATAATGGGTTTCTCTGAAATGTAATGTTGCACACAAGGCTGAGTCATACTGAAAAATAATAATATTATATTATATTAAATAGTAGTTAAAGCCTAGCCATTGTATTAGTGGGAATGAATAGAATTAACTTCAATATGATTATAAATGTTTGTAAAATGTTTTTACATTTATACAATGAAATTTATAGGCTAAAAATGAGAATGAATATGATTTTAGGTATGAAAAACTATAATATTTTTAGAAGGTTGTTTTACCACCTTTTTATGGTGAACACCTTTTAAATCTAGTTTTGTCACCTTTACATGTTCCATTTGAAAAAATAAACTTCTTATATAGAATATTGAAATAAAAAAAAATTTGGGTAAATTTTTTGTATTTTTTTGATAATGTTATTTTACGTCAAAACTGCCTTTTCATGTGACTTATTTATATAGTTAAGTTGTCCTTTTAACTAGATTTAAAGTTTTATTGGATTATATTGTTACCATATAATCCAATTTTTTTCATTGGAAGTAATTTCACTTTTTAATTAGATGTAAAGAAATGTCAATCTTTTGATAGTTATTATTTCTTAAAAACACGCTTTTTAGTTTTGACAACAGAAATTAATTTTAAATTTATTTCTAAAAATTTTGTGTTTTGAATTTGAAAAAAGGGATTCCATATTTGGAATTATGGTATCCAAATTTTTTAAATAGGTAACTTTTATTTTTAGACATTATGAATAGTAACTTTAGTAAATATTTTATTTTCCATGGTTAAAAGGTAAATATAGTAAATAAGGGTGAAAAATAAAACTATAATAATATTAAATTACCCTAACACATGTCCTAACCCTATTGGATGATGAATGTCTGGTCATGGGAATCATTGGGTCTATTTTGGAACCCCATGGATCCACTAGTAATTGAAAATGACATTTTATAAAAATTAATTTAAAGTTAAGGAAAATGTAACATAAATATATAACGTTTAGTAAAAGAATTTTTATATGGAATTATATAAGTGATATTTTCTACAATAAATATTCATTATAAATATAAAAAAATTTACTACGTCATTTTATTTTATTTATAATTTTTAGACATTCAATAAATAAATTTAATTATGACATAATGGTGATTCATTGATTACTTCACTAATAAAGGAATCAAATAAATGATATTATATATGTCAAAATAAATTTAATTTGGTTATTTTGATATCATCCAAAAATTTTATGGATGATATTTACATTTTATCATTATATTAATGATTTTTTTTTTGAATCAATCAACTTGGAATGGTTTTTTAAAGAGTCATGATATGAATAGTGTTAAAATTGACAAATTTCATATTTTAAAATATAAAATATTTTATTAAATACTATAAAATTCCAAAAAAAACATTTTGGAAAAATAGTTATCATAAGTCTAAAATTTTATTATTGAATCTGTAATTGGATATTTTTCTTGTTTTGGTAATTTTTAATATTCTCAAAGGGTTAAATGCTTGATAAAACTGTAAGAGTAAAAAAGGGTTAAATAAAAAAGATAAGGAATAAAAAATATCCAAAACCTATAAAATTATTACTGGATGATTTTATTTCAACTTATATTAATATTATATTCGAATTTAATGTGTTTTGGATCTTTTGAAACCTAAAACCATTTTATAATAAAATAATAATTTCAAACTTTCCTAATGAGTCCCTCCTTCCTCTTATAAACGGCCACCACCTCTAACCCATTACTCGCATCTCTCAAACCCCTTGTCTCATCCAACCTCAACTCCAATAATCTCCCAACATCCCTCTATTCCACCTAGAATTTTTACTTTGGGAATAAGGAAATTCAATAAAACCTTTTGGTTCAAACCAAAGGGAGTTACCTGATTTAAAGGTAACGTATTCTCTCAAGTTCTTTTCTTTTATTTTCCTTCTCCAACCCTTTAAACTCTGTTTATTACATTATTTTATAACAACGCCAATATACTCAACATAATAGGATGATTTTATGATAATTTTTTGAACTAAACTTCTACATACCTCCATCTAATGGATACGAACATATTGTTAATGTGGACGACGTACTACTGGCTCACGAAACGATGATTGTTAAATTACCTCCTACCACATATCATGGTGGAAATTATGATAGAACTGTATTTATATGTGATATTATATATATATATATATATATATATATATATTCTCTATTATTCGTTATTTTTCATTTATATCATACCTTTATTGTTTCCAGAATGGGTAAATACGATAATTTCATTTGAGTAAGTGAAGACTTCCGCCACCTCAAAATGATATGGCTCATTCATGAAATACATGAAATGTATAAAGGATGGAGTTAATGAAATTATATATGATATTATACTGGAATCAGAATATACCTATGTATCATTATGTTTTCATTCCATTAAATACGAAATAGTTATGAAAGTAGCGTTCATGCGTATGTACGACTTACAGTCTCCATGAACGGTGAATTTCATTTCTTATATCCAAATTTTAGGTACTATTATAAATACATATATATATATACATGATATATATGATATATATGATATCTATATCATGATAATAATTCTAGAGATAATGGAATTTCAACCACATGGAAAACTTGTAATTATAAGATGTTCATTTTTTGAATCAAGTAGCAAATATCGAAAAAACAACCGTTATTAACATAAATAATTATGTAATGTTTATATAGTGGTAATAAGGTATATAAAAGGAATAATAAACTTGAAAAACGTACTGAAGAAAGTATAAATTAAATTTATTTTATTATTCTGGAGATTAAATAATGAATGAGTCATGTCAGATACGAGGTAAGGAACTTCTTCTCAATATCCTTTCATTGAGACATACTTTGATTTATACACAACTTTACTTTATATGGTGTTTGAAGCCCTTTTACATTTAATTTAACTGAAATGGAATCTTTTCTCCATGAAGTATTTTACTAAATGTCAAAAATAATTCTTCTTTTAACGTACAAGGTGACAAGGACCTTTCCGCTTCTTTGATTATTATTTGATCTTTGGATTCCATAACAAGACGTAATTTTTTAAAATGAAAATAAATACCATATAATCATTTTACATATTTTGGCATTGAAATTGGTTTTTGAGAATGGATTTATTATGTCAATATATTTAAATGTTGTATTGTGATTTCAATGTGGAAATTTTATCTTTCATTTATGCTTGTTAATGTGTTATGATTATTTTATGGTTCTTGGGAATTTTTTATGTATACAGGTGGTTTCATGATAAACCTAGGCAAAGTGAGCCCGAGATAGCTCTCTAATTTATTGGGTAATGTGAAAGAGGTAAATGTTAATGTTTCTCTAAAGAGATTTAGGGAATATACTGTGATGGGTATTCCAAATGTAACTCCCTACATAGATATGAAAGCTACAATGTATGTATGTTATAGATGACACAAGTTACCTTTCTGATGTATGATTTATATGTGTTATTCTTAAATCTTATGATTTCACGAGGTGTGTTAAAGAGATTATGTTTTGTGTGTGTTGATTAACTAATGATTTATTTCTTTATTTTTTAACCCTCACTGATATTTTTATGCTCATAACATATTTTTGAAAAAAAATTCATAGTGTATAAGGGAGGGTAAGAAAAAGGAAGAATTAAAGAAGATTTATATCAAGAAAAAAATTCTTGTTTTATTTTACAAGTTTTTATTTTATGAAAAATGGATATTGAGTAGAAGTGTCTAATTTGTAATATTTGATATGTAATGTAATATTTATGACCTAATTCTCTAAAACTTTAAACCTGAAAAGATCCTCAATGTAAATTATTGACTTAACTCATGATTATGTAATATTTAAGGCTAGGGCCTTATAAATGGCCTCCTACACTGCCTATATCTGAGTCCTCTTTCCCAATGCATTAGACACTGCCTTGCCTTTTACGAAGCGTATATGAAAGCTCAAAATTGAATGACTAAAGGTATTCCACCCACCTTCACTGTCTCATATTCAAATTATGCTGAGTAAAGATGTATTTGAGAATATTTTGGTCCTTGTGCAACCCAAAATTCCCTCCCAAAAAATAATGTCTCCAACAACACAAATCATGGAAAACTTTTGATAACTGGAGATCATGTGTATAGTAATTCCTCTCATGTGGCCTCAACTACTAAGACCCATATGCAACAACTCTATCCCCATGCATAAGCACTACTTAGATCCCAATACCTGATGCATCATAGTATATGGTGTAACTCTTTCTCAGATATGGAAATATTAGTATTAGCACTAAATTTAAATGCTCTTTCAGATCTTGAAAGGCTGTCTCACAAGAATCTAGCCACACAAACTTCACACTTTTCTTAGTCAATCCCGTCAGTGGCTCTTCCAAGCGTGAGAAGTCATGTATAAAACACATGAAGTAACCAACTAGACCCAAGAAACTATGCACCTCAAAAACATTCTTGGGTTACTCCCAGGTTACTACTACTCTCACCTTCACTGGGTCCACTGATACTCTAGTCTCTGAGATGACATGACCCAGAAAGTGAATCTGATCCATCCAAAAGTTCCATTTTATGAGCTAATAATATAACGGATTCTCTCTCAGTGTATTCAAAATTATCCCATTATTCTTGGTATGGTCATGTAGATTTTGATAATACACCAATATATTATCCAAGAAAACCCCCGCAAAAGAATCTAGGTAAGGATGGAACACTCGGTTCATTAGTGCCATGAAAACCGCGGGTGAATTCATGAGACCAAACAGAATGGCCAGGTACTCATATAGACCATACCTGCTAAAAAATGTGGTACGAAGTATATCTATAGGTCAAACATGTACCTAGTGATATCTTGACCTCAATTAAATTGTCTAGAACAATCAATCCCCTTGAAGTTGATCAAACAGGCCATCTATCCATGGAAAGAGATAATAGTTCTTAACCATCAACTGGTTTAGTTTTTGGTAGTCCACGCATAGCCTAAGGGTACCATCTATCTTATTTAAGAAAGGGACTGGAGAACCCCAAGGAGAAATACAAGGTTGGATAAAACTCTTAGCTTCCAGATCTTCCAACTGCCTCTTGAGCTCTTGAAACACTATCGTATCCATCCTTTAAGGAGGAATGGATACTAGTGCATCACCTAAAACTAGCTAGATTGGGAACTACACCTATCTGACCAAAGGTAATCCTAATAGAACTTCCAGAGAAAAATACTTGAAGTGATCAACCACTGGAGGGAGATCTACCACACATCTTACATGGTCATCCAGATAAAAACTCACAATCTAGGCTATCATCATGCCCACCCCATGATACTTGGGTCCAGCTTTTCTTGCCTGGGCATCCCATTTTTCCTTGTGTATAAATTTTCCACCATCTAGTGGTGTGAAACTCACCCTACGTAGATAACAGTAAACAATGGCCTTAAAGGAGACCAACCGGTCTATTCTGAGTATGACATAAAAGAATTTAGTCTCTAATACATTGATATCCCATAAGAAGTTACACCCACTAACCTCAATGGGAAACTCCTTACACTAATGTACAACTATCGTTCGTATCCCTAATGGGGTTTCTAGAATCATAACATTATTAGAAGTAAAAATACAGAGCCTAAGGCCCTCCACAATAGAAACTGATATGAAACTATGTGTATAAGCTGTATCAAAAATTGAAGAAGATAAAATAGAGGAAAATAGAATAGTAACTCTGACAGAAGAATGTTTGGGATCCTGCTATTGGTGGGTCTGTTGCACTGCATAATTCTGGCCAACACCACAACCCTAAGACACTACTTGGCTACCCTGAGCTGACCGGGCCAGCTGTCTCTGATATCATGGGGTCTGACTACCATAGCCACTACAACTACCTTGTCCTAAACGCCCCTACGTATTCCAGTTTCTAGACTAGTGAGAACCTAATGACCATGATCATGCATGTGGAGTCTGTATAGAACATCTCTCACAACCCACTGGGGGAAATGCCCTGCAATATCACTGTAGATGTCCCATCCTTCCACATCTCTACACTCAACTAGGTCCCTTGGCAACTCAGGTAACTTGTGATAAACCTTTCTACACTAGTAACACATCACCTAACCATAGGAGGAAATGTTCTAGCTACTATTGTCATTATGAGATAACTCCACATTATTCTTCCTATTTTCAGTTGAGATGGTACCAGAAACCAGTGCCGAACAGCCTTGGCTCGCACCACTATCTTCTTGAATATTGCGCTCAATGATCACTGCTTGATTCACTATAGTAGGGACATAATGAAACCTGAATACCTTCACCTATGATTGGATATTGAACTTGTGACCATCCTAGAATCCTCTAGATTTTGATACATCATCACCCGTCAAAATATGTGTGAATTTCTGAAACTTAGAAAACTGTGTAGAATAGTCCATAACTAACACTATTCCCTGCTCTAGGTGCATGAACTCCTGGGCTCGATCGGCCCTCAGCATCTCAGGAAAATAATAATCATATAAGGAAACATTTAATTCATCCCATGTCATATACCTATGATGCCCATCCTGAGTGATAGCATCCAACCATCTCTTGGAATAATCAGATGGCATATATGTCATGATCTTGACCCTCCTCTCAAGAGATGTCTTCAGACGCTCGAAGATAGTCATCACTGATTCCAACCATTATTCTGCAGCTTGTGGTCTTCCATGCCCTAAAATGTATGCAGATGTTGCTACTAGAAAATACACATCAACTCTGTCATAGATGTGCCAGCCTATGGTGCTCCCTGAAAGGTATGCATAAACCACAAAAAAAACCTTCACATAATTGTGAATATTCACCTAAGTCTGGTATAATAGCTGTTTTCATAGTGGGAACAACTGGAGGATCCATCAGTATCCCATGGACTACCATTTATGGAGTATGATCATCACCACCCTCCTAACATACAACTCATGTTCATCATGATGACATGACTCTACAAGGTCAAGAATACTCTATAGTTTAATATCATCATCAAGGTTTTCCATTCAGTAGATCCAAAACAAAACAGGAAATGACCCTCAAAGTTTTTAAAAATGGTATTACACGGTGTGTAGAGAGAATTCATAGTGTGTACCCTTACGATGTCACTTGGTCATGTTCTACCATCGGTCGGGGCAAGCATCAACCCTAGGTACACAGTGTCTTCGATGCATGCATGACGTGTACATAGGTTTGTCTTCTTGGCCATGTACTCCCACGTGGCCAGGTCCGCATGGGTTCTTCCTGGGTAGGCTACATGGCTTGTGCTGATTGTACATTGTATGTTCTGATCAAAACTCAATAGCATGTTTTTTCACTCACACGGCCCATTACAGAGTCATATGCTACACGGAATGTACATAAAGTACATGGCGTGTATCTAAGAAAAGTATTTCTTCCCCAAATATGAAGAACACATGGCATGTCTTTATAGAACCACATGTCGTGTTGTCTAGGTTTCTAGATAGTAGGCCTTAGAAACTTCCCAAGAACCCCTATTTTTTCAAAATAATCCATGTTATTCCAAATTCCGATCCATGAGGTCCCATAATCCCCATGAATCAAAGTTTGGCACCCACACATAACATAACATAACACAATTCTATATAATGACTGAATCAAGATCTTCCAAATTCCTGTCCAAGAGGGACCATAAACCTTAGAAACCAAAGTTTTGTGTCCATTCAATCCAAACTATAGAAAGTACTAATACAACTATCACCATAGCTGGCATATCTATCAAGGTACTATCACAACATCATGAATCAGTAATTCTCCCAAAATGGAATGGAATGTATTCATGGAATGTGATTTCAAAAATGTGCTTAAATAATTCATGAGATGGAATACCCTCATATCATCTGGTTGAAACAAAATAGAACCACAATAATAAAAATAATAACAACACCAAACAAGTGCGTCACCAAACGGTGAAATCAAATCAGCTGTAATAGCTCAAATCCAAAAATCACAAGTCAAATCAAGGAAATTTGGATTTTCCCTATCCAAATGGTAGATACTCCAGGGCACAGTTCATTAACAAACTCTATTTCCATCATATCCCTATATAATGTCACCAAATAGTATGTAAAACCCGAAAAGAACCCCTTTGATACCACTTTGTAACGTCATAGATCCTGATTCCACTAAAAGGTACCCCGTACTCAAGAGAATTTCCAAAAACACCAAAGGTTTCTAACTATAAATGAGGTCCTAGTGTGATAGTGGAAAATATATTCCCTTATTGGAAGTGTGTAACACAACTGAATAAATAATAACAATAGAGGAAGCAGTAAACTGCATGAAACTGATGTAAACAATGGAAGACTAAATGGTAATGATAACCAGAAGTCATATAATATCCTAATGATGTAGTATATAACATATTATAAGAAATTAGTAAAAATAGGATACACTACAATCAGGTACAATATGATACTATGGTACAACAATACAAAATGAAACACAACAACATCGTAATCCCTAGCTCGGTCCCATGCTCTCCTTCTTCTAAGCAGCAATCATGTACCTGTATAAGGAGCCTTTCCCCTATTGACACCTGCAGCAATATAGTCTGTTTGGGATGAAAAACATTACCCAAACAGGGTGTGAGAAATAAATCCTAATAGGCAACCAACCCAGGTTTGTGCCAATCTGTCTGTGAGTATATGCAATAGTAGTGTATAATAATGAAAGCATTAAACTAGGAAGTACTCAAAAGTAAAAAATCCTACATGCCTTGTTCTATTTATACCGTTCATGATCATTATGAAATTAAATTACATGAAATCATAATTTCATGGGATATGTCCATGACCAGTAAATCCCCTATTCAAGAAAATACAACAGATACCTTAGCAAGCACTCTATAAAATAAAATGAAAATCGAATCCAATCTTGTGCTTTATCTTGGAAGATTTATCATAAGTCATTACAATAGTCAGACCTCAGTTTAGAACCTTTCCCTTAGGCATCCCACAGACATAAAAAAATCCCTTCCCATATATAATTTCCAAAAGGCATAAAAAATGTAGCCGATAGGCACACAAAACCTAGCCCACAAGCATGAAAAATATCTTCCTGTAGACAGAATAATTCATCAGGGCCAAGACCAACATAGAAGAAATCCAAAATAAGTAAACATGTGAAATAATTACACTATTACATGGACAACAAAGAAACAATCCACATCGGTAATCATTTAATTAACCAATTTATTTCAAAAAATCCATAACAGGGAAAACAGGGGCATAACCATAGTTATCCTAAGACAAAAGGCCCAACAACTGTTATCTAAGGAAAACACACATGTGATGTGGTCCTCAATCAAAACAAGTAGTCTCAACATCCTTTAATTCAAATAATTAATCACCCTAACATCCTTAGTCATTAACATGGGTCCAAGTATCAACAAAGTGAAACCCCAAACATGGGAGCACGGCACAATGGCACAAATAAACAGTTTGAAATTAATCAATAAGTAAGAAACCACCTACCTCGTCATAGTATGACTCTCCTCATCGAGTCTCAACTTCCAATTCATTCTATAATGGTATAGATCTACAAAATAAGGATATCCACTAAACCTTAAACAACTCTATCAAAAACAAAAATCACCAAGATCAGCTCATAGGTAATCGACCACTCACCCATTGAGTTCAAAAAAGACTGGCGGCGATAAAAAATGAGTTCTGATTCTCAACTGGGAACCAAATCCCCTTCTGGCACTATTGTCTTGCAAACCTGGTGCCTCCTTTGTCCAAAATTAAAGAAAATGAAGGAACTACTCATTTTAACAGAAAAACATTAACTACAAGGCATGTAAGCCCATATTCACAGTGTGTATATCATTTAAATGTTAATTTGGTGGCTGACTTATGCCAACATACTTTCCAAGACTAACCAACATGACTACACATCCTGTACGATGAAGTACATGGTGTGTAATTGGTTTTTCCTCTATTCCTTACTTACATGCCTGCATGCCATGTATTCCCTTCACATAAGGGCATACTAAATGGCATGTTCATAGGATTACACAGTTTGTAACCCTCTATTTCTTTACATTTCCCAAATTTCCCTTGTTTTCTCAAAAACAACTCAAAGGAAAAAAGAATAAAAGAAACCTGTGCATACAAGTAAGAACAGAGTTCGTACATGTAACTCCAATATTTTTCATGGTACTATGTACATCATGTTCCTTTTTATAGAACAAATAACCATTAATTATATAACCATTATAAAATAATATATGGTCACCTGTTACAATGGTTAGCCATCAAAGTCATTCTTAAATTAAATTCAGATTCTCAATTGATTCCTTAAAATAATGGCCTTAAAAAATCCTATAATCTGTTAATTATGTGTATTTGATATCTAATGTTTTCTCTTGATGGATTCAAATTCCTAAGAAATAATTTGTGGGTTTAAATATTTAGTGAAACCTATAAAATATTATGTAAAACATAAATGTGATCCTAATCATTCTCTGTAATAGTAATTTTGATAATATATATTCTAAAAATTCATTCAGCCGCAAGACACTCGGTTTTTCAAAATTTTAGTAGACCAATTATTTCCATGTCAGATAGGTAGTATGTACATAATTCAATAGCTTCCTCAATAATATATCTCTCTATAATATAACCTTCTGGTCAACTTTAATTTTTAACATACCCTTTAAAAATCTCCATATAACATTCAATGGGGAACAGACATCTATAATGTGTATGAACACATAACCAAACCTCTATAACAAATTAAAATATCTTGTGATCCATAATGTCAAAGAATTATGGTGGGAGGTACATCTCTAATTCACATAATAAGGCAATAATTTATTTTTCCACAGTTGGTGATTTTTATCGGTCTCTGACATTACTTCATATAGGTTTAGAAAATAAACATATCTTGGTTAATGTATGATAAAAATTCATAGGAAAAATTAAATGTAAATCTATAGGGATTAGATTTTGTATCAAGACATGAAAGTCATTTGATTTCAGTCCATTTAATTTTAAACCATAATTTGACATGATATTTTTGATATTTTATGAATACCCTTTTGTAACCTTTATATCATTCAATAATTTGAAAAACTGACATCTCTCTTTCCTGGAAAGATTTAAAGTGTTTGGAGGGAGAAAATTTTGTACTTCACCCTTTCATGGTACCAAATCTTCATGTATCCCCCTGTCAGTCCGGTCCAACCTAACCTTAATTTCATCCTATTTTTTCAATTTTATTTATTAACGTGCCAATAAAAGTATTATATACATTCTTTCCCATATTCATGACATCAAAATAATGGATCACGTGCAAAAAATTCTAGTGTTATAATTAAAAAAATTAATATCTTTTTCTAACATTTTTTGTATGTTTTTTAAATAAATTTTACCAAAATTGGTGTCTATATCTTTTATTTCTCAAAAAGTTGACCACCTATTAGTGGAGATGATGTTGTACCTTATTCTAAATTCCCATCAAATGATGTCATCTAATATTGTGATGTCTTAGAAACAAAGTAAGGGATGTACGTTTTAACATAACTGAGTGTGTGCCTTGTTCAAAAATGGGAAAAATGAAACATGACCATCATGGGGTATCAAAAAATGTTTTTTTTTTCTATGTTAAAATGTATTATAGTGGGTAACCTAGGTTGTATCAAGATATTAGAATACAATAATCAAATTGTCACATTAAATTAGAGAAAAAAGTGGAGGATGTTTTTGAAATTGACTGATATACAAAACAAAATAAAGTTACAAAACAAAAGAAATAAATTAAGAAAAATATTGAAGGAAAATTGAAAAATAAAGAGATTGAAAATAGTGATATTAATTAGGTGATTAGTCTGATATAAATTTTCCAATTGCAATGCTATCGTAGTTCCAATTTTTCCAATTTTCTTCTACTAAGCTGATTAAAGTGAGATCACATGATCAATTCCTCTCACTACCTTGGTAAAATGGTGATAGTGAGAGTAAACCTTGACAATATCTCTGATCAATACACTCTCATTTCTATGTGTGAATGAGTTGTAGTGAATACCCTTAACTGACATAGGCAATTATAGATGGGGTCTTGTTTATCTTCAATAGTAAATAATATCATCTACCCCTCCCACACGTACCGATGATCACCAAGATCATCATCACTAATATATGATCTCTTCCATCATATATAGACCATAAAATAATATAGGGACAAAATTATCATTTACCAAAGTAACCAAAACAACAAAATCTAAAACCAAATACAATCGTACATGATAATAAAAATTTTTATTAGAAATTGAAACTATCATTCCAAAAGGGAGAAAAGATTTCATAGAATTAACTCCATGAACTAAAACTTTACAAAAGAGAAAACCTATCCTTCAATAATCACTCATATTATTACCCCTCCATGTTATGTATATCCATTAAGAAATGTGAATAAGAAGACATTAAAAAACTGAGAGGAAAGAAAAGAGGGGGATAAAATAATAGTAAATTTCTCCTCTAGAATCACTCCACCGAAATTTTTCTTCTGTTCTTCCAACCAAACCCTAGAAAATAACCAATATATCTTCTTAAAATATTTTCTAAATGAATATTTATAACCATTATATAAATTTTAAAGCATTTGGACTTGTGTAATGGTAGTTATGACCGAATTACCACAGTATACTTTTTCTGACCAAGCAGACTCTTCAACTTCCTCCTTTTGGTCACATACCATGGAAGCCTTAATGAGATAATTTCTCAATTAAATTTAATTTTAGAATGATTATTTAATTTATATTTCATATCCTTTTGGAATAACGTAATTTTGAGGTTTATAGGCCAATATATTACACATTAATTGATGTGGGGTCCATTCTGTAGGCTAGAAAAATGGCTACTCTTTATTGATTTATCTGGGCCAGTGTGTTTTGAATTGGATCCTGGTCTAGAAGAAAAAGTAGAATCCCACGAACAAAGGAAGCCTAAAAAATAAATTAAATATATGGTATAAAAATTGTAAATGTTATTCCTGAAAAACTAAAGCTCTAGAAAATTGCTAAATTTCCAGAATGAATCATTTTTCCCAATTAAGCCCAAAATTCACCAGAAATACTAAAATAATTCCAATAACCTAAAATTTATTAATTTTAAGGGATTAAATCATTTAAACACACATGAAAAATAATTAAAATATTAACTCTATCAATTCACCCACCCTTATCACTTGGAATCCTGGACAAGTCAACATCAAATTTGAATCAATGAAAATTCAAAACACATGCTCATGAGATCCACCAAATCCATAACAAGAAACAAAAGATAAGATGACTCATAAAAAACCATTATTTTCAGTTCTCCATTTATATACTTAAAATTTCATAATCTCCATTTATCATCCCATGTACACAAGACACCCACCTCACATGAATGTTTTCTTATATCATAAAAGACAGTTTTCAACAAGGATTTTATCATCAAAAAAAATCAAGAGTCATCATATAATTGATTAATTCCTACTTCTCCACATGATATGATTCAAGGAAATGTGTTTATCATGAGGAAGTATTAAGGTTGTTCTGTGGATTCTAGTTGGTAGGATTTATGTTAAAAATTCTGAGGTTGAATGAGGATGGATTGGATATTTTTAAAGAAAAATTGCAAGATTCTAATTTTCACTCATGTATGGTATCATCATCACACCCCATAGTAGAAAAATATCTCTATATTAATTAAAACTCAAGGAATTTTCACACCATTCATCATTTAAGTTAAAAATTTCAATCTTCTCAAAAATAATATTTCTTGAAAGATCTAGAAAAGGTATAACTTTTATCTCCATTGGAAGCTCTAGAAAGGCACACCTTCTCTTATCATGAAAGATTTAGAAAGGTAAAAATTTCAGTAGAATGATTTTTTTTTACAGTAAACACATATCTTAATCATATTATTTTACACCCAAAGTATCACCAAATGATATATCACAACACAAGACAGCCCCCATGCACTTAGTTCAACAAAATAATGTTATTTCACTTCATGAAAATGTTAGATACAGAAAATTATCATGTAATGTGGATAAAATAATAGGAAGTTTAATCATTATAAGAGATACATGGATTAAATGTACAAGATAGGCTAAAATTAAAAGGATTCTCTTGAAAATAGGGCTTTAATACTAATTAAATTACTCAATCATTTAAAAGAAAAGTACCTAAACCCCTCATGTTTTGATAAAAATTAATCAAATTATGTTTAATGAAACTATGGTTTCATTCTCTCAAGAATTGGGGTAAATGTAAATAATATTAATACAATGGTTTTTTAGACTCACAAGAAAGTGATTTAAATGATAAAGACAGTGAAATGTGTCATGGGATGGAAAAATCTGAGTACTTTTCATAAAATTCCAAAATATTTGAACCTGAAATGATTATTTTTCATAATTAATTTAAGATTAGTTTCATGGAATAAATTTTTACACTCATTGAAATGGGTTTCGAAAATATAAATGATAATAATTTCATCTCAATGTTTTCAAAAACAAACAAAAATATAAAAAGAAATGCAAAAAAATTTGAAAAAACACATTTTATTTTGAAAAACGATCAATAAATGAAAATCATAAACTAAAAAGGTTACCTCCCCAAAAATTAAATGGTGTATTATACTCTACTAATTCAAATATATTTTAACATGTAAGAATATTTGAAAATTAATCACATCAAGCATGCAAGTGTAAAGGAAATGTACATCCGGACTTATTGGTAGTGCAATATTGAGTTTTGATCAGAAGTTTTACACACTAAAATACTACAAAAAAATTGGATAAGATAACATAATAAATTCATTAAAGGAAAATAAAAATAATGAGAATGAGAAAAAATGGATATATCTTGGTTTATTACCCCCAACTGTACCCTAGGTTTTGAGTGTCTCCAGATGGGAGGTTGGAGTTGGTTATCCCCAATCTGATGTTGGATGGAATTCTTTTGAGATAAACCAACAAAACTTATTCGTTACATATTTAACTTATTCCTTTTTATTAAGGTCTCCATGGATATAGTACACCAAATCCACCCCCACTGTAATGAGATACAATATTCATGGTTGGGTTAGGACAATGAATGATTCATCCTCTTTCTTGGTTTCTACTTACAAAATATATTTTTTATTCTCTAGTGGTTGCTAAAGGTATAGTGCATCAATGGAAAAGTCAAAGGGAAAGTCCGAGTGAAATTATATTTGAAAAACATTGAAGCATGAAGTGTCAATATCAAAATATTCCATTTCAAATTATGAATCGTGTGTCTTTGATTACTCAAGAAAAGTCACTTTGGTCTCCTCTTGAACCCCCTCTAATAAATGATCAATATGTTCAGGGGGATCCGTTTGTTCCTCTTTAGGTGCATCTTCTCATTCATCATATTCATCAATGGAAAAACAAGATTTTTAAAAATCTAAAAATTTCACGAAATTGGAGGAAATACTAAATTTGGTTTTAATAAAATTAGAATATAATGAGTTCATGAAAATACATTCTCCCTGAGTTTGTTCGGAATCAATTTGTTCTTTTGTGGGAGGTGCCTCTTGCAGTTGAATTTCACTAGATAGAGGTAGGTAATCAGGCTCCTCTATTTTATATATTAGTGGGGAAATAACCTCCTCTACTATTTTGGATTCTAGTTCTTGTTGAGGTCCCTAATATTATGTAACTTCCTCCTTGAACTTTAATATTTGATAATCAGTTTTGACTTTATTACCCATGTTTGTCAGTTCATGAACAGAGAGACCTGTGACATGTCAATTCAATAATTTCTTGGCCAAAATATTGAGTTCATCAACCTTCTGAAATAGGGAAATATCATCAATATTTAACATTTTTCCTTGAACTTGTGAGCTATCTATCAAATACAAATAATTACATTTGGCATACATCACTGATTTTTTTGGTTTTTATTTTTTTAAATGAAAGACAAGAAAATATTTATAAAATTTTATAATTAGATTGTTGGAACAACCTCCCTGAAAATGAATCCATGTTTTGACATGTTCCTATCATGGGGTGTGACAAAAAAAGTTTTTAGTAAGTTAAAATACAGTATAGTGGGTAACCTATATTGTCTCCAAAGAGGAGTGCACAAAAATAAAGTTGTCACCATAAATTTGAGAATGAAGTGGAGGTTTTTTTTGAAGTATTTTGATTTAGAAAAATACTAAAGTAACAAAAAAGAAGAAATCAATTAAGAAAAATATTAAAATAAAATTGAAAAATAATTTGATTAAATATATTTATATTAATTGGGTGATATGGTTGGGATCGGTTTTCCAATTTCAATGTTGTCATAGATCCAATTTATCCAATTCTATTATACTAAGTCGATTAATGTGATATTCCATGATATCTTCTGCTCACTCCCCTAGTAAAATGGTGATGGTGAGATTAAAAATTTCCAAGATATCATCTCAATATACTCTACTTCTTATGTGTGATATATTTTTAGAAAATCCCCTCAAAAAACATAGTCAATTTCTGATTAGGTCTTGTTTATCCCAATCAATCAATAATATCCACTACCCCACCCACACATACTAATGGTCTCCAAGTACATCATCACCAATACACGATATATTCAACCATATATAGACCATAACATAGAAGACGGAGAAAATGATCCATGACCAAAGAAAAAACAACAACAGAATCTAAAACCAAATACAACCATACTGGACAATAAAAATCATTATTAGAAATTGAAACTAACTTTTCAAAAGAGAAAAAATATTTCATACCTTTAAGTACATGAACTAAAAAATTTAAAAAGTTAAAAACTCTCCTTCTCCAATAAACCATAGTATTATGCATCCATGTGAAGCTTATCCATGAATACTGGGGAATAATAATTCATTACAAAACTAAAAGGAAAGAATATAGGGGAAAAGACGAATGGAAAATTTATCCTCCAGAATATGTCCAACGAATTTTTTCTTCTGTTCTTACCACCAAAACCTCTAAAATTACCAATATATATTTTTAAAATATTTTATAAATGATTTTTTATATCGATAATAAAAATTTCAAATCATTTGGACAAGTGTTTTGGGAGTTTTGACTGAATTATTGAACTATTCTTTTTTTTGTTCGAGGAGACTCTTCAACTTTATTCTTTTGGTAGCATTCAATGGGAGCCTTAATGATATAATTTCTCAATTAAACTTAATGGTTGAATGATTATTTTATTCCTATTTCTTATCCAACTATGTTCACATCATTTGGATGTCTTTATACAAAGATGTCCATCATTAAAAGAGGTGGGGCCTATTCTATAGGCCAGCAAAATTTCTCCTCATTATTGATTTATCTAGGCCAGTGTCATTCAAATTGGATCTGAGTATAGAATAAAAATTTGAATACCATTAAATAAGGAATCCTAAAAAAATAATCACTTATATTAGATCATAACATTAAAAGATATACCTGAAAAACTGAAGCTCCAAGAAACTGCTAAATTTACAGAATTAAACAATTTTCAAAATTAACCCCAAAATTCATCAAAAATACTAAAATGATTCAAATAAGATCAAATTGATTAATTTTAAGGGATTAATTAATTTAAACACACATGAAAAATAATTAAAATATTAACTCTATCAATGACCTTGAGTTCCTTTGATTCTACATCTTGACAAATTTCCATAAGAGGTAAAGTCATTTATCATTCAGAACAACATGACTCATAGTGTGATATCTTCATTTATATATGCATAATAAAACATAAAACATCAATAACACATTCAATTATAATCTTTTTTAAATGGATCTAGAAAAAAATCAATATAATTACCTGGTTTTTTTGGTCCGGATATAAGAAGAGACAACATAGTGTATTTTTATTTCATGCATAACCATCGTGGAAAGTTATAATTTACCAATATAATCACCCATGTACTATGAGTACTGATTTATAATCCAAAATGATTCACTAAAGATGTAAATATGTCAAGATGAAGGCTTCTTGGATTATTTCTAAACATATGATACTCAGAATCAATTTTCTTCCACTAAGGAGAGTCTGCTGGGTGATAGAGTTTCCAATATTGATTTCTTGTATCTGCATGTCATGTTAATTTCCTTGATGTTTCCTCACATCCATATATGTGACTAAACCTTGGAATTATGAAAATAACTATAAAACTTTTGAAGTAATTGATTCTTCTTTATTGTATTGAGACACAACACACATCTGGTATTTTTTAAGTTATTTATGGTTCTTGAGAAACAATATACAATCATTTGGATATGCTTGTTTTATTTCAGAGATAATACCAATATAATGTAGCATTTCTTAGATCCATATATTCAGTATGGAAGCTCATTATCTTTTTCTATCATGTCATTCAATAGAGAAATTAGTTCAATAAATCTGGTGTCCCTCTATCAATAGCTAACCTTTATATTATATAGATTCAGTACAACTGAAAATTTTGTATATATAGTATAACAAGAAAAAATTAAAAAACAATTCATAGCTCTTTAACATCTGAAACATTGTTGGACAATCACAAAGTTCATATTTAAAATAAATTGTCCTTTTTCCAATATTATCTCTATCATCGTTCACACATGTACTCATATCCTCGATATGGTCTTCATTATTGTTCACACTTGTAATCATATCACATGGTCCATAAAATGTAGTGTTATATGATTCACTAGATACATTAATTTTTTCCTTATGATTAGTCCAACATTTATAACTTAAATAAATTCTGTGATAGATCAAGTGTTATTCCAACTCTTTTAAAATAATAAGTAATGAATAAAAACAGTTTAAACATAGAAAAAGGATTTAAGAAGGGTCATATGAATGATCTATTACCAAACTTAAGAACTCTTTAACCATAACCTTATACTATTTTTCATATGGTAGACATCCCCAAATTTTCAATTCATATCCATCCTATTTGATTTAGTAATATTAAAATTAAAAATATAAACAATAAGACTCAAATGATGTGTATTAAGATTGTTTTGTTATGGTGGAAACAATTAAAGGAAAGGAATGTGTGATATTTTTAAAGTTAAAATGAATCTTATTAAATTTTCATATATTAAAAAACATAGAGATCAATAATGTTTACTCAAAAAATAATTAATGGTTATCAGATAGTATGTAATTTTGAAGGATAATGATTTTTAAGGGTGAGAAACCTGAAAATGCTGTATTTTTTTAGTTTTAGATAATTGATTGTTGATGACTATAACCATAAAAATTAGTTTTTGATGAGTATAATTAATTAATAAGACCACTTTACACTACATGTTGTAATCATAGTCAAGTATACAACACTTATTAGATCAATAGAAATTTTATTTACTTTATTTAAGATGTATTAGACATTGATAATTTATTGGTTTCAAGATTCATGAAGAATATAATCATTTTTAAAAGGATAATTCAATTATAAGAAAATTTATTTGGGAATTAGAATTCTCTATGTTATGATAATGTTATTCAAATCAAATTATTTTATAAAAAATAAATTATAATAGAACATTATCAAAAACATGAGTATCCAATCACTTAATGTGAAAATTTATGATTAAAAACAAAAAATGTCCACTACTAGAGTTATATAATTAAAAACACCCAAATATGAGTATCCAAAACCATTTGAAATCATAATCGAAAAAGGAATTTTAAATTAGTTGGCTACATCAAATCTGGGTAATTGAAAACGCCATTGTCTTCATACATTTGGCTAGGTCAAGCCACTATTGTAGGGGAATGGGTGAAATATGGTATGCAGGGAAAGAAGAACTAAAAATGGTGAAACAATGAAATATTGACTAAAGAGGAGTAGAAAAATCATATACCTTAGATTTTGAGAGGGTTGATTCATCTGAGATGTTTGAGGGGGAGTAGTAGGTAAGGCTGAGTTTCACAAGAGCTTGAATAATATGAAGGAGTCAGGTCCTGTTAAAGTTGAATTTATAAGTCTGAGAAGGGTTTTATCAATTCATTCCAAAAATCATTGATAAATATGGGTTTTATATGATTTTACTATTTAGCACTGATAAAACCTATATTTATCAGGGTATTTGGAAGTTCTGATAAAAACAGTTTAAAATAAAATACAAAAATATTTAAAAAATATATACTAAAAATAAATAAATATTAAAAAATTAAAATAATTATTATTATTAATGAATATATAATCTTAAATGAATTATTTTTAAAATTGACTGAAATTAAATTGTTAAAAATGAATAGACTTCAAAAATATAAAAAAATGATAATTTTTATTAATTATATAAACTATTAAAAAATGAAAATGAATATGTTATAAAATGAAGATTCATACATATTAGATATGTACATTACAACTATAATACCCCATCCCATAATCCTGGAGACGGTGCATTATTTTAATTCATTGGCATGATTACAAGGAGTCAAGTCCCGAAGGACCAATCAGTTTAGTAGTCTTGGAAAATAGATTACATACAATAACATAATATTACAATTTCTAACATAAAATACAGAATAGATAATCCTTTGATAACACCATTATTCCCCTGGCATAACCCTTCATGTCTATCAAATGCACTTCCTGGCATCCTGGGAAAATAAAACCTTAGAAAGGGGTGAGCTCAGATGCTCAATAATGATAAATAATTCAGCCGAAGATATAAACTTTTAAAGCAATATGTATAATAAAAATAACAACCTTTTAAAAAAACATGAAAAAAATATGGAAAAAATAAATCAAACCATACAATATAAACATGCACATGGATATTCTACTAGTCAAATAATCACATGAAATAACTAATTTTATAAATATATAATTCATAATACTAGACATAATAACTACTATATCAAGGCCTTAGGCCAAAACCATTCAGAAATATTCTATCAATGACTTGTTCAAAAACAGTAGTTTGTCTCATGAGACCTACCAATTCATCTAGGGGCTATAGTGGGCCCCTCCCATCACTTACTATGTCGAATGCATTCCTCATATGAAAATATTGAAACATAACATAAACATTAGTACTAAAACTACCATAAAAAATGTCAATAATTTAAGTGTAAACCATGAATGGTATAAAAATAGCACATCCATAGTTAAACTTATCACAAAACCCTCAATACAATATGAAAGATTCTTTCATAATAAATCAACTTCAAATAAGCATAAAAACCAACAAAGGATGTTGACATAGATGAAAATAATTTAATAAATTCATTAAAAAACTATGAGGAAAATATCCCTTTTACTTTAAATCATTTAAAAGATGTGAAATTTTAAAATAAAACAATTCTTTTGAAAATAACCTTGTATGATTGTAAGGGAAGCTTAAAATGGTAACATGACATAATGGTGGAAAATAGCCACTCGCGCTGTATAAGTTAAAAAAATATTCTTTCCTTAATTTTTTGAAAAGGTTATAAAGTACCTTGTTTGGAAAACGACCGAAAGATTACTTTCAAAACATTTTATAAAAATTCAAAAATGGGTAAAAATGAATTTAAAAATCCATAGGATTATATTAAAACATTTTTTGAAAACATTTTTATAAACATGGAAATGGATGATAAATATTTCTCAGTAGATACTTACACATCAAAAACCTCGAATAATAATGAGACCGTGAGATTAACCCTTACCTTAGCTACGATACTCTCTGTACATGTCTGAAACTCCTTTATAATGTGTTTAAACAAATTATTAACTTATATCAGAATCAAAATAATATTTATGATATCATATATGATTGTTTTATAACATTATATTACCTGTTTGTTAACAATTCCATGTTAATGCAACATTTGGGCTAGTAATCACTTTGTTTATCGTACATATTTTGACTTGTTATTATTTATAATATTACATATATCATGATTCAAATAGTTCTAGAATGTATAATATTATTTATATATCATAAATATAAATAGATATAATAAATATGTCAGGACCCATCCTCGGGGCCTGTGTCGTGACTATCCCAAGCCTGCCTTCCATAGGCCAGGGGCTGGCGACTAGCACCAAAGGTGTAGATCCTGATAAAAGGGGAAGAAATTGCCTAGTAAACAAGCACCATAGAGTACGCAAGCTAAGTAAACACCAAGTAAACTAAGTACAAAATTAAGTGTTGGAAAGTAAATGGTCCAGAATACAAACCCAACAGAAAGTAAAGTACAACTAAAAATGAGTACAGCAACAGAAAAGTAAAGAAGCGAGTCTGAGCCACCCTCTGGAAATCCCACCTGAAGGGTGGGTATAGATAGTCTCCTCTGCTACTCGGCTCCAGCTGTCCGCTCCGAGTACATCTCATCCAGTGATCCACCTCCAGGTACCGTCCAAATCCACGAGCTCTCAACTCGATCAGCGTTGTCTGTCATCTGCATCCAACACAACGTAGTGCGGGCATATCCCGTGTAGGGGTGAGTATATGCTACTCAGTAGGGACCTCAAGACCCCCGAAGGTCTCCCAGAATCCACGAAGGATAAACCACAAAGGAAAGTTACAATCACGAAGTAACAGCCAACTCTACTTAGGTATATTCCCATACATATACCTAAGTCATCAATTCCAGTTCGGCTCCAACATCCGAGCCCAAGTTCGATCTATTCCACACAGGATAGTGCAACTCAATCCACATAGGAAAGCAAGTCAATCACATCAATGATAATGATTGAAAAACAAGACTCAGCTCACACAGAAATACATCATTTTTAAGGCAAAAGAGATGATCATATGTAGTTACTGATTCATCTAGCTGGGACCCACATAGGATACTAGACCAGCTAAGATGTCGGACCCACATAGGATACTAGTCTAGCTACTCTGTCGGACCCACGTAGGATACTACAACAGAGGTCAATACTGTCGGACCCTAGTAGGATACAAGTACAGTAGTCATCATTGTCGAACCCATGGAGGATTCCAGTATGGCTGTCATCGTCGTCGAACCCACAGAGGATTCCAGTACAAAAGTCTTTACCGTCGAACCCACGGAGGATTCCAGTACGGAAGTCATTACAATCGCAGCCAGCTCTAGGGTTCCCGCACACAGCATGCTCGATTCCGGGATGGTTCAATCCACGATCCAAGGGGGTCGATACAAAAACTGACACGTAGTCCAGAGTTGATGTATCCCAAAGTTCTATCTCATCAAAAGGAACTCAACGCGACAGACGGTGCGTCAATCGAACGCCTGGTCTGTGAGTTATTGGCTTTTTTGTCTCACGGGCCCGGTTAGTTTTTAAGCTAAAACCAACCCGACCATACTCCAGCTCCGTCCAAACCTCGAGTGGAGTAATCCAAAAGAACCTTATCACTAAGAGGAAACCAATAATGTCAACGACACATATATCAGACATTCAGAGCTCAAGTTATAAGAGTTTCCGCTCCGAGGGCCTGGTTGGTTTCGTGTTCGAACCAACCCGGTCGTACACAAAGGTCTCCCAAACCTTGAGTGTAATATACCGAAATGATCATCTTGAACCAAGGATCACTACGCAACTTAGGTTGCATCAATCGGAGGTCTGTAATCCAAGTTAGGGGCATTTGAACGGATCTGTCCAGAAAACAGGGGGTTTGGGCCCGGTCTGACCAGGCCGAATACCCCCTGGGTCGGCCCGAACCGGGGCGACCCAACCCGGGTCCGGGTCTGGCCTGGTGGGGCGCGGCTCTCCTGGCCCGGCTTGGCCGGCGCTGCCCATGCCAGCGTGGGGGTCCGGCCCAGTGCGGGCGGCCCGGCCCGGTGGGGGCGGTATGGTCTGGCGTGGGCAGTCCAGCCCAGCGCGGCCGGTCCGGCCTGGCGCGGGTGGTCCAGCCTGGCACAGCCGGTCTGGCCCTGTGCGGGCGCCCGTGCGCTAAGAAGACGCGGAAGGGGGGGCGCGTTGCCCCCGCGTTTTGAAATGGCGGCCCCCACGTAGAGGGGCCCTCCCCTGTCTGCCGCAGGGGGTTACAACCCCCGGACTTCCCAAATCGCAAGCCATGTTGGTCGGCCGGTGTGCCACCACGGGACCCCCGCGGGTCCCTCCCTCCGAAGCGCCAGCGGCCAGTATATCTGGCCGCCCTCCTCTGCACCGCCACGGCCTTAGGTCGCGGCTGTTGTCCGACCGATGCGGCGCGACGGTGCTGCGCCCCTCCGCCATGGCCCGACTCTAGTCGCGACTTCCTTCGGCTTCACCGGCATAACGCGATGGCGCCGCACACCTTCACCACGGTTTTCCTCATTCCTGCTTGGTGCCATTGCACCGTGCCGCCTCCATTCCAAATCACGACGGTGATCAACAACAAAGGAGAGGATGATCGGCTGTGTTTGTGCGGTCTGACCTCCTCCCGTTAAATTGATAACAGGCAGCCAATTTTTTAACAACAGTGTTCGTTAAAAAAAACTTGAATGATGAATCGAACCCCCTACCTCGATGAAGTTGTCGAACTATGATTGTCACAGAAAACGGGAAGAAGATCAAAAGAGGGTGTGTCGTCGTTCTTTAGAAAAGGTGTCACACATCGGCTACGGATAGGAGAAGAGACGACACGTCGATCTCTCCTTACAGTGACGGCGTTCTTCGTCAAAGTCTTGGCGTTCTTCGCGAAGAAGATGAAGTTCTTCAGGAAAACACACAAGAGCTCTCTCCTCAACTATCCTCACACAAAAACCAACCAAAATAAAATAAGGTTCATCCTTATTTTATTAACGCATGCCATTAATTCATAAATTCAAACTCTTATCTCACATAATTGATTAATTGTATTGGCATAATAAAATAGGGGAGAGGGGAGAGTTACAGATTAAAAGCAAGAGGGGGTTTAATGGGGAGTTAGGGAATTTGAAGGGGGTGGGGCTCGTGTGGTCCCCACCTCACTAATATCATAACAAGAGGTGTTAGGATATTCCCTCACATGGAAGTAAAACCACACAGAAAAATAATGTTGTGACACAGCTTTATTCACTTAACACGTAAACCACATTTTTAAACAACTCTTCCTGAGCAAAAACAACTCTAGAAAATGTCTTTTTAAGCAAATACTGAAATTTTGGTTTCATCGGTGCCCTCAGATTTCGATTCCGAGCACTGGTTCAAAAGATAGAAAAACCTGCTCGTTCATTCATTGAACATACCTAAGAAAAATATCGGAAATTGATTCCAGGCACACTGGGCCTCGGAATCAGGCGCCGTTAGACACTACATACTCGTAAAATCCCAAAGAAATTAAGAAAAAAATTTCCTTGAAATTTACGGGTCTTTAGATTACTCGCACCTTAGGGATTTACATCCCTGTAAAGATACATCACAAACTAGGAAAACAAATGAGGGTACTGAGCACGCATCTGAGCCTCCCACTCCCATGTGCTCTCCTGGAGGTTCCCATGCTTCCACCTGATGTGCACTAGAGGAATCGACCTCCCATGTAGGACCCACTCCTATCGATCCTCAATCTACACCGGGACCTCCGAAAAAGTCACCCCATCATCAATGTCCAGCTCCCCATGGTAGATGATATGTGTCGGGTCATTCACATATCTCCTCAGCTGAGATACGTGGGATACGTCATGCACCCGGTGCAACTGAGGTGGTAGAGCCAGTCGATAAGACACATCGCCTATCCTACTAAGAACCTGGAAAGGTCTGTTGAACCTCGGAGATAACATGTCGCCTCGGCCATATTTCGGTAGACCCCGTCGAGGTGTGGCTTGTCTGAAGATGTGGTTGTCACCCTCGAACTCCTGTGGTCCTGTCTCCCATCAGCAAAAGACTATTGTCTGCTATGTGCAGTCTTCATCCGCTCAAGAATGATCTGCACGTTCTCCGTCGTAGCCTGAACCATTTTTGGTTCTACACGAGCTGACTCTATCACTATCCAGAATGGATAACTAAAACGTGGTCAGCTGCTATTCTGCGACCCCTAACAGCTGAAAGCCCGATCTCCTACTATAACGTCCCCCTCTCCAGGAGTATAAACTATCACTGCTATCTCTAGTTCATGTCCTTCCGGGAGAAGACATACCTGAGACTATTGGTTTAGAGAGAACCGTAATCCATTTACTCAACGATCAATGGGTGAGACTAGTCAACTGTAAGAACTCATTCTCACCCTTAATTTTTTACGTTCTTCAGGAGCTGCTAATATTTCTCCTCTGATGAAAAGAGAAATCTGGTCTCATCCCCTAGATGAACCACGTTCTTTGCCTAATACAATCAATCCTGACATTAATGGTACTATTTCATTCCATGGATGATGTCGTAAGTCCTCGACCCTACTACCAAGATATCCAACCATTACTCTCACCTCCAAGGGTTGAGTCACAATGTCGGCAGAAGGGTGTGGTCACTGGGTCTCCTCCAGTAGGAATCTCTAAAGTGATGATCAATTCAACGGTTTTAACCAGAACTTCTCAGTGTCAAATACATAAAAAGGGAAGGGAAGAAAACGTCACAATAACAAGTGTCTTTTATTACTGCAGCTCAAGGTACAAAGACACAAATCATCCACAAACAAAACATCAACAAAGCTTGAAACAACATGAACAAAAGTCTCCATGTCTGGAGCTAGTCTTGATCCTATCCATCTGCTCCCGGAGCTCCATGGTCATAGGCCTCAGCTACCTGAAGCTGAGCTCTCCCCTGCTCACCTGTTCCCCGTGGTCGGGGTGGTATTCCTGGTGGTGGTGGGGGTAGGGTCTCAAAGCGTCACCCACTACCCGCTGCTCGGCCAGCTCCTCTGCCTCGTCCGCCTATTCCCTGCGGACCTCCACGGTCAAACCTCTGCCTGTGAGGTCCCTCTACCACCTGCTGCTCATCTGCAGGGTGGGTCGGGTAGTCGCGATCCATGTGACTCTGTCCGCCGCATGCATAGCACTGTCTACTCCTCGTGTATCTTGCTCTGTTCTGAGTGCCACGCACAACCGAACCTGCTGCTGCGTGTAGAATACTTGCCGCAAGGATCACCATGTGGTCAGCTAGTGTCCCAACTAATCTGAAAACTCGAACAACAGCCTCCAGCCAATCCTCGACTGCCTGAGGATCTGTCTCCCCACGGAACCTGGGCAGTCTCTGATGTTGAAACTCGTGCAGCGCACTAAGGCGACGTGCACTCTCAGCTACTGGGGATGGTGTTATCGGTGGATCGGTGCCGGTTGGGCGCAGCCTAGCCCGGCTGGTGCGGCCCGGCCCGGTGCGGGGCTCCAGTCCGGTGTGGGAGGCACGTCCCGGCGTGGTTGGTCTAGTCCGGTGCAGGCAGTCTGGTCCAGCACAGGCGGTCCAGCTTGGTGCGGCCGATCCGGCCCTGTGCGGGCGCCCGCGCGCTGAGCGGATGCGGAAGGGGGGGCGCTGCCCCCTCATTTTGAAACAGCGGCCCACACATCGAAGGGCCCACCCCTGTCTGCCACCGGGGGTTACAACCCCCTGACTTCCCGAATGGCCGGCCATGTTGTCCAGACGGTGTGCCGCCATGGGACCCATGTGGGTCCTGCCCTCAGAAGCGTCGGCGGCCAGCGGATCCGGCCGCCCCACTCTACACCGCCGCGACCTTAGGTCGCGGCCCTTGTCCGACCGGCGTGGCGCGACGGCGCTGCGCCCCTCCGCCACGGCCCGACTCCAGCCACGGCTTCCTTCGGCTTCACCGGCGCAGTGTGACGGCACCATGCACCTTCTTCATGGTTTTCCTCATTCTTGCGTGGTGCCGTTGCACCGCACCGCCTCCGTTCTAAACCATGACAGTGATCAACAACAAAGGGGAGGAGGATCGGCCTTGTTTGTGCAGTCTGACCTCCTCCCATTAAATTGATAACAAGTGGATAATTATTTTACAACGATGTTTGTTAAATAAAACTTGAATGATAAATATAACACCCTACCTCGAAGAAGTTGTCGAACGATGATTGTTGCGGAAAATGGCATCGCGAGGTGAAGCACCGTATATGTTGACGAAGAACGTCCGAGGAGGAGTGGCGTCTCCTTCCTTTGACGCAGGAAGAAGATCAAAAGAGGGCACATTGTCGTTCTTTGGAAAAGGCGTCACACACCGGATGCGGAGAGGAGAAGAGACGGCACATCGATCTCTCCTTGCGGTGACGACGTTCTTCGTCAAAGTCTTGGCGTTCTTCGTGAAGAAGATGTAGTTCTTCAAGAAAACACACAAGATCTCTATCCTCAATTATCCTCACACAACAACCAACCAAAATAAAATAAGGTTCATCCTTATTTTATTAACTCATGCCATGAATTCATAAATTCAAACTCTTAACTCATTTAATTGATTAAGTGTATTGGCATAATTAAAGAGGGGAGATGGGAGAGTTATAAATTAAAAGCAAGAGGAGGATTAATGGGGATTTAGGGAATTTGAAGGGGTGGGGCTTGTGTGGGCCCCACCTCACTAATATCATAACAAGTGGAGTTAGAATATTCCCTCACATGGATGTTAAACCACATAGATAAATAATGTTGTGACACAACCTTTATTCACTTAACACATAAACCACACTTTTTTATAAACTCTTCCCGAGCAAACGCAACTCTAGAAAAAGTCTTCTTAGGCAAATATCGGTGCTACGGTTTCATCGGTGCCCTCAGATTTTGATTCCGAGCACCGGTTAAAAAGTTAGAAAAACCCGCTCGTTCGTTCACTGAACGTACTCGAGCTAAACTTTGGAAATTGATTCCAGGCACACCGGGCCTCGGAATCATGCAGCATCAGAAACTGCGCACTCTTAAAATCCCAAATAAATTAAGAAAAAATTTTCCTTGAAATTTATGCATCTTTACACAATAGATATATGAAATGGAATACACCGTTCATGGAGATGGTAGGTCGTACGTACGCATGAACGTTGTTTCTATTTTCGTATCCTATGGAAGTAAATGAATGAAATATATGTGTGTATATATCATCCGAGTAGCATTATTATGTCATATATTTCATAATTGTTAATAATATTTATTCTTATAATCATTCTTGTATGGTGAACATGGAAAATGAGTCTGTTAGCGTTTTGAAGATGGTAAGTCGTACGTACGCATGAGCAACGTTATCATTTCCTCAATGGGTAAATGGTATTAAATTGGATGGAATATTAATTTTAAAGAAACAATATCATGTTATATTTATTATTTAATTCCATTATATTCATCATTATACCCATAAAAATAAATTATACATGAAAAACAATTTACACCACGATGTAGAGACGATAAGTTGTACGTACGCACACATTGTGGTATTATTTTTCATAGGATGGGTAAAAAGAGGAATATGGTTGTCCCATAATAATAAAAAAATCTCATAATATATTATTTGATGTATTTATTATTATACTTTGGTAATAACTTACTAATAGGAAGTCGAAGAAGAAATTATCTTTGAAATAAGGGATAAAATGATTACATCTTTTTCAGGTGTCTCTTATTGATTTGCACAAAAGGGCTCATTAAGTTGGATTCCTACCCAATGGTTTGCCTCTAGGATGAATTTAGTGATGTTTTGAGGAGATTTGGGTAGGTTTTTTCCGACACAACGGGCTTTTTAGGTGTGAATTAAAGAAAAAGGGAGGTTCCCTTTTATAAGAGAGGTGTGGGGCACTTTAGAAAAAGCTTGAAATATTAATTTATTATAAAATGATTTTCGGTTTCTAATAGCTCAAAAATTTATTTATTTAGAGTGTATTATGCGTATGGGTAAAAATAATCTCAACCAATAGGTTTTAGACTTGTTTAGGTCATAGAATTAACTTTATCTTTTGGGATTAACACTTAGTTAAATAGTTTAACTCTTACCGTGTCTTCTAGTATTTTATACTATAGAATTAATTTAGTTACAATAAAATGAAAAAGGAACATAAAGTGAATACTTAATGACATTTATAACATTAGATAAGTAATTTGGACGAATCTTAGCTTTTTATGGATTTTATATCAGTTCATAAAATAGTATTTGTTTTAAAAACTCATTTATGTCAATTTTGACACTATTTAGTAATTGATTTTTGTTAAATTCATAAAAACTTGATTCATTAGAAATAAATTTATTAAATAATAAATCATATATCAATTTAATACATAAAATTTTTTTATGGCATAAAAAATTTATATTATATTTATTTTAATATTTCTAATATCATTTATTTGATTCATTCATTAATAAGGAAAACACTACGTCATTATTGTGTCATAAATAAATTTAATTATTTTGTGTCTAAAAATTAAAAATAAAATATCATGATTTAGTAAATAGTTTTATATTTCTAATGAATATATATAGTCTAAGATACTGTTCTTATAACACTATATTAAAATTGTTTTTGTAAAAGATACATGTTTATGTCCTATTTATCTTTACATTAAATTAATTCTTATAACATGTCATTATCACACCCAAGAGGTCTCATGGGGTCCTATAATCTTAATAAGGATTCAAATGGTCATATATGTCTCATATATTAGTATTATAACATGTTTTAGGGTTGTTTTATATAATTATAATATTATTTTGTACCCTTATATACATTATTTACCTTTTAACAATGATAAATAAAAACAATTACTAAAGTTACTATTCATAAGGTCCAAAACTAAAAGGCACATATTTACATATTTTGGACTATATTATTCCAAATTTGGAATCCATTTTCCAAATTCAAAACATAGAAGTAGGAGTAATTAATTTAACATTAATTCTCATTGTCAAAACTACAAAAGTGGGGTTTTAAGAAGTAAGAAATATCAAAAGATTGAAATGTGTTTATGTACAATTTAAATGTGAAATTACATAAAATAACCTAAGTTATATTAAATGATAAAAATATAATATAATTATACTTTAATACCACTCAAATGTATAATTTAACACTATAAATTATTTTTATTAAAAAAGTTGGTTTCAATTAAAATTTAGTATTTGTCACTATTCATCAAAATATGAAAGTTATTAGAAAAGTAAAAAAAATTTATCCAAACTAAATTTTAATGTGATAATTCTAAATATAAATTTAATTTATTTTAATTGAATATATAAAATTGTAAAATATATTGATTTAAAAATGGTTTTCCATTAAAAGGTGGGAAAACGGATTTTTTTAAAAAAAATAATTCTTTATTTTGAAAAAATTAATTTGTCCTCATATAATGTATAAGAAAAAAAATATTAATGTTAAAATTATATGGGATATATAAAATTAATATTTTGGTTAGTAATATTCATAACCACTTTTTAAACGGCTCGTTTGATAGGTCTTGGTGCGCTAGAACTCGATGTTGCGTACATCGCACGCAATTGAATTATTTGAAAAGGAAGTGTACCATGGAAGATTAGGGTTTTACATTGTATGATCCTTCAATAAATTTCCTCCTCCCAATTTAAAATTTGGATTGAAAACATGGGGTTTTACATTTCAAAATATCTTGGTTGAAATCCCATATCGAAAAATGGATTAATGAGGCCACTATTTTAAAATAATGAAAGGTAAGTATGAAGTTACAAAAAATAACACATACTAGGGTTCAATGTATGAAAACATGGATATGGAGGAGAAAAAACCATAATTTTCTGATGGATAGTGAGAGACAATATTATTAGGATAATGTTAATAACTAGAAAGTTATAAATTTGTGATGATCTAACGGGCCATTTGATTCATCACAAGAGAAAGTACTAGGAATAATTTTTTTGATTTTATGATCCTTTTAATAGTGTTTTAGAATTAATTTAATTCAAAGACTAAGAACACAAGGGAGAATACTTAATTTACAAGTAGAGTTACAACTTTAACAAATTCCTACAACAAACTCATCTTTCTCTTCAAAAGATAAAACTCAAAAATATTCTATTTATCTCAATCGTATAAGGTTCCAAATATAAACATATACCATTTTAATAAAGAAAATTATTATATAATAACCAAGGAATTCATGTAGGATAGTGGTAGGTGATAAATATTTGTCGCACTTCGGTTGTGGGTTCGATTCTCGCAACGTTGTCTGACGTGATGGGTTATCGCCCAACCTACTAGTTGTCCTTTTTTCTAAAACATTAGTTTTATAACATTCCAAAAACAATCTTATGAACTCTTTTACCCATATAAAATACTATCCAATGTACAACTTAATCCTTTCCAAACTACATAGTTATCCAAAATATGTATGTCTAATCTCTTTCTAAAAGGTCTCTAAATTTCCAGAATCAATTGTAACATTAGATTCCCCAAACGACGTAATGTTTCTCTTATTATCACATAATGAATATATGATTAACTTAATCATATTAAAAAATTAATTAAAACAAAAAGTATTGCAGTATGATCCTTATATACATCATATTTTTCTTATAACCAGATTATTATTCTTGAATCCAAAAACAAAAATACATTAATTATTCCACTTCGACTGTAGTATTAGCCTATTCTTGACCTTGATCCATTTTATCTTTCTGAGATATATTTCCTTGATGTTTTAGACAATAGTTTTCATAATGTCCCAAAACATTAAAATTATAACACTGCATAGATTCTATTGTTCCCTGATAATAACGAGCCTAGTTCTCTTTTTCTCTACATTTTCAACAAACTACCATTACTTTTAGGAAAGTACCAGGGTGTTTCTTCCCATAATTATCACATATGGTAAAATCCTTATTTCCCTTTCCCCATTATATTTCTCTTTCTCCACCTTTCTATTATTCTATGGATTTACTTTAATGTCATAAGACTTATAGAATTCTCTTTCTGTCATGATATCACACAAGACTATATCTTCGTGCAAGGAGATATATTTTGAGACCAATTCCCATGAGAGGAAAGTTTTTGACCCATCAATGAATAGATCAATCTTACTTATTGGGTTATGTATGTAGTCTGTAGCATGTATTTGTAACCTTGTGAAGTTACCCTCATACTTTGAAACATTCTCATCCTCCTTTTTCCTCAGGCTGAGAAATTGTGTTTCTATATCATCTCGTTGTTCAGGAGGAAAGTATTTCTCTAGAAAAAGTTCATTAAATTCCCACCATTCCATATTTACCACTTCTTCATCCTCATTTTTGTTTTAGATTAATAACCACCATTTATCCACATATATTAAGAGATGATAAACTTCCATGACAACCTTTTTTATTTTGTTACTTCCCAAAGCAAGAAATATTTTGTCTCTAAGGAACTTATACACTGCCCAGCTACAGAAGGATTTTTAGTCCCATTTAATGATGGAGGTTGTTGTAACATGAATTATTCTAACATTGATCATCCGTGTTGTGGATTAGAATTCTTCATATGGGTAAGGTTATTATTCATAACCTGAGACAGAAGTCCCAATATAGTTATAAGTTATTTAGTACCAGTTGTGTCACCAGCTCCACTATCATTATCTTGTATAGGATGGAAATACCTACATGGATTGAGTGTGTTGATACAATTTCCATTTCTTCCACTAGGCACCATTTCTAAACAATGACATACACTAGATTAGGTTATAAATTGTAATGAAAAATTGCACACTAGTAAAATGCATAACATAAATTGAAAAATTTATGCATATAGAATCCATAATCATAAATACGGTTCCTTTGAAGACATATTTACTCATAAATCCTTCATAATGGTTTTTTAAAAAAATATGAATTATCCTAAGCATATCCCTTAGGAGTGTCAAACCAGGTGTGCAGAAAGGCTCATTGTTGTGTACCAAGTTACCCCCAGTCGAGCCCAGAACACCTTGTCGGAGTTTACACCCCATGGTACATATATTATAGAACCAAGTCCAAATGTAGTATCTATAGAGGGATGTACTACTTGGAATATCCACATAATCCCTACTTTAACAAAATTCTAGGGGGTTATTCTATATTTATCCTCAATGTCTATCTTAGCGTTATGATCCCAAATCTATGATTTCTAAATCTATTTCCAAGGTTGTTGTTAAATTTCTTTTGATTCCAATTGTAATGCTCAATCCCTAGAATACAAAATCTAGTGAATTATTTTAATACAGTTGTATGATTACAATTAGTAATGTCCCGAAGGACCGATCAGTTTAGCAGTGTTGGAAAATATATTACATAAAATAAAATAACATTACAATTTATAACATAAAGTAAAGTATAGATAATTATTTTAGAATAATATTATTACCCTATCTTAACCCTACATATAAATCCCAATGCACTTCTTGGCATCCTTGGAAAATAAAACATAAGAAGTCGTTGAGCTTAGATGCTCAGTGAAGATAAATAATTCAGCAAAAGCTATAAACTTTTAAGGCAAGATGTATAATAAGAACAACAGACTTTTAAAGACAAAATTGAACATAATATGGAAAAAATAAATCAAACATTACCATATAAATATGCACATGGATATTCTAATAGTCAAATAATAACATTTAATAACTAATTTAATAACAAGGGAATGCATAATGTCAAACATAATAACTACTAAGTCAAGGCCTTGTGCCAAGACCATTCACAAATAATTTGTTGAGGCCTTGTGCTAAGAAACTAGTTTGTCTCATGAGACCTGCAGATGCATCGAGGGGCTATAACAGGCCCCGTCTGTCATTTACTAACTACAATTCATTCCTCATATGAAAAGGTTGAAACATAATGTTGACGCTCCTTTCGTCACAGAATCTAAAAATCGGAAAAGGGGAATATCTGAGTCCAATGTGATTCATCCTTTGAAGAAACATCAAAAATCGTCAAAGGGATGAACAAGGAGAACATTTCCCATAGGCCGCGCAAGTTCCCTCATGGTCGCGCAAGTACACTTGCGCGCCGCCTAGTGGTCGTGCAAGTACTTGCGCGACACCTCATGGTCGTGCAAGTGACTTGCGCGACCTATGTGATAACCGCCCGGTAACCGCCCAGGGTCTTCTTTTGCCTATAAATAGACCCTGTGGGCCCCCCATTTGGGAGGATCTTTTTCCAGAAACTCGGATTGAAGCTCCCGACGCCCAAGTCTCTTCTCAAATCTTCCGAAACACTTCTAAGGTAATTTTTTACCTAGAACGGAAGATCTAAAGAGAAGAAGGAAGGCCTAAGTGTTGAAACTTATCAAACACTTGCGCGCCGACTTATTTCCTTCAATGTAACTTGCGCGTCCATTTTCTGGAAGAACCTCAAGAGGATTCTAAAGTGATTAAAAAGAAGTCGCTCAAGTATTTCAATTCCGATTGAGAATCGCGCAAGTACCCCTCATGTCGCGCAAGTATACTTGCGCGACCAATACTTGCGCGCCGCCGCAATACTTGCGCGCCTTTCAAGACTTGCGCGCCCCTACTTTTTTGGGTGCCCATCTTGTCCATGTCACCCCTCTTAAGCCATCACACCTTTCCTCTTCAAGATTCAGTCTTCAAGACACTCTTCAAAGCCATTTATGGCATGATTTCTTGATTTGACTTTATTATCTGAAAGGAATTCTGTGGAATCTCTCTCAAAGTCTAGTGATTTAAATATCCTTATATCACTAAAATACGGAGAGTTCATTCATTCAACCTCATCCTTTAAGATGAGAGAATCTTAACCTGGGTCTCCTTTTCAGGAATAATCCCCAGTTATAAAACCTTTAATCTGGGCATCCTCCTCAGGAGTAAGCCCCAAATTCTTAAAGTTCCCAATCTTGGGCATCCTCCTCAGGAGTAAGCCCCAATCAAGTCCTTTAATCTTGGGAATATTTCTTAAGAATAAGCCCCAACCTCAAATATGGGCATCCTTTTTAAAAGTAAGCCCCAATCCTTAATCCCTAACCTGGGTCCCCTTTTTCAGGAATAAGACTCAGTCATAACCTTGGGCTTCCTTTTAAAGAATAAGCCCCAAGTCTCCTAACCTAGGTCTCCTTTTTAGGAATAAGACTCAGTCATAACCTTGGGCTTCCTTTTCAGGAGTAAGCCCCAAGTCCCTTAACCTGGGTCTCCTTTTCAGGAATAAGACTCAGTCATAACCTTGGGTCTCCTTTTCAAGAATAAGCCCCAAGTCCCCTTAAATTTCTCTTAACCAGTCCTAATCCAACTTTGATTTGGGTTTCCTTTTCAGGAGTAAAACCCAATCATAAGTCCCCTCCTAACTTGGGAATCCTCCTTAGGAGTAATCCCCAAGATTAGAGTATTCAAATCTCCATGAAGCACATATAACTTTATGGACCCTGTTCATGGATTTTCTCCCTAAAAGTAAATCCTAAAACCTTCATCTATCTAGGCAGTCATCCATACATAAGCCCCAAACAAATTCTTATGATTTCATCTTTCATGGCACAATTGTCTAAATTTTTACCAATACCTCTTGTTTCTCACACTGAGCATGACTCACGTGAGCTTAGAGTGTAAAAGTAATTATGACATTCATCTTTGAGCCATCAATCATAAACATCATACTCCATAACTTGAACTACGTGGGCTCTGATTCCTTTTCCAAAACAAAGGATACGTAGGTAGCCCATTTATGGGTTCGATCCCAACTTTGAAATAATCCATGTCCTTCTGAATGACGATAAACTTCAAGTGCTCCACTGAGTGGCTTTAAAACCAGCCTGGTCATCATAATGACCAAGAGACTTTTATATAAATGTTTTGAAGGATACCATTGACCAAGAATCTCTAAACAGATATAGATGATTCTCTATTGATGAAGAACCTCGAATACATATAAAAGATTCTCTAAATTTCTTTTATATTTAATCATTGATTGTTAAAACTAAAGGAAAGCACATTTTTTTTACTTGGTAATGTAATAAGGATTCACGAACATAACTTAAATCTATAAAGAGAGTCCTGGAGTAGACAATAATTCCCCTCAAAAAGGTGTGATGATTCCGACCTCCCATCCTCTCGACCAATGCAAATTCCTAAGCCTCATTAGTCCACAAGCTAATGAGCGCCTGCCTTTGGAAAGTAGGTCCAAACGGATGTGGAATCATTGGATGTTTCCGGTTCTACGAACAAACCCGTTAGAAACCGATCGGAACGTTTGAATCTCTCGTCCAGGAGGTCATCCCCGGATTCCTTGCGAAACAAAAATGGTGAACCCGACGTGAATCCTTAACCAAATTAAAGTGATGTTCTTCTTATTTGTTAGGCCCCTTGGGCCAACAAAGCAATCATTGACATGTGCTCATCCAAAAGATGCAGTGATCGGATTCATCTTGATTATGTTTGTTACATGGAACAGGCACTCTTTTCTCAAGATCTTCTGCAAAATGGCTTTCCTTAAATTCACCTCTGTGAATACTGCTACTGTGAACACCTCTACTGTGAGGTCTGCAGCTGTGAAAACCAATGCTGCTACTCCTGCTGGAACGTCATCCGCTCTGAGGATGACATCACCAACTCAGCGTCTTCAACGCTGTGTTTCTAATGCACTGGTTAAGGAGTATCGTCGCAACGGTACTATCCCAACTCTGGAGGCCGCTCGTCAAGCCCTCCAAGTTAACAACTCTACCTGGTCGTCTGGACAACGGCGGCCAGCAATCAAGAAGCAGGCGGTGCTGACTACCGTCTCCAACCGTTTCGGGTCGTTATCCCCGGAACGCAATTTCCATTCAGTCCCTTACTCTGAGTAAGTGAATGAGCAGGTCCCTCGGGGCCTTAATTCAAAAAAACAGGAGTCCTTCCCGAGGGATCCCATCAACAATCGCCTCCAGACTCGTGCGGTAGTGCGCCCTCAACATGATGAGGGTACCGACTCCAGGCATTCAGCTCAGGTTCCTCGAACCCGAGCAGGCAAGATGAACCGCCAGAGACGGAATCCGGTTAACAATAGGCAGGTTGTCATCCCTACCATCTCCGGAGAAGTCCACCAACCTAACTTGGTGGCAAACAACGAGCAGGCATACACACCTGCCCGTTTTAATTCAGCTGTCCAGCAGGCTCGTCTGGCAGTGTCAAGCCGATCCCGCCAGGCAATTCTGGCGGAGTACCATAGGCAGGAACATACACCTGCTTATACATCACCAGTTAGTCAGCAGGCTCGTCTGACTACATATGATGGATCTCGTCAACCGTGTTTGGCGAAGTGTAATCAGCAGGCACATACACCTGCTAATACTAATCAGGCCTACCAACAGTCTCGCTTGGTAGCACCCGGAGAAGTCAGTCGGAAAGTCCCAACGACAAACAGGGGGCAGACTCAACTCTCTACCTCCACACTTGAGTACTGTCAGGATTCACTGACAGGAAAAGGAGGATAGGAGCAGGCACATACACCTACTCCAAGCCCGGAATGGACGTATATCCCCGTTCCGGCGGCTGAAGTCACCAAACATATTTTGTCAATGGTGAAAGAGCAGAAGCAAATTCCTGCTCATATTCTGGATGCTTGCTAGGATATCATAACAGCTTCAGCATCATCTCAGGGACAGACACATAAATCTATCCCTAGCAATGGAGTGACACATCAACGATTCACTCCGGAACAGACGCACACATCTGTTCCAGTCCAAGAGGGTTATGGGGCATACTCCCCCCATATCATTCGGACAACCAAGTCAGGCACATACACCTGATTTGAGTGGAGATCGTCAGCCTAACCTGACCATCTTTCCTGATCAGGCACATACACCTGCTCAGAGCAATCACTTTCGTCATCAAGTGGTTTCTAAAGCGAGTAAGAAGGTATCTAAGAAGAAGATCCGCCCAACACAGTCAGGAGATCAAAGGCCAATCTGCAACAAGGCCTTGCTCGATGCTGGAGTTCTTGAAGCCCTCAGACATTTATCTGTCAGAATTCAAGATTCTACTCCCTCAGTTCCCAATAACGGGAACATTAATTCTGAAGGTCTTCAACAGACACTTCCTCATGAAGACTTGCTTCATGAAAATTCGGTCAATCTTGAAGTTTCTTCTTCAGATGAGAGCCACAGGAACCCTCTGTGTGGTCAGAAGGCCAAGGAGCAAGAGATTTCATCTTTTGCTGTAACCCATCATGATGGTCCTCCTCATGGTGATGAACTTCGCTGCGAAAGTCCTCTCCGCAGTAGTGATTCACGTTGTCTCGAAAATTCTTCAGAAGGCAATGTAGTGACGAGAAAGCCCTCCTATCTCGAGGAACTTGCAAACGTAAAACCAGTCATGTCTGATGCTTTACTATCGGAAGGTGAAACTCTTTCTCCATCAGAAGATAGCTTGGGGTTCAGGTTATTCTCCGAACCATCCCTGGGTCATTCATCTTCCAGCATGAATAGTGATTTCTCTACCAATCTTGTTGAATCCGATGAAGCAACAAGGAAACACCAACTCTGGTCCAAACAGGTAGAAGAATCTTCATTTAATGATAAAGAGGAAATGATGAACATGAGGAAAAAACTGGCAAAAGGTGAAGTACCAGTCATGTTTTGGCCTTTGGCTGATTCCCAGTACGACATTCCAAAGATGTTGACGGATGATGGAATCCATGATATTCGTCTCAACATATGGAAAACTCTTTGTCAATTAAAGAATAAGGTATTATCTTACGATGAATATGAAAATCACCTTAAGATAATAGAAGGGTTACAACACCAGATTGATTTGGCATCTCTATCAGTCTCTCGGTATCCGAAGGCTGAAAAGCAACAGAGAACCCTTCAACGTTCATGCCTTGGTGCACTAAGAAGATTGCGTCAGTTAATTGCCAATTCTCCATCTGATGTTCATATCAGATGATGGGGTGTTCACGGAGCACTACATTTCACAGTGCTTTCCGGTCAGCAAAGCCCGCCGAAAATGGTCTCATGCAATGTTATTTCCCATGGCCGGCCACAGTCAATGAGCTTTGTTCATAATCAAAAGCTTTCTCAAGAACAAGATTCAACTAGTTCCTCTAAAAATAAAGTATATAGAGAACAGGTTGTTGAATTGCTCCTACATCAAGTAGGCGAGAATATTGCACAAGCCTCTCGTCTGGAGCAAACACGTCATCAAATGACAGAAGTTTCGGAAATCATCCAACGGTCTGTTGAACCAGGTGATAAAAGTGGATACAGGTTAATGCATCCAGCTAATTTCCGAACTAAGATTTGCAAGATCAAGAGAGATTTTAAGAAGATCTCAGACATAGCATGTCAAGAGACACCCCAGCTTTCCAGACTGGGGACTTCTCTAACCCAACCCTCAGAGTCAACGAATGGGATTCGAGGAGTTGAGCAGAAGCAGCAGGAACATCCCCAGTCCACCGGACTGGGGACTTTTTCAAATCTTCAATCCTTCCCTCAGAGAAAGTCAGTATTCTATCGATTAGGGAATAAGCCTCAAGAGGAACGAAGAGCCAAGCTGTCAGGAGATTCTCTCCAAGTGACGGTTCTCCAAGAAATTCCTGAGGGATCAAGTCAACGGAATGCCATGTCTCATCATGGACATAGAAGGAGACAATATCACAGAAATGCTGATAGAAAGGATTCCATGCAATATGCATCCATTAATGTCATCAATGTTGTTGCTGCTGATTCACCAGATGAGGCTCAATCAGAGGGATCAGACGAAGAGGTTCCTGCTCAAGAAGTCGCGCACACAGACCTAAATGAAGAAGGTGTGCGCACACGTAATCAAAGGCTTACCCAAAATCTGGGTATTCCTTCAAGTAACCCACTTCCCCCTCTCCGAAAAGGATCCAATAAGGGGAAAGGAAAGAATCAGGTTACTTCTCACCCTTCCTCTGAAGGAGGTCAATCGCTCTCATTAGAGCAAAGGTTTGCACAACAGGAGGAAGAAATGAAAGAATTAAGAAGTTTGAATGCAGAACTACTTCAGAGTAGTCTTCTTCTTAAGAATGCTGAAGTCCGACAGCCGAAGGAATTTGTTGTAACTACTGAGATGGATCAAGAATATCCTCCTTTATCAGTACACCCACAGAGGTCTAATCCTACGGGTCAAACGCAACAACGGTTGGCAGCACTACCATCAGTTGAAGCACCAACCACCACGTCTGTCCAAGCTCCATTCATTGCACCTACCCAAAACCAAGTTCAACCAGATGTTTCTCAAAAGTTAATAACTACTATTGAGTCATTAAC
The DNA here is from genome assembly GCA_963277665.1 of Viscum album. Taxonomy (NCBI): domain Eukaryota; kingdom Viridiplantae; phylum Streptophyta; class Magnoliopsida; order Santalales; family Viscaceae; genus Viscum; species Viscum album. Next base: position 767,199,000 of record OY728163.1, read on the forward strand.
AGCTCGGTTAGAAACTATGGAAGGGAAACGGGCGCAAGTTAAACCTGAAAAGAAAGTTTACCCTGAATGGGTAGATTCAATTTCTCCTCCATCCAGTTTTGGAAACCCTATTTTCCCTACTTTCAATGGATCAGGAGACCCTGAACAACATTTGACGCATTACGTGTCTTGTTGTGATCCTATGATGGGAACTCCAGAGCAGCAAGAAGCAGTGAAACTCAGATGCTTCGTGCGAACCTTGCAAGGACCAGCTTTTTTCTGGTATACAAGCTTGCAATCCCGGTCAGTCACCGGATGGGAGGATCTTCGTCAAAAATTCCTTCTTCAGTTTAGCTCAACTTTGCCAAAAACGACAGTTTTCGATCTTACAAACTGCAAGCAAAGGGATAATGAAAGATTCTCTGATTTCATTGCTCATTGGAAGGGATTAACGTATTCCTTGAGTTTATCACTCCCTCGGGAGGAATTGTTGCCAATCTGTGTGGCAAATTTGCGTGACAAATTACGCACTCCATTGATCCCTGTGAAATACACAGGAGGGTTTCGAGACCTTACTTCAATCGCTCAACATATTGAAGATTCCCTTATACAGGCTAAGGTTAAATCTCGTGTAATTCCATCAGCTCCAGGAAGAAGAATGGGTAAAGCAGAAACTGCTACAGTTATGCTTAAACAGGCACCTGTACCTATTTCTACTTCAAAACCTTCATCTTCTTGAAGGGATCCACCTCCTGAACGCCAACAACAAAGGCTGTTTCGTCCAAATGATCAAAAAGATCAACGACGAAAACAATTTGAGGATATGAAGAGTAAAACATACTCTTTCCGAAGTGAGCAAGTTCCTGGTTACTTCATTTCAGCTCTGGAAAATAATTTGGTTCAATTACCAGTGCCAAAGAGGCCAAACAAGGAAGGAGATGAAGACCGTCCCAATTATTGTCCCTTTCATCAAATGTTGGGACATCCCATCCAGGAGTGTTTTGTCTTTAAAGACCTCCTGCAAAAGATGGTCGACTTGGGACAAGTCAAATTGAAGGGTTCTTCAGCTCATGTAGCGTGTATTACCGCTAAAGATCCAGAAGAAGGAAGCGAGTGGCAGGAAGTCAAAAGCAAAACTGCAAAAAAATATGATGATTGGATGATCAGAAAGACAATCAATCAGACCCATTCCATTTTGCGAACACAATTGAAGAATCAAATTGTGTCTCCTACAAAAGCTGCAGTAAAGCCTCCATCAAAAGACAAATCCTCAAAAGGGCAGCACAATTCAAAGAAGAAAGAGGAATCAGGAGAAGATGAGTATGCATCAAAGCCTAAATTGTCTTTGACTCTGGCAGATTTCATGCCATCTACTTCAAAGCCACGGGCACCGTCCCACCAAACGGCACAGCCTAAACAGGCTAACCAGGCAGAGTCTTTATCAGACGAAGAGTTAATCTTTGGTTCTGTTAATATGATTCAATTAACAGATTCATATTCCAGTCTTGATGAGCCTGAATTCCCTGTATCAAATAAGGGAACCCGAGGAAGTTCTAGAGGATCAGGATATAGGGGAAGACGTGGATCTTTCCGAAGCCACTACTCTAATTCTACCCCTGCTAGCACTGTATATGCAGCATAAACTCGTGGTAGAGCCCTTCAGCGAGCTCAAAAAGAACAAGCAAGTTCTTATGACAATGGCCAACTCAGCTTCGGCACAGTTATTTTGGAAGACCGATTAAAGGTTCCATATTCTTTATCTCAGCAAGTAAATGGATCTAATTAGTCTAATTTTCCAAAACCAAAGATGTTTCCAACTTCAATACAAGATGCATCAGCTTCCAAAGCATCTGCTTCCAAGGTACCTGCTAAACCACATATTCATATTGGGAAACTCAGACCTCTAGATCAAAAGTATGATATATTGAAACACTTGGCCCAAGTACCAGCCAAATTATCAATTTTGGATGCCTTGAATCTATCAAGAGATCTTCGGGAAGCACTCATCGAAGCTTTGTCAAGTCCTTAGGAGTTTAAAGCTGAAATTGCTGCAGCTGAAATTTATCACATAGAGAATAATCCTGCAGAATGCCATGCAGTGATATATTTTACTGATAAAGATGAAGATGATGTTGTGCATGGGCACATAAAACCTTTGTACTTATCTGGAAAAGTCAATGGTATAGATGTTCGAAGAGCTTTTATTGACAATGGTTCAGGAGTCAACCTCATGCCCATTCGCACACTTCGTCGATTGGGCCTCACGGAATCTGATTTATCTACTTCTAACATGATGTTGCAAGGATATGATAAAAATGAACAAGAACCACTGGGAGAAGTTATGCTCAGAACTCATTTTGGAGATCTTGTTTCCAATTCGGATTTCATGATTGTTGATCAAGACTCAGCTTTCAATATCTTGCTTGGAAGACCCTGACTACATCAGCATGCAGCTATTCCGTCATCATACCATCAATGTCTCAAATACTGTTTCGATGGTCAAGTTAGAACATTGCATGGTGATAAGGCCACATTCAAGACATGTGAGTCTCAATACATTGAGGCGGAATTTTATCACATGAAGGGAAGAGAAAAATCTACAATGAAGGAAATTACCAAAGTTAATGCTCCAAATGGTTTAGAAAAAATTCCAATAAATCCATTTTCACATGTGAGTACAGATTATGTGTTACCTATCAGTCAAATTGACAAAATAGGCCCAAATCAAAATACTCTTATGGAAAGATCCATAATGTCAATTACGGCAATCGAGCCAGACAACATGGGAGAAATTGGTAACTTACCAAGCAGTGATGAAAGCATAAGTGGTGACGTTTTCATTTCGTCTGCTGAAATCCAACAAGTCTATACTTCACTAATCAGGCCAGAATAAGATATAGCAACACTAGAGGTGAATATTGATGTCGATTCTCAATCCATCATCTCCTCTTTATTTCCCAAAGAAGACCCTTTTTCATCAATAGGGTCGGAAATGGAAGCTTCTTCTTCAAAATGTGAAAATTTTGACATCTCTTATGATCATGAGAATTTCATTTTTTCATCTACTTTGCAAGTAGAAACGGAAGAAATAACACATGATGAAGAGGAAGAGGAAGATCTTAGAGATGCTCCTCCAGCATTTGGAGAGGGTATCTCTACCACTGTAGATGAACTCAGAGAAGTAAATCTGGGTACAGAGAAAGATCCACGCCCCACTTTAATTAGTGCGGCCATGACCCTTGAAGAACAAGAGATGTATACTTCTTTTATAAAGAAAAATAAAGATATTTTTGCTTGGAATTATACAGAGATGTCTGGCCTTGATCCTGATGTTGCCACCCATCATTTGGGTTTGCCAAAAGAACATCGAGGATTCAAGCAAGCCGCGAGAAGAACACACCCAACCTATGCTTCCAAAATCGAGGCTGAAGTGGATAAGCTTATCAAAGCTAACTTCGTCAGAGAAGTTCAATATCCTAATTGGTTGGCTAATATTGTCCCTGTAAAGAAGAATAACGGACAAATTAGGGTTTGCATCGATTTCAGAGATCTTAATCGGTATTGTCCTAAAGATGATTTCCCAGTTCCGATTACAGAATTCTTAATTGATGCGACGGCTGGATATGAAGTACTTTCTTTCATGGATGGATATTCTGGATATAATCGAATCCGAATGGCCCCAGAAGATGAGTAATATACTGCCTTCAGAGCTCCTCAAGGTGTGTTTTGTTACCGGGTGATGCCCTTTGGTTTAAAGAATGCAGGTGCAACATATCAACGCGCCATGCATCGTATCTTCAAACCTTTTCTAGGGAAATTTGTTGAATGCTATGTAGATGATCTGGTGGTTAAATCCAAACAACGTTTTGATCACTTGGCTGATTTGGAAGTCGTATTCCACAAGCTTCGACAACATAATTTGAAGATGAACCCCTTAAAATGTGCTTTTGGGGTAACCTCAGGAAAATTCCTCAGCTTCGTTGTACGCCATCGTGGTATTGAAGTCGGTCCTGAGAAGACCAAATCAATCCTTGGTATGTCACCTCCTCAGAATTTGAAAGAATTAAGAGGACTTCAAGGACACTTAGCCTATATTCGGCGTTTCATCGCCAATTTGGCAGGCAAAAGTTTACCCTTTACCAAATTATTGAAGAAAGGAGTCACTTACCAGTGGACTGAAGAATGTCAGGAAGCATTTGAGGTTCTCAAGAAATACCTCTTGAGTCCACCAGTACTCATGCCACCTGTTGAGGGTAGGCCTCTTATCCTCTATGTGACAGCTTTAGAGCGATCATTGGGTGCCTTTCTCGCTCAAAAGAATGATGCTGGGAATGAAAATAGTCTCTACTATCTCAGTATAACTATGCTTGAAGCAGAAACCCGGTATTCGAGTATTGAAAAGTGCTGCCTAGCATTAATCTTTGCAGTTCAGAAACTGATACACTACCTGCAACATCACGAGGTCCAATTGGTATCTCGTAATAATCCACTCAAATTCATCCTTAGTCGTCCAATGCTTACAGGACGTCTGGCAAGGTGGGCGGTTATTCTACAGCAGTTCGACATCCAGTATGTGTCTCAAAAGGCAATTAAGGGCCAAGCTCTGGCTGATTTCCTGGCTGAACATCCTTCAGTGGAAGACACGTATTCAGATATCGAACTCCCTGATGAGGAAGTTTTCTCTATTCAAGAGAGTCCTCAAACATGGGAAATGTATTTTGATGGTGCTTCTAGAAGTCCAACAGGGAAGAAAATGGAAAATCCTAAATTCAACAAAGTTGGTTTAGGAATTGTGCTCATTTCTCCAGATAAGGCAGTGTTACCTTATTCCTTTTTGTTGTGGGAAGGTGGTACCAATAATGAAGCTGAATACCAAGCTCTAATTACAGGCTTGGAGTTAGCGCTTCAAGCACAAGTGAATCACTTAAAGGTGAAAGGTGATTCAGACCTGGTAATCAAACAAGTCAATGGGGATTATGCCATCAGAAAAGAAGAATTAATCCCTTTTTATGATTACGTTAGAGAGTTAATGTCGGAATTCCCTTCAGAACCGACATTTTCTTATGTCCCAAGATCACAAAATGCTCAAGCTGATGCACTGGCTAATATAGCCACAGCTTTAGCAGATCCAAATCGGGACGAGACAACCATCTGTATTGCCCACCGTCGTGCAATTTCACCTTATGTTCAAGTCAGAACAGAGGAAATTAATGAAATTAGTCCCATTCCTGAGCCGTATGGTCATACTACAGGATGGATGTCACCTATCAGGGAATACCTTCAAAATGGAACACTTCCACCTGATAGAGCCAAGAAAGAACAAATTCGGCGACGTGTGGTCAATTTTACTCTTTATGATGGTCCAAACCACCTCGAGAAAATTCTCTACAAACGTGGTTTTGATGGAGTTCTCTTCAGATGTATTGATTGTGAAGAGACAATGGCTGTCATAAAAGAAGTGCATGCAGGAGTCTGTGGTGCCCACCCGTCTGGACACAGACTGTCTGATCAAATTCGAAGGCTTGGATACTTATGGCCTTCAATGATACAAGATTGTGTTAATTTCACAAAGAAGTGTCATTCATGCCAAGTATATGCCAACTTCATTCATCAACCTCCAGAGTTGCTTCACACAGCTAAATACTCATGGCCATTTTCTACATGGGGAATGGATGTGGTGGGACCTTACCCTTCAGCTACGGCCAAGCAGTTTAAGTACATTCTTACTGCTACTGATTTCTTTTCCAAATGGGCAGAGGAAGTACCTCTCAAAGAAGTCAGTTCTAAATGCATTGTTAGCTTCATCAAGTCTAACATCATTACTAGATTTGGTGTCCCTCATACCATATTGACGAACAACGGCACCAACTTCTGTTCTTCTGAGGTAAAGAAATTGTATCAAGAATACAACATTAAGTCCAACCATTCATCTCGATATCATGCAGCGGCTAATGGCCAGATAGAGGCCTTCAACAAGACTCTTTCAAATATACTGCAAAAGATGGTGGATAAAGATAAGAGGTCATGGCCTGATAAACTCTATTATGCTTTATGGGCTTATCGGACTACCACTCGCAATGCAACACGGTCTACTCCATATTCATTGGTATATGGAACAGAAGCAGTCTTGCCAATTGAAGTTCAATTTCCCTCACTCAGAATAGCCATTTGTGATCAGTTGTCAACAGATGAGAAATCCCAAAAGCGGTTGAATGAATTGGAACAGTTAGATGAGAAAAGATTGTGCACTTTGCACCACTTGGAAATCTATCAGAATCGGATAGCACGAGCTTTAAACAAAAAAGTTCGCCTTCGTTCATTCATTCAGGGAGAATTGGTATTGGTTCTCAGAGCACCAATGATACCAGGATAGAAGCCTCCCAAGCTTGAACCAAAATGGGAAGGACCTTATTCAATACATAAGGTCTATTCCAATGGAGCGTATTCTCTGATCTCAATGGATGGAGAACACATCACGACTCCAACTAATGCCAGATTTCTGAAGAAGTATTTTGTATAAACACAAAATATTGTTCCCAGAACCAAGACTCTTACAATTGGTTCATACAGCAATGGTCCAGTATGACCTTAAACTGCAACTTCGTCCAACATGACGTTAAACTGTGTCACCTTCAATGTCCGAGATGACATTAAACTATATTTTGTCCGAGATGACATTAAACTATATTTTGTCCGAGATGAAATTAAACTATATTGTGTCCTAGCAACATGACATTAAACTATATGGCACTTCCAACGTCCAGCATGACGTTAAACTGTAAAAAGACCCCAGAACTGATATCCTCATATTGGTTCACCTTAGTCCTAGCTACATGACTTTAAACTGTACAGCACCAGTTCGTCCTTGCTATATGACGTTAAACTATACAGCAATGGTCCAGTAAGACTTTAAACTGCAACTTCGTCCCACACGACATTAAACTATGAAAAAGTTCCCTAAACCGTCCAGCATGACCTTAAACTGCATCATCCCTGGTCCATGTATATGACCATAAACTATTTGAAATTCCCTTATGTCCGGCAAGACGTTAAACTGTGACGTCCTAAACTACATGACGCTAAACTATATAAAAGTCCCTCACATCCGGAAAGACGTTAAACTATATAATCTCAAAAGTACAGCATGACATTAAACTGCACCATCCACGGTCCATGCATATGACCTTAAACTATTTGCACTTTCGTCCGACATGACGTTAAAATGGTACACTCTTTTGTCCTTACTGCATGACATTAAACTGCACTGTCCCCCTTTCGTCCAATATGACGTTAAACTGTATTGTCCCCATCGTCCTAACTACATGACGCTAAACTGTACAGAAAGTCCTTGATATGTCCTACATGACATTAAACTGTTATTTTGTCCCTGCTACATGACACTAAACTGTGCAGCACCAATAGTCCTAACTGCAAGACTTTAAACTGCATAGTCCCTTTTTTATGTCCTACATGACATTAAACTGTGCATCGTTAAGGTTGTTATTACCTCTTGTTTCTCACACTGAGTATGACTCACGTGAGCTTAGAGCGAACATCAACCATAACACTCCCTTTGGGCCACTAACCATGTATAAGTCCCAACAACATTTTTTAATTAGATCATTGTCCACAAGAACAACTTGATCATTAATTCATTCTTTAATTGAATTACACGGACTTTGATCCTTGCCCTCCAGGCTGGGTATGTAGGCAACCTCCCAGGGTTCAAGCCCAAAAACAATCTCTTCACATCGGTTCACCACAACCTTATATGATGTTGATTTGTGAAACCGCCCCTGGAATCAATATCTTTACATTGATTCACTTTCGTCCTTGTTATATGACGTTAAACTATACAACACTTTTGTCCGGTACGACAATAAACTACAATATTCTTTGATTTCCTCATTTGAGAAGGAACTATTATTTACATTGATTTTTCAATCATGGTTTTCATTTTCAAAAGACTACGTGCATACATGGTAATACCTAAACTTTTTATCTCAGGTTAAACCATCATTGCACTAAAGTCCCCTTTCACCCTTCTCATGTACGAACCAAATTTGTACAAAGGGTAGTTCTAGAACTACGTGGACTTGATTCCCATCCTTATGGGATACGTAGGAACATTCGAGTGTCCCTCGAATCCAGTCCCAATTCTTTTGGGCCTAACCCCAAATTTCACTTTCAGTCCCTTGGCTGAAAAGTCCTCATGAAAACACACACTGTGTATTCATTATTATGGTCCGAATTCTATGACCCTAAACTAAGATCACTCATACTTTCGTCCTGCACGACGTTAAACTGCATTTCAAGAACTACGTATGGCTTGATTCTCATTCTTATGAGATACGTAGTGAAGTCCAAAATTTCAATTCAGGACCCAGCCACAACATGATTATGGTTTTCATTGACCTATGTATCTCTATATACATTGGACAATACCCATCTTTATGTGTTATAATCCTAACCTTAAATATTTTCAGATCTTCATAACCCTTTTCATGACTTCTAGTCACAAAAATGTCAAACTTCTGAGAATTCTTTTTCCTGACTATGCAGCACGTGCCCATAGGTGGCCTTGCATAAACAGTCCACATAACAGACTTGTCAGCCAAAAGATGCTATTCATTTGACCATGCAGCCAATGCCCATAGCTGGCCCTGCATATTTCAACCCCCTAACGGGTTTTGTTAAATAATAGTAACTTCATTCTTGGGAAGAATGCCTCTTTTGTCCTTATTTATCTTAAACAACAATATGTAGGGATCCGCAAAAAAATAGCCATCCTTAACATATTTGTCCCATATCCTTTTTCATGATCTGAAAGTATTCAAGTCTATGGTTTATTCTTCTTCCCTATGTTTGGGTCAGACCTTCGTAGGAGTGATATTCATCCAGTTCTTCGATATTCTTGTTTGGAAATATCTTCTCCATATTCAAGTACCTCTTTCCATACAACAAACTCTATGCTTTAGAAAATTTGAATCTCCATAAACTTTCACTGGCTTTTAGCACTAGGAAAGTAAATTTCTAGGAGTTCTTTTGCCTGACTATACAGCACGTGCCCATAGGTGGCCTTGCATAAACAGTCCACATAACAGACTTGTCAGCCAAAAGATGCTATTTATTTGACCATGCATCCAATGCCCATAGGTGTCCCTGCATATTTCAACCCCCTAACGGGTTTTGTTAAATAATAGTAACTTCATTCTTGGAAACTACTTCTTCTAATGCCTTTTAGCTCTTTTTCATATCATTCCTTAGATTCAAATATTCTTAAGCCATAGTTTACATTTTTTCCCTCATACTTGAGTATGGTAATATGTTTTCAGATAAAATGTCAAGGAATTGTGTCAATTCTAATCCATTTCGGTCAAAGCTATTTCGACCTTAAACATTAGCCCCTTTATGTCCGGCATGCATGACTTTAAACTGCCCACAAAAGACAAAGGAACTCTGAATAAAAGTCAAGTTCCAGCACACTTGTGCACTGCCCTCTGTGCCCTAAAGTCTTGCGCGCCCCCTTTTCCTTTGGATGGATTCAATTTCCTCAGAGTCAAATCCTCATTTCTCTCCGGATCCAACTCTGAGGGGGGACTTTTGTTGACGCTCCTTTCATCACAGAATCTAAAAATCGGAAAAGGGGAATATCTGAGTCCAATGTGATTCATCCTTTGAAGAAACATCAAAAATCGTCAAAGGGATGAACAAGGAGAACATTGCCCATAGGCCGCGCAAGTTTCCTCATGGTCGCGCAAGTACACTTGCGCGCCGCCTAGTGGTCGTGCATGTACTTGCGCGACGCCTCATGGTCGTGCAAGTGACTTGCGCGACCTAAGTGTTAACCGCCCGGTAACCGCCCAGGGTCTTCTTTTGCCTATAAATAGACCCTGTGGGCCCCCCATTTGGGAGGATCTTTTTCCAGAAACTCGGATTGAAGCTCCCGACGCCCAAGTCTCTTCTCAAAGCTTCCGGAACACTTCTAAGCTAATTTTTTACCTAGAAAGGAAGATCTAAAGAGAAGAAGGAAGGCCTAAGTGTTGAAACTTATCAAACACTTGCGCGCCGACTTATTTCCTTCAATGTAACTTGCGCGTCCATTTTCTGGAAGAACCTCAAGAGGATTCTAAAGTGATTAAAAAGAAGTCGCTCATGTATTTCAATTCTGATTGAGAATCGCGCAAGTACCCCTCATGTCGCGCAAGTATACTTGCACGACCAATACTTGCGCGCCGCCGCAATACTTGCGCGCCTTTCAATACTTGTGCGCCCCTACTTTTTTGGGTGCCCATCTTGCCCATGTCACCCATCTTAAGCCATCACACCTTTCCTCTTCAAGATTCAGTCTTCAAGACACTCTTCAAAGCCATTTATGGCATGATTTCTTGATTTGACTTTATTATCTGAAAGGAATTCTGTGGAATCTCTCTCAAAGTCTAGTGATTTAAATATCCTTATATCACTAAAATACGGAGAGTTCATTCATTCAACCTCATCCTTTAAGATGAGAGAATCTTAACCTGGGTCTCCTTTTCAGGAATAATCCCCAGTTATAAAACCTTTAATCTGGGCATCCTCCTCAGGAGTAAGCCCCAAATTCTTAAAGTTCCCAATCTTGGGCATCCTCCTCGGGAGTAAGCCCCAATAAAGTCCTTTAATCTTGGGCATCTTTCTTAAGAATAAGCCCCAACCTCAAATATGGTCATCCTTTTCAGGAGTAAGCCCCAATCCTTAATCCCTAACCTGGGTCCCCTTTTTCAGGAATAAGACTCAGTCATAACCTTGGGCTTCCTTTTAAAGAATAAGCCCCAAGTCTCCTAACCTAGGTCTCCTTTTTAGGAATAAGACTCAGTCATAACCTTGGGCTTCCTTTTCAAGAGTAAGCCCCAAGTCCCTTAACCTGGGTCTCCTTTTCAGGAATAAGACTCAGTCATAACCTTGGGTCTCCTTTTCAGGAATAAGCCCCAAGTCCCCTTAAATTTCTCTTAACCAGTCCTAATCCAACTTTGATTTGGGTTTCCTTTTCAGGAGTAAAACCCAATCATAAGTCCCCTCCTAACTTGGGAATCCTCCTTAGGAGTAAGCCCCAAGATTAGAGTATTCAAATCTCCATGAAGCACATATAACTTTATGGACCCTGTTCATGGATTTTCTCCCTAAAAGTAAATCCTAAAGCCTTCATCTATCTGGGCAGTCATCCATACATAAGCCCCAAACAAATTCTTATGATTGCATCTTTCATGGCACAATTGTCTAAATTTTTACCAATACCTCTTGTTTCTCACACCGAGCATGACTCACGTGAGCTTAGAGTGTAAAAGTAATTATGAAATTCATCTTTGAGCCATCAATCATAAACATCATACTCCATAACTAGAACTACGTGGGTTCTGATTCCTTTTCCAAAACAAAGGATACGTAGGTAGCCCATTTATGGGTTCGATCCCAAATTTGAAATAATCCATGTCCTTCTGAATGACGATAAACTTCAAGTGCCCCACTGAGTGGCTTTAAAACCAGCCTGGTCATCATAATGACCAAGATACTTTTATATAAATGTTTTTAAGGATACCACTGACCAAGAATCTCTAAACAGATATAGATGATTCTCTATTGATGAAGAACCTCGAATACATATAAAAGATTCTCTAAATTTCTTGCATATTTAATCATTGATTGTTAAAACTAAAGGAAAACACATTTTTTTTACTTGGTAATGTAATAAGGATTCACGAACATAACTTAAATCTATAAAGAGAGTCCCGGAGTAGACAATAATTCCCCTCAAAAAGGTGTGATGAGTCCGACCTCCCATCCTCTCGACCAATGAAAATTCCTAAGCCTCATTAGTCCACAAGCTAATGAGCGCCTGCCTTTGGAAAGTAGGTCCAAACGGATGTGGAATCATTGGATGTTTCCGGTTCTACGAACAAACCCGTTAGAAACCGATCGGAACGTTTGAATCTCCCATCCAGGAGGTCATCCCCGGATTCCGTGTGAAACACATAACATATACATTCGTATTAAAACTATCACATGAAATGTTAATATATTAACTGTAAACCATGAATGGTATAAAAATAGCACAACCAAAGTAAAACTTATAAAAAACCATCAATAAAATATGGATGATTTTATCATAACAAATCATCTTTAAACAAGCCTAAAATCCATAAAATAATGTTGACATAGATCAAAATAATTTAATAAATTCATTAAAAATATTTGAGGAAAATATCCCTTTTACTTTAAAACATTTAAAATCCATTCAATTTTAAAATAGAAAAAATATTTTCAAAATAACCTTGTAAGCTTGTAAGGGAGGATTTAAAATCGTAAGGTGGAATAATGGAGGAAAATAACCACTCGCACTATAAATGTTAAAAAATAGTCTTTTCTAAATTTATTGAAAAGGTCATAAAGTACCTCGGTTGGAAAACGACCAAATGATTCCTTTAAAAACATTTTATAAAAAGTAAAGCATGGGGAAAATGACTTTAAACATCCATAGGATTATTGAAAAACATTTTATGAAAACATTTTTTAAAACATGGACATGGATGATAATGATGTCCAAGTAGATACTTATGCATCAACAACCTCAAATAATAATGAGATTGTGAGACTAACCCTTACCTTAGGTCTGATACTCGCAGTACGAGTCTGAAACTCCTTTATAATGCATTTAAACATATTAATAACTTATATTATAGTCATAATAATGTTTTTTATGTCATATATGAATCTCTTATGACTTTATATTACCCTTTTATTAATAATTCCAAATTAATGCAACATTTCGAGTAATAATCGTTTTGTTTTTAGTACGTGTTTTGACATGTTATTCTTAATCATATTACTTAGACCATGATTTAATTATTTCTAGAATGTATAATATGATTTATATATATCACAAATATAAATATATATAATAAATAGATATAAGAAATGGAATACACTGTTCATGGAGATGGGAGGCCGTACATATGCATGAACACTGTTTCCATTTTCGTATCGTATGGAAGTAAGTGGATGACATGTATGTATATATATATATATATATCATCACAGTAGAATTATTATGTCATATATTTCATAATTATTAATAATATTTATTCTTATAATCATTATTGGATGGTGATCATGGAAGATGAGTCTCATCGCGTCATGGATATGTCAAGTCGTACGTACACACGAGTGACGATATTATTTCTTCAATGGTTAAATTGTATTGAATTGGACGAAATTTGAATTTTCAAGAAAAAATATCACATTATATTTATTATTTAAATCCATTATATTAATCTTCATACCCATAGAAATAAATTGTACATGAAAAACAATTTACACCACGACGTGGAGATTGTAAGTCATACGTACGCACGCATGGTGGTATTGTTTTTTCATAGGATTTGTAAAAAGAGGAATATGGTTGTTCCATAATCGTAAGAAAATCTCAGAATATATTTTATTATGTAGTTATTATTTTAGTATGGTAACAACTTAGTAAGAGTAAGTAGAATAATAAATGAACTTTGAATGAAGGGATAAAACGATTACCTCTTCTTCAGGTATCTTCTTTTGATTTAAAAAAAACTCCTTAAGTTGGATTTCCACTCAATGTTTTGACTCTAGGATTAAGTTAAGGAAGTTTTAAGGAGGTTTAGGTAGTTTTGTTATGATAATAAGGGCATTGGAGGTGTAAATTAAAGAGAAAGGGATGTGCCCTTTTATAAGAGAGGTGATAGGAACTTTAGGAAAAACATGAAATATTAATTTATTGTAAAATTATTTTGGGTTTCTAATAGATCCAAATTGATTTATATAAATGATAATATGAGTATAGGTTGAAACACTCTTAACCAATATGATTTAGATATTTTTAGGTCGTAAATATACCCTTATCTTTTGGGATTTTCCCTTAGTTAAATAGTTTCACTCTTACCATGTCTTCTTAGATTTTATACGATAGGATTAATTAATTACAATAAAATTCCAAGGACACCTCAAGTGGATAATTAATTACATTTTTAACATTATATAAGTAATTTTAATGAATAATAAATTTTTAGGATTTTTATAACATTTAATAAAATAGTATTTGTTTTAAAAACTCATTTATGACAATTTTGACATTATTTAGTAATTGATTTTTGTTAAATTCATAACAATTCGATTCATTATAAATAAAGTCACTAACTAATAACTAATATGTCAATGTCATCCATAAAAGTTTTTTATGGCATAAAAAATTTCAAATTATATTTATTTTAATATTCATAATATTTTTATTTGATTCTTTCATTAATAATGAAAATAATCCATCATTATTGTGTCATAAATAAATTTAATTATTTAATGTATAAAAATTACAAATAAAATATCATGAGGTATGAAATATTTTTATATTTATAATGAATATTTATAGAAAAATATATCATTCATATAACAATATATTAAAATTGTTTTAGTAAAAGATACAAGTTTATGTTATATTTATCTTTTCTTTAAATTAATTCTTATAACATGTCATTATCACACCCAAGTGGTCCCATGGGGTTCTAAAATCCTCCTGAGGATTACCATGGTCAGAAATATCTCATCCAATAGGATTAGAACATGTGTTAGAGTAGTTTTATATTATTATAATATTATTTTTTACCCTTATTTACCTGATTTACCCGATTTACCCTTTAACCATGGTAAATAAAAATAATTATTGAAGTTACCATTGATAATGTTCAAAAATGAAAGGTAAATATTTAAATAATTTGGTCCTTAGGATTAAAAATATGAAATCAATTTTTTGAAATTCAAAACACGGAGGTTGTAGTAATTTATTTAACATTAATTATCATTCTCAAAACCAAAAAGCGGGTTTTTAAAATGTAAAAACTATCAAAAGATTGACACGTGTTTATATATAATTGAAATATGAAATTACATAAAATGACCTAAATGATATTAAATGATAAAAATATAATCTAATTATACTTTAAAACCATTCAAATGTATAATTTAACAATATAAATTATTTCAATTAAAAAAGTTTTTTTCAATTAAAATTTAGTATTTTTCACTATTAATCAAAATATAAACGTAATCAGAAAAGTAACAAAAATATATCAAAACTAAATTTTCTTCTACCACTTATAAATAAGAATTTAATATCCTCAAATTTAATATATAAAAGTTCCAAATATTGGATTTAAAAAGGGTTTTCCATTAAAAGGCGGAAACCCTCTTCTTTTTAATACTACTTTTATTCTGAAAATTTGAATTTGTCATCATATTGTGTCTAAGAAACAAAAAATATGAATGTGAGAAGTATATGAGATATATAAAATTCAAAATATTATTAATACTATTAATAACCACTTTTTAAATGGCTCGTTTGGTAGGTCGTTATGCGCTTGAATTCAGTGTTGTGTACATTGCATGCTATTGAATTATTAAAAAAGAAAGCATATCGTGGAAGCTTGGGGCGTAACAAAAACCATATTAAAAAACATTAAATGTTAATGAACAAATATGTATAAATTAAAATTATAAAATGAATATATTTAAAATATGTAAAAAATAATTAACATGATAAGTTAACAAATAACATTAAATGAATGAATGTTAAAAAAGAGAGAAATTGAAGAATTAAAAAAATAAATGGATTACAAAAAAATATTTAGAAATTGATTAAGTTTTATTAATTATTTATATTATTTCAAAAATTGAAAATGAATATACGTTAAAATTAAAATAAATATATATTAATTATATAAATTACATGTACCATATTAAAAACATTAAATTATAATGAATAAAAATGAATAAATTGATACTAAAAATGGATAAAATTACAAAAATACTATACATATAAATAAATAAATTATATAAATTTCAAACGTATTAAAAATAGTAAAACTAAATAAAAAAGGAATAAATATTATTCATTTAAATTTAAAACATATTGAACAAGCTAAAACATATAAAATAAATACGCATAAATAAATATTATAAATTGATTAAATTCAAAAAAATAAAAAAATTAATAAATAATAAAAATTAATAAATAATATTACGAGAAAGAATATTAAAAATGAATAAATAAATAATAAAATATTATAAAACTATTTAAAAATGAATGTTTAAAGTAATTACATGTTTTTTAAACACATAAAAATTGAAGAAAATATTAAAAAATGCATTTGAATAAATTAATTTTACAAAGTTCAAACATTTTAAAAATATCACAGCTTAAAAAATAAAAGTGGATAAATATTAATTATATAAATTAAAAAAATAATCAGAATATAATAATATAGTAAATAACTATGGATAAATAAATATTAAAAAAGGAAAAATATCAAAAATATTAAAAATTAATAGATATTAAAAATTAATAAATAATACTAGATGAAATAACATTTAAAATGAAAAAATTAAATTAAATAAATTGATATTTTTAAAAAAAGTGTATTCATAACATTAATTATGTGAATTACAGACGCATAAAAATGAATAAAATAGAATAAATAGATGATATTAATTATGTAAGTAAAAATTTATTAAAATTGATTTATAGTGAATATAAAAAATTTATAATTAAATTAAATTATACACAAACAACTATTAGAAATGAATAAACTAAAAATATGATTACATGATTTGATTTATTAGGTAAAAAATATTAAAAATTTGATAAATAATATTTCATTTTTATTTTTTAAAAATGAATTTAATATAATAATATAATTGATTGCATAAATGATGAATAATTAAATTAAATTAACCGTGATCTCATTGTTTAATAATATTAAATAAAATTAAATTAAACATTGGTATTTAAAATTCTATCCAATTAAAAATGAAAAAAATCACAAAATTTAAAAAGGAAAACATGTATGGGTAAATAGATGTTAGTTAAGGGCAAAAAAATTATGTAATGGTAAAATAATGTTATTTAAGGGTAAATATAAGTTTAGTAGGGGTAAAAAAGGTTTTGTAATGGAAAACTAAAGTAACGTAAGGGTGAAAAAAAAGTTAATTAAGGGTAAAATTAAGTAATGTCAGGGTAAATAGAAACTTGTACATGTTATGTATGGGTAAACATAAGTAAAGAAAGGGTAAAAAATTTTTTATTTAATGGTAAAATAAAGTTATGTGTGGGTAAATAGAAGTTAAGTAATGGTAATTAAATTTATATAATATTTAAAAAAAATTAATAAATGTTAAAAAAAGTTATGTAAGTTTAACAGAAACTTTTATATTTTAAGTAAGGGTAAACCTATGTTAAGTAAGGGTAGACGAAAGTTACATAAGGGTAAAATAAAGTTATATTAGGATAAACATAAATTAAGTAGGAGTAAAATGAAGTTATATATGGGTAAAAAAAGTTATGTAAGGGTAAAACAATTTTATTTAAGGGTAAATAAGAATTTTTACATGTTAATTAAGAGTCAAATAAAGTTAAGGGTAAAAAATGTTAACAAAGTGTGAACTAAATTTATGAAATGGTAACAAAATTTAAGTAAGGGTAATAAAAAGTTATATAAGGGTAAAATAAAGTTATGTAAGGGTAAACATAAGTTATGTAAGTGTCAAACAAAGTAATGTAATGGTGAACAGAAACTTGTGAGGGTTGTGTATGGGTAAACTGAAGTTAAGTAATGTTTAACCAAAGTTATGCAAGGGTAAATGAAAGTTATGTACGGGTAAACATAAGTCAATTAAGGGTAAAACAAAGTTATGTAAGGATAAGAAAAAACATGTACATGTTTATTAAGGGTAAACAGAAGATATGTAAGGGTAATACAAAGTTATATAATGGTAAAATAAAATTATGTAAGGGTAAATAAACTTAAGAGGGGGTAAAACTAAGTTATGTAAGGGTAAACTAAAGTTATGTAGGAGTAAATAGAAGTTATGTAAGGGTAAAAAAATTGTATAGGTTAAGTAAGAGTAAGCTTAAGCTAAGTAAGGGTAATTAAAAGTTAAGAGTGAACTAAAGTTATATAAGGGTAATATAAGTTAAGTAAGGGTAAAATGAAGTTATATAAGGGTGAACTAAGGTAATGTAAGGGTAACCAGAAGTTAAGTAAGTGTAAAACAATGTCATATTAGGGTAAATAAAAGTTAACCAAGTGTAAAATGAAGTTATTTAAGGGTAAACTAATGTTATGTAGGGGTAAATAGAGGTTAAGTAAGGGTAAAATGAAGTTATGTAAGGTTAAATTGAAACTTGTAAAGATTAAGTAAGGGTAAGATGATGTTATGTAATGGTAAAAAAAAGTTAGGTGTAAAGTAATGTTTTTTAAGGGTAAAATGAAGTTAAGTAAGGGTAAAATAATGTCATGTGAGGGTAAACTAAATTTATATAAGTGTAAATAAAAGTTAAGTAAGGTTAAAAAAAGTAATTTAATAGTAAACCAAAACTCATACAAGTTATTTTATGATAAAAATATGTTTAGTAAGGTTTAATTAAGTTAATTATGGGTAATCTTAAGTTATGTAAGGGTAAAAAGAAGCTAAGTAGGTGTAAAACAAAGTTATGTACGGGTAAACTAAAGTTATATAAGGGAAAAAATAAGTTATGTATGGGTAAAACAGAGTTATCTGAGGGTAAATAGAAAATTGTACAGTTTAATTAAGGATAAACTAAAGTTATGTTAGGGTAAACACAATTTATGTAAGGTAAAACAAATTTATGTAAGAGTAAACTATTGTTATGTGAGAATAAACCAAAGTTAAGTATTAAAATAAACATTATTAAATATATTGTTAGATATAGAAAAAAAATAAACATCCTAATATATAAAATTATATTTATAAATAATAACAGAATCTAAAAAAGAAAAAAAGAAAAATTGTGTACCTATAGTGCATAGATTGCATATAAAATATATATTAATAATATTATTATTTTCAATTATTGATGTATGCTTTGTACTAATTGTATATGAAAAATATAATTAATTATTTACCTTTAGATTATTTAAATAAGATGAGACTTGAAGCCCCCTTTATTAGTGGAATGTGAAAAGAGGCACAGAGGAGGAATATACAAGACATGATATATTCACATACACAAAAAGTAGCAAAATCCAAAAAACATCATGTAACCCGAGATCTGGTACTCATATTATGGTGAGTAGAACATCTACCTCTAGCACGAGGATATCATCCCATCCTCCATGTTTTATCCTTTAGAATTATTAATAACAAATAAAAATATTATTATTTAATTTAATATAAAAATATTTTAAAAAATATAAATAACTATCCAAATGGAATATATTAAAAAAAATATTAAATTTGTATATATTAAAAATGAATGAATATAAAAAATGAATAAATTAAAAAAATTACAAAAAATTGAGAAATATTAAATATTAATAAATATTATTAAATCAATAAAACACAAACACGTAGACACATATATACGCATAGAAAAACATGTACAAATACAAACAGGTACACATACACATACACATACACATACACATACACATACACATACACATACAAATGTATATGCATATACATACACATACACATACACATTAAAATACACATACATACACATACACACATACACATACACATAATCAATTATATGCATATACATCCACTTACATGTATGCATACACATACACATACATACAATTTCATACACGTTCATGTCATACATACACATACATATGCATAGATACACATACTACATAAACATACATATAAATACACATACACATACACATGAACTCATACATACACATAGACATACATGTGAACATACATGCACACACACACATGGGCGCGCGCACGCACACAAATGCACACGCATGCATAGACATGCATATGAACAAATACATGCACATACATATAGACATATATGCATACACATACACATACAAATATTAACATACACATACAAATACTTATACACATACATATACATGTATGTATATGCGTGCACATATTTCTACACATACACATACATGTGTGTGCGCATACACACACACACACACATATATATATATATATTTATACATATATACATTGTTATACATACACATACAAATACACACATACATATGAATTGACATACATGTACACATACATACACATACACATATACACATACACATACACATACACAGACACATACACATACACATACACATACACATACACATACACACACACACACACACACATACACATACCCATACACATACAAAAACACATACACATACACATACACATACACATATACATACACATACACATACACATACACATACACATACACGTTAAAATTTACATACATACGCAAACACACACACAAATACATATACACATACACACATACGTACACATAGACATACATATGCACACACACACACATACATACACATACACATTCACATACATAAACATACAAATACAAATACATACACATACACGTAGACGTACACACATGTATACACGCACACATACACACAATATTACATACATGTGTGCATATATACACATACATATGCATACATACACGTACTTTATAACATACACATGCCACATAAATATACGTACACATAAATTTACATATACACATGTCATACATACTCATACACATACACATACACATGCACATGCATGCACATCCAAACACACACACACACCTATACACACCACTACATACACACACATGCATACATACATACAGGTTCACACATAAACACACACATACACAACACAACACATGCATACACATACAACACATACATACATGCGCACATAAAGACATATACATACATCGACATACATACACATGCATACATGTACATTCAGATACATGTACGTATATTGTAAATTATATATTATGAATAAAAATATATAAATTCAAATATGAAGCATATATTTAAATAAATATATTCATATATATATATATATATATATATATTTAAATTAAATATTAATATATCATATTTATATTAAATATATACAAATTTTGTAATAAATATATATAATTATATTATTAAACATTTTTATTGAATAATATAAATTTGATAAAATTATATATATAATTATGAAAATAATATTGATAATTATTTTTTTATTAAAAGTCATATAAATCATAACTTTATATTATATTTACATATATCTACTTATCGTAATATAAATCTAGTTTAAAATATATAAATACCTGTAGATAAATTTAACTATTCATTATGTCATTTAAGAATGTTTTTTCACGTTGTTAAAGGAAGAGATTTTTTCAGTGATAAAAAGGTTTTGAGAAAGTGGAACCTTATCAGTGCAAAAAAAGCATTGGAAAAGGGAACCCTTTTATCACCAAATTTTGATTGCATTGATAAATTCCCCTATCAATGATTCTTGTTTATCACTGATAAAAGTCAGTGCTAAATATAATGTGTTCTGTAGTGGTGTATGAAATTCAGAAACTTTCCCAAATATTTTAAATTTGAATATATTTCTAAGAACATTCATATATATATATGTAAACATAATTTTTAATTTAACACTGAAAACATTTTTAAAATAATATGATTAAAATATAATATAATCACAAATAAAAAAATATCAAATCAAATTAATATTACTTAAAATATAATAAACCAATATAAATTAGTTCACAGGAATTAAAACATAATATCAATAAAAATTCTAATTAAAAAACCATAAGATTCATTTCTTGTAATTTATAAGAGTCTAATGGAACTAAAAAAATTGGGAAAACTTATTTATGTAAGTATTTTAAAATGGTTTCATAAGACTTAGTTTTTTATAACACTTAAGATTTAATAAAACTTCTATTACTTAAGAAATTTTTAAAACCATAATTATTTTAGTTTTTCATATGACATCTAAATTGGTGAAATTTACATTTTGAAATTTGTTTTAAAATTAATATGTCATTTAAAAAACATAAGGATTTTACACATATATACCCTGTTATATTTTTTAATGATTGTATAAGTCATTTATTTCATATGATTTTATTACATGAATGAAACATTAAATTATCAGTATGTTAAATAAAAAATTTGAGGTTGAATATGTTAATTTGAGATTTTCTAAATTAATTTTATTTTAGTTAGTTTCACTTTACATGTGGAATCTTGTTAATAAAGTGATTCAATGTTTTTGTTTATTGGTGGTGCTTGATTGGTTTACATAATTCAATTTCTGGATAAATTCATTCCATTTTTTCATCCTTTCTTAACTTCAACAATAATAGATATAGTAAACTATCTGGTTCTCCCTCTACTCATACTCCATAATACAGAATAATTCATGAAAATAGAGGAACCCTCTCCCATTTTTGTACACTACTTAAATCATGTGTTAAAAGTATTCTATATTGTAGTATTTTTTTCAAAATGGATTGGAACCCCAATAACAACTTCTTTGTCAAGATATACAAATCATTTTCCCTCTCCAAGAAATTGAACACCACTCGAAGTTTGAATTGGAAAGTTGGTGTGAAAGACAGTGTGATGATAAAAAGATATTCTAGTTGATAAGTTTTTCATTGTTCTCATTGGTCCCCCCTATACATTATCCACATCTCACCCTTGATTTGTGGGAACTCCTTGATGCAGTAGAGAACCACAATTAACTCAAGCAGTAGAACTAGACCATCCATATCTCTATCGATGAACCAGAATGTCCATATCAGTCAGAACATTCCATTAAATTAGAGTTCCAGTATCCATCATGGCTATTGTTGAGTTATAAAAGAATTATAGTGTTCTAAGCTAGGTGGTGAATAAAAATGAGTTTCAGAATGGGAGGACACTGATTCAGATATGATCAATCATGATGTTTGAATTGGAAAGCCAATAAAAAAATTCAGTGTGTTAGTAGCCAATCCAAAGTATGTGTTTGATCAAATCCAATTCCCCATCCATACCTAAGAAATTGAAAACCTTTATAATTTTTATTTCCAAGTTGGCATGTAATATATTGAAATGGAGTCCATGAAGTTTTTTGAGAGGATATTTCCCAAGTATCTTTGTGTGGCTGCTTCTTACATTGTTGAAGAATTGAAGTGGCCGACATTTTACTATGATGTACTAGACAGTGCATGCTAGGATCTAGAAATTATGCAATGGATCTTATAGAGAGACTTGGTGGAAGAAAAAAGGGATAATTTTATGGGAGGAAGAAAATAGAATTGTAAATCACATCTTCTACATAGTTCACCTCCTGATAGACATGAGAAATAATGTGGTCAATGGAGGACTAGAAATCCAGATAGACAATCCATATAGTAATCGGACTCCACAAGATATGGATTGTGTTTCCTTTAATGGCCTAAACAATGGAGTTGTATCCACTCTCTAACCATAGTTTATCCCTCTACCTAAAAAGAAATGGTTCCAAAAAATTAAACTCTACCTTGATAAATCCTTATAACATTTATTCTTTCAATCCTTATTTATTCATGTATAATCAACCTCTAATAGATCTTTCAACTAATGGGAAAGAAATCATAATTGATAATATTGCAGTTAATTCCACCAAACCAAAAATTTTGTACTTCACATCACCTGTATAATAAAATACATGAATTTTAATGTGACACCTAGCCCCAACTCGCTCTATGAACATTAGCCGGATTAGTTTTCTATGTAACCTTAGGCACACCTCCCTATATTCCAGAGCCTTATAACTAGTAGAGGGGGCATATGGTAGTCTTGTGGGGGGGCTATATCGCCTAATAAATGTGCACAGTAATATATAAAATAAAAAATAATCATACATGAATAATCACACCTTATGATTATTCAGAATTACTAAAATACAACTATCAATGAAAAATACATTAATGAGGAAGTAAAAAGACATAAAATCATGAATTATCACTAGGATTATTGCATATAGAAATAAATAAAAAATGAAAATAAAGGTACTAGAGACTTTACTACAATATTCAATCCTCACCTCATCATGATATCCAAATCCCATCCAATCTATTCTACACAAGGAGTACTAACTTTAGACTCTACCCAATCAATGCATAGAATAAGTGTGTTGTATTCTCGAGTACCCATGTACAATGGCCTCTCAGGAAGGGTGTGAGTAAAAAACTCTGTAGGGAACCACCAACACGGTCCCGTAAATATCCAATAAATGTTGTGTATATGCTTATGTAACAGCCTTGGCTGAAATAAATAAATACACTATAGTAAATAAATAACTACCATACTACCTATTTAATCTAGTTCCAGAGTGTCTCTGAGTATGTCACAATGAATGCACCAACCATGACCTCTCAGGGGGGAAAGTTTGGCCCTAGTATCAGTAACTACTATTGATCCTCCAGTCCATGACCTCAATCAACAATACTTTCTCCAGTTAATTCTAGAATGTATATGTGCAAATCACATAATCATGTAAAAATATCAGGACGAAGTTCGATTCCCAAGAGACTCTCCTGGGAAATCCGCTGACATATGGCTTAATGATCTAGTATCTCCTCATGAAGGGTTCCATGGTCAAATACTAGGCATCTTGAGAATCTCATACAAACCCAAAGGTCAAATCTTATTGTCTTAATAATTCTTCACATGGATCCATGACCATATCGTAGGAATCACATCCATGAATCCACATCGGTGTCATATAAGGCTCAAAAAATAAATCCTATTAATCACATATGGTCACCCCATCATCAAATCAATATCAGGACATATGTGGAATCTATGGAGATCATCCATGGAATCCCATATATCTAATACATCATGTCCACCCCATAGGATATACCAAACTATCCACAACTATTTTCCATTTATATCATCAAAATTACCCCAAGAGTGTATTCCATGTCAAGAATACACACACACACACACAAACACTCACAAACATCATAAACATGAGGGGAATTCTTAATAACCTGTATTACTTACTATATATGAGCTCCCCATTTCATGACCCAACTCATCATAGCATAAATATGATAAAATAATTGATCTATTTTCTAATGTGAGAACCTTGATCATCACTATATGGTTCCCATATGCACCTTATCATGGGTTAACCCATCACTGGGTCAACAATCGAGGTACCCAAAATCTCTTCATAGGTAGCATACCTCTTTGGGGTCTCTCACTCTCAAATATATCTCCTAGATCAACACCCAAATCCTGAACAATATATCATCCCTCAGTTCAACAAACCCATTTGAGGCCTCATTGTTCTCCTAGTAAGTTCTCATAAACACCTCAATGGGGAGGAGGCCCAAATCCATCCTTAACGCACATGTCATCCCATGGTCATCTCAAAAAACCCACCAATCATAAAAACACCCAAGGCACATCCCATAGGTGTTCATGCACTAGCAGGTTGTGTCTCTCACCCTACACCTATCCCAAGTAGTCTAAAGTCTCTAAGGTGAAACATAATTCTACTCATCTCTACTAGGGAAAATCACCCAATTCAAATACATTCTTCTTCTTACAGGAGCTATAGAACATATTCAAGGTCCACATGGTACCTGACCCAACAAAGAATTGTCCCCATAAACTCCTAGTCTTAAAAAGTATTCAAGGGCTAAACCATCATCAATCAAGGTAGTCCAGCTAGTGCCAAGGTCTACATGTCTAAAAACATTATTCATCCTAGTTATAGGCATTTATTTATATTAAACAATTACTTGTAATCATCAAATGTGGGAGGCCAACCTCAATGGTGATACCTCTCATAACACACAACTCATAAATCAATCATATACCATAATGGTCTCTATGAAAGACCACCTAACTTTTTCTAGAGTAAATTTCCTCTTTAAAGTAGTTTGAAACCTCCTTCTAGGCTCGTCAACTCCATATAGCCCTCATCCAAACAGTTGAGGCCTTGTCTCAAAAATAGAAATCCATAATTAATTAATTATAATTATTTTATAATAATATAATTAATTAAAATTAACTTCAACAATTTGTCATATTAATTAAATAGTCATAAACACATAAAATATTACCGCATGACAGCTAGTCCCAAAAACCTAAAACATTGGGTGTGGGACACGCCCGCCACACCCTCAAGCCTAACACACGATATTTGTAAAAATTAATTATAACATTTTTTATTAATTTAATTATAAATTTAAAATAGGAATAATGCCTAAATTCAAACCTGCCAATCCCTTCACATTGGAACCATGACCCAATTCTTTCGAAAAACTTGCAGCATACCCCCAGCCACATTTTGGGGTGAATCCCTAAATAGCTAAGGCAAAAAAATTTAAATTTAAATTTAATTGAAGCCAAAATATTTGTAAATTCACTATTTCCTCATACCATGATGAAATAATGAGTGATAATGTGAATGCATATTCTTAGGATGTCCTCTATATAGGATAAATAAAATCCCCTTGAGAAATTGGTGATTCCACAATACTTTGGTGGAATATCCAACCAAAACGTAAAAAAATAAAATTGAAATCAAAGAAGAATAGAGGAGGATATCAAGGGGGACTATAGAGGATGTCACACCTCAAATAACTAATAAAATTACTCGAGAATCATCTTGAATGGAGGGGAGGGAAAGAGGGAAGGTGGGATGTGCTCCCCACTATTGAGTCAATCACCAATGAGAGGGGGTCCCCCCTTTTCAATTTGAAGGGGGGTATAATTATAATTTACCCACTCTAAATCTCACCAACTAGCTGGTGGTGATAAAAGACACCATTATCAGTGCTAAAAAGTACTGATAGAAGACAATCTATTTTCGCATTAATAAAGGTTATCTGTTATTAGCGCTTTTCTAGCACCGATAAAAGTGAATTTCATAAATATATATATATATATACATATGATTAAAAATAATTTTTTGATATAAAAATGTATTTATATTGACATATATATATAATATTTTCTTAAATATAATTTATATAATACTAAATATAAATTTACACTAAATATATAATATATTTAGTTTAAAATGATATATAAAACAATTTAAAATTAATATTAATTAATAATTTTCTAATTAGTACCGAATAATAGACATTTAACAACTATTTTATTATAAAAAAAATTAATAAATTAACAAAGATCTTATGAAAAGTTGAAAACATTCCTTGAATATCAAACAAAAATAACTTATGATCCGGGTGTCTGTTTCGCCTCCACAAGATGTAAAATTGAATCCCATGAGAAGATATATTCCATTTGGTTTGGAAAATACTTCGGCCAAAAAATTTCATGGTCAAAAGGGTCAATAGACTCTAAAATTGAGTTTTTAGTTGGGATACCCTAATATATGAATATTTGATGGAATTTCAACTTCTTTTAAGAGGGTTTTATTGTCCTTTTTTACTAGAGAGTAGATTTATTTTCCAAAATTACTTTCACATGGATATTATGGGGTTCAAATTTTATCATTTATCATATTATAGTTGTAATTTTCCAGAGCCTCATGATCCATCCCTTTGCCAAATTCTTGGATCCTAAGGGGTCGCACCTCGTTCGGTGCGACCGATCGGCGCGACCCATTGGCACGACCGATGTGTGCGACTAATCGGTGTTATCCAGCCTTGTCGGGTTTTCCTTCTACAGTTTTTCCCGTAATGCCTCTTTTAGGCCTTTTTGACATTCTAAGGTGTTTCAAGACCGTTTTTTACCCATAATTAATATCTAAAAATCCCGAAAAACCTCCTTATTAAATAACAATTAATTCAGTCGTGTGTAACCACCCAACCGCGTGGCGAACCATTATCTGAATTTAAAGCCGCTCAATTATCATGTCCCGTAATAACCGGATCTTATCTATATATCACTAGGGAATTTCTTCTTTCTTATTTTTCCTCTTGACTGTCTTCCTTTCTTCTTAGTACATTTGGAGCTCCCGACGCCCCTCCCCTGCAAGTCACACATCCCCTGTTCTTGGTGCATGGAGAATAACATCGATCTTTGATCAATTAGGTAGGGATTTTCTCCTTCGTCTCCCCTTTCTGTGTATCATGCGGGGTGGTCATGCTTTTGCATCGATGGGAATTGATGAAACTGAACATAACGATGATAATTAACAGACCTTTAAAGAATAGAAGGGGGTGTGATCGGTGTTCTGTTGTACTCTTTATATTGATATGTTTTGTGAATTGTACGGGCCTATGCTCACTGAAAATCATGGTCGTTGGTGGTCTTTCCTTGCGCACTAATGAACTTCAGTGCTCCTGGATGTTTAAATAACTGTAACATGGAATTGGTTAAGTACGTATACTTGTTTAAACAAATTTAAAGCACTAGGATCAACCCCCTTTCTGTGATAACCCCGGTTAAAGCACGGTGGAATTGAAACCATGGAGTGTGTAAAATCTTTTAAATCTAAAAATACCTACATGGCCCTACCTTGTGTTGGTAGTAGTGGTTTGGTTGTTTTCTTCCACGGGCTGATTGTGGGTGACTTTATGGTTTTCTTGGATGGGGGTATAGATTTCTGGGGTGATATGGGTGGGGATGGGATCCCCTATTATTATGCTTTCGCTGGTTGTGAATCTGAGGCTGTGTGGTTACTCTACTTATATCACGAATTTGGGTGGAATCCTCTGTTGTTGAGAAACCTTTGGCTCTTGGATTTTTGGGGACATGGGGCTGTGTCTCGGGGTTTTCTTTGGTTCCCGTACTTTGAGGTATCTCACTTATCCCTTTGTTGTTGTGACTTTACAAGATAACTGGGTGTGAATGTTTAAGTTGTTGTTTGACTGTATTCTTTCTCTGGCTTGCGGTTTTTCCTGTTAATTGCCTAGTAGTGTATAATTCACCTAAATGGGGTTAATTGAATATGAAAACAGAAATAGTTTAAATGGGAATTGGTTTTGGGAATGAGTTGTGGCTTGGCTGTGAGTGTCGTGATGTTCTTCCATGAATGAGTAGTAACAAGGGTGTTTGTGCTTAGGTTTTGGATCCCCTAGGTTGGGATTAGTGTTTTTTACCTATACATATATCTTTAGCTTTTATTTTTCTTATTTTCACCCCATCCAAGTAGAGAACATAGTGTCGAACACCCCATTTCATGGGGAGGGTGTTTTTTCCAATACTCCTATGAGTGGCTGGTTATTGGCTCATTTTTTGCTCCCTTTCCCAAATAGCCCAATACTCTTCGGGCAGGATGTGATGGCCTGAAGTCCATTATTTTTTCCAAAGAATCTTAGGGTAGTGTAGCTGTGGTGGTTGGCCCAGGTGTTTGCGGG
Source organism: Viscum album (assembly GCA_963277665.1). NCBI lineage: Eukaryota > Viridiplantae > Streptophyta > Magnoliopsida > Santalales > Viscaceae > Viscum > Viscum album. The sequence continues at coordinate 767,228,194 of OY728163.1, forward strand.
CAGGTTGTTTCCCAAGTGTCTTCAGGATGAGGCCCAGGTGTCTCTGGGCATGGCAGTAATTGTTCTGACCCAGGTGTTTGCGGGTATGGTTATGCGTGGTGGTTGTGTCCCAGGTGTCTATGGGCAGGATAGATGTTCTGGCCCAGGTGTTTGTGGGTGGGGTTTGGAAGTGGGACTGTGGTGAAGTTGTGGCCCAGGTGTGTCCGGGCGGGGTTTGGCAGTGGGACTGCGGTCAGAATGGTGGGATTGGATCAATGTGTAGGATGTCTTTAATAACAAGTGGTAAAGTGTCATGGGGTACCCAAATATCGATGTTTTGTTAATTTACTTTACGTTACTTTACTTACCTTGAATTATTTGGGGAGTGTGCATTGGTGAGGTTTGGGTGGATAACTTTTCTGTGTTGGGTTTTTGGTTATCTCTTTTTCCACGTGACATTAGAATGTAGCCTCATGTGTACACGAGTCTTTGGTTTTCCCTATTTAGTATACTTGTATGATCACCCTATGTATATAAAACTGCTTTCAGGTTTCCAGGAGGACATGCGGGATCATTCGGGACCATACTATCTAGGGCCTTTGGGGCAGTTACTGTTGTTGATTTCCTTTTCTTGGTATCTTTTTACTTTTAGACTTATGTGGCTTGTAACTTTTACCTTTGAACATGCATATGGAGAATGGTTTACTTTTAGTCGTACTTGCACTATCAATTTTGGTGTTGTGGGATTTAATATCTTTTCTCCCGATCCAATTAAAATAAAAAGGGTAATGCCTTCCATTCAGTGTGTGATTTTATACCCTTGGTGCTAGTATCCACTCCGGGACCTATTAAAGGCGGGTCTCGGGGATCATTATCTATCCTTGAACTTGAAGAAAGAATGATATAGAAATCTGTTGTCCCTTCCCTCATCTTGGTGAAGGCGGGTCGTGACAGAATGGTATCAGAGGCGAGGATGAGAGATAGGATGGATTATGGAGTTAGGCACAGTGAGGATTGCATGGGATGGTAGGGAAACAGTGTTGGGTGATCTTGGTGCGTGAAATAGGTCCGGGAAGACCGGCTAGGACATGGGATTTTAGGTCCCCCCATGATCTGATGCAAGGACTCTGGACCTACCGAACGGCCAAGTGAGGCCACAGTGATTGCAGGGTAGAGACCCTAGTAAAGGTACATGCATCATAATGACTTGTGTTCTCGTGTTTCGGGGAGTATTTTTGGAATTTTAAAATAAAAGAAATAAATAATTCTAAGAAAACTTGAGGTATATTCTGCACTACTTGGGCCTAGGAATTTCCTTTTTACCATGCAGCTATGGCACCAGGGAGACTACCATGAGTGGTATGGGCGATCGAGGCCCAGGAGGTCGATTTAGCTGATCGGAAAAGGGAAGACCGAGAGGAGGAAGATGACTAGTGGCAGAAGATGCTTCAAGTATTCCAGCAAGAGACCCTCAAGAAGTGTGAGGGGAGCACCTCTGACATGAATACGGAGAGTTGGTTAGAGGAGCTGGTGATATCTTTCAGCTTGATTCGGTCTCCAGCGGAGTACTGGGTTACTCTAGTCGTAAGCCAGATGTGGGGAGTAGCGCGTCAGTGGTGGAAGCTTTATCTATAAGAAAAGAGGGAAGCTGAGGTGACATGGGCTGACATCGAGAAGGAGTTCTAGGTGGAATTACTCTCCTCCACCATGAAGGCAGAGAAGAGACAAGAGCTACTCTCCCTCCAGTTGAGGAGTATGTCAGTGAGGGAGTTGGGGATCAAGTTCAAGGATATCCTCTGCTTTGCTCCAGACCTCTTTCTGGATGAGGAGTCTCAGGCGAGACGTTTAGAGGAGGTGCTCTGACCTTCCCTCTAGTATGTCGTTACTCCATTCACCCTATCGACATACTTAGAGGTGAAGAATATTGCTGAAGTGGGGGAGAAGATGCACATGCTGGGCGGTGTATCATGAGAGAGGATTCATCTAGGCCCGTCAAAGGGAAAGGCCTTCAGCACCAGACATCCAGCATCGGGACCCTCTAGGATCCGACCAGCAGGGAGTAGGCCTCAGTCGTTCCAGTTCTGATCCCCTATCCCTCACCCTTTCCCTTCAGGCCCAAGGCTGAGATGCATCATCTACAGGAGCCATGGGCACCTTCAGAACTAGTGCCCGGATAGAGTGCATTACGGCGGCAGTGGGTAGGCCCAGCACCCACCTCAGCAGTAACAGCTTCCAGCTAATCCCTTTTAGCAGCAGCAGTAGGGGCAGTGAGCTTCCGATCCTCCGAGGGAAGACGTTGCAGGAGGAGGCCGCCCCCAGGGCACTGCTCAGGGACCTCGACCAGGGAGTGGTCAGGGAGGTGGCCGATAGACGAGAAGAAGAGGAGCCAGGCGAGGGCAGTTGCACGCCACAGAGGTAGCAGTTCCAGCAGGACCGTAGTTCGTTTTAGGTATGATTAGTTTTTTCAATACCCTTCCTTAGGTCTTGTTCAATACAGGAGCTTCGCACTCCTTTGTTACACAAAGTCTGTCCCTTGCTTTGGGTCTAGATTCTGAGAGATTTCTAGTGCCCCTAGAGCTGAGAACACCAGTCAGAGGCTAGCCTGACTTGATATATGTTTGTCGAGGATGCAGACTGAGGATAGGGCCACACCAGTCAGTCAGGGATCTCCTACTATTGCAGATACAGCCAAAGAATGTCATCCTAGGCATTGACTGGTTGTTCCTTGTATGTGTCGTCATCGACTGCTTCTGAGGGAGGGTCGTGTTTTCAGACTTAGGCTGCCGACGTGTTACTTTCACCGGTGAGCGGGGCGTCCATAAGGACAACAGATGAGAGGAACCCCTCCTTTCCTTGTTAACTGAGATATCAGTAGAGTCAGCGGATGCAGAGATTGTGGAGGTACCGAGAATTATCAGTGAGTTTATGGACATCTTCCCTGAGGAGGTGAAGACTCTACCCCCACAACATGATGTCGAGTTTGGGATAGACTTGTAGCCTGGTGCTCATCTGATTTAGATGTCCCCCTACCGGATGGCACCTTCGGAGCTACAGGAGTTGCGGATTTAGATTGATGATCTGATGAAGAGGGGACATGTTTGACCAAGTGCGTCACTGTGGGGTGCTCCATTCTTGTTTGCAAAGAAGGAATATTGTGGTCTCAGGTTGTGCACAGACTACATAAGGCTGATTCAGGTGACGATCAATAATCACTACCATCTTCTGAGGATAGACTATCTTTTCGACCAGGTGAAGGGTGAAGGATGGTTCTTGAAGATCGACCTTCGGTCTGGATATCACCAGTTGAGGGTGAAGGATGGTGACATCCCAAAGTTGGCCTTCAGGTGCAGATATGGGCACTTCGAGTTTGTAGTCATGTTGTTCGACGTTAAAAATGCCCCATCTGTGTTCATGGGGCTTATAAACTTTATCTTCCGGGAGTATCTGGATCGGTTTGTAGTAGTGTTCATCGATGACATTCTAATCTATTCATGATCAGAGGAGGATCACGCTGATCACCTGAGGACGGTTTTGGAGGTCCTCTGACAGCACCAACTCTTTTGGAAGTTGTTGAAGTGCATGTTTTGGATGTGAGAAGTATACTTCCTGGGGAACGTGGTTTTCGAGTAGGGAGTAGCGGTGGACCCATCATGGGTTGAGGCAGTTGTTTCTTGGGCAGCACCCAAGAACGTGGAAGAGGTTTGTAGTTTCCTCGGGCTAGCATGTTACTATCAGAGGTTCGTACCCAACTTCTCCAGAGCTGCAACACCTTTGACAGCCTTGACCAAAAAGTACAAGGCTTTCGTCTGGAGTGAGTAGTGTGAGGCAGCCTTTGACTATCTGAAGGAGAAGTTGGTTAGTTCCCCATAGCTGAGATTTCTAGAAGAAGGGGCGGCGTTCGAGGTGTTCTGTGATGCTTCGAGACAAGGCCTTGGGTGTGTGCTGATGTAACGACAAGGGGTGATCTATTATGGGTCTTGACAGCTGCACACTCAAGAGCGTATTTATGCCACCCACGATCTGGAGCTTGCATCTGTCATTTTCACACTAAAGTTTTTGTGGCACTATCTCATCAGAGATCACTCTGTGGTCTTAACGGATCACAAAAGCTTGAAGTATATCTTCTCCCAGCGGGACCTAAACTTACGGCAGCGAAGGGGGATGGAGTTCCTCCAGGATTATGATTTTGATATTTTCTACACCTCAGGGAAAAGAAAATGTGGTGGCTGATGCCTTGAGCAGGAGTCACAGAGGGATGTTATCTGAGAGTTAGCGGACGCTTTGAGGGCGATGGAGGAGTTGGTTGCCCTGCACCTCGATGCTAGGATGGAAGGTGGTAGAGGTTGCTTGTATCACCTGACGGTGAAAACTTCTCTGTTGTGGAAGGTGGAGTAGTCCCAATGGGGTGACTCAGAAAGCGAAGTGATGCGTGACCGAGTTGACCAGGGAAACGATTCGGAAGGGTGGACGAAGGATGGTCAGAACCGAATGCTTCTCCAGGGAAAGCTATTTTTTCCCGAGGAAATGTGTAGAAAAGTTCATAATGAGTTCCACAACTCACCCCTAGCGGTGAACCCGGGAGTTTCCAAGATGTACCAGGGTCTGAGGAGACAGTTTTGGTGGCCCGGGATGAAATGAGCAGTGGTAGAGTTCATGGAAGAGTGCCTAGTGTGTCAGCAGGTGAAGGCTGAAAACCGTGTTCCAGGTGGTTTGTTGCGACCTTTAGAAGTCCCCGAGTGGAAGTGGGACAACATCTTGATGGATTTCGTCATGGGGATACCCAAGGTTCAAGGATGGTGCGATGCTATCTGGGTAGTGATGGACCGGTTGACAAAATCATCTCACTTTCTGGCAATCAAGGACTCGAGTGCAGTGGATACTCTAGCACGAAGGTATGTTGACTAGGTGGTCTGGTCTCATGGGGTTCGAGGGTCTATAGTCTCGGATAGGGATGCACGATTTACCTCACGATTCTGGAGGGGTTTGCAGCATGCTTTTGGCACCCATCTGCGCCTTAGCACTGCCTTCCACCCCGAGACAGATGGGTAGACAGAGAACACCATCCAGACCTTGGAAGATATGCTATGAGCATGAATCCTAGACTTCGGGGGATCATGGGTACGACACATGCATCTGGTAGAGTTTTCCAACAACAACATCCATCACTCTACCATTGGCATGGTTCCGTTCTAAGCCTTGTATGGAAGGCCATGTTTCTCACTCGTGTGCTGGACTGAAGTTGGGGAAGCGAGTGTTCTTGGCCCGGAGGTGGTGCAGAGCACGAAGGAGAAGGTGCGGATTATATGAGAAAGGATGAAGGTGGACCAGGATCGGCAGAAGTCATATGTCGATAATAGGAGAAGACCCTTGGAGTTCGGGGTCAGGGACCACATATTCATGAAGGTCTCCCCTCAACGTGGACAACGGAGGTTCGGCAGGGGAAGTAAGATCTCTCCTAGGTTCATTGGACCCTTCAAGGTGTTTCACCGGGTCGGCGAGGTGGATTATCAGCTGGAGTTGCCACCACAGCTACAAAGGGTCCATGATGTCTTCCATGTGTCCCAGCTTCGTCGGTATCTGCACAACGATTCTCATGTCCTCGACTAGGGAGAGCTAGATATCAAAGACGATGCAACCTTCATGGAATGGCCTGTGATGATGGAGGGTCGTGAGGAGAAGGTGATTCATGGACGAACCATCCCGTTGGTTCGTGTGTTATGGAGGCATGGTGGGCTTGAGGAGAGTACCTGGGAGAGGGAATCATAGATGCATGCCCAGTACCCAGAGTTGTTTTGAGTTTTATCTTGTTTTTTTAGTACTTGTTTGATATGTAATTCTTTACCTTGTTGACTATGGGATGTGCAGTTTCCTTTTCTGTGAATGTGTGTGAAGTTTCCTAAAGGATGGGGAGGGGAGGAACTGATTCCTAGTTAGGACGCAGTAAACTGGATGCACCTAAACCCATGTGGGCGAGTCAGTGCCGCCCAAAGTGGATAGTATCTTAAAACGGAGGAAGGGAAACCCCTCTCCCATATGTCTGGACGGTTTAGTCTTTTGTTTTGTGTGGTTGCATGGGGAAAGGAGCAGTAGGACATCCGTGATTGTTCATGAGATAAGGTTTTCCTGTGTCAGAGAGGTTCACTCCTAAGAGGTATCTTCCAGGGTGGTTGTTCGGACCCCCATCTTTCCTTCGGGTATGGTTCTGGATTCTTGAGGGTGAGATTGGTTTGAGAGGTATCTGATGTAATGGCCTAGACCCCCATGATCCATCCCTTTGCCAAATTCTAGGATCCTAAGGGGTCTCCCATCATTCGGTGCGACCGATCAGTGCGACCGATCATTGTTATCCATCCTTGTCGAGTTTTCATTCTACACTTTTTCCCATAACGCCTCTTTTAGGCTTTTTTGATCTTCTAAGGCATTTCATGTCCATTTTTAACCCGTAATTAAAATCTAAAAATCCCAAGAAACCTCCCTATTAATTAAAAATTCATTCAGTCATGTGTAACCACCCAACCGCATGGGGAACCAAGATCCGAATTTATAGCCGCTCAATTCTCATGTCCTGTAACAACGAGATCTTATCTATATATCGCTCGGGAATTTATTCTTCCTTATTTTTTCTCTTGGATGGCTTACTTTATTCTTAGTACGTTTGGAGCTCCTGATGCCCCTCCCCTGCAAGTTGTGCATCCCCTATTCTTGGTGCATGGAGAATAACATCGATCTTTGATCAATCAGGTAGGTATTTTCTCCTTCGTCTCTCTTTTCTGTGTTTCATGCAGGGTGGGCATGCTTTTGCCTCTGTGGGAATTGATGAAACCGAACTTAACGAAGATAATGAACGGACCTTTAAAGAATGAAAGGGGGGGTGTGATCGGTGTTCTGATGTACTCTTTATGTTGATATGTGTTGTTAATTTTATGGGCCTATGCTCACTGAAAACCATGGTTGTTGGTGGTATTTCTTTGTGCACTAATGAACCTCGATGCTCCTGGATGTTTAAATAACAGTAACATGGAATTGGTTAAGTACGTATACTCGGTTAAATAAATTGAAATCACCAGGATCAACCCCCTTTTTGTGATATCCCCGGTTAGAGCACAGTGGAATTGAAACCATGGAGTGTGTTAAATATTTTAAATCTGAAAATAATTGCATGGGCCAGCCTTGTGTTGGTAATAGTGGTTTGGTTGTTTTCTTCCACGGACTGATTGTGGGTGACTTTATGGTTTTATTGGATGGGGGCTTAGATTTCTGGGGTGATATGGGTGGGGATGGGATCCCCTGTAGTTATACATTCACTGGTTGTGAATCTGAGGTTGTGTGGATACTCTGCTTATATCACGAATTGGGGTGGAATCCTCTGTTCTTTGGTTCCAGTACATTGAGGTATCTCACTTATCCCTTTGTTGTTGTGACTTTACAAGAGAACTGGGTGTGAATGTTTAAGTTGTTGTTTCACTGTCTTCTTTATCTGGCTTGCGGTTTTGCCTGTTAATTGCCCATTAGTGTATAATTCACCTAAATGGGGTTACTTGACTATGAAAACAGGAACATCTTAAATGGGAATTGGTTTTGGGAATGAGTTTTGGCTTGGCCGTTAGTGTCGTTTTGTTCTTTCATGAATGAGTAGTAACGATGGTGTTTGTGCTTAGGTTTTGGAACCCCTAGGTTGGGATGAGTGTTTGTTACCTATACATATATCTGTAGATTTTATGTTTCTTATTTGTGCCCCACCCAAGTTGGGCATTTAGTACTGAACACCCCATTTCATGTGGAGGGTGTTTTTCCCAACACTCCTATGAGTGGCTAGTTATTGGCTCCTTTTCTGCTCCATTTCCCAAATAGCCAAAGACTCTTCAGGTAGGATGTGATGGAATTAAGTACATTATTTAGCCCAAGAATCTTTAGGCCGGGTAGTTGTGGTGGTTGGCCCAGGTGTTTGCGGGTAGGTTGTTTCCCAAGTGTCTTCAGGATGAGGCCCAGGTGTCTTCGGGCATGGCAGTAATTGTTCTGACCCAGGTGTTTGCGGGTATGGTCACGCGTTGTGGTTGTGGCCCTGGTGTCTGCGGGTGGGATAGTTGTTCTATCCCATGTGTGTGCAGTTGGGGTTTGGCAGTGGGACTGTGGTGAGGTTGTCGCCCAGGTGTGTACGGGTGGGGTTTGCCCGTGGGACTTCGGTGAGAATGGTGGGATTGGTTCAGTGCATAGGATGTATTTAATAACTAGTGGGAAAGTGGCACGGGGTACACAAATATCGATGTTCTATTACATTACTTTACTTTATTTTCCTTGAGTTTTTTGGGGAGTGTGCCTTGGTGAAGTTTGGGTGGATAGCTTTTCCTTGTTGGGTGTTCGGTTCTCTCTTTTTCCACAAGACATTAGAATGTCTCCTCACTTGTACACAAGAGTCTTTTGTTTTCCCTACTAAGTATACTTGTATGCTCACCCTAGGTATATAAAATTTCTTATAGGTTTCTATGAGGAATTGCGGGATCGTGCGGTATCATACTAGATCGGACCTTTGAGGCAGTTGCTATAGTTGATTTCTTTTTCTTGGTATCTTTTTACTTTTGGAGTTCTTTGGCTTGTATCTTTTACCTTTGAACATGAATATGGGAATGGTTTACTTTCAGTCGTGCTTGCACTTTCAGTTTTGGTGTTGTGGGATTTACTATCTTATCTCCTGATCCTATTAAAAGAAAAAGGGTAATGCCTTCCATTTAGTGTGTGATTTTATACCCTTGGTGCTAGTTTCCACTTCGGGGCCTATTGAAGGTGGGTCTCGGGGGTCATTATCTCTCCTTGAACTTGAAGAAGGAAGGGTCTGGAAATCTGGTGTCCCCTCCCTCATCTTGGTGAAGGCGGGTCATGACAACAGTATTATTTATAGTTAAATATATATATATATTCGTATATATTTACATATAAAAATTTAATTGTTTAAAAAATATTTTAACATATTTACATGTAAAATAAAATGTATAAATATATATATATACCTATAAGAATGTATTTATAATATTAATATATAAATATATGGGTGTATTAATAAAGAGATATATATATTTATGTATGTATTCTAATAATATATCTAAATAAATATATATACATATATTTTAAATACGAATATATTGAAATATATATATATACACTTATGTCAATATATAAAAATTACTCTATGCTAGCATTAAGTCACTACAAAATATTTAACATTTCACAATCAGAACCTATATGTTGGTAAAATTAAAATTTAAATTGATAAAACATTTTACCAATAGATATGTCAATATCACTAAATTGTTAGAAATATAATTTCATTAATCATTATTGTGACAGATAAAATAATTCTATTGTAATTATAATAATACCACTCCATAATATATTTGTTGGTTAAAGTGCTTAGAAAAATATTGATATCAAAAAATTATCTATTGATAATATTATCTATATTTATTTTTCCATTTATTATAAACAATACCAATAATTAATCTTGGTTTATAAGTTATATTTTAAATAAAATATTATATGTGGGCATTCCAATGTTCATTGATAAAATTTTATATTATATATATTAAAAATAATTACATATAATATAAATAATATATTTATTATTTAATAATTATAAAATGAGATTATATGAAACTATGAGGTATTATTTTAGAATATATATTAAAAAACATGTTACAAACATGTCTAAAATCAATTGACATTACCTGATACTTCATCAAACATCATCTATAATTTTTTTATCTAACACATTAGGTGTCACTCCCATGGATCACTCTATAAATAAGGTCCATGCATACTTTACTCATATTCCTTTACACCATGACATGCTCTTAATTCCTGGTCCATGTAGCGAAAGTACCACCCATGAGTCTCCACTGTAATGTCTTCTTCTCATTACTGATAACAAATAAAGAACTCAATGATGATAGACACTTGATATTTCCTTTAGTCTATAGATAAAGGATCCTAGGTCAAGTTTCATTACATTCCTCTATTATAGAATGAATAGAATTCCTAAAAAATAATCACATGAGAAAGATTAAATTCACTTAGAGGAAAAAAGAATAAATTATCAGCAACACATCAAACATCAATGAAATTCATACCAACTAGATAAGTCATTCAATCCACCTTTCTAGTCAATAATTTTATTTAGTTCCATAACATGAAAATGAATAAAATTAAACAATTTAGAATATCTAACCATTACCTTGAGTTAAATAAAGATATAAAATTTTACCATCATCATAACACTACCTCCTCTTATTGTAATAGTATGTCTAGAATCAAAACAAGTGAACCTAAATATTAATTCATGTATAATAGAATATAGCCAAGGTAAAAATTTATTAGCTATGGAGAAAATTATATGGAATACCTATGCAATAATAATTAATTTTAGTGTCAATAATTGAGTAGTTTCAATCCATATAAAAAGGGATACTTGCATAATTAATGAAAAATCATTTCTTCATGTACTACTACTAACGTAGTAGAAAAATTCAAAGATACAATGTATGTTTTTCCACACCTAATTATTATTTCACATAAAATATGAGTTAATCTTCATAAATTCTTACCCATTTCTACAAGCATCTAAATATGAACAATAAGAAAAAGAAAATATAATAAATTGGAAATAAGAAATAAGTACAAGTAATTCATTTTGTTTTCCCAAATGGTTGAAATAAATGAGAATAAAAATGTGTGAGTGACACAAATAATAATTTAAATAATAAAAACAAGGGAAAAAGGAAGCATAAAAAACCTTATAGTTGAAGATAAATGTGGAACATTTCAATCACCCAAACCACCTTTAAATGTTTTTCCCAAACCATCAAATTCAGTTATTCATAACTTAAACACCTAAAATTGTTAATACATGGCCTATAAGTATATATATAGACCAATGTATAATGGACTAATGATCCAAATAAATCTAATAATAAAAATGAGTTTTTAAAATAATTCATTCTAAACATGTAAAATATGTGTTTCAATATAATTACTTTTCCCAAAATTTGATGGAAACATTACAAAATATTTATTATTAATGATATTTAGTTTAAAATACCATTAAAATAAGTTTCCATAATAAAAATAAAAAGTTTTTAATAATTTAAATAAAAATATTTTATTGACACCACACACTAATTTTCAATGAAACACAAAAAAAATATTCTATGATAGAACTACCGCATGTAATGAATCATCAATCAACATCAACATATTTTAAATTTCAATGTTAAATTTTTTTTTAATAGAATTCATATATTACATCATATTAAAATTACATAAAACCTAATAAATCAGAATGAAATATCCCATGATGACCATTGTTATTCAAAAAATTGAATTGAAAAAAAAAATCATCCTCCTACATATCAAAATATACAACGGTGTTTCATATTCATAAAATATAAAAGAAAATATTTGTTTCAAAATTATATTTAAATTATTGCTTTTTTAAGATTAAGAGATGGTGTGCCATATGGTTTGAATAATTTAAAACTACTATATTTCAACCATTTACAACATTATAGTCCGATTTCATGAATTCCCATCAGTGAAGATTAATTCTCTTTGATATTATTCAATACGATCTTAGTGTTTGGTTTGGAGATCCTCTTAGTATTTGAATCTACTTACGTTGAATGGTATTTAATGAATCAACTATTTTAATTTGGATAAACCACTCTCAAACTTTATTTCCATGTTTAAACTCATACATTTCAACCACTCAATTAATTATATTCAGCAAAATCTCACCCACTCCAACTACATTCCATGTCATTAAATTCTAGATACTTTCTCTCTCACTTCATGCATCAACTCAACTAGGTCAAGAATATACCATTCATAAGCATCCTTAAGTGAGGTTTCATCTGTAAACTATATATCTAGCATGTCATGTGGACAACCTTATGCATATAACATCAATTTAAGGAAAAAAATACACAAAATCCATATTTCTGTGTATTCAGCCTCCCTTCACTATCCACTACACTATCAATGTCTTGGAAATTAAATCAAGAATTTATATAGAAAATCACATGGAAATCTTGAAAATTAAAATAATAACTCTAAATTATCTCAACTCTATACATGAAAAAAACTATCCTAATAGACAAAATCATATCCATCATAAATCTATACACTCATACAAGAACAATATACTCCTTACAATAGTAGTAACAACGAACTAATTATTAGACTTTAGTCATCTTCTTCTCAAATCAGATTCGTCTTCATTATGACATAATAGAAACCAGAACCTGACACAGTCACCATTTCAAGACACTCCTTGATTCAAATTTGTATCATAATTAATCAAACAAAATCTATGTAAAATGTTGAAAATAGATCTATAAAACTTCAACCTATAGAAAAATAATGCTACATCACTTGATAATATGACATTTTTCAAGGCTAAAAAATCATCATGAAATCGATTTCTTCAGTTCCCTTCACTCTAACTACAAACAACCCACACGATCTCTATGAATATAAATAGTTAACCAGCTTCAATTGGAATCCAAACAAATTAAACACTAGTTAATAGATCTAGTAATGATGTCAATGTTAGAAAAAGTGGATACAAAAACCAGTGCTGGCCTAAAACGTTCAAACACATTTCGATATAAAAAATGTATATAATCGAACACTTTGTGACAATCTATTCTCATCAATCATCCACACCAAATACTTATAGCCTCATAATTATAGCATAACACCATAAATTTCCTCCATGAACATTGTGGTTATTGAACTATAAAGATCTTGATTGAAAGTCAATAAATAATCAATGACATGCCTAATATTGAATAGATATTTCTTTTTTCTAAAAATACCATGTTCCTTTCCATAATCCACAAATAATAACATTAATTAACATGAATCACAATGAAAATTCCCAAAAAACATACCAATAATATTCAAAGGATTGACCTCCAGTGAAATGATAGAACCTTGACATATCCATTGTTCTAAAAAGAAATGTAACATAATTAAAAATATAGTTCACAACCATGAAATGAGAATCCCAATTAGGATCTATTTGAGAAATATTATAATAATTTTTACCAACAAATAACATGTACTTATCCATGATTTAACTTCCTTATGTTTATTGTTTGGAAAATTTAAGTGTAAAAATATTATTAACCCCTTTGTAGAAGTCCAAAAATTATTTCATCTTTAATGAAAAAAAAAATCCAAAAAGTTAATTACATATACAAAAATTAATTTTAAATACTAAAATAAATTAATATTTAATAACATGAAACACTAGTTTTTAATAACATAAATACAAAATTATGATGTTCCAAATAAAATTAAATTAAATATAGATATTAACTATTTCATGTATTTCAACTAATTAAATTTATAATGAATTCATTTTAAAAAATATTAATACTATGAACTATAAATGTCAAATTTAATATTATATAAAAATATTAATGTTATAACCTATAAAATTACATGCATGAACTATAAGAAACTAAGTTATCATGAATCATAAAAAAACCACCAAACATCTAAAACAGATTCCAAGGATCAACCTCTTGTAAAACTATGGAACCCCAAAGTCTTCATTAAATCAATAGGAAAAAATCACAATCCAAAAATATGAGGCCCATGCAATGACATGAGGACCCCAGTTAGGATCCCTTTTATAATACTATAAAAATATTTTAATAACAAGTAATAAGTACTTATATATATTTCCACTTATTTATGTTGGAAACAACACTGTTAATATTTCAAAAATAAGGTCAATATGATAAAATAAGAGAATAAAAGAAGATTAACACTTTACAGTTGAAGGTATAAACTCTAGAAACATGGAACTCTTCAATCACCATCAATTATTCTACTCCAGATATCTATTTTAATTCTTCACAACTTGACCACCCACAAAAGTACATGAATAGAATATAATAAACACAATTGACATGAATCATAAAAAAAACCCTATAACATGAAGACCATATTCCAAGAACTGACCTCTAGTAAAACCATGGATCCCTACCATGTCCATTAAATCAAAAATAACCAAAGAGAAAAAAAATATGATTCCACTTCCATGAAAAAAATGATTTAATAACATGAAACACTACTAGTCTATGATCATATAAACATATCATTGTGATGTTACAAATAAAAATGTAATTCAACATCGATATTAATTGTTATATGTAATTTAAGTAATTAAATATATAAGGAATGAATTGAAGAACTCTTAAATTTATGGAATATAAATATTAAATTCAATAATGTATTTAAATATTGATACATTAAAATGGATATAATGAATTTACACATCACAAGGAATGGGAATGTAGAAATTAGCATACTACATAAATTACCCACATATTGATATATTACACACAATATGTAATGATATATTTCACACAAATGAATTATAATGAATGATACACATATTTATATATTACATAAAATTTATAATGATATATTAAACATGTATTATTTAATATATTACACACAAAAATTATTAAGAAATTACACACATATTAAATATTACACACAATACATAAATTGTAATAAACAGATATATTACACCAAATGTATATTGATATATTACCCAATAATTGTTAAATTAAAAATATTTGAACTATAATGAATGATATGAATCATTATATAATAAAAACATATTTCATAATAGATAATAATCTATTACAGATATTACACAAATAAAACATACAGATTTCATATTACTCATATTTAATATTTTACATCGATCCTAGATTTCATAGACAACACATAGATTCAACAAATGGATTTTTACATAGATTAAATAGTGATTCTATATTTAATAGGTTAAAAAATCACCATAAGATCCCGAATTTAGAATGGTTTCATATTAAAAAATAATATATCCATATATTCTAGATTTCATTAAATAATATATGACATATAATCTAGATTACATAATATATAATCTATGTTTGAATTAAAATTCATAGATTCTATATTATATATACATTATACCATGAATTAACATGCACATAATTATATTAGATACATGGAGTTTTATATTTCAAAAATTAGGCCATGTCATTGATGAAAACAACAAACCTAAATGCACAAGAAGGATGCTTCCCTAAAAACCTGATTTAGATCATTTGACATCTACAAAATCAGATTTATTAAATATTTATATAGTTTTTTTGAATGAAAACCAACTAAATAATCATTATAACTATTGTAAAGGGAATTAAGAAAATATATTATCTTTCATAATAATATTACCAACTAAATGGTTAAATTGGAACATTATCATGATATTGAAAATTAAAATAATTTATAGAAAATATTAATAAACTAAACTAATTCATAATTTTTATGAAACATTAAAATAATTAATTTTATTAAAATTTAAAACATACCTATAATATGCTATAATAATGGTGAATGAAAAATCATGGTGCTAGTGTGGGGGAGCTTATAAAATTGATTGACACGTTATTTAGAACAATAATTTAATAAACAAATATATAAAAGTTTCAAAACATTAGGGAGAAATAAAAATAAGTGGTAAAGGAAAATAGAAAAGTACCAGCCGACGATTCAACATTATTCAAAATCACATGGCTCAATCCACTGTCAATACACTTCTCCAGCTATTGCAAGTGGAAATTCTCAAGCCCTAAAGATCCTCCCCATATATTTTTGTATTTCATCTACTTTATGGGAATAGTAATAAGTATATTTGTTCAGAAAACTATTATATTTTTATATATAAGAATGATTAAGAGATACTATTTGGAATGTGGGGGCTATCTATGTCTGTGATGTCAGCTTTGGGCTGGTTGGGAGTGGTTGTGGCTGTCAGGTGTCGGAAGGCTGGTATTCACTACGGGGAGGGAAGTGTTTTCTTTTTCATTTTATTTGTTGTTTTTTTAGTATTTTATGTTAGGTGTTTTTAATAATTAGTTGTGGCTATTAAATATGGGGTATTTATTTCTGGTAAGGGTAAGGATTTGTTTTCTTATTACTTCTACTTTGTAGCTACTAGAGAGCTGGTCCTTGGGAGGATACAACTTGGGCTTCGAGAGAGTTGTCTTCTCTATGAGCATCCCTTTCTCAGTTCATTATTCTTCCTCTTATATATTCTACTAAAACTCCATATATCGTTATTCTATAAATAATAATATATGATACATTTTTTTCCATTTAATCTCTTTTTTTTTGTTGCACATCCATTATTAGGCTTGAAGCCTAACAATTTCATGCTTTCATTTAGAGAATGTTCTTACTAGATGGGTTTTAGGAGAGAGGAAAATCAAATAGGGGAAGAATATTGATATTAGAAAATTCAAGAAAATATATTCAATAATACACGGATGATTTTGTGTACTAGTGAATTGTGTTGGAGTCAGCTAACTAGGATTGCTATCACTGGAGAATACATTCATGTTGTTGTATTCTTAGACGATTTCATTGTAAGGGGATTCTTGATCCAACACTAGGGGGAAAATATCACACAGGGAGATATGATTTTTGGGAATCCATACATGCTATGAAAGATTATCGATGCTTAGATATCATAATAATGTCTAAGAGTCACCTTACGGTGGAACATGTGATCACTTATGAAAATAAATATACCTCGCTCTACCTACCCACATGGTACTGTGCATTGGAAGTCGTGGTTATAGTTTTCCTACTAGATATTGATGATAAAAGATTGATATTTCATTATATCCTAGAATATTAATGTGTGTTTTGACTCTACTTTATATGATGAGTAGTTCAATGATGATAGTGGAACTCCCACCATTCTAAGAAAAGATCCTTTGGATTGGATCACTAAAAAAGGAAAAAAATGAGTACATCCAGATGTATGAAGATATATAGCTACATTGGGTATAGTTGAGTATGGTCAACAATATTAACCTTTAGTTTTTTCCATGTATGTATGACAATCTCGGTATGATATGGGGGAGGTTTAATCCATCACTTATGGAAAATTTTAGGGGTGGTAAGCAGAAGCTAGTTATATAAATGTTTCTAGAACCACTGACCATAGTGGACATAAAAATCCAAATTTTTTATACATAAATATTAAATCTTAATATGTTCATATTCATATAATTTTATAAAAACAAACATGAGTATTGTATAGGTTTAGTGTCTTGGGAGACTAGATACACAGTCTTCTTATTTCTTGAAATATCTTCAACATTTCCCATAAAGTTCTTCCCATATAGTAGTCATCATAGTAATACCCTACTAAAAACCATTCTTCATAACCTTAGGAAAAGAAATATTATAAAGGATGATCTCAAATTCATAGTAAGGATAAATAAGGGACATATCAATGACTTCGTAGGAATAACATAAGCATAAGTGTATAAGAACATGAGCTTAAAATTTTAAAACCATATCTTACACAACAAAGATCACAATCTTGAATCATGTAATAAAACTTGGAAGATAATATGACATGAATAATAATGAAATAAAATAACATAACATATTACAGCATAACATAGACATAAGAATGTTTTAAAATAAAATATTATAACACTGTGAACATGTATAAATAGAAATAGGTTCACTCACTAGGTTAAGAATATGAATTCAAGTCATCATATAAACTTATTCATATGAAAGTAGGTCGACGGATAACCACATGGACATGAAAATATGTTAATAAAAAACCTTATAGACATGGAATCAATGCCCATTCTTAATCTTATGTACATGAAAATAGTTTCAGGCATAACATTGTGAACATGAAATCAGGTTGACACATAATATTTTTACAAATGTGATATCCATCTTTAGTGAATTTATTAGGGGGATATATATTTCCCACTAATAATATTATCCCTAAACTATTGTTCTAAAATATCATAAATCAATCATAATATCAAAACCCCTCAAATTTAATTGGTTTTATAAACATTTCATTATAGCATAACCCGTGGGAAAGGAAACTGGTTCAATAAACATTTCATAATTTCATCATAACAAAACTTGTGGAAAAGGAATGGGTTTCAAAAAAATATTGTCATTATAAAAATAAAACAACCATAGAAAGAATAAAAATGGTATCATTGGATCATATCCCCAGTAAATATTAAGTAATATCAATGGATTTCATCTTATATAGTAAATGATTTTTAATTATCACTTGGAACATTTCTTGAGGAAAATATCCTTTTCACTTTGAAACCACTTCTTTAAAATAAAAAAACCCCCCAAATGTTAAATAAAAAAAATTATTTGAACAACAACATGAACAAGTGTAATGTGATCTTTAAACCATTGATCAATCATGGTGGTATGAAATATTTTTCATTCCATACATGTTAAAATGTATATTCCTTCTACATTTTTAGAAAAGACAAAAAGACCATATTTAGAAAATGACAAGAATATTCCATTTATATTTATTTAAAAAAATCAAAAATGGGTAAAAATATGTTCTAATAGTCACTGCATAATATTTTAAAACTTTCTTTAAAACATTTTTACAAAACATTGTCATGGAACAAAAAGGGTTTTCGCTCGAAAAGAGAAATAAAGTCAGTTTTCCGTAAAATTATTTATTTTGATATATTGAGTACATAAAGATAAAAAAAATTAAAGGAAAACATATAATTTACTGGAAAAACTTGTGGATAATTAAGTTCATGAGTTTCTTGAGAGAAAGATCATAAAATTTCATCATTATACCTGAATCATAAACAACCCCAATAAAGAATGAGGTTGTGACATAATCCCCTTACAACTGGTATTTTTTGAATCATAATCCCCATAAAAGGAATAACATTACATGGATATTTATATCCCATAATTTCATGAAAATAATCATAAAATACATTCATGGGAAGTATATACAGTATGTAAAAGAATCAAGTGGTTTATAAGGCATGTGTCCCACAGAAATAAAAGAGACAAAAATCTCTTAGCTTAAGTATGGAATTAATTTATATATGTTAGAACCTCCTATATAATAAATAAAGTTAAATTATTAATACATTACAAAACCATATATATATATATATATCATACAATATATTAATTACTTATGCCATTTTATTAACTATTAATTTGCAATTCCTTGTTAAAATCGCGTTTTGGGTAATAACTACATCATTTTTCTTGTATGTTTTGGTTTATTATTTTTGGACCTAATAAATTTATCTTGGTTAAATAATCTCAAATATAACGCCTCGATCCAATGATTCCGGATTCAGTGCATAAAACATTTTTTGTAATTTTTTTTATAAAAGTAACTAAACAATTACACAGCACTAAAAACAAACGATGGCCTTTTACAGGTCTAGATTATGGAGGATTAGAAAAAACCTTAAATTTATCAGAGTTGAAGAAAATAAATCAAGTTCCTAATACACTTCTGCATGTGATAACTCTAAAAGTGATTAAATCTGAATTTGAACTTCTATGGTACATGTGAAAAATCATTTTAAAAACAAAGGGTGAGCATTCAATTTCCCATTAAGGTGTTTTGAAATTCATTAAACACTTTTTTAGAAAGTATTTATTTAAAAATTAATTTGAGAAATTTATTTTAAGAGAACATAATACAAATTTTCAAAACACCCTTTAAAAACATAATTGAAATTACTTATGTTTAAAATAATATAACCCTTTTGAAACTACTTAGGTACATAAATTCCTTTAAATGTAATCTAGTGATTTTTCAAAAACAATATGAAATATTTTCAAAGACAAAATTTGTATCAACTTATCACATTGAAGTTTATCTTGTTCCTACCCACTTTCTTAGGGACTGAGTTCACTCCCAACTTCCTTACCATATTTACAATATTCAAGTTCCAGATTTTCTAAAAACAGTATTAAGATTGCTTTACATATATATATAATTTCACTGGAGATATTAATTATTAAAACAAGTCACTACATTAAAATACTTGTTCATTTTCATTTATTTATATATAAGTATATATATAAATAAATATATGAACTTATATTGTATATCACTTTCGAGTTTGGTTCTATCGAACACTCCTTCTATATAGTCATTGTATAAACATTCTTGTACCTAACATTTATAAAATACATGTTTACATATTCTTATAACATCAACCATTTTAAAAAAACCAATCTTGATTAAAAATGCAAAAAAAAAATACTTGTTTTATTTATTCATGTATTAAATAATGAGTGCATAAAACAAGATAAGTAGCAAAAATATAAATGTTTTCTTCTAAAAAAAATAATCATAATCAATTGATAATTATATGTCACACATAAAATTATCAATGTAGCACTTAAATTATACTGTCATCGTTTTCATGGATATATATATATATATATGTACAGAAATTATTAATATATTAACTTTATGTACATATATCTATATACACACACAATTAGAAGTTTCTCTTGAATGTTGAATAAATCATTTTTTCCATTTTTATGTTTGGAAATAATATTTATCATACACCCATGATTTAATCAAAATGTAAAAACTATCACTTAAATATATATATATATATATATCAACCATAAACATAAAAATTAAATATAAAACTAATCAATAATTTACATAGCACGTATATTTAATTCATGAATTAAAATTATTGACTTCAATTTCATATAAGTATACAACATGCAATCAAAATATTTAGAAAATCATGAAGAAAACATTCCTGAAGGTTAGAAATATTACTCATATATAAATATATTGAGAAATGTAAATATTTAAAAATTATAAATAAATTATTTTCATCTAATTAAATATTCTTATCATAGAGAAAATTTAAATATTGGTTTGATAAATATAATTCCTCACAGAAACAAAAATTGGAAAATGAATTGATAAAAATAAATTTAATTTAGATAAACATAAATCATTTAAACAACATGATTTTAAAAGAAGATAAATATTTTAAAATAGAAATAATATCTTACACCAGACTAGATTTAAACATAATTTTGATAAAATAAATATAAACATGAATTATGTAATTGAATAAATAAATTTACTCTAATAGAACCGTAACATTCCATTGATAGAGATAAGCAAGGATTTAGTAGAAGATTTGTTTCTCTCTTAATTTCCACCTAGAGATCAAAAACTTGTAGCACTCAAAGAGAGATTTCAACATCTCATAAAATATTCCTTCTGATGATGAAACAAAATTCTCTATTGATAGAATCCACAAATTTTAGTGTATAATATATTATAATGGATGTGTTTATATCATTAAAGTGGAAGGTGTGATTGATAAACAAATTTTTAAACAAATCAAAACACTGTCATAAATTTGATATCATCATTTGGTTCAGTTTATATATTTTTATATATAGATTATGGATAAAATTGAAAATGACCAATCAAAAATTCATAAATGGATTTCTATAGGTAGATGCTTCATCAAAACACAACAGACTATATCTATACAAAAATCCGTCCAAAAAATTGTTAAGAAAGGATGCGTATATAACATTAAGATTAAAATGACACAAAATCTATGGATTAGATTCAAGAAAACTAGTATAAAATTAATTCACACACACATTGAGTTCCTGAAATACAAAAATCAACAGGATCAGTGAAAGTGAATGATATAGACATGATAACGCACTCTTTAGTCGATTTCAGAATATTAGGATAACAAAAATTAATTAACAAACATCTACTTACAGATTTAAGAATATGAGGACATCCATTTTAGAGAAGAAAATGAATGAAAACGATGATTATTTATTTAATAAAACGAAAACCAAATCCACAAACAAGATCTGAATATACATTAAAAAACCTACTTACAGTTATAGAAGTTGCAAGGTAGATCATAAAATCACAAGTCATTTTCCCTAAAATCCCATCCACGCGACTCATCTGATTCGAACTCATATCCAGATCATGATTCCAACTAATCTCACTCACTGGAAACCACACGACACTACACTAGCAGCCATACACAACTTCGATGCACTCAAACTTCATCAACCTCTATAGATCTTCAGGTCGAGCTCACCCTCCCGATTTTCAACCAACCTTTGACCTGACCTCACTATTTTCATTTCATGAAACCCTTAGGACCCAATTTTCCCTTTATCGTAATCTATTCTATTTCATTTATTTTATATTACATTATTTCTTATTTAATCTTGATTTTCTATTATAATTATTTTATTCATTTCATCATATTACATTTTATAATATATTTTTAATGTGTATTTATAAATTAACAGTACTGAATGTATAAAGTTATAGTAGTTCATTTAGTAAATTATTATTAATATAATTATTAAAATTAAATTTCCTTAATCAAAATAGTTTTGATGTTTCATAATAATAATACATTTTATTAACAAATTAATTATATTTTCATAACTATAATTTTTTAATCTATAATTCCATATTCATAATTTTGATATATGTTTTTTAGTATGAAATTATTTTTCTAAACTCATTTGCTAATAAATTTATAAAATTAAATTAATATCACCTTTAAAATGTCCTCATGTATTAAAAAGTGACATGATGTAGAATAATACAAATTAAACGAAATCACATGGTTTTATTTCATATCATCACAAAATAACTTAATTTTTTTAAATAAAATTAAATACATTAATTCAAATTATAATTTTATATAATAATATTTAATAGTTTTCCTGAAAATAAATAACCTTTTTGATAAAATAGAATTTATTATTCAAATTAACTTTTTTTTATAAATGAAAATAAATAAATATTTTTATTAAAATAGTCTTTTAAATAAAACTATATTAAGTTTTAATTTATTATTTTAAGTATTATAGTTAAATCACTTAATTTTAATTAGTTTCTAGGCTATTACATTATTTTCCCCTTGAAATAATTATGTCCTCATAATTCGTTTCATCGGACTGAAAAGAATTCTGAATTTCCATCTTCAGAATTAGGAAAATCTTGGATCGCAATCTCTAAACTTTACCACTTAGATGAAAAAAAAATCTCCAAAGATTTCTAGACTATTCCCTTGATACCAATTATAATGCCACAAGACCACGCTTCCTGGCTCAGTGCTTAAAACAAACTGTGGAATTTTATTTATAAAAGTTACTAAACAATTACACAACAGTAAAAATAAAAAAGTTCCTTTTAGCGGTCTAGATTCTAGAGGATTAGACAACACCATACTTTTTTCAGGGTTGGAAAAAAAATCCGGTGCCAAATACTCTTATGTGCGTGCTAACCCCAAAAGCAACGACATCTGAATTTGAACATCTAAGATAGCTGTGAAAAATCATTTTGAAAACAATGGGTGAGCATTCAATTCACCAATAAGGAGATTTGAAATTGTTTAAGTACTTTTTTATAAATTATTTCATTAAAAATTTTTAAGAAATTCCTTTTAAGATAACATAAAATAAATTTTCAAAACATCCTTTGAAAAACTTAATTGAAATTACTTATGTTAAAAATAATATTCCACTTCTGAAATTACTTACGTTCAGAAATTTCTTTAAAAGTAATCCAGTGATCTTTTGAAAACACTACGCAGGATCTTCAAAACAAAATATTGTGGAAATATAGAAAATTGAAGGCTATATTGGGCCTACCCACTTGTTGAGGGACTGAGTTCACTCCCCGATTCCTTACTATATTGACAACACTCATGTTTCAGATTTTTTGAAAACATTTTTAAGCTTGCTTTAATTATATATATATTTTCACTGGATATTTTAATTTTGAAAATATTTCACTACATTAAAATACTCATTCACGTTAATTTTTATATATATAAGTATGTATATACATAAATATATGATCTTTCATTGTATATCACTTTCGATTTTGGTTTCAACCAAAAATATTGCTATATAGTCATTGTATAAACATTCATGTACCTAAATATTATAAAATACACGTTTACAAATTCTTATAACATCAAATATTATAAAAACCCAATCTTGAATAAAAAATGACAATGACATACTTGTTTCATTGATTGATG
Organism: Viscum album; assembly: GCA_963277665.1. Taxonomy (NCBI): domain Eukaryota; kingdom Viridiplantae; phylum Streptophyta; class Magnoliopsida; order Santalales; family Viscaceae; genus Viscum; species Viscum album. Next base: position 767,252,163 of record OY728163.1, read on the forward strand.
CATGAAATAATGAATTCATAAAATAATATAAATAGCAAACACATAAATTTTTTCTTTTAAAAAATAATCATAAGCAATAGATAATTACATGCCACACATAAAATTATCAATGTAGCACTTAAATTATACATTCATCATTTTAATGTAAATATATATTGGTAGGAGTAGATGACTCAAGAGGGGGGTGAATTGAGTATCTATAAAAATTTCTGTTAAAAAGGTTCTTTACAAAATAATATCCCCCTATGAAAATAAACACAAAGTCAATTTGTAGTGAATTTATTAAAGTCTTGAACGCTCAATTAGGTTCCCAGAAGATTGATTAGTTCATAGTTTTACCAATCTAATATTAGTCAAACTTTTGAAACTAATATACTAATTCAAAAAAAATATAAACACTTGATAAAATAACTATCAAATTTCACTTTATCTTAATGCCATAAATACATAACAGATAAAAGTATAAGATAAACAACACAATGGATAAAACAAGAGGTTCAGTCTCAAGTAGAGACTTAGTCCTATCCACTTTGTGATCACCTGCCACCAATTAGTTTATATTAGAAAACTTTTGATCCACACCCTGGATTGGGGTTCACAATAGCACACAAGTTATCCAGGTCACACTTGACCTCTACCACTATTATTCATGGGAAAAACAAACATATCACATAGGATCTCATTCATAGTTCTATGTGGGATACAAGAGTAAGAAAGTTTTGAGATTGAGGATATTTTGTTATCCTCCAGTTATGCTCAGGAGATAGTGTGTAATACAAACAGATATACACACAGCTCAAATAGTAACAGAAGAACACAATAGAGCTATTAAAAAGAATAGGGCTTAGGAAACTCTGTTTGTTGTGCAGTAAAGCTCTGGACTCAATGGATGTAGAGAAAATGGAACTCAAGTCCTCTTCAGATTTTTTCTTTAGAATAGAGTGCCATCGTTTCTGTAATCCAGCTCCCAAGTGTAAAAAGGTTCACCTCTTTAATGTCTCGAAGAACAGTGAGATTAAAAAGAATATTTCTTGTTAGAAACTTTTTTTGATATTTAGCTTTTAGTTCCTCTATTTGAGTATTCACACAGTCTATATTTCAGTGTGTTCTTAATCTCTTTTTTGAGTTGAGGTTGTAGTCCTTTTATAATTCAAGATCCACTCGACATGAAGCTCTATGCACGTGAATGTACCTCATATTGTCTACAGATAGTCCTACAGACAATATTATATAATATCAAAAACATTAATTTGTCTAAATATGACCCTTAGAAATTAATTTGAATTAATAAAATAAAAATATTTATTTATGACTCTCTGTGAGTCATTTTCATCGGTCTTTCATCTTCGGTGTGTTGACTTTGGTCTGTCAACTTTGGTGTGCTGACTTCGGTATGTCAACTTTGGTGTGTAGACTTCGGTGTGTCGACTTTGGTCTGTCAACTCCGGTGTTTGAACTTAAGTCTATCAAACATCAGTGTGTTGACTTCGGTGTTTCGACTTCTTTGTGTCGAATTCAGTGTTTGGACTTCAGTGTGTCAACTTCGGTGTGTCGACATCATTGTGTCAAATTCTGTGTGTCAACTTCGGTTTGTCATAATTATGTGTGTTGGCTTCGGTCTATCAAATGTCATGTGTCGACTTCGGTCTGTCAAACTTCAGTGTCTCGACTTCGGTCTGTCAAACTTCAATGTTTCGACTACGGTCTGTCAAACTTCAGTGTGTCGAATTCAGTGTGTCGACTTTGGTGTGTCAACTTCGGTCTGTCAGGCTTCGGTCTAATGACTTCGGTCTGTCAAACATTGTGTATTTACTTCGGTATTTCACACTTCAGTGCGTCGATTTCAGTCTATCAAACTTCGGTGTGTCGACTTCGGTCTGTCAAACTTTACTGTGTCCACATCTGTGTGAGGGAATCTAAAAAAATTATGAATTTTTTGTCTCACACATAACATTACAAGACTAACTGTTATCCAAAAATACATGTATAAATAAACTTGTAAACATATTTATTCATGAAAATAAATTATTGAATTATTTAAGTATATTTATCTATATGACATAATTTATTTACTCAGAGATATTAAAATTACATGAAAGAGTATAATCTGTATATTGAAATTATTTGTGATTATGAAAACTACAATATCATAGAGGGTCCAATAATCTCCCCCTTTTTTATAATCACAAATTATGGAATACATGAATAAAGATAGCTTGACATAGCATATTGTACTAAATATAATTGTCCAATATAACAACAGTCTTTCCTTGCTTGAATTTTTTAAAACAAATCTCTCCCTCAATAATTGGATTAATGTGAGTACATTCCATGTGTCCTAAACCATAAAATATCCCCCTTAGATAAAGAATATATGCCTATTTTCTCCCCCTTTTGGGATTAGCAAAAATAAAAGCATAAAAGAGAAATAACATAAAAGAAAGACACCATAAAGGTTTCCATTAATAGGAATAAAATTACAATCCAATCAAAAATATCAAACCCCTATAAAAAAACATACAATCCATCACTAAGAGTTTGGAGGATGTAGATATTTTCCTTTATTTGAAGGATCTGAGGGAGGAGAAGGAGGTTTGGGAGTGGCAGAGGGTAGAGGCGGTTCGAAAACCGCGCCAGGCAAGGCAACAATGGTAGGAACATTTTCTGCATGTCTAGGTCGTCTTTATAACAACACACGGCTTGGATTTTTCTCTATGATGACCTGTCGAATCTGATACAGGGCCTGAGAGACAGTAATTTGAGTAGGAGGTCGAGAGGAAACACTAATGGAAGCAACATGAGGGATCACAATTGCTTCAGCCTGAACATGCAGAAAAGGCTTAAGGAGATTGATGAAATCATTAATGATTTCACCACCATATTGGATCGCCTTCTCAAATTAATCCTTATTTTCCATAAATTTTTTCGGAAAAAGAGTAAACTCCTTCAATTGATCAACTTTCTTATTGAATGATTCTATGAAAGGAGTTATTCTGAGATTCTTAGCTAGAAACATGAAGTTATTGATGAGATCATTCTTGGTGTATATCTTAGTAAAGTACCTATCCCCCTTTTCTAAAATCTTTCTCTGAGCTGCAGAGGCTTCATTTTTGCATTGGATGACCATATTGTACACAAGATCTGTATTTTGATGTTCTTTTTCAAGATTTTCTTTTTCTGAATCACTCTGAAGGTTTTGGAGTTCCTTTCTCATCACAACCTTGAGAGACTCCAAATCAGCAACAGAACTTTTCCCACTCCTAGAACTAGATGGGCCGGTCAACATTTTCCCATTCTCTTCATTCAAATTCTTCATGTCCGCAAGAAGTAGATGAGTTACCAGGTTCCTAAGAACTTCCAGAATGCCACTAAAGAAGGTTTGGAAGTCATAGGTTAAAGAATTTAAATCATTTATCATCTTTCTTACTTATTCTCTCAGTAATGTATTATTTCTAATAATGGTTTATTCTTTTTTAATGAGATTCAGTTGAATATCCTGGATTACTATACTTGCAATATTTGCTGCATCAGCATCTGAGATACCTAAGGAGGTGGAGGCTTCACTTATGGATCCAAATGAGGCTATCACAAACTCACATATATCATTTTTGATTTTCTCTAAATCAACTTTAGTGACATAATCACTGGGAACTGTGGGAGAAACTCGTTCTACTACTGGAGGTGAAACTAATTCTGGTTCATCTTGGACTTTTGGAGCAAGAGTAGAAGGCACCATCTCCTCTTCTAAGACATATTCTAAACCAAAAATAATGTATCCTGGATCATTATTCCACTCTCTAGAATATGTCTAGTATCTTGGATCAATAGTATCAATTCAGATCCTTCTTTCTTGAGTCTTAATAACAACATCATCTTCTTCAACTTCTTAAACCTGGTCTCTGGCCATAACAACTTGTCTGGGAACAGAAACCATCCGAACTTCATGTTCTGCACGTATTCCAACCACTTCAACATCACCAGACACTTCCTCAATTTGAGGCATTGTAACCTTATCTTCTTCCCCGTGGTCACCATCCATAATTTCATTCAATTCCTAAATGATGTCTTGATTTTCAACATTAGAATGGGGTGAACTGTCCTCATGATCAGTATCTTCATGGTTAACAGCCTGTTTCTCTGCAGGCTCAATACCATCACCAGCCCCATGAAACGTTTCCTCCCTGGATCTATCCACCACTTTTTATCCCACTTTTAAATAATCACTTACATACTCATCAGTTTCTCCTTCATCATCACCATCATCATCATCATCATCAGACTCCTCGTCTGATTTACTAACATAGCCTTTGGCTCTAGTAACCTCGGTCTCTTCCTCATCTTCATCACTACGTAGAGGTCCTCTTGAAGGTAATTCTAAAGTTGGACTAGCATGTCGATAGGAAATATGTTTGGGACTTTTATAAATATCAATATCACTTCTATCTACAAAAGGATATCCTTCTTCCCTTGGCACTTCAGGCTCAACTTCCACATTAGAATAAACTGAACCCTCTCCTGGTTTGAGACCTAGATCAACTTGATCCTTTGGTCTAGTAGGGTGGTCAACTGGATTGAAATCCTTAAACAAATTTTCCTCATCTCCTACCCAACAACTCTTCCATGGGTTCTAGAATATTTTCATCCTTTTACAAATTTCTTTTTGAATACAAAAACCACTACAGTCACTTATCACTTCATCTCCATCTTCCACACAACCTACCCTTTCCAACATGGAAGAAATAATCATCAGATATTATAAGTAGGTTTCCTTCTTGGATGGAATAATCAAATCAGAGATATGTACCATTAGATACCTAAATAGGTTCACTTTTATCCCAAGTTTCAACAAATAAATCAAGAAAACATCCTAATATTTCATAGCATAGAAATCTCCCTTCATTGGGCAGATTTGATGTTGTATGAACTTAATTAACAATCTTACTTCTCCATCAAACTCACTTGCAATAATCCTCCTATATTCTCCATTTCAAGTCAGCTCCTTCATAGCATCTTCATAAGAGAAAAAAAACAGAGGATGGTAGAATATTACCTGGATAAACATCATAAACACCTTCATGAGGCATTTTTAATCATTCATCCCATTCCTTAGACGAAAAATCAATCTCCTTTCCATTTACCACAGACTTCATCTTTTCTGCCTCAGATTCATCCGGGGATATCATCAAATGTTGATAAAACTCATGCACTAACTGGGGATAATAAGGTCTTTCATTATTGGTGAACCAACCGAAACCCACTTAAGCTTCTATCTCTTTCAATAAAAAAGACTTGTTCGATAGAATACACTCATTAGACACCTCTTTTTCAGCCATAACCATTCGGCTTTCCATGTGCGGTTTCGTAGTCCCACTGGACTCACCTTTCTGATGCTTAGCAGAATCAGATTTGCTTGGATCCTCCATAGCACGCTTGGTCCTTGTCATTACGAGGCTTTGGATTCCAATAGTGTTGAGAGGTCGAGAGTCTATAGGGAGAGTGAACTAGAAGTATAAGGCTTTACGGTAGTGGAGAAGGTAAAAGTTCGGGATGGATTTTGAACTTAATATATCATTTATGGATTATAAATCCTAAAATTTAAAAGCGTCAAAAAGAAGAATGAAAAAAGTGATGTTTTATTTAAAATATACAGAATTAAAAAACAATCCTTAAATACAACGGTGTTAATGAATTAGTTTCAGGGATCAGTTTCATGAGATCGGTTTCAAGAGATCATTTTGAAGAGATCGGTTTCATGAGATCAGTTTCAAGAGATCGGTTTCATGAGATCGGTTTCAAGAGATTGGATTCATGGATGAGTTTCAAGGATCAGTTTCAAGGAGATCAGTTTCATGAGATCGGTTTCATGGAGATCGGTTTCAAGGATCGGTTTCAATGAGATCAGTTTCATGATATCGGTTTCATGATATCGGTTTCAAGGATCGATTTCATGAGATTGGTTTCAAGGATATCGATTTCATGGAGATCATACTGACTTATCATCCCTAGTTCATGTCTGGTGTAATTAAATCTCTCGGAGTTTAAGGATTTAGTGAATATATCAGCAAGCTGATGTTCAGTCCCTATAAACTCAAGAGTTATATCACCTTTTTGATAATTATCTCTCAAAAATTTATGTCTTACAACAATATTCATTGTCCTAGAATGATAAATTGGATTCTTATAAATATTAATAGCACTTGTATTATCACAGTTTAGGGGGATGTGGCTGAATTGAAATCCATAGTCTAATAAGGTGTGTTTCATCCACAAAATTTTTGCACAACAACTACCAGCAGCAATGTGCTCTGCTACAGCAGTTGATAATGCAACTGAATTTTGCTTTTTAATACACCATGATATTAGTGACTTTCCCAAAAAGTGACAGGTTCCAGAGGAACTCTTTCTATCTAACATACATCCACCAAAGTCAGCATCTGAATAGATAACTAGATCAAAAGGTTGTCCTTTTGGATTGAATAGTTCTAAGTTAGTTGTATATTTGAGGTACTTGAAAAATCTTTTAACATCATATAAATGCGACTCTTTTGGGTTTTCTTGAAATCTCGAACACACGCACACACTGAACATTATATCTAGCCTACTAGAAGTTAAGTACATAAAAATCACTATCATTCCTCTCTAAGAAGTTTGATCAACTGATTTTTCACTTTCATCAAGATCTAACTTACATGTATTACTCATAGAAATTTCAAAAATCTTAATTCTATCAAATCCATATCTTTTCAAAAGATCTTTTGTTTACTTACTTTGATTTAGGATGATTCCTTCTTTATTTTTGAAATATTTGAAATCCAAGAAAATATTTAAATTCACCCATTAAAATCATTTCAAACTCACTTTGCATTATGTTTGAAAAATCCTTACATAAAGAATTTTTAGAAGATAGAAAGATAATATAATCTACATATATTTGATCTATTAAAACTTCTTTTGAAACTCTTTTTATAAATAAAGTAGGATCGGAAAATCCTTTTGTAAAACCTTTAGAAATAAGAAAATTACTCAACCTTTCATGCCAATCTCTTGGAGATTATTTCAAACCATTTAAAGATTTTGATAATTTGAACACATGATTTGAAAAATATGGATTTGTAAAAATGGGGGGTTCTCCAAGAAAAACAACCTCAATTATATAACCATTTAGGAATTCACTTTTGGCATCCATTTCATAAATTTTAAAATCCAAGTGTGTTGCATAGGCAAGTAAGATCCTAGTTTCCTCAAGTCTAGATACTGGTGAAAAGGTCTCTTCGTAATAAATTCCCTCTTCTTGATTATATCCTTGTTTAAATAGTCTAGATTTATTTCTTAATATATTTCCAACTTCATCTACCTTATTTCTAAACACCCATTTGGTTCCTATGGTCAAAGTATCCTTAGGTATATCTATAAGTTTCCAAACATTAGTTCTTTCAAACTGATTGAGTTCTTCTTGCATGGACATTACCCAAAATTCATCATTCATTACATCATTTATATTTTTAGGTTCAAGTTGTGACAAGAAGGATTGGTGTTCAACCTGATTTCTCAAGGAATCTCCGATCTGTATTCTTATATATAGATCCCCAAAAACAGTATCTAAGGGATGATTCTTAAGGGTCCTAGTTGGTCTAGAGAAAGTAGGACTTGATATTTCAGGTCGGTCGGGTTGATCTGGTTCACTACTATTTGGATGTGAAGAATTTCTAGAACTAGAAGTTTTCATATATTCCTTCACATGAAGATTTGAGGTTTTATCATTAATGTCCAGATTGGACATATCCTCTTCAAGATTTTCTAGTGAGGTCTTGGGATCATGTGGATCTACTTCATCAAACTTGATGTGTACAGATTCCTTCACACAATTTATTTTCTTATTAAAGACTCTATAGGATTTACGTGATGTAGAATATCCAAGAAATATTCCTTTATCACTTTTAGAGGAAAATTTATCTAAATTATATTTAGTATTCAGAATATAAATTGTACATCCAAACACTTTAAAATAACCTACTTTTGGTTTCCTATTATTCCACAACTTTTAAGGAGTTTTCTTCATAATGGGTCTAATTAAGACTTTGTTTATTATGTAGCAAGTTTTATTAATAGTTTCATCCCAAAAATAAATGGGTAAATCATATTCATTAAGCATATTATGAGAAATTTCTTGTAAGGTTCTATTTCTTCTTTCTACCACACCATTATTTTGAGGTGTCCTAAGTGCTGAGAAGTTATGATTATATCCATTCTTTGAGAAAAAAACATCAAAGTCTTGATTCTAAAACTCACAACCATGATAACTTCTTAAGTATTTAATCATAAATCCACTGATATTGTCTACATTCCGAGCTTACTTGGTAAAGTGTGAACATGCTTCACTTTTAAGAGCCAGGAAAAAGGTCTAGGTGTACCTAGAGAATTCATCTACTAGAACATAAACATTGTGCTTCCAATTGATACTCAAAACTCTAGATGGTCCAAAAAATTCCATGTGAACCAACTCGAGAGGTTGATAAGTAGTTACTTCTTTATTTGGTTTGAAAGATATTTTATGTTGCTTTCCTTTTTGAAAAGGATTGCATACTTTTTTTTTGGAAACTCTAATTTGGGTAAGTCTCTAACTAATCCTTTTCTAGTTAACTTCATAAAAGAATTTATATTACAATGTACTAGTATTATATGCTAGAGCCAAGACTCTCTGTGAAAATCATTTAGACATGAGACATTTTGTGAGGATAGTGTGTCTAAATTTATAGCATATATATTATCATTTCTGAAAGCCATAAATACTAAGTTATTCTTGCCATCAAAAACATAGAATTAATAGTTCTTGAATTTAACATTGAATCCATCATCACACAGTTGAGATATGATGATCATTTTATACTTCATGACATCAACTTAAAGTACTTTAGAAATTGAAATAGAGTTAGGGTTTCCAATCTAGCCTAGGAAGATGATTTTCCCTTTACCATTGTCACCAAATGTGATAGGTCATATAAAGATCTTGATAAGACTTTTAAAGCTTGAAAAATCCCCTGTCATATGTCTTGAATAGCCATTGTCTATGTTATACAGATTTTTACAGGATCTCTTTAGGCAGTTTAACTACAAAACAATTTAACCAAGAAACGACTTAGGTACCCATATTTTTCTGGGTCCACATACATTAGTAATATAATCTTTAGGAATCCACAATTGTTTCATGGGTTTCCTATATTCAAGGTAAATAGTATTTGAAAAATATACTCTGTTTGGTCATAAATAATTGGATATAGTAAAAGAATTTGTGGAACTGGAACTTGCCGTAAAATTCTGGTTTTTAAAAAAGGTAGGAATTTTTCCATATTTGGGTACAACATGTTATTAAGATAAATTCCTTTGACCTGGTTGATATCCTATCCCAAAAGTATACTTAGGAGATATTTTTTTACCAAGACTTTGAGTAAGAGTATTTATTTCCTTTAGTAAACTTTTCTAATTCTTTATTCAATTGTTTATTAGACATTTTTAACTCATGTTTCTCTTTTAGCAGTTGAGCATTTTTTCCATTTTTAGTTTTAAGTATAGATTTAGTAGTCACGGTAAGAGCATGTTGTTTCGTCAAATATTTATTCTTATATTTCATCTCATTACATGTTTCCTATAACATGTTTCAATATTTGAATAGTTCATCATTTTTCATATTTTCATAATCACTTTCAGAATAATAGGAATTATTTGAAGGAGAGTCTGAGGATACCTCAATTGTTTTTTTTTTCATAAACCACATATTAGCCATATAATTTTCTCATTTTGAGAAGATCCAGATTCACTTAATATATCCTCGGAGTCACTCCAGGTGTCCTTCATTGCTTTCTTATACCTTCTATCCTTATTTTCATACTTTTTATTGTATTCCATCTTTGGAAAGTCAGCCTTGACATGTCCTTTCTTTTTATATTCATAACAAACTAACTCTTCAGATTTATCAATTCTCTTCCAATCCTTTTTCCAATTTCCCCTGTTATCATACTTTCCTTTTTAACTAGGATTTTTGAAAATTTTCTTTTTCCTATAGAATTTATTGAATCGTGTAGCCAACTGGGCCATTTCTTCATCACTTTATGAAGAAACATCATCACTACTTGAGATTTCAACATTAGCTTGAACTGTCTCTTTGTCTTTACTTTTGGATGTAGTTTTCTTGAATGTTACAGACTTTCATTTTGGTTCATCCTCCTCTTGATTTACCTTCAATTATTCTTCATACATCATCAATTTTCCAATAAATTCCTTCACTGCTATTTTATCAATATCATACAACCCTCTGATATATATAGATGTTCCATGCCATCTTTCTTGTAGGAATCACAGAATCTGCATGATCTGATCTTTGGCAGTTACTTCTCTTCCTAAATAAATCATGGTATTCACAATTTCATTGAACTTGAGATAAATATCAAAAATGGACTCATCGGGCTTCATTCTCAATATTTCATATTTAACAATATAAGTATGTAATATCATTTCATTAACATTAGATGTTCCTTCATGAGAAATAGATAGAGTATCCAAAATTTCATGTGTAGTTTTACAAGTAGAGATACGGTAAAATTCTTCATCGCCTAGGGCACAGTATAATGCATTCATTTCATTAAAATTATTGTTATAGGCAGTCTTGGTAGGTTCATCCCAAGTGTTTCTAATAGTTTCAGGAATAGCATATTTACTTTCAATACTAGTCCAGATTTCAAATCCCATACTTTCTAGATGTATTTTCATTTTAAGCTTCCACTGAGCATTTTTAGTTCCATTAAAGAATGGTGGTCTATTATAAACATCCCCTTCTAGTCTATTTTCCATGATAAAGGTTGTAAACTAATTTCAAATAGATAAAAATTTAGAAATAACAGAAATTTTGAGATCTTTGAAAAACAACTATAATCAGAGTTGACACGATCTAGATAACTAACCGTAACTTTTAAATCATATAATACCAAATGTTGGTCAGAGTAGATGACTCAAGAGGGGGGTAATTTAAGAATCTATAAAATTTTCTATTAAAAATGATCTTTACAAAATAATATCCCCCTATGAAAATAAACACAAAGTCAGTTTTAGTGAGTTCATAAAAGTCCTGAAAGTTCAATTAGGTTCTTAAAAGATTTATTAGTTCTCAGTTTTACCAATCTAAGATTACTCATACTTTTTAAACTAATATACTAATTAAAAACAGATATAAACACTTTCTAAACTAACTATCAAAGTTTTGTTTATCTTGATGCTTGAAATACATAACAGATAAAACTATAATATAAACAAAACAGCGGATAAAAAAATAGTTTCAATCTCAAGGAGAGGCTTATTCCTCTCCACTTCGTGATCACCTGCCACCAAGAAGTTTATATTAAAAAAACTTCTGATCCACACCCTGGATTGGGGTTCACAATAGCCCACAAGCTATCCAGGTCACACTTGACCTCTACCACTGTTATTCATGTGAGAAAAACTAACCAACAGATCACACGAGATCTCTTCCACAGTTCTACGTGGGATACAAGAGTAAGAAAGGATTGAGATTGAGGATATTTTATTATCCTCCAACTATGATCAGGAGACAGTGTGTGATACAAAAAGATATACACACTTCTCAAATAGTAATAGAAGAACATAATAGAGCTATTCAAAAGACTAAGGTTTAGGAAACTCTGTGTGTTGTGCAGTAAAGCTCTGGACTCAAAAAATGTAGAGAAAATAGAATTTGAGTCCTCTTCTGAAGTTTTCTTTATAATAGAGTGTTGTAGTTTCTATAATCCATCTCCCAAGTGTGAAATAGTTCTAATCTTTAATTTCTCGATGAATAGTTAACTTCAGTAGAATATTTATTTTTAGAAAATTTTTTTGTTCTCGGCCTTTTAGTTCCTCTATTTGTGTATTCTCACTGTCTATGTTTCAGTGTGTTCTTTGTCTCTTTTTTTGAGTTGAGATTGTAGTCCTTTTATACTTGAAGATCCACTAGACATGATACTCTATGCACGTGCATGTACCTCGTACTGTCTACAGATAGTCTTACAGGAAACATTAAATAAAGTCAAAAACAGACATTTTTCTAAATATAACCGTTAGAAATAAATTTGAATTAATAAAATAGAAATAGTTATTTATGTCTATCGGTGAGTCATTTGCATCGGTCTGTCATCTTTAGTGTGTTGACTTTGGTCTATCAACTTTGGTGTGTCAAATTCGTTCTGTTAGATTTGGCGTGTCGACTTCGGTATGTCAACTTCGGTGTGTCGAGTTCAGTCTGTCAACTTCAGTGTGTCGACTTCGGTCTGTCAAAATTCGGTGTGTTGACTTCAGTGTTTCAACTTTAGTGTGTTGACTTCGGTGTGTTGACTTCGATGTATCAACTTAGTTGTGTCAAATTTGGTGTGTCGACTTCAGTCTATCAGACTTCGTTTCGTCGATTTCGGTCTATCAAACTTCGTGTGTCAACTTTGGTCTGTCAAACTTTGGTGTGTCGACTTCGGTCTGTCAAACTTCGGTGTGTCAACATCATTGTGTTGAATTCAGTGTGTCGACTTCGGTGTGTTGACTTCGAAGTGTCAAATTTTATCTGTCAGACTTCGGTGTGTCAACTTCGGTCTGTCATAATTCATGTGTCGACTTTAGTCTATCAAACTTCGTGTGTCGACTTCAGTATATCAAACTTCGGTTTTTCGACTTCGGTCTGTCAAACTTCGGTGTGTCGACTTCTGTGTGAGGGAATCTAAAAAGGTTATGAACTTTTTTTATTACACATAACATTACTAGACTAACTATTATCCAAAAATACATGTATAAATACACTTGTAAATATATTTATTCATGAATAAAAGTTATTAACTTATTTAAGTATATTTTTTTGTATGAAATAATTGATTTACTTAGAGATATTAAAATGACATGAAAGATTAGAATCTTTATATTGACATTATTTGTGATTATGAAAACTACAATATCATAGAGGTTCCAACAATATATATGTACATAAATTATGAATATATTAACTTTATATACACACATATATATTCACGTAATTAGAAGTTGATCTTGAATGTTGAATAAATCATTTTTTTCTTTTTATTTGTTTGGAAATAATATGTATCATACACCCATTATTGAATAAAAATTTGAAAAATATCACTTAAATATATATATATATAAATCATGAACATAAAAATTAAATATAAAAATAATCAATAATTTACCAAACACACATATTTAATTCATGAATTAAAATTATTGACTTTGATTTCATATATGTATAAAAAATGAAATCAAAATAATTAGAAAATATTGAAGCAAAAATTATTGATTTTTATAAATATTACTCATATACATATCGAGAATTAAAAAGATTTTAAAATTAAAAATAAATTATTTTCATCTAATTAAATCTTCTTACCATAGAATAAATTCAAATATTGTTTTGATAAATATAATTCCTCACAGAAACTAAAATTGAAACATGATTTGATAAAATTAAATTAAATTTAGATAAACATAAATCATTTAAATGACATGATTTTGAAATAAGATAAAAATTGCAAAATAGAAATAATATCTTACACCAAACCAGAGTTTTACATAATTTTGATAAAATAAATATAAACATCAATGATTTAATTTATGAAATCTCTTACATCTAATGGAAACATAACAGACAATTGATAGAGCTAATCAAGGATTTGGTATAATATTTTTTATCTCTTAATTTTCTCACAGAGAGTGGAAACATGCAGCACTCAAATAGGGAGTGAAACAACTCATAAAATATTCCTTCTGATGATGAACTAAAATTCTCTATTTATAGACTCGACAAATTTTAGTGTATAATATTATATAAGGTATTTGGTTTATATCATTTAAGTGTAAGGTGTGATTGATAATCGAATTTTTAAACAAATCAAAAAATTATCATAGATTTTATGTCAATATTTTGTTCGGTTTATATATTTTCATATACAGTTGATGTATACAAATGAAAATGACCAATAAAAAAAAGAAATGGATTTACACGGGTATGTGCTTCTTTAAAATTCAATAGACTATAACCATACACAAATCAGTACAAAACGAAATCATTAAGAAACGATGTAGATATAACTTTTATATTAAAATGCCACAAAATTTATGGATTAGAAAACAAAAAACTAGTATCAAATTTATTCACACTGACATTGAGTTCAAGAAATACAAAAATCAACAAGATCAGAGCCAGTGGATGATATGGACTTGATAAGGAACTATTTATCTGATTTCTAAGGATTCAGATAACAAAAATTAATTAACTAACACTAACATGCAGATTTAAGAAAATGAGGATGTCCATTTCCAAGAATAAAATGATCTAAAATGACGATTATGTATTTAATAAACCAAAAACCAAATCCACAAACTATATCTAAATATACATTAACAAAACCTACTTGCTATAATGGACCGTGTGAGGTAGATCTTAAAATCGCAGGTCATTTTTCCCAAAATCACATCCACATGACTCATCCTACTCGAACTCATATCCAGATCACGATCCCAACTGATCTCCCCCACTAGCATCCGGAAAACAGTACACTTACATCCAAACTCAACTTCAACGCACTCAAACTCGGTCGACCTTCATAGATCTCTCAATCGAGCTCACCCTCCGGATTTGTGACCAATGTTTGACCCGACTTCACTATTTACATTTCACAAAACCCTTATGATCATATTTTTCCTTTATCTTACCCTATTCAGTTTCGTTTATTTTATATTCCATTATTTCAGTTTTATTCTTGATTTTATATTATTTTTATTTTTATTCATTTCATCATATTACATTTTATAATTAATTTCACATGTTTATTTTCTAATTAATAATATTAAATATATAAAATTTTAATATTTATTTTAGTAAATTATTATTCATATCAATAATTAAATTAAATGTATTTAATCAAAATAGTTTTCATGTTTTATAATAATAAAACATTTTCTTAAAAAATTAATTATATTTTAATTACTATAATTTTCACAATCTATAATATCATATTCAAAATTTTAATATATATTTTATTGGTATGAAATTATTTTTCTAAACTCATTTGTTAACAAATTTATAAAAGTAAATTAATATCACCTTTAATATATAATCATGTATTAAAATGTTACATGATGAAAAATAATAAAAATTAAATGAAATCACATAGTTTTATTTCATATCATTAGAAAATAAATAATTTTTTTTCAATAGAATTCAATACATTAATTCAAATTAAAATTTTATTAAATAATTTGAAATAATTTTTCTGAAAATAAAGAAACTTTTTGGTTAAATTGACTTTACTATTCAAATTATCTTTTTTTAATGGAAATGAGTAAATATTTTTATTAAAATAATCTTTTGAATAATACTATATTAAGTATTAATTTATTATTATAAGTTTTGTTGTTAAATCACTTAATTTCAATTAGTTTCAAGGCTGTTGCATCTAAAATTTTTACCTTGATATAAATATTATATTTATATTCATTTAAATGTATTTATAGTATTCCATAAAATTTATAGATAGAAAATGAATTACACCATTCTTGAAGATGGTAGGCCACACATATGCATGAACATTGATTCCATTCTCTCAATAGATGAAACAAAGGAAGGTAAATAGTATATCACCATTCTAGAGTCATTATGAGTTCGTATATATCACATATATTCACTAAATTTATCTTTATTACCTTCCATGTAAATTGTAGGTGAAAACAAATCACATCGCTTTGTGAGGCGGTAGTCCGCCGTTCACAAGGGATACATTATTTTATTCCCACATAATGGAAAGTAAGAGGGATTATGTGATACTATAAATAAAAAAGTATAATTATGTTATGAATATCATATATAAAATTTCAATTAATTATTATATCATTTTTTGTGAGGTGGTGATGGAAAATGAATTACATCAGTTCGCAAGATGGTAGTCTTTCGTACACAAAATCGACGACTTCATTTCCCATTTCATGGAAGGGGAGATGGTTATAGATTATTCCATAAACATAATAAAATATATGTTTTTTTGGATATCATTATTATTATATTGGGATTATTAGGACATTAATGAAGGTGGGAAGTGGATAATTAAAAAAGAAAGAGCTTAGTGAAGACAATTACATTCGCATCAAAAAATATTATTTGGTTTTATTATTAAGGTCACTATGATTGGTATTTTATAAAGAACATAAGAAATATAATGTGGATAGGATGTTTTTTAGAGATTTTAGTAGAGTTTGTTTGATCTAAATGGTTTAATAGGTGTGAATATATGAGGATAGGAGGTGGCCTTTTATAATTGATGTGGAGTGACATTTTTTAAAATACCCAAAAATATTCAATAATGGGATTTCCTTATCAAGTCATGTATCATGAACACCAAACCACAATTTGTTCCCCTCCTGGGCTGAAAATGGGAGAAGAGATATAATGACCCATGAAAACTTCCTCGATTTGGCCTTTGGTTGGTGACTAGCACTAAGGGGATAATAAACACATCGATGGGAGGAATTACACTCTAAGAGAATAAATGTGAAAGAGAGAGATAAGAAAGAAACCAACAAACTCCTACATAGTTTAAAATATAAAATAAATTCAAATTACACATATGTAATGTCATGCATGAACTATAGAAACTAAAATAGAAATTGAAAATACCAGAGGAAAGTAAAACGGTAGCAACCATGAAGCCCAAACAGCTCCTCCAAATCCCCCTAAGCTAGTAATAACCATCCTGATCTCCAACCTACTCCAAAAGATATGAAAACAGATTATATATACATAGGGTGAGTATAAAATTATACTCAGTAGGATCCACCCCAGATCCTCTCTTGCAAAATAAAATAAATCATAATAATGCAGAGTGAATAATAAGTGAAACTAACTCATCACCTAAAAAGGTATACTAAGTTCCCAACCTCACCATAGATACTCTTAACAAGTATCACATAAAAATATATATAATATTATAAGGAATATCAATGGTACCCTGCTACCACTTCCCTACAAGTTTTACACTTTTCCCCAACGTAGCATGTCATGAGTATCTCTCTCCAAAAAGGATGGCCCAAAGACAGCTGGGAGAGAACAAAAACATTCACCTCATGAAATGAAATGGATTTCCTATAGACACCTGGGTGAAGAACCACACCATCCACACAACCATAATTTGGCACATAGTTTCTGGGATCCACCATAATTTGAATAATTTTTATCATGCAATGGGTATTATACCTCAATCCATTACATCCCCTACACCAAGTAAGGATCCTCAAGCCATCATAGCCTATACACATTATAACTAGAGTAATCCATAAGAAATTATATCCAAAATATATGTGTGTGAAATAACTACAAGCCATTACATACCTCTACACACATATTGTTGAGATGGTATGTGAGTACGATATACTATATAATACCAAATGTAGGATCGAAATAATAGAGATATTGTATGGAGTATCTAATGATGCTCAATATACAAGAGGGGGGTCAATTGTAAACTTTAAAAAATATTTAGGAACTTTTAATGTTGGTTAGAAACCTTCCTATTTTTTAACAAGGTTAAATAAGGTAATTCAAAAAACCTCTAGTTCTACACACTTGCTTGATTCCAAGAAAGTGAATCAAGAAAGATGGTTCTGGAGAATGAAACTTAATGAAAGTTTACAAAGATAAAGATTCTACCTTAAAGCGTGTAGAATCTAACTAAATCAGAGTACAAGTATAAGGATGTATAAGATAGTTATACTTTCCTCAACAATACAAATGTAGTGGAAAACATGTAACAAAACAAGTAACAAGTAGTAAATATTTTAACCCAAAGAGAAGGGTATCCAACAACCTTCGATAAAGGTCCCTTGATTTATACTTTCAAGAAAGTCTATCTTACCCGCACCAGGGTAAACCCTCGATACGAAGATTGGAGTCTGTCTTTCTATCCCCTCAAGCCCTCAACTTTCAGGTAGTCGGCACCTCTGTCTTCCTCAGCAAGGAAGCCCTCAACTTCAAGGTAGTTGGCACCTCTATCTTCCTATCCCCAGAATCCCTCGATTGTACATGGAAATAATCGGAGTCGTACAAAGAAAATCTGAACAAGTAGTTATGTACGCACTAACAATGAGAATCTCTCTCTAGAAATCACTTCTACAGCATGTAATCTCTAGAGTCATAGAACAGTCCATCAATGTTTTGAGCTCATTAAAATGAGCTTCTATTTATAGGCATGGCTTCAACAGTCGGCTCTCTCTTTCAATGGTCAAATTTTCCCTTGAATTTTGGAGGGACCTGTACATGTGTCACTCAAACAACGGTTAGTTAGTAACTGAAAGCATGACATCATTTTATAACAAAACAAGTGTAAGAAAAAATATGGTTACATAACTAAAATCTAATATTCAGAATATAAGAAAATGAAAGTTCAGAGTCTAACCAAAAATGAATTCGGACTCTATAATACAAGGATATATGGATTCTATTTTCTAGGAATTCGGAACCTGAACTCAATAGAATTTCAGCGTCTGAATTTGAAGGAAATACGGAATCTGGATTCACAAGAATTCAAAACCTGGACTGACAATGTTCAGAGTAAGATTTCCTGATAATTCAAAGTCAGAACTCATAAGAGTTCAAAGTTTGTATTCAGAGAACTCGGAGTCAGAACTCAGAAGAGTTTGTAACCAGAATTCGTATTCAGAATTCAGATTCAGAACTCATAAGAGTTCGTAACCAGAATTCGTATTTAGAATTCAGAATCAGATCTCATAGTAATTCGTAACCTGAATTTGGTGTTATAACTTATAATAATTTGTATCAAGAATTTAGAGTCAGTATTTATAAGATTTTGTAATCAGAATTTGTATTCAGAATTCGGATCCTAGAACATAATGCTTCATATCTAGGTAATTATAGGATTCCGAGGTTTTCGTTACAAACCAAATTTTACACTTAGAAAAACTATGATATGAAAAATCAAAGCTTGGTAAGGATAAATTTCCTTGGGGAAGGAAATTTTTCCTTATAGAAGTAAATCATAGGGTAAAAATAGATTTTCTTTGAGATAAGGTGTTTGTGATTTTCAAAACAAGAAGGATCGGTAAAGTCATAAGGAAACCTTAATGACTTAACTATCTTTACTAAGTATGATGGAATGGAAAATTCATAAGGAAAACCTTATTGACTAAACAATATCCCCCTTTTTGGAAAGCACAAACATCCTTATGAAAAAGAATATAAGGACTTTGAAAATATTTTACTAGACTTTGAAAATAAAACGTATCTCCTTTTTTACATTGGAAAATATAAATACAACTAACTCCCCCTTATGCTTTGGAACACTAACTATTGTATTCTAGATTTCAGGAATGAGATTTCCCATTATCTTTAGTACGGAAATATCTTTAATGAAAACTTTCCCTTAGATGAACTCCCCCTTACTTAGGGATATTTATTTTTTACATAGAATTATTTTTCCTTCTCCCCCTTTGTGATTTTCAAAATGAGTTTGAGGGAATGGAAAAAAATATGGTACTTGAAATATTAGTACAAGAATCAAAACAAAAATGAGCAACCACAATTTCATTAAGATAGGAAGAATTTGTACAAGTAATAAAATAAAACAAAAGATCGGATTTATTTTCCTTCCTTTTCCTTTGGTATTAATTTCTTCACAATGGTTTTCAGCTTCTTTAGCTCCTTGTGATCTTCCTTTTCTTGCTTCTCTAAGGATTTGATCCTATCATCTTGAGCCTTCATAGTCTCTACCTGAGACTTAAACAACTCGTCTTGCTTCACTATATTCTCTCCAATCTCGATCTGAAGATCCCATTCTGTTTTCCAAATTTGGACAACATAATTCAACTTTCCATTCAGATCCTTGACCTCCTAAATCTGAATATTCTGGCAAAGAGTTAGATTTTTATCAAAGCTATTTGTGAGATCCTTGATTTTACTATCTTCTGTATCAAAATCTTACTTAACATCATATTGAAACTCATCAAGCTCTCTCAAATATTCAACTATATACTTTGACCAGCTGGCCACTTTCTTACTAGATTTTCTGTGGCCATCGTAGTTGATAAGGAAGTTCTCATAATCAGCCTCAATATTTACACACATATCCATCACCATGGATACAGAATATGATTTCTGATTCATGCTAGTTCGGGGCATCTGACATCTGGAGTCAATGGGTGGAAAGATCGTAATGGTGTCAACAAGATTCTTCAGTGATTGAATGAAAAAATATTTTCCCATAGCCAGCGATTCTGAATCTGACACTTTCCATGGTGGTGGTTCTTCCTCAAGATCGACAAGAATTCTCTAAGAAGATCCACCAGCATCCTTCTTCCTTAAATCAACTTTGGTAGGTGTATCAACAACCACCTATTTTCCCTTGTTGGATCTCGGAACACCTTCCTCATCTGGAGGTTCTTGCTCACTATCAGACAACTAAACAATATTATCTTCATCTACTTTCTCCTTCTTAGCTCTAGCATAAGCATCCTATGGGTGAATAAAGTGATGATTATAGCTTTATTCCTCTGAGATATTATTCACTTCAACTTCATATTTCTCATCTACACCTTCAACATCCTTCCTAGGAGTTTGGAGCTTTGAAGACTCTGCTTCTGAAGTTCGTATTGATAGTTTCTGAGATGGGGTTTCCCTTTCACGATAATCTTCAACTTGCTTTATAATTTCTTTAGTACCACCACTATTTTCAACCTCTTCTTCTCCTTTTCCTTCAGCTACATTTTCTTCAACAACCTTCTCTTAGGATTTTTCCGGAGTGAAGAATTTTTTCCCCAGAGTCTCAGGTAAAGGTTCAACCAAAAATGATTTCGGTACTGGGATATTCTCAGATTCTATTTCAGTATCCCTCAGAAGGGATTGGAAAATTTTAGCCTTAGACATTTTATTCTTCTTCTTCTTTTCTTTGGCTTGTTTCTCAAGATCATCAGCTTCCTTTTCATTCAAATCCTTGTCCTTAGAAGGATCCAATCCAAATTGTGGCTCTCATTCCTTCAGAGTCTTTTTGTCTTCCCTCCACTTGGAAACCACCTCATCTGGATAGGATTTCTGCTTTTTAGGTTTTGGAGGTGCGTATTGAGTTTCTTTAGCTTCTGTGATTTTTCCTTATTATACCACTTCTTTCAACTTCTTTTTCATTCCACCTTTCTTTTATGGTTCTGGAACCTCTTGTTCATTCAGAACTGCTTCACCATTCTCCTCTGGTAAGTCATAGAATTCTCTTTTCTCCTTAGAGAAATCAACATTCATACTCTTGAGAGTATCATCACTGATCAGCATTACATTGAAATTCCTCAACTTGGAACTGTAAGGGATTTTGAAGGACTCCAAGAACCGAATAATAAGCTTGGAAGGAATGGCTGGGTATATAAGAATATGAGATTTCAAATTCCCATTCTTAATATTCTCTATCGTAATGAGAATATGCTTCATCAAATTTACCTTCCGTAGATTTACCAAAAAATCCAGGATATACATATCACTCTTCTTCATCGTACCTTTGTCACCCTTCCTCGGAATGATAAACCCTTGAACCCATAACTCAAGGATCCTATTATTTGTAGAAAAATGAGAAATATTTGTGGTCTTGAAAGTTGATAGTCCAAGACACTCCATAGCCTTCACCTTTAAAAATATTTCTTGAAAATATGGCAGCTTGTGGGAACAAAACTTGACTTCCCCTTCATAAGACAGCCCCACCAAACTAGTTGCCTTGGTGTATGAAAGAGCATAGGTTTTTCCATGATTTTTTAATGAAAACTTATCTCTCCCTTTTTACTTAAAGAAACTGACCATCTCATAGAACTCAATAAATATATCAGCATACACCACGTCTTGAGCCCCTAGATTCGAAATGGAAACAATTTCCCATCCATTAAGATTTATGTTCTTGGAGATAATGGAGTCATACTTGTTGAAGAAATTAGGATGTACCAGCCTTTCTCTGTATGATTTACACTCCACAATCAGCTTGATAATAGACATCTCATGAGAAGGAACTTCACCAGAAATTCATAATTAAGAAACCTTTGAAAATATAGAACAGGATTTTAAAAGAGGGGTAGATCTTTGACACACAAAATCTTGAAAACCGATGTGGGACAACCCTTCAGGGGTCCTTTATATAGGTGTTGATGTGACGGTTCAACTTCCCATCAGAATCCAATGGATGAGATTTCTTCAGATTAGATCTGATGGTTGAAATGAAATCCTCATGTAAAATTTGGTAGGATCCGATCTTTTGATGTTTTTAAAGGAAAAAATTCAGATTTAAGAAAAATATAATCTAAAAAAATTTAAAAATTACAAAGTAAAATACCAGCAAGTAAAATTTGATTACAAAAACTCAAGAAAGAATCATACCTTTCAGATTTCTAGGAAGATTATTCATAATAGGTAATATTCTTTTTGAAGAAATTTATATTCCGAAAAAAACTTGACTATGGAAAAAACGTTATTAAAAAATAATTGAGTACAAAAATTATCATTACGAAAATCTTCATTACGAAAATATTTATTAAGAAAATATTCATTACGAAAATATTCATTATGAAAATCTTCATTACGAAAATCTTTATTATGAAAATCTTCATTACAAAAATCTTCATTACAAAAATTTTGAGTATGAAAATCCTTCATTATGAAAAATCATGAAAAACTTCATTACGAAAAACATGAAAAACTTCATTACAATAAATATGAAAAACTTCATTACGAGAAATATGAAAAACTTCATTATGAGAAATATGAAAAACTTCATTACGAAAAACATGAAAAATCTCATTATGAAAAACATGAAAAATTCCATAATGAGAAACATGAAAAAAATTATTATAAGAAATATGAAAAACTTTATTATGAGAAATATAAAAAACTTCATTATGAGAAATATGAAAAACTTATGAACAAATGTACTCCCCCTATGAAAAAAAAGTTTATTACTGTAAGGAGATTGATTCAACAAGAAGTTAACAAGGAGGATTACCTTATGGTTATCATTCCTAACTTCTGTTTAATGTATTCAAATCAATCGGAGGGTAAATATTTTGTGAAAATATCATCAGGTTGATCTTGAGTTTTGATAAATTGATGAATGATATCCCCTATTTTTGTGTGATCCCTAAGAAAGTGATGCCTAATATCTATGTGTTTTACACGAGAGTGATGTGTATGGTTTTTACTAAGGGAAATGGAACTTGTATTATCACATAAAATTTGTGTTTTAGTAAAACTCATACCATAGTCTGTAAGTTTGTGTTGCATCCACAACACTTGAGCACAACAACTTCCAGTTTCTATATATTCAGCTTCAGCAGTGGAAAGTGTTAATGAGTGTTGCTTCTTGCATGACCAAGAAACTAATTAATCTCCTAAGAAATGACATGTTCCAGATTTACTCTTTCTATCCATTCTACATCCACCAAATTCATCATCTGAAAAACTATTTAAAACAAAATCATTTCTAGAAGTATAAAAGAGTACTAAATCCATGGTTCCCTTTATGTAGCGAAAAATTATTTTCACTTCCTTTAAATAAGATCACTTAGTATCAGACTGATATCTTTCACATAATCATACTGAGAACATTAATTCTGGATGACTAGCTGTCAAGTCAAGTAAACTACCTATCATACCTCTAAAAGATTTCTGATCTACTGGTTTCCCAGCTTCATCAAGATCAAGTGTATTTGTGGTACCAATGGGAGTACTTATACTCTTAGTGTTGTCATATCCATACTTTTTAAGAAGATCTTTAATATAATTATGTTGGGATATATAAATTTCTTCTTGTTTTTGAGAGATTTGAAAACCAAAGAAAAATTTTAACTCACCCATCATACTCATTTCAAACTCAGATTTCATTAGATCCACAAAGGAATCAGTTAAGGATTGCTGAGTAGAACCAAATATAATGTCATCAACATAAATTTAAACAATCAAAAAAAATTCTTGTCTTTATTTATAAAAAGGTTTGGATATTCATTTCCCTTAACATAATTATTTTGAAGAAAAAATCGTTTATGTCTATCATACCAAGCTCAAGGGGATTTTTTTAAGTCTACACAAAGCTTTGGTAAGTCTAAAAACAGGATTAGGATGTTTTGTATCTTTAAAACTAGGATGTTGTTCAACAAAAACTTCCTCTTGAACATAACCATTAAGGAAATCACATTTCACATACATTTGAAAATTTTTGAAATTGAAGAATGCTACAATGGAAAGTAAAATACGAATAGATTCAATTTTAGCCACTGGAGCATAGGTTTCTTCATAGTATATTCCCTCTTGCTAATTATATCCTTTAGCAACTAATCTAGCTTTATTTCTTACAATGATTCCATTTTCATCACACTTATTTCTGAAGACCCATTTTACTCCAACAACAGAATTTTCCTTAGGTCTTTCAACCAAGGTCCAGACTTTATTCCTTTTGAATTCATTTAGCTCATCTTGCATAGATTTTATCCAATCATTATCACCTAAAGCTTCATCAGTGATTTTTGGTTCTTATTGAGAAATGAATGAAAGATGTTCTACTTCATTTCATAAGTAACTTCTAGTCCTTACATGTTGATTCACATCACCAATGATTCTATCACTAGGATGATTCTTTAAAAATAACTGATTTGAGTTTTGTAAAACCTGTTCATCAACATAGGGTAGGAGATAATTTTGGGTAAATGTTTCAGAAGTATCTTCATGGAAATTTTCCTTATCAGAAGGATCTTATATCAAAGTTTTATGATCAGTTTTTGAAAACACATCTGAATATGTCGGTTGGGGTTGTTTAAAAACAAAAGGACCAGTTTCATCAAATTTGACATGTACTATCTCTTCAACAGTACAAGTGTTTTTATTGAAAACTCTATAAGCCTTATAAGTTGTGTAGTAGCCTAAACAAATTATTTCATCATATTTTGGTGTGAATTTGTGTAGATTATCTTTAGTATTCAGAATGAATACCTTGCAACCAAAAACCTTAAAGTAGGAAAGTCTAGGTTTCCTACCATTCCATAACTCAAAAAGTGTTTTTTAAGAAAATTTCTAATTAAAACTCGATTTATAGTATAACAAGCAGTACTTACAGCTTCATCCCAAAAATGTTTTGTAATAGAATATTCACTCAACATGGTTCATGTTATCTCTTAAAGAAGTATTTTTCTTCTTTCAAAAACACCATTTTGTTGAGGTATTCTGGGTGTTGAGAAGTTATGAGTAATGCCTTTTCTACTACAAAAAGTTTCAAAATCATAATTTTTAAATTCTCCACCATGATCACTATGAATAGTTTTCAATGGAAGGTTTTTCTTATTTTTAACTTGGGCTCTAAAACTTTTGAAATAAGAAAAAGCTTTAGACTTCTTTGCTAGAAAATCGACCCACGTAAATCTAGTGTAATAATCAACTAAGACAAATACATAATACTTGCCTCCAATGCTTCCAGTTTGTATTAAACCAAAGAGATCCATATACACTAACTATAATGCATCAGTAGTTGATACTTCACCAATAGATTTAAAACTTGATTTATGTTTCTTTCCATATTGACAAGGGTCGCAAACTTTTGAAGAATCATATCTAAGATCCGGTAGATCTTTAACTAATCTTTTCTTAGAAATTTTTCATAAGTTCCTAAGGTTACAGTGTCTTAACCTTCTATTCCATAACCAAGAATGATCCTCTATTTCACTAAGGAAAGAAATATCTTGGCTCCTAAGGTCTTCTAAGTTTAGTGTGTATACATTCTCTTGCCTTTGGGTAGAAAGAATAAACTCTTCCTTGGAATTGTGTACTAAGAATCTGTCATTCCTAAAATTCACAAGGTGACATTCATCACACAATTGGCTTATGCTAATTAGATTGTGCTTAAGACCCTTAACAAATAAAACATTTGAAATCAATGTTTTTCCAAGAAGAACAATGTTACCTATACCAATAATTTATCCCTGAGCATTATCTCTGAAAGTTACTTTTCCTCCATTCGTCTTGATAATATTTTCAAAATAGTTCTTGTTACTAGTCATATGTCAGGAACATCCACTATCTAACTACCATGTATTGCTATTGGTACCTTCCCTATTTTCCTGAAAATAAGAAAAAGTTAGGTTTTCGGAATCCAGACTTCCTTGGATCTGGAAATCTCAGAAAGTAAAATTTTAGGCACCCACATATTTTTAGAAAAATAGGCTTTATGAAATCCTAATGACTGAGTTTTGTTTAGGAAACTATTTTTTGCTCAGTGTCCACCACACTGACACTTGCAGAATGGAGCACTTTGAGGAACAAAATAATTGTTACTAAAAATCGGTTTAGAACCAGTATAACCAAAACTTGAACTATTCCTTAGACGTCAGATTTGAGAAGACATATTATCAAAATTTTCCTTACCGAAGGTTAAGTTTTACAAACACTTCCTCAAGGAAAATATTTCAGATTTCAGTTTGATAACCAAGTTCTTGTCTTCCAAAACATTTTCTTTTGAACTAGAGTTAGGATCAAAAAAAATTCTTATAAATTACATTTTCTAGATCCTTAGAAAGGTTATTCTTCTCAGAAATTGATTCCTCAAGATTTTTTGAAATAATTTCGAAATCAACATTTTTCTTATCAAAATCTTTAGAAAGATCTGATATTTCCTTAGTAAAAATATAATTCCTAGAATTTTCCTTATCATGCTTTTTCGTCAGTTTTGAATTCTCAATCTCAAGATGTTTGGCAAACCTTGAAACTTATTCATAGGTAGGTAATGTATTATCTTCATGAGAAGAATATTATTAATCAGAAGAGTTATAATATTTATTATTACTACAATTTTCATTTAAAGAAACATTGGTCATTGACCCATCATTGTGTACCTTATCCATTAAGTAATGTTTTTCAATAGGTATTCTGGATATTAGACCAAGATTCTTCTGTCCAGAAGATTCGTAATCTAAAGATTCATCTGAAGAGTCACCACCACTAGCACTCCAGGTGTCATTATATTTCAATACTTTCTTAGCTTTAGACTTGTAGTACTTCTTTTTGTTTCTCTCAGAAGGATTTTCCTTTCTTTACTTTCTCTTAAGCATAGGACAATCAGGTCTTATGTGTCCTACTCTCTTGCATTCATAACATGTAACTTCTGAGTCTTTCTTATATTTCCATTATTTCTTCTTGTATCTAGAATGAAATTTCCTCTATCTAGCTATCTTGTTCATCCTTCGATCAAGATTTTATAACTCATTCTCTGAGGATTCACTTCTACTAGATTCATATTGGATAACAACCTTCTTAGACATAGATCTGGTAACTCTCTCAGGAGTCTTAGCTTTCATATGATTTGAAGTTGTAGTAAAAGCAACACTACCATTCCCATTATTCTTCTTCACATTATCAGGATCTCTCTTCATTCTAGTCTCATGTTGATGAAGAGTTCAAAACAACTCATCAAGAGAAATCTGAGTAACCTTTATGTTCTCATCAATAGCAGTTCTCTTGGATTCCCACTCATTGGGAATGATGTCTATGATATTATTAAAAAGAGCTTCGTCATCTAATCCTTTCTCATCCATGGATTGTAAACTATTTACAATAGTCATGAATCTTTGTTTCACCTTACATATGGGTTCTCCATAAGGAAATCAGAAACCATTATATTTAACTCTAAGCATGGCTCCTCTAGTTTCAATAACTTTTGAACTTCCAAAGTGTGTAAATTCAATTTTCTTCCTTATACAATTTGCTGCTTCACAAGATGAAATTTGGCTATATATATTTCTAGTCATAGAACAAAGAAAAGTATTGCGTACCTTATAATTCAGTTGATATTCATGTTTTTCTTGATTAGTGAAGGTACTAACTTCCTTTTCAGGGATTTCATATCCTCTAGTAAGCATATAAAAATTATCAACACCAGTATTGATATTGAATTTCTTTATTCAATCTCTCTAATATTCATAATCATTTCCGTCAAAGATAGGTGGTCTAGTTGGATTGAGATTGTCTATGGAACCCACATTGATTCTTTCCATCTTATAGAAAAATATTTCCACACAAACTTGTTAGTAATAAAAGTTTGTAAACAAGGAAAATATTCCTAAGTAAGGAAGATTTAACAAGAGTATCTCTAAGAAAAAATTAATACGAACTATATGAGTCCGAAAAACTGATTCTAATAAAAGTATGAGATGAATTCTCTTCTAAATCTAATCGTGATATTAATTCAAATTGAACCAATGCCTCTGATACCAATTGTTGAGATGGTATTTGAGTATGATATACTCTATAATCCCAAATGTAGGATCTAAATAATAGAGATACTGTATGGAGTATCTAATGATGCTCAATATACAAGAGGGGGTTAATTTTACACTTTAAAAATTCTTTAGGAACTTTTAATGTTGGTTAGAAACCTTCCTATAGTTTAACAAGGTTAAAAAAGGTAATTCACAAAACATCTAGTTCTACACACTTGCTTGATTCCTGAAATATGATTCTGTGAAAGTGAATCTAGAAAGATGGTCCCGGAGAATGAAACATAATGAAAGTTTACAAATATGAAGGTTCTACCTTAAAGCGTATAGAATCTAACTAAATCAGAGTAAAAGTATAAGGAAGTATAAGATAGTTATATTTTCCTCAACAATACAAATGCAGCGGAATACTTGTAACAAATCAAGTTACAAGTAGTAAATATTTTAACCCAAATATAAGGGTATCCAACAACCTTGGATAAAGGTCCCTTGATTTATACTTTCAAAAAAGTCTATCTTACCCACACCAGGGTAAGAACTCGATAGGAAGATCGGAGTCTGTCTTGCTATCCCAGCAAGACCTCAACTTTTAGGTAGTCGACACATCTGTCTTCCTTAGCAAGGAATACCTCAACTTCCAGGTAGTTAAAACATCTGTCTTCTTATCCCTAGAAGCCCTTGATTGTACACAACAACAATTGGAGTCGCACAAATCAAATATGAACAAGTAGTTCAGTACGCACTAAGCATGAGAGTCTCACTCTATAAATCACTTCAACAGCATGTAATATATATATTTATAGAACAGTTAATAAAATTTGTGAGGACTTTCAAATGAGCTCCTATTTATAGGAACAAATTCCACGGTCGGCTCCCTCTTCTAATGGTCAAATTTTCCCTTCAATTTCAGAGGGACCTGCACACATGTCACTCAAACAACGGTTAGTTTGTAATTGAAAGCATGAAATTGTCTTATAACAAACCAAGTGTAAGTAAAAATATGGTTACATAACTAAAATAAAATATTCAGAATGTAAGAAAATGAAAGTTCAGGATCTAACCAAAAATGAATTTGGAGTCTATAATACAAGGATATTTAGATTCTGTTTTCTAGGAATTCGGAACCTGAACTCAATAGAATTATGGAATCTGAATTTCAAGGAAATTCAGAATCTGGATTCATAAGAATTTGGAACATGATCTTAAAAAGTTCGGAGTCTGAGTTCATGAGAATTCAGAGTCAGAACGCATAAGATTTTGGGGTCTTTATTTAGAGAACTCGGAGTTAGAACTCAGAAGATTTCGTGACCAGAATTTTTATTCAGAATTTGGATTAATAACTCAGAAGAGTTTGTAACCAGAATTTGTATTTAGAATTTAGATTCAGAACTCATAGGAATTTGTAACCTGAATTTGGTGTCAGAAATCTGAAGAATTCGTAACAAGAATTCAGAGTCAGTATTCATAAGAGTTCGTAATCAGAATTCGTATTCAGAAATTGGATCCTAGAACAGAATGCTTCATATCTAGGTAATTATAGGATTCTGAGGTTTTGGTTACAAATCAAAGATTACACTTTGAAAATTTATGATATGAACATTAAAAACATGTTAAGGATAAATTTCCTTTGGGAAGGAAATTTTTCCTTAAAGAAGTAAAACACAGGGTAAAAAGAGATTTTCCTTGAGATAAGGTGTTTGTGAGTTTCAAAACAAGAAGGAATGGTAAAGTCATAAGGAAACCTTAATGACTTAAAAATATCCCCTAAGTATGAAGGAATGGAAAATTCATAAGGAAAACCTTATTGAATCAACACATATATGGGGGAAAACTAACTACTGTGCATACCATAACAAGTAACTACCAAGATAAGAGAGCAGATCCAAAGGGGGAAGTCAGTTATCCATCCTCTCATCAGGATATTGGAGAATAAACCCACATAGGTATCAGAATCCCTATGGTGTCAGTTTACCTAGCCGATAGGGTGGGGTAGCATATATAAACATAAAAACTACATGGTATAACATATCTCACAACCAAACTATAGAAAAAACCTAGTCTCAAAATCAACAGTAGCTAACATCTCTCAGATACTCAGTTCCCACTACTAAGACTAGATCTCCTATAAGAACACAACCATTTAAAGAGTTTATTAAATTACTTATACCTTTTTTTCAGTTTCACTTTACATTAATTAATTCTTTAATTATTAATTAACCAATAATTTTTTCACATTACATTACATCAGCATCACAACAAAAGTTCCATGTCCTCTAGGAATAACCAAACCAAGTCAAAATTTACTTTAAATTTAACATAATAATTGTATCCCAGCCAGCTCCAACCCCATAGTGTAACATCAATTATTAAATCATTTATTAATAAAATTATCACTTTTCTATAATTCCATGTATTCTAATAATACATTCTAAGCTTCCAAACACAATGGTCTCAACACGGTGAATAGATGAACAACCCATCGAATATTTTTCACTTATAGTAGGAGTACATGCCCATCCATCCTCGAGAAGCTAAACATGGAAAGCGCATAGCATACCTCATGCATCTTCACCTGTTTTGGAAGGAGGGTAAGGAAAACCATCTGTCTCAAGTAGTGTGGAAATTAAAGTAGATAAAGAACCATCATATTCAACAAAAACCACTTTCATATCAATGGGTAAACTTAGCTTCAACCCATTCTATTATCATCAGTGTCCACCCGAACACCCACATGTATATACAGATGTGTCTCAAAAATGTAGGCATCAACTGCTACCACCAAAACTAGGCCTCCATGCCCCCACATACCACAAAATCCCTCTAGGATCATCCATACTAGGATCATACCACTACACAAGTATTGTGAAACAAATAACATAGAAACTGGGATCTTGGCCCTAAACAAGGCATCCATCATTTACACAAAACGAGCACTCACAACTCCGAAGTAAAGGCCCTCGGAATTTACAAGAAATAGGGTAACTCAGAACCCTTCAAGGAATTGTCTTTATCACACAACCAGTTCTTTATTCCACATTTAATTAACCGATTCATTTAAACATGTATAACTACATCCATTTAATTATCATCAAATCACCACAATAACAACAAGATTCATTAATCATGCCTCTTTATCTTTAGATAATTAATTTAAAATTGATATCTTCTTTAATTTCATTACCAATTTCCTTCAAGAACAACATTCTAAACACCAAAATATTAGATATCACACTATCTTTCAAATAAAGAGTCAATAACATCGATAAAGAAATTGAATCCAATTATTTAATCCAGTTCAAATATTTATTTTTTCAAATTCATTTATTTATAGTGGGATAAATCAGAATAACTCTACTACTTCACATAAATAGAATAGAGAAGCCAAAAATACACTAAATAAAAAGGGTTTTGGCATTCTTTTCAAGAGAATGGTCTTACATAGCAGATCATAATCACCACTTCTACAATGACTACATCCACCTGAGGATGCCACTACACAACCACATCAACCAAACCCCATGAAATATATATTAGAAACATTGAGATCAAATGACATAAAATGTAAAGGAGAAAAAGATTGAACAGATTGAGGTACCTAGACTAATGGAGGTAGAACATAATTTATATCAAATATGGATCGACACTTTCTGGTTGCACTTAAAAAAAGGTTGTACATACACTAGAAAAATCATTAAGGGGAAATAATCCAAGGATAGCACAATCACACAACACCTTAGAAAAAACGTTTAGGGTGTCTCACACCAAGAGAAATGATAAGAAAGAATAAGGGTGGAATTTATCACATCCATTTTTAAAATATAAAAGGAGCAGCAGTTTAGATATGGCTTAGATTTTCCATTAAAGACATATCTTGTCAAGACTATGCAGTTTGACCGAGTAAAGGCACCCAAAACCTTAAGAAATTATGATAGCAGTTATGGAATTTGAATTGGACTTAAGTCGATTACAATTAGGATTTGAATGTGTTTTATGTCAAAGATAACTTCAAATGGGAGAAACTGTAGGAAGTTAGAAACAATGTTCATATCTGTCTCACCGATGTAACTTTTCACATATGACTCACCAACAGATGACTTGCTGAAAGATCAATCAATGATATATAACTCAATGATAGATAAATAACCAACATATGACTCACTGATAGATGACTCACTTATAGATGAATCACCGGAAGATTACTCCACAGTAGCTGACTCATCGACAGAGGACTCACTGAAAGATCACTCCCTAATAGATGAATCATAGAGATATCACTCACCAGGAAATGACTAACTGGAAAATGACTCACTGATAGATGACTCACTAATGGAACTATTTATAGGACTATAAATACTATCCACAAAACTGGGAATTTTTCCAAGGGTAATAAAAAAGTCACCTTGACCTCTCAGAACACCTCAATCACCAAATTTTCACAGTGAAATAGGCCGAAGAGGCTTGAGCCATTACATCAGATACCACTCAAAAGATTCTCATACTCGAGAATCAAAAAACAACCCAGAGTGGAAACAAAAAAAGGGGTCCGAAAAACCACACGTTGATATACCTCTCAAGGCTCTCTCCACCATAGGATCTAAAACGCTATAGTATAGGAACACGTGTAAAAATACGCAAAAAAACAAAACCATATCCAATGCACTCTCTTGGGGGAGATACCTATCAAAAGAGATAAATCCAAAATAATCAACAAGATAAATCCATCTCAAAAACAAGAAAGTTCTATAACCACAAAACGAACATCATTACAAGAAATGTGTGAAACATCAAACAACTCAGGGTACTGAGTGCATTTCTATGACTCAAATTCCTTGGTACTCTCCACCACCCCATAGTGTCACTAAAAGGCATGGACCAATGGGATAGCACACTCGTGAAACACCTTTTACTTATGGCCCAGGATCTCTATAGGCTTCTCCTTGAAGGTCGCATCGTCGTCAAATGTGATCTCACCCCAATAGATGATAAAATAGTCATCATAAAGATAATGATGGGGCTACGAAATGTGAAAAACATCATGTATCCTACTCATCTATGGGGGATGTTCTACCTAATACTCCATGGATCCAACATGAGCCAACACTTTGAAAGGCCTAAAAAACCTTGGAGAAAGCATACTACCACGACCAAACCTTCACTACCCATGAAAAGGAGTCACCTTCAGAAACATGTGATCCCAAACATAAAACTTTAGAGGTTTCCTCCTATGATAGAAAAAGGACTTCTGATGATCGTGCACTGCCTTCATCCTCTCAGGAATCACACAAACCATCTCTGTCATATTCTATACCAGTTCCAGCCAGAGAATTCATGAATCTCTGACCCTAGTCCAGCAAAATGGATAACGACAAGGTTGGGCATATAAGGATTCAAATGGAACCATACCTATGTTCAAGTAAAATCTATTGTTGTAAGATAACTCTACTAAGGGTAAGTGCCTCGTCCACGAACCTCCAAAATCTAGGACATAAGATCACAACATGTATTCAAGAGTATGTATGGTCTACTCTTTCTGACCATCTGTCTATAGATAAATAGTAGTGTTAAGGAATAGCTATGAACCAAAACCAATATAGAGACCTCTCTACACCCTGGAGGTAAAATGAGAAACTTGATCGGAAATGATATTCCTCGGGACTCTGTGGAGTCTCACCACCTCCTATAAATACTACCTTGAAAAAACCTCCACTTAGATTGACTCCTTGATATCTATAAAGTTGGACAATTTCAACAAATGATCCACTAATACCCATATAGAATCATGGACTCCCTTGTCTTGAGGTAAACTGGTAAAAATTTCCATTGATATCTCCTCCCACTTCCACTGAGGAACAATCTTTTGGTTTGAGAAAACCACTAGGGACATGGTGATCAGCCTTCACCTTATAGAAGACCAAACATTCAGACCAAAACTCTACAATTTCATGGTTCATCCTAATCCAAAAAAACTGATTCTATAATCCTTGTTACATGTTTTTCATTCCAGGATGTATCACTAAGGGAGAACAATGGAACTCACTGGGAACCATCTCTCGCATTGCCAAAGGAATAAAAAGCCTTCCCTGAAAAAATACCCAGTGTTGTTCATCCTCATAAAATCTATCAGGGGACTCACCAAAAATACTTGGTCTCTCCTAACCTCCACCTCAAGATCCACCAACTAGGATTCCTACACCTGTTTCACCATAGATGAATGCACCGTCATCTGAAAAATACAACCTCTTCCCCCAAATTCTCCCATATTGATATGTAATGAATAAAGTTATTCTATCACTCTCTAAGAATTACCTGATTCACTCATTTCATTACTACATGACTTCTTACTTAGAGCACTAGCTACAACATTACACTTTCTAGTTGTATATAAAATTTTGAAGTCATAGTCTTGTAATAACTCCATCCACCAACACTATCACATGTTCAAGTCATACTGAGAGAAAACATACTTTAGACTCTTATGATCGGTGAAGACCAAAAAACACTCACCAATGAGGTAATGTCTCCACAACTTCAGAGAAAACACCACTGCTTGCAACTCAAGATTGTGAGTGGCATGG
The DNA here is from genome assembly GCA_963277665.1 of Viscum album. Classification (NCBI taxonomy): domain Eukaryota; kingdom Viridiplantae; phylum Streptophyta; class Magnoliopsida; order Santalales; family Viscaceae; genus Viscum; species Viscum album. The sequence goes on from OY728163.1 coordinate 767,287,058, forward strand.
ATACGCTCATGGGGATGTAAATACTGAGTCCCACAAGAGACTACTGATATATATTTCCTCATAACTCAGCCTAACCCCAGACATGAAGAATCATAGAAATCCTTAAACTGAAATCCTTCTACTGGAAGACAATTAACCAAAACGCTGACCAATATCTCCTTTAGATACATGAAAGCTGCTTGACAGTGATTATTCCACATGAATGCCTAATCATATCTATTCAATGATATTATATGGGTTACAACCTGAGGGAAATTAGCAACAAACCTCTTATAATATCCTATGAGGCCATGGAAACTTATCACTTATACCAATGTCTTAGGGGATACCCAAGATACAACTACTTAAGTATTTGAGAGATCCATAACTAATCCCTACTAGGACACAACATTCCCTGATAAAAATACTTCTCGATCTTGAAACTCAATATTTGACAACATTCCAAATTGTTGTTGTCGACGAAGAACTCCTGAAATTACAAGCTGATGCTCTGAATTCTCCTCCTCAGAAGTGGAGTACACAGAAATTTTGTTAATGGTGATCGACATGAACTTATATAGGAACACACATAACACAGAATTCATCAACCCTATGAACATATCTGGAGCATTTTTTACACCGAACAACATTACAACGATCTCATAATTCCCATGACAAAAATGGAAAGTAGTATTTGGCATATCCTCATCCTTAAATCACATCTGATGATATCCTAACCACAAATCAATCATTAATAACCAACTTTCACCCCTTAGTTGATCAAATAAATCATTAATCTGTGGAAGAGGATAGTAGCTCTTCACTGTCACTCGGTTTAAGTGATGATAATCGACACACAACCACAAAATACCATTAACATTCTTTATGAACAAAACTGGTGCACCCCACAGTGAAACACTTGACTGAATGAAACCACACTAAAATAGACCATCAAGCTATATACACATCTCCTAAAACTCAGAAGACACTATCCTATATGGATACAATTATATAGGAGATGCTTCTAGCTATAGCTTGATCCCAAACTCAATATCTTGTCAATGGGTGTAACACTACAAAATATTCTAGAAAGACACCAGGGTAGTCTTCTACGACCACAGAAAATGACAACTATTGAAACATCGATGAAATCAACATCATCTCTGCCATCAAGGATGATAAGTACAGAACATGACTCTAACCCATCTGAGGGTCTTGCTTGCCAAAAAACATCGTTGGATCTTCATCATCATCGAAGAACACCACATTCCACCTGAATAAATACATGATATCCTACACTAAATAAAACCAATACATGTCAAGGATGATATCATATGGTTGTATCCCTAAACAAATAAAATCTCCCCAAGTGCGGTGCCACCAAAGCTCTAGCTCACAGTATCTACATACTTTAATCAAGTTAGTTCAGCCTCCAACTACTGTAGTCAATGCCAAGGGCACTGTAAGCCTCTCTACCTCAAGTCCCAAAGCATGGAAAAGGGCAGGTGATATGAAGGAGTGCATCGCTCCTGAATCAAACAGGGAATGAACCCAAGTAGAAGACAAGAAATGTGTACCTTGAATGATATATAGCTCACCTAGAGCTGGCAACATTATTTCATGAACATGACAACGACCTTCTCCGCGGCCTCCCTAACCCTGACATTGACCACCTCCATTGCCATGCTCTACTCTATGAGGATGAGGAGCATCCTGGGGCTATCCTCTTCCTTCCCCAATTTATTCTCTGTTGATCCAAAAATGGTGCAAACTATTTTTTCTTCCTTGGCTGGTACTGCCTCAACAGAGGAACCTAAAGAGGAACACCTAATGCCTGCTAACTACTTAGAAAGGTTGGGAAATCTTGTTGCTGATTACCTCGACCTCCACAATAAAAATAAGTTCTTCATCCCTTGTCATAGGTCTGAGAACCATTTCCCCTTGAGAAATGAGATAATTAGTGATGGGACCTACCTTCTAATGAACTTAAACTCTTCTAACCTAAAAACCGGAACCCCGAACCATAGCTATTCTCCATGAGGAATCCTGAAGACTCCCCTCTTATGGTGATTCGGTTCTAGATAACTCTCTCTCAATGACCTATGCTCTCTCCAGCACCTTGAGATATGTCTTCAATATAAATGGGGTAACTTAGATCTAGATGTCTAGATGAAAATCATCCTTAAAATGCCTTTTTCTAGCCTCCTCGTCTGGAAACATGTTTGATGCATATCACAAAAGGTTACTGAAATAGATTCCAAACTCTCAAACACTAGATCTCCCCTATCAAATGGAAAGAAGCTCATGGAAATTTGTTGTCTTCATGGTCAAAGAAATAAACTTGACTCTGAACTGGTTTCAGAACTCCTCCCACGAGACTATTGACTCCTCATGATCTCTGAGGAACAAGAACCACCACTTTCTCACTGCTCTATGCAGCATCATCACAACCAACAATACCAAGTTCTCTTTTTTATCACAGATAAAACTAAAAGCTATCTCAACCTCCTCCAACCAGTCCTCTATGAAAGCATCTAAAAAAGAGCCCTCATACTTTTGCAGAATCTAGTGATGAAATTATCAGAGTGTCATCCTCTAAGTGACTTCGTCATCAACCTCTACTCTATAGGTATCTGCTGGCGCAACCTGTTAGATGTCTTCTATGTGAACCTGATGAGGACACCAACCTGGACCCATACATGAAAAAGAAAAAACAATTAGATATCCTAAACCTAAAATATACAAGACATTGACATTAATTAATTGTTTTCTTTTATTCATTTTAGGTCATCCTATCCCAAGGTCTGCCCATTCAAAAACATGCAAAAATAAGAATGATTGATTATCCTATATCTCTACCATGAAACCAGCATCACTTTGTTAAGTATCGACTATAAACTTAAAGGTCAGTGCATCAAATCATAGGGGGGCCTAAATACCTGTGTCTCAACCGACACTACTACAAAACTGACCTTTAATAGTGTTGTTATTTATCAACGCTAAAAGAAAATACTAATAAATGAAATACTTATCAGTGCTAAAGAAAGAACTGATAAATTAAACCTTTTATATACGCTTTTATTTTAGCATTGATAAAATAATCCTTTATCAGCACATTATTTTTAGCACTCATAATGTGTATCCTTTAGCAGTGCTTTATTTCTAGCGATGATAAAGAGTACGCTTTATCAGTTCTTTATGTTTACTATTGATAAATATTTCTTTCATCAACACATTTTTATCATTGATAAAATGATATAATAAATAATTTAAAAATAAATAATGTGTTTATTAAAAAAATATTACAAATTTTATTAATTATATAATTATTGATAAAAATGAATTGTTTGATTATACATTATTAAATAGTAAACATTTTATTAGTTAGATAATTATGATAATTAATGTTATGAAATTGTATATATTAAATATAGAGATATATATTAATGTATATAAATATGATTATATATTACAAAATATATATTAGGTTTACATTGAATTTTCATACATTTATTGAATAATGATATATAATTAAAAAATAATATGTATTAAAAATATTGAAAAATTGCATAATACTTGACATACTATAGATTTTCATTTGATTTTTCAACTTAATATAGATCAAATGTGTGTGATGTTGATTTCACATATACGTCTATTTAATTAATTTTTATATGCAATATGCACACACACAGAACATATCCATTTTTTCAATATTGTTAAAGTGTACATATATTTTTAATTTATTCAATTTCACTCATTTTATACTTATATGCATGCACTCAAAATTATATATTGATTAATAACGTTAAAAATATATTTGTAAAAAAATATGTATAAATAAAGATATTTAAAAATGTACATTCACTATATTTATTCAATTATATATTTATAATTATAAATAAATAAATATGTTTTTAAAATAATTTATATAATTATCAATAAGTAATTATATATATTTAAATAATTATTAAATTTATAATAATTTTATTTAAATAATTAATATATTTACTATATTTCTATTTATATATATTTATTAAATATATATATATATGCATAATTATATAAATATATAATGATATAAATAATATTTTTTTAGAATTATTTTATAATTATAAAATTATAAATAAATAATTATAGAATTATAAATATATAATATAAAATTATAATAAATATATTTAAAAAGAATATATTTACTATATTTATATTTATATATATTTATTAACTATTTATAAATATTTACAACTGTCTTATTTATAATTATAATTTTAAATCATTTAACAACGCTTCAGTAATAAGTCTTAATAAAAGAATATTTATAAGTGGGTTTTCTGCACTAATAAAGAGGAGGATTTATCAGCGCTAAACAAAGTGCATGATTAATTAACATTTATTAGTGCTATAAATTTAGTGTTGATAAAGATTGGTTTAATCAGCACTTATTATATAATTAATGATAAAAGTTCTCTTTATTAGTACTTATTTTTAAGCGCTGATATAATTATCCTGATCTATTCTAAAAACCCTAACCATTTGTGAACCAGTCATTATATAGAAGCTTTCTGTGAAAGCCACCCACTGTCAACACTCAACCTTGGTGAATCAAAGGTTGAATCACACAACTTGACTACCTCCGAACACTTCATCTAACATCCAAAGAGGGTCTCAGATTTTCCTCAAACTAGCAAGATAGTCATTCTGATTTTATTTGTGTGTTTTTGGTTTTGTTTTTTGATTTATTCTATGCTTTGTTTATGATCAATTGTTAATGATTTTTTTGTGATCTGTTGTTTAGGGAAAAAAATTTGTCCTTTTTTTACAATTTTTTTGTGATATTTTGTTTGGGGAAGAATTTGTGGTCTGTTATTTGTATTTAATACTGATGTATAGTCCATTTTTTATATCTGACACTGAACCTTCGATTTATTCTTTGTTGTTTTATTATTATGTTTTATATATTCTTACTAAATAATTTTTCCATATATGTATATAAATGTATATAAATTTTCATGTATATTCTTTTTTATTGACTATTCATTTGATACACATTGGTGGTTTCCTAATGATTATATATATGTTGACACCTTTCATGGACATCTTAGTGGACATACAGCCTCAAATGATATTTTTCAAGAACCATGTTACAGGAGTTATGTATGTTCCTCTATTGGTTATATGTATCATAATATCTATTTCCTATTAGAATTCACAATGGTCTTTAGTTTTCTTATGAATTATATTCAAAGGGGTCATCCCCAGTTAATCACATGAGGTTTTATCACATAAAGCATTCACTTTATGAATCATTATGGTGCCTTTAGTTCTCGTTATGTTTGAATATCAAGTTTCTATCTATTTTTTATTTATTATATACTATAAGTGAGTGAGTTTTTATACAGACATGAAATTTATGTGTGTCTACATAGCTATTGACTCACTTATTTCTAAATTTGTTTATCTAATAGGTATTCCTATATTCAGTAATGATGATTTTGGGTCTCCATGTCCATTTACCCCAAGTGTCATGCTAAAGGTTTGTTTGAAATCTGTTACTAATTGGTTCTATTTTTGGGGGGAGGGACCCCCTCCCATTTATGGTTTTTACACCCAAAGTTTAAACCATATTTTAGTTAATGTGAGGTGTGTTATAGGTCATCATATTATCTGACCTGGTGTTGTTCAGGTAATTCAAGCTAGGGTAATTACACTATCCATCTTCCGGTTTACACCTATAAAGGATAGGGATAATATCATTTGTTATATTACTTTATATCCCTCTATTTTTTCAAATTCCAATAGACCTTATTATTGGATTTGGAATATATAGGCACTCAGATATTCTAGTTGAAATGATCCATATTTCCCTAATTATAGTTGTCTATAACATTAACTTTTGATAATTAATATCTTAAGTATATTTATTTATATACTGTATAAAGTTAATATTTTATTAACCAAATAGGATGGATATGAACCGAGAATGGATTCATGTTAATCAGTTGACAAATTAATATGATGATGGAGTTAAAGAGTTCATCATGTTTGAAAGAGATCATACAGACAACCATTCTAAAATCCTCTGTCTGTGTTTACATTATTTTTATTCAAGATGAATTAGTCCAGAAGAGTTGGAAGAACATTTTATTTGACACAAAATAGATCAAAGCTAAAAATGTTGGACTAAACATTGGGAAAAACTAAATTTGGTCATCTATTGGGAGGATACAACAGTTTATGAATAATTTGATATGAATACATTTGTAAAAGATGATGGAGATCATATAGAAGAAATGAAAATGGCAATTGAAGATGACCTGCATGATTTTCCAAAGATGTTTAAAGAGTTAAATAGTTGTTTCAAGATACCATTGTATTCCAGATGTATTAAATACACAACATTTTTAGGTGTATTTGAGTTATACAATTTTAAAAGCTCGAAATAGATGGATTGACACCAGCTTTCCAGAACAACTTACTCTTTTGAAAGATATTCTACAAGAAGAAAATTAACTACCATTCCAAACATATGGTGCTAAATGAATGTTACATTCAATGGGCCTGATCTATAAAAAAATTAAATCTTGACCAAATGATTTTATATTGTTTCATAAGAACCATGATTCACTAATAAAATTCCATAACTGTGGTGAAGATCAATACAAGAAAAATGAATCAAGTACTTAGAAATCTTTAAGGTACTTTCATATAAATATATGGTTTAGATGATTATATGGATGCCTAGATACCACAAGACAATTAACATGGAATTCAAATATAGGAATTAAATATGGGAATCTATGTTATCCAGCAGATTATCATCAGTGGAAGAAAATTTATTAGGAGTTTCTTGAATTTGGAGAGGCTCCATGAAACTTTCTTCTTGCGTTATCTACAGATGGAATAAATCTTTTTGCTTTATTTATTAGTACTCACATTACATGGCCCATCATGTTGGTAAATTATAACTTTCCACCATGGTTATGCATGAAGCGCAAATACATTAGGTTGTATCTACTTATATATGGACCAAAGCAACCAAGTAATGACATTGATGTCTATTTGGATCCATTGATCAGAGATCTGAATTTTATGTGGGATACAGGTGTTACAATGTATGATTCTCATAGAAGTGAAGAATTGACATTGAGGGACATGTTTTATAGAATGATAAATGACATCTCTACTTATGGAAATTTATTAAAATATATCATTAAAGGAATATTAGGGTGTCCCATTTGTGAAAAACACACATACTCAGTTTGGTTGAAACATTACTCAAAGGCCATGTTTTTAGGACATCAAATTTTTTTACCTCGATGACATAAATACCAATATCAGATGACATCATTTGATGGGAATATTGAAAAAGGTACAACATAGTCTCCAACAATGGGAGATCAAATATACAGAAAAATAAAAAATATTGAAACTATTTTCATTAAAAGATTTTTGAAAAGCCTTACAAAATCAGTTTGGAAGAAGAAATCAATTTTCTTTGAATTACCGTATTGGAATTGTTTGTATGTCAGATTTTTTTTATTTTATGTATGTAGAAGAAAATGTATTTGATAGTTTTATGGTCATGTTACTAAATGTTCTTATAAAAATAAAATATGGAATCAAGGCTAGATTGGACTTGATTAAAATGGGATAAGGGAAGAGTTGGTACCGGTGAAGGGTAAAAGGAAGACTTTTCTTCGTCCAGCATCTTACACTCTATCCAGAAAGAAAAAATTTTATTTTTTACCTTTTCCATATGAGTGTAAAAGTTACAATAGGTTGTTCATCAAATATCAAGAATGTAGTTTCAGTTACTAATTTGAAGATACAAGGAATAAAATTACACAACTTTCATGTTTTGATGAAAGATTTAATGCATGTCGCTTTCTATTGCATTCTACCTCAAAATGTATGACATAAATTAACCAGACTCTACTTCTTTTTTAAATTCCTATGCAGTAAAGTTGAAGTTTCCCATCATGAATAAGGAGATTGAAGTCATATTATGTGAATTATAAATGTTCTTCCCACCATCAGTATTTGATATAATGGTCCACCTAATGGTTCACTTGGTCAGATAGGGTCAACTATGTGGTCGTGTCCATTATAGATGGATGTAATCCATTGAAAGGTATATGAATATTTTGAAATTTTATGTAATGAAACAAAGTTATCTAGAAGGTTTTATTGAATAATGATATATTGTTGAAGAATATATTGAATTTGGAACCGATTACCTATCATATGTTGAAAGCATCGGTCTCCCAAAGTCTTGTCATAGTGAATTCCATATGAGAGAAGGTATTTATTGAAGAGATGTTGTTACAATTACCTTGACAGAGCAGGAGTAAGAAAATATTTACACATTACATAATAGTGAAGATTTTGATCCATACATTGAAGTCCACAAAGAAAGTCTTAGATATTTTAATCCATCAAGGGCTGAATGATGGATATCAGCTACACATAATCAATAGTTTATAGAATGGTTTAGAGACCAAATTTATACTTAGCGATGTGAAAATTTGAATTCAATTTCAGAATGATTTCAATGGCTAGCTAGAGTACTGAATACAAATGTTATATCTTACACAGGGTTTTAATCAATTGTTATATGTTCTATAAAAAAGAACATGATGACTTTAGTATGATGAAAAATAGTGGTGTTAGGATTGTGGCTGAAGAGATGCACGTATCTGGATCTAGGGATAGAAATCCAATTTATGAAAATATTTCATACTTTGTCATTATCTAACAGATATATGAGTGGTATTATAAATAATTTCAAGTGAATTTTTTTTGTTGCAAATGGTTCAACAATATCAATAGAGTGAAAATTTATAAAATTGGATTTGTGAAGGTGAATTTTATTTTAGAAGGGAAAACGATGAGTTTTTTCATAATGGAATCACAAGTAGTGAAAGTATTTTATTTCATTGATCCAACAGACAAAAAATGGTTGATTTTCTTGCTCACGACTAAGAAAAATGTTGATTCAGATGAAAATTCAATCAAGGATGACCCTTTTATTGGGACATCACAATTAGTTCATGATGGTCCCACTGTAGTTAATTTATTGTATGTTAGAGGGGACCACAATGGGGGGATTTGTATTCTTGAAAGAGGAACCAAATCCTTGAAACCATAAAAAATAGAGTTCAATGAGAGGGAAGAAGTGTTTTTTAATATATTATGTTTTTCTTCATAATATTATATGTTCTATAATGCACTAACATTATCTAAATTAAATGTTTTACTACTCATGCATACAATGTCTTCTTCACATGATGATATTACTAATCCCTCAGAAGAAAAAACTGTAATAAAGAAAACTCATTAGATAGATGCAAGGGTAATTTTACGATTTATTTTTTCTTTTTTACCAAAAAATTATATAATGGAATGTTGATTTAATTATCATTATTCCTTGAAGAGTTTGTTTATTTTTGAAGATTTATATCCATGTGTCCTACCTTTGTAAGAAGATCAATGGTATTGTCTCTGCTCAACTACGATTTAATATTGATGTTTGTATAGTAAAATCATTGTTCATAGAATTAATGTATTGTTTCATACGTATGTTTAATTTATTTATTTTTAGTATTACTCATATAATAATTGTTTTTTTATAGAGGTGGATTATTTTATTCTAGTTGGGGGTTCTCATTACAACTTTAATGATCCTTCTCCCTTAAAATATTTTCACCCCTACAGAGGTGAATTTATCACTTTCTTTCAAGTTACCTCTACTAACTTTGTAGGAAGAGAAATGATGCTACCTATTCTCAATTACAAAGGTAATATTGAAGTTTTCAAAGTAAAACGATTTTCCATAGAAATAATTTATTGTTTCATATGTATGTTTAATTTTTTTCTTTTTAATATTACTCACATAATAATTTTTTTATTATACAGATGGATTATTTTTTATTGAGATGGGGGTGATATGTCCAACATTCATGATCCTTCTCCCTTAAAATATTTTCACCCCTATAGTGGTTAATCTATCAATATCTTTCAAGTTACCTACACTGCCTTTGTAGGAAGAGAAATGATGCTACCTCTACTCAATTAGAAAGGTAATCTTGAGGTTATCAGTGTAAAATCAGTGTCCATAGAATTAATGTATTGTTTTATATATATGTTTAATTTATTTCATATTATATTTACTCACATAATGATTTTTTTCTTATACATGTGGATTCTTTTATTCGAGTTGGGGGTTCTTTGTCCCACATTCATCCCTTTCTACATGAAAAATTGAAAAAACTATTCTCTCAAAATTCCTTTTACTCATTTAGTGTTTACATTTATCACTTTATTTAATGATTCTTGCACTACTCAATCAAAGAGGAAATCTTGATATTTTCATAGTAAAATCATTATTAATATAATTAATGTTGTTGAGCCCTCTGGAAGATTGTTGATTTCATGTCTATGTTTGATGTTTTAATAATCACAAATCATCACATACCATTAATGCTTAATCTGGTTTGATTTCTCATAAACTTAATTACAATCTGTAAATGAATCTGTTATCATGTTTTTGTCTATGCTTATTGACTTACAAAGTATGTTGGAAGTCTTCTGGATTCAACAGACATCGGAAGCACCGATCCATTCAACAGACATCGGAAGCACCGATCCATTCAACAGACATCGGAAGCATTGATCCAATATCAAAGGACAACGGTCGCACTGGTCAAACTGACTCACCGATGCTGATCAAAATGAGTCACCGATGAAAATGACTCACCGATGCTGATCAAAATGAGTCACCGATGCAACTGACTCACTGATGAAAATGACTCACCGATGAAAATGAGTCACCGATCAAATGAGTCACCGATCAAATGAGTCACCGATGCAAATGACTCACCGATGCTGATCAAAATGACTCACCGATGCTGATCAAAATGACTCACTGATGCAAATGAGTCACCGATCAAATGAGTCACCGATCAAATGAGTCACCGATGCAAATGAGTCACCGATCAAATGAGTCACCGATGCAAATGAGTCACCGATGCAAATGACTCAACGATGCTGATCAAACTGACTCACCGATGCAAATGAGACACCGATGCAAATGACTCACCGATGCTGATCAAACTGACTCACCGATGCAAATGACTCACCGATGCAAATGAGTCACCGATGCAAATGAGCCACTGATCAGATGACAGACCGATGCTAATCAGTCTGATTCACCGATGCTGATCTATCTGAGTCACCGATCATTACTCACTAATGCTGATGACCTACCGATCACTTGATTCTTCAATAGTCCTAAACAACTGTTTGAATTTCTTTATCTTTATCTTTATTTAATCTAACCAACGGTCATATTAGGTATATTTTAATGCTCTGTCAAATTATTAATAAAGGTTGTCGGATGTCAGGAAACCGTACCTCGTACCTGCGGAAAGGAAACTTTTTCTGTCTTCCGAAGCACGTGACATAAATACAAGAAGACTCTGCTGAAGAGAAAAAATAGAGTTGATAGAAGAACACAAGAGATATAGAGGAAAAGAAAGAGAAGGAGGAACCAATCAGAACAAAACCTCATACTCAATCAAGCCTACTCAAGAAGAGTTCTGTGCATACAAAAGAACATTGAAGAACTTCATCGACTACATCTCACTGCTTTTGAGCCTGAAGCATACGACACTCTTCCTCTCAAACAAAAACGAGAAAAGGACTCAGAATAAATTCTGATCAAATACAAAAGAGTCCAGAGATACACTGAAATCACCAGAGCCATTTCTAAACTCTACATCTCTGCTCTGTGATACATTTGTTTTACATTTTGAGCAGTGTGTATTATCTGCTGTATTAAACACACACACTGACTCCTGTACTTTCACTGGAGGATCTGTAAATCCTCAGCAAACCTTTTTACACTTCATTTCCCACTGTGGATAGTGGTAGAGGTCGTATGAGACCTGGACAGCTCTAAGCTGTTGTTTGTTTTCCCACACAGAACTGTGGTAGAGGTCTTGTGACCTGGACAGTGTGTTCACTGTTGTTAACCCCGATCCAGGGTGTGGATCATTTTTATATAAACTTTTGAGAGGACTAAGTCTCGGCGTGATACTGAACCTCTTGGTTAATTCTCTGTGTTTGTAGCTACATACTTTATCCATACTACATATTTATTTCATATTCCGTTGCTATTACTTTGAAATATAATTTATTTTCAAAGCTACTTTGATTGTTAAACTCGCAAGTGTTTATATTTATTATAGACCAGTAAGTTAGTTTCAAAGGTTAAGTTAATCATAAGATTAAGTTGACTGAGAACTAATCAATCTTTGAGAAGCTAATTGAACCTTTATAATCTGTATAAATTCACTACAGTTTAATCTGTTTTTGAAATAGGGGGATTTTTAATCCACATTGTTTTTAACAGAAAATTTTAATTGGAACTCAATTCACCCCCCTCTTGAGTATCCACTCTGACCAACACTTGGTATCAGAGGTTTGAAAATACTCTCTAAAATTACTCTGCTTTTGAACTGTGATTTTAGTTGTATTTTAAAGGTCTTAAAATTTCTGTTATTTCTAAATTTTTATCTCTTTAAAATTCTTTTTGTAATATCATGGATAATAGACTTGAGAGTGCTGCTACTAACCGGCCACCTTTCTTTAATGGAAATAATTATGCTCAGTGGAAACTTAAAATGAAAATTCACTTAGAAAGCATAGGTTTTGATATTTGGACTGCTATTGAATCAGAATACAAAATTCCCACTACTGCTAGACCTACTTGGGATGAACCTACAAAGACTGCTTACAATAACAATTGTAAAGCTATGAATGCTCTGTACTGTGCTCTAGGAGATGAATAATTTAATAGAATTTCTACATGTAAAACTGCATATGAAATTTGGGATACCTTAGCTGTTTCTCATGAAGGAACAACTAATGTTAAGGAGATGAGATTGAATACCAATACTATTAAGTATGATAATTTTAAGATGAAGACTGATGAACCCATTTCTGATATGTATCTCAGGTTCAATGAAATTTTCAACACAATGACTTCTCTGGGAAAGGATGTTCCAGCAAAGGAGCAAATCATGAGAATTTTGAGATGTCTACCTAAAAGATGGAGAGGAACCTCTGTCTCCATTAGAGAATCCTGTGACATTGGAACACTGCCTATCAAGGAATTAATTGGTAAGCTGATGATGTATGAAGAAGAGCTTAAAGTAAATCAAGAAGAAGATGATGAACCTAAAAGGAAGTCTATTGCCTTCAAGACTACAACCTTAAAGAATAAGGATAAGGAAAAGCCTCAAGCTATCAATGAATGTTCAAGCAGTGAGGAAAGTGAGAATGATTCTGACCGTGATGCTGAGATGGCTCAAATAGCCAGGAGATTCAAAAAGTTTTATAGGAAAAAAAATTCTTTAGGAAACCAAATTACAAGGGAAAGTATGACCAACAAGGCAAATGGAAAAAGGATTGGAAGAAGGCTGACAGAACTGATGAAGTTGTCTGTTATGAATGCAAAATAAAAGGACACATAAAAACAGACTGTCCAAAGCTGAAATACAGAAAGAAGTATGAATACAAGGATAACAAGTACAAGAAAGCCATGAAGGCTACATGGAGTGCTTCAGAAGACAGCACAAGTGAAGCTGAATCTTCAGAATCTGAAAGGAATCGAGCCAACATGTGTTTTATGACAAACACTTCTGAGGTAACATCAGAAATTCCTGCTTCAAATTCATATTATTCTGGAGATGATTCTGAAGGTGATAACATGACTAAATCTGAACTGTTTGAATATTGTGATATACTTGAAGAAACCTGTAATTTGCTTAAGGATAAATATAAAGGTTTAAAGAAACAGTATGCTTTAAGTGTTAAGCATAAATCTGATGTGGATATAGAAGTAGAAAAGAATGCTCAGTTGCTTAAAGAGAATACTGAACTAAAATTGTCTAATGAACAACTCAGAAAAGACTTAGAGAAGTTCACAAATGGCAAGAATACTCTAACACAGATGCTAGGAAAGCAAGTTGCACCTAGATATACTACTGGTATAGGATACCAACCTGGACAAAGAAAAGTTGCCAAAACTAGATTCATTCCTAAATATGGACAGAAGATAGTTAATTCTGGAACTTCATATGCCTCAACCAGTTATATTCATAGTTATGGATCTAATAAAGTTTATCTTTCAAAGAATGTTAATTCTACAAATTATATGAGACCCATTAGACAAATATGGGTACCTAAAGTGTTATTGGTTAACCTGTCTGGACCCAAGAAGATCTGGGTACCAAAATCATCTTCCATCTAAATCTGTTTTGTTGGAGACCTGCTTGAAGAGCTGTCACAAGAAGATATGGTACTTAGACAGTGGATGTTCAAGACATATGTCCGGAGACTTCTCTTTTTTTAAGAGTTTAATAAAAGTTGATGGAGGCTTTGTCACCTTTGGTGATAATTCAAGAGGAAAAATCATCGGCTTAGGCCAGATTGGTAACACTGATTCAATCTTGGTTTCTGAAGTTTTATTTGTCGATGGACTTAAATATAACTTGTTAAGCATTTCTCAATTGTGTAATGATGGTTTTTATGTGAAATTTAAAAATGATTCTTGCAATGTTTTTAACTCTAAAAATGTTTTAGTATTTTCTGCTTTAAGAAATGAAAATGTTTATGCTGTTGATTTAGATTCCTTAGCTAAGCAGAATATTCCTTTCTTAAATGCTTTTCATAAAGAGTCTTGGCTTTGTCACAGAAGATTAGGACACTGCAATGTACACTCACTTAGAAAACTTTCTAGGAAGAACTTAGTTAGAGACTTACCCAAACTTGAATTTCCAGCCGACAAAGTTTGTAATCCCTGTCAAAAAGGAAAGCAACATAAAGTTTCTTTTAAATCAAAGAAATAAGTTTCAACTTCTCAACCTCTCGAGTTGGTTCACATGGATTTGTTTGGACCATCAAGAGTTTCTAGTTTAAATGGGAAGCACTATGTCTATGTTCTCGTAGATGATTTTTCTAGATATACTTGGGTATATTTTCTAGCTCACAAAAGTGAAGCTTGTTCTTCTTTTGTTAAATACTCTAAATCTGTAGAGAACCTTAGTGGACTTAAGATTAAAACTTTGAGAAGTGATCATGGTCGTGAGTTTGAAAATCAAGATTTTGAATCTTATTGCTCACACAATGGCTATAATCATAACTTTTCTGCCCCTAGAACACCCCAACAGAATGGTGTAGTAGAAAGAAGAAACCGAACCCTGCAAGAAATAGCTAGAACCATGCTCAATGAATATGAACTGCCTATTTACTTTTGGGCTGAAGCTATTAATACAGCTTTCTATGTCATTAATAGAGTTTTGATCAGACCAGTTCTTATGAGGACCCCTTATGAGTTGTGGAACCATAGGAAACCTAAGGTTAACTACTTCAAAGTTTTTGTCTGCAAAGTCTTCATTCTCAATACTAAAGACAATCTGGACAAATTTGAATCCAAGATTGATGAAGGAATTTTCCTAGGTTACTCTATCTCTAGTAAAGCCTATAGAGGTTTCAATAAAAGAACCAAATGTGTGGAAGAATCTGTTCACATAAAATTTGATGAAACTGATCCACATGAACCTAAAATCTCTCTTGAAGATGATCTCTCTGGTTTGAATCTCAATGATAAATACAATGGACCTATAGTTAAAACATCCAGCTCTGGAAATTCTCCAGAACCTGCTTCTGTTGATCCTCAATCTATAGATGAATCTGAAATCTCTAGCCCTATCTTTTCAAGACCATCTAGGACTCTAAAGAACCATCCTTTAGATGTTGTTGTAGGAAATCTAGATAGAGGAACACAGACTATAGCTTCTCTAAGAAATCAGGTTGAACATCAAGCCTTTCTTTCACAGTCAGAACCTAAAAATATCAATGATGCTATCAATGATGAGTTTTGGGTAATGGCTATGCAAGAAGAACTAAATCAATTTGAAAGAAACAAAGTCTGGAAATTAGTAGAAAGATCTAAAGACACTTTGACCATAGGCACAAAATGGGTATTTAGAAACAAAGTTGATGAATCAGGAAACATCATTAGAAATAAAGCTAGGCTAGTTGCACAAGGTTACAATCAAGAAGAAGGAATTGACTATGAGGAAACCTTTGCACCTGTAGCTAGATTAGAAGCTATTAGGATCTTACTTGCCTATGCATCACATCTGAATTTCAAGCTATATCAAATGGATGTCAAAAGTGATTTTCTAAATGGTTTTATTGTTGAAGATGTTTTTGTAGAACAACCACCTGGTTTTTTAAATCCTCATTTTCCAAATCATGTTTTTAAACTTTCTAAAGCTTTATATGGTTTAAAACAAGCTCCAAGAGCTTGGTATGAAAGGATTTCAAACTTTCTTATCTCAAAAGTATTTACAAAAGGAGTAGCTAATCCCACTCTTTTTATAAAAAGGATTTCAAAAGATGTACTAATAGTACAAATCTATGTTGATGATATTATTTTTGGATCTTCTAAAAATTCTTTATGTACTGATTTTTCAAAGGTTATGCAAAATGAATTTGAAATGAGCTTAACGGGAGAGCTTAAGTATTTTCTTGGTTTTCAAATTCTTCAAAATAAAGATGGAATTATTTTAAATCAAAGTAAATATACAAAAGATCTTTTAAAACGTTTTGGATTGGATAGTATTAAGGAAAGTGATACACCTATGAGTACTACCTGTAAATTGGATATAGATGAAGCTGGGAAACCAGTGGATCAAACCAATTACAGAGGTATGATTGGGAGCTTACTTTATCTTACCGCTAGTCGACCAGACATTATGTTCAGTGTATGTATGTGTGCTAGATTTCAAGCTAATCCTAAAGAATCACACTTACTAGCTGTTAAAAGGATTTTTAATTATCTTAAGTATACTATAAATTTAGGTTTGTTTTATCCAAAAGGACAATCATTTAACCTAACTAGCTATTCAGATGCTGACTTTGCTGGTTGTAAGTTAGATAGGAAGAGCACATCTGGAACATGTAATTTGCTTGGAAAATCCCTAGTATCATGGTGTAGTAAGAAACAGAACTCAGTTGCATTGTCTACTGCCGAAGCAGAATACATAGCTGCTGGTAGTTGCTATGCACAAATTCTGTGGATGAAACACACTCTATTGGATTATGGATTTGATCTTAAACATGTTTCAATCAACTGTGTCAATACTAGTGCAATAAATATATCTAAGAACCCTGTGTCTCACTCTAGAACTAAGCACATTGATGTCAGACATCACTTTCTAAGAGATCATTATCAAAAAGGTGATGTTTCTTTGAAATTTATTAGCTCTGAACATCAATTAGCTGATATCTTCACAAAGCCTTTATGATCTGAAAGAATGAAATTTATTAAACGAGAGTTGTGTATGATTGATCTGTGAAACTGATCTGTGAAACTGATCTGTGAAACTGATCTATGAAACTGATCTGTGAAACTGATCTGTGAAACTGATCTGTGAAACTGATCTGTGAAACTGATCTATGAAACTGATCTGTGAAACCGATCTGTCACACCGATTTTTTTTTATATATTGTAATTAATTAGTAAATTTCTTTTATACTTTTTATGGGAACCCTAAATGATAAAATAAATGATACACAGCTATTTATCCTCCCTAAACCTTTGACCTTTCATTTCCCGCCGAACCTTTCAACCTCTCTTCCCCTCTACTTCGAACCTTCGAACTCCTGCCTTCACAAAATCCTCGAATGGCTAAGAAAAAGAGACCGAGCAAAGGACCGGATAGCCCTGTACCTTCAAAGCGTGCTCGAGGCGAGTCGAGTAGTACCTCTCAACTATCAGTAAATCCGAACCTGGAAACTCGGATTGTTGCTGTAGAAAAAGAAGTAAACTCTGCCTGGCTTTTGTCAAGTAAGTCACTGTTGCTGCAAGTTCTTGAATAGCAAGGATGGATAGACTGGTTTTCTGACAACACTCGAATAGACTACCCGAAGCTGGTACATGAGTTCTATATGAATCTGGAAATCACTTTAGATGGTGTGGAGGCTGCCAGGATGTCGTCTGTGGTAAAAGGAAAGAAAATATCTTTCTCATCTAAGCAGTGGGATGAGTGCTTGAACGTACCTCATGAAGGTCGGTATGAGGATTATGCTGGGAATATTCCTCCGACATATGATTACTTCACTTATGAATTAGCTCTGGAGCTTCTGACAGGAAACAGAGAGTCACGAAGAATCACAGCTTCAGAATTAGATGGTGAGTGCAGACTTCTTTTCAAGTTTATTCAGCACCAACTTTGCCCTAGGAGAGGAGATTTTGCTGCTGTAAAGTACCAGGATGTTTTCCTGTTGTTTCTTCTGAAAACACATGAGAAGATCAATTTGTGTAGATATGTGATGGTACACATAGCTGGAATGATAAAACCGTCCAAGAAATCCACTGCCTTGTTTTATTCAAAAATGATATCTACCATGCTCAAGAATCTAGATTGTATTGATGAAGATGATGAAGTTAATGAAACAGATCATACCTTCTGTCTTAACAAAGAGATCTGCAAGAGGATGAAAATAAATTGGAATCCATGGAAGAAGTGCTGGGTTGCAGATGATGATAAATTGTATGAAGCCTACAATCCCATAGATCATGGAAAGAGGCCAAAGGGTTTGAGAGACCCTGGCTTGAAACCAAATGAGGAACCAGTTTATTCTGATGATGATGAGCAAGAAGAAGGAAAGGATGAGGCCACCGAAACTCAAGAGCAAGAAGAATCTGTGACTGAGGAAGGATGTATGTCATCTCCTGATGATAGGAGTGATCCTGACACTGCCAGTCCCAAAAGAAGAATAGAATTTGGACCTTCTAGTCCACCCTTAGCCCTACCAGAATCAGAACCTATTCTTGGTGATGAAGAAGATTCTGACACTGAAGAATATCACAGTGAAGCTTCTGATAAGAGTGATGATGGACGTGCTGATGAAGCTGAGGCTGTTGCTGATGGTGATAACAGACCAGTGGATGGTCTTTCTGAAGATCAAATGGCATCACCTCAATCAGTACAAGAAATACATATCAATGGCAAGGATGATTCACCAAAAATCAGTGGAACAGCAATCTATGAGAAACCAAAATACACCATGTGTGCTGCTGTTTGGGATGACTACCCTGGTTATGCTGTGTTGGGCTTAGAATATTCTGAAGACGAAGAAGCACTGCCAGAATCTGCTGCAGCTGTGAAGAGGAACCTCCCACGAGAAGCAAGGTCTGTTCCTACTGTTGATCCTACCAATAAAAATTTACCTGGTTCAGGAATCTCTCAAGATGATCTTGATAAGTTTAAGTTTGAATTGATAACTGCTGTGAGAACCATAGTTAGAGAAGAAGTTTCTAATTCTCTTACTCAAGTGTCTCTACAAGTTTCCGAAAATTCATTGGAAGCCTTCTCACAGAGAGTATCTAATGCTATGAAGCCAGACCTAGCCAATACTGGTGAACTTATTAGTAGGCAAATAGCCTTTTTGAATCAGACTATGAAGGATCTTCACACCAGCCTGGTATCTCTATCAAGCGAATTCCGATCAACCATCTCTGGTTTGATGGAAGGTTTGAGAAATTTGATTGAACATCTCAACAAGTCTGGCCTGAGGAAGTTGAAAGCTGAGTTAACTCACATAGTTAGCCAAGCCAGTACAGGCAAAGTAACCAAGATCACTACCCGTGAGATAGAAGCTCTAAGAGAAGTTGTGCATGATGAGTTAGCTGCTGTTAGACAAATTCTTGACTTAGAATCTTTGAGAAGATGAAAGAGCTCTGTGATAATAGTTATAAGATGGCAATGGTATATTCATCAGATGCTAAGAAAGCCCTGCAAGAGATCAAAGATAAAGTTGATAATTACTTTTCTAAGATTTATACAAAACACGAGATGACTGCAAGCTTCAAAGTATTGGCAGAGAATCTGAAATTACCTCCAGTCACTCAGGCCTTCAAAACTCAAGTACATCAGTTGCAAGATTTTGTCCCTTCCTTGGCACAGTTCATGGAGAATAAAGATGATTTTGAAAAAGCTATGAAGTATGGAGCAGAAGTCATTCAGGACTTTATTCATCTTTTGAAGCCCTATTTGCATGCACAGGCCACTGCCATAGTACTTCCTACTTCTGAACCTCTCAGAGATTCTGATATAGCTCCAAATCAGCTATCTGTTGCTCAAGCTCTCTCTTAGTTAAGACCAGTTCCTCAACAAGTTTCTCCATCAGCTCCTGTTTCTCAACAACAACCCTCTGTGGTCCCTGCTCCTACACCTGCCCGAGTTGTCCTACCACCACTTCAGATTCGCCAAGACCAGCATGTCTCCAAGCCTTCAAACTTATCCACTATTGATCCCAAAGATAAAGTCAAAGCCCCTTTGTATCCCACCAAATAGTTGTGTATTGTTTTTGATGGGGTGAACAATGTGCTACTTGTAATAATCTGTACTTTATCATTTTTTTTATCTCTACTCTCTGCTGACTGCTTTTACTTTCACCTTCTCTTATCTGTTTTCCCTCCTTTTTGATTATCCCAAAGGGGGAGAAGAACAAGAATACTTTATGGGAGAAGAACAAGAATACTTTATGGGAGAAAAGATGTATATATCTCAGGGGGAGAAATCTATATAATATATATGGGTAATCTAAATTAAGGGGGAGATTTATATATCTCTTTATATTTATTTTTCTTATGGTTTAATTCTCATTATGTTTTTATTAATGATATATCATATTATTTATATTTAATGATAAAGATTTGTGATTATCTAAAAGGGGGAGATTGTTGATCCCTCTGGAAGATTGTTGATTTCATGTATATGTTTGATGTTTTAATAATCACAAATCATCACATACCATTAATGCTTAATCTGGTTTGATTTCTCATAAACTTAATTACAATCTGTAAATGAATCTGTTATCATGTTTTTGTCTATGCTGATTGACTTACAAAGTATGTTGGAAGTCTTCTGGATTCAACAGACATCGGAAGCACTGATCCATTCAACAGACATCGGAAGCACCGATCCATTCAACAGACATCGGAAGCACTGGTCCAATATCAAAGGACAACGGTCGCACTGATCAAACTGACTCACCGATGCTGATCAAAATGAGTCACCGATGCAAATGACTCATCGATGCTGATCAAAATGAGTCACCGATGCAACTGACTCACCGATACAAATGACTCACCGATGCAAATGAGTCACCGATCAAATGAGTCACCGATCAAATGAGTCACCGATGCAAATGACTCACCGATGCTGATCAAAATGACTCATCGATGCTGATCAAAATGACTCACCGATGCAAATGAGTCACCGATCAAATGAGTCACCGATCAAATGAGTCACTGATGCAAATGAGTCACCGATCAAATGAGTCACCGATGCAAATGAGTCACCGATGCAAATGACTCACCGATGCTGATCAAACTGACTCACCGATGCAAATGAGTCACCGATGCAAAAAACTCACCGATGCTGATCAAACTAACTCACCGATGCAAATGACTCACCGATGCAAATGAGTCACCGATGCAAATGAGCCACCGATCAGATGACAGACCGATGCTGATCAGTCTGATTCACCGATGCTGATCTATCTGAGTCACCGATCATTACTCACTAATGCTGATGACCTACCGATCACTTGATTCATCAATAGTCATAAACAAATATTTGAATTTCTTTATCTTTATCTTTATTTAATCTAACCAACGGTCATATTTGGTATATTTTAATGCTCTGTCAAATTATTAATAAAGGTTGTCGGATGTCAGGAAACCGTACCTCGTACCTGCGGAAAGGAAACTTTTTCTGTCTTCCGAAGCACGTGACATAAATACAAGAAGACTCTGCTGAAGAGAAAAAATAGAGTTGATAGAAGAACACAAGAGATATAGAGGAAAATAAAGAGAAGGAGGAACCAATCTGAACAGAACCTCATACTCAATCAAGCCTACTCAAGAAGAGTTATGTGCATACAAAAGAACATTGAATAACTTCATCGACTACATCTCACTGCTTTTGAGCCTGAAGCATACGACACTCTTCCTCTCAAACAAAAACGAGAAAAGGACTCAGAATAAATTCTGATCAAATACAAAAGAGTCCAGAGCTACACTGAAATCACCAGAGCCATTTCTAAACTCTACATCTCTGCTCTGTGATACATTTGTTTTACATTTTGAGCAGTGTGTGTTATCTGCTGTATTAAACACACACACTGACTCCTGTACTTTCACTGGAGGATCTGTAAATCCTCAGCAAACCTTTTTACACTTCATTTCCCACTGTGGATAGTGGTAGAGGTCGTATGAGACCTGGACAGCTCTAAGCTATTGTTTGTTTTCCCACACAGAATTGTGGTAGAGGTCTTGTGACCTGTACAGTGTGTTCACTGTTGTTAACCCCGATCCAGGGTGTGGATCATTTTTATATAAACTTTTGAGTGGACTAAGTCTCGGCTTGATACTGAACCTCTTGGTTAATTCTCTGTGTTTGTAGCTACATACTTTATCCATACTACATATTTATTTCATATTCCGCTGCTATTACTTTGAAATATAATTTATTTTCAAAGCTACTTTGATAGTTAAACTCGCAAGTGTTTATATTTATTATAGACCAGTAAGATAGTTTCAAAGGTTAAGTTAATCATAAGATTAAGTTAACTGAGAACTAATCAATCTTTGAGAAACTAATTGAACCTTTATAATCTGTATAAATTCACTACAGTTTAATCTATTTTTGAAATAGGGGGATTTTTAATCCACATTGTTTTTAACAGAAAATTTTAATTGGAACTCAATTCACCCCCCTCTTGAGTATCCACTTCGACCAACAAATGTATTATTTCATATTTATGTTTAAATTATTTATTTTTAGGATTAATCAAAGTAATTTTCTTCTTATATAGGTGGACTCTTTTTTAAAGTTGAAGGGTTATGTTAAAAACTACTCATTAAATGTTTATAGTTCGATAAAGAAATTCAATGGAAATCATGGTAACAATGACAGTTAGGATTATTTTTGAATGAATGTAATAATTTTTATTTATGTAATTGTATAAACTATTATTTTAAATGTTTATAATATAGTGTTTTTTCCTGGTATTTGTGTTGTAAATTTCATTTAATTTAAATTAAGTATTGGGATTTTTCTTATTGATATCTGATGTGTTTCTGGTGTTTTTATGGTGCTATTGTGTGCTGTAATAGCACACTGCATTATGGCCCTTTATGAGCTCTTTTAGAAGCATTGATAAAAATTACATTTATCAGTGCTTCTAATAGTTCTAATAAAATATCTTTATCTGTTCTTTTATAAGCACTGATAAAGGGTTCATTTAGTGGAACCAAATTAAAGCGATGATAGATATCATATTTATGAGTGAATTTTGTAGCTCAGATAAATGAAACCTTTATCAAAACTTTTTCAGAGCTGATAAAAGTCCTAGGCTTTTAATGTCACTCATGTTTTCAGCAGTTTTCTAGTGTTAATAAAGTCCATTTATAGAACTGTTAAAGTCCAGTTTTGTAGTAGTGAATTCTCCTGTTTGTACAATTATTTTTAAACTTATATAACATTGTTACCCTACCAATACATGATACCTCACCTATACCTAACTCCAAACTCCATCCTATCTTTGAACTGGAGCTCTGATGCCAGTATTTTATTACCCCTACCCAAAAATTGTATCCCTCCTAGTCTGAAAATGTGATAAGGGAGATAACGACCCATGAGTCTCACCTCCAGTAGGCTCCGGGTCGAAGACTAGAACTGAGGGTATAGTAAACACACCGATGGGATAAATTAACCTATAAGAGAACACATGAAAAAGAGAGATATAAGATAAACAAAAACCACCACCTACTCAAACTACAATATAAAATAAATCCCAAGTACACATATGTAATGTCATGCAATAACTACAACAACTGATAGGGAAACTACAAGTTCCCAAGGAATGTAAAATGACAAGTGACCACAAAGTCCAAAAAAATCCTTAAAAACCCCAAACCAGTAATAATCAACCTGATATATAACCTTATCCAAGAGAACTAAAAAAATTATATATACGTAGGGTGAGTATAACAGTATACTCAATAGGATCATCCCTAGAGACTCTCATGCAAAAGTAAAGAAATCATTCTAAATAACAATGAATAAAAATTGAAACTAACCAATCACCTAAACACGTACACTATGTTACCAACCTCACCCTAGATTATCTAATAATGTATCACATAAAAGAGTATATAATATAATAAATAATAACAAGGGTACCCTAACACAAGTTCCCCACTGGTTTACCACTTTACCCTAACGTCACACGTCCTGAGCATCTCTCTCTAAAAAGGCTGGCCTAAAGACACCTGGGAGAGCACCACAACATACACCTTATGAAACAAAAAGGCTTTCCCATAGACACCAAGGCGATGCACCAAACCATCCACACAACCATAAGAAACAATATATTTTCCAAGAGCCACCACAACCTTCATAACATGTATTATACATCAGGTATTATACTCAATACATTACAGCGAAAACACCGAGTATGGATTCCCAAGCCATCACAACCTATACACTTTATACCTATAGTAGTCGATATGAAACTATATCAAGAATATATGTGTGTGAAATAACCCCAAGACGTTATGCCCATCTACACACATATATGGGGTAAAACTAACTATCATTCATACCTTCACAAGTAACTACTAAGAGATGAGAGTGGGACCAAAGGGGGGATTCATCCATCCATCCTCCCATTGGGATGTTGGGGAAAATATCCCCCATGGCTCAGAATCCCTAGGGAGTTAGTTTACCTAACCGAAATGGTGGGGTAGTGTCTAGAAACACAAAAATTGCATGGTATAACATATATCACAACCACACTTTGGAAAAAACATTGTCACAGAATCAACTACAGCTAACGTATCTTGGACTCCTGATTGTCACTGCTAAGACTAGATATCCTATAAGTACACTACCATTTAAATAGCATCATTAAATTACTTATCCCTTTTTATCAGTTTTAGATTATGTTAATTAATTCTTTAACCATTAATTAACCATTAATGTTTCCACATTATATTACATCAGCATCACAAAAAAGTACCGGGCCCTCCCAGCATAACTAAACTAAGACCACATTTCCTTTAAATTGTAACCTCAAAACTGAATCCCAACAAGATCCACCCTCATGGGTTAACATCATTTATTCAATCGTTTATTAACAACATTATCACTTATCCATAATTATAGGTATTCTAAAAAAACATTAAAAGCTATAAAACTCAAGGGGCTCAACATGGAGAGTAGATTAACATCCCATCGACTCTTTTCCACCTTTAGTAGGACTGCATACCCATCCATCCTTAATAATCTAAACAGAGAACGAAAGTGCAAAACCTCAAGCGTCATATCCTCTTTTGGATGGAGGATAAGAAAGTCCATATGCATCAAGTAGTGCGAATATTAATGCAGATAAAGAAACTTCATATTCAACAACAACCACTTTCATATTAATGGGTAAGCCATGATTCAAACCATTCCATAATCCCCAGTGTCCTCCCCAACACACGCATACATAAACTGATGCATCTTGCCACTCTAGGCATTAACTGCTACCACCACCAATGGGACTCCCTACCCCCACATAACACAATAGACCTCTAGGATCATCCATCCCAGGATCATACCAAAACAAAATCAATAAGAAAAAAACAAAATAGAAACTAACCTCTTGGCCCAAAACAAGTCATTCATCCTTCACACACAACGAGCACTCACAACTCCAATGCATAAGGTTTTTCGCCATTACAACAAATAGGGTAATTCAGAATCCATCAAGGAATTATCTAGATCACAAAATCGGTTATTTATTACATATTTAATTAATTGATTCATTTAAAAATGAATAACTACATCCATTTTATTATCATCAAATCACCACAACAATAACCAGATTCATTAACCATGCCTCTTTATCGTTATCCAATTAATTTACAATTAATCCTGGATTTATGTTGTTTTCCAATTTCCATCAAGAGTGAAATTCTAAATAATAAAATCATAGATATCACACTATCTATAAAATAAAGAGGCAATAACATTGCTATGTAAATTAATACCAATTATTTAATCTGGTTCAAATATTTATTATATAAATTTCATTGTGATCAAGTGGGATAAATCCTGATAACTATAATACTGCACGTAAATAGAATAGAGAATCCATGAATCTCGTACCTCAAAAGTATTCTAACATTATTTACATGAGAACATTCTAATACAACAGATCATGATCACCTCTCCCACAATGACTGCATCCACCTGAGGACAGTGTGACACAACCACATCAACCAACAACCAATAATTCTCCATTAGAAACATTGAGATGAAATTCCATAACATGTTAATCAGAATGGGAGGAAACTTATTGAGGAACCCAGAAGAATGGATTTAGAACACACCTTATATCGAAGACAGATCGACACTTTCTGATTGCACCAATACAGGGGGTCTAAATACACTAGGAAAAGCTCCAAGGGGAAATGATCCAAGGATGGAAAATCACACAAATCCTTGATAACAAAGTTTCAAGGAGACTCACACCAAGAGGAATGATAAGGAAGAACAAGGTTGGAAGGTATCTCAACCCTTTTGAAATTATAAATGTAGTAGTGGTTTAAATACAGTTTAGATTTTCCATTAAAGGTGGATCCTGTCAAGACTATGTGGTTTGAACTTGTAAAGGTGTCTTGACCCTTCGAAAAATTAATATAGGACTTATGGGCATTGAACTAGCCTTAAATATGTTAAATTGAGGCCTTGAATATGTTTTACATCAAAGACAACATCAATGGGGAGAAAATATGGGAAGATGGAAACACTATTTGTAACACCCCGAGATTTTATGAAAAATATTTTTCTTAATTTCATTAATGTCTTGTGTTGTACGCTACACCAAAAGGATCTTGCACTACACGCATCCTTGACTTGCCTTGCATTACACGCAATCGCAACCTTCCTCGATAGCGTGTGTAGTACGCAATACCGAGGTTCACTAAACAGCGATATGCTATTAAAATATTATTAAAACTAGCCGTTATGAATAGTAATAACCACTTTTTGAAATTTTGTAAATTTTATTTTTCAAAATGGACTTCATTTATGGATTTGGAATATCAAAATTAGCTTAGGGTGAAATTTTGGTACTTTTCGGATAACTTTCATTTTCTGATGAATAGTGAAAATTAATAAATTTTAATTCAAAAGCAACATTTTTAATCGAAATAATTAATAGTGATAAATTATTAATTTGAGTGGTTTCAAAGTATATTTAGAATATATTTTTACAATTTAATACAATGTTGTTCATTGGATGTAATTTCACATTTAAACCAGACATAAACAAGTGTCAATCTTTTGATAGTTATTATCTCTTAAGAACATGCTATTTGTTTTGACGACGGGAATTAATTTTTAAATTAATTAATGCAACTGATATGTTTTGAATTTGGTAAAGTAGACATCATTTTTGAGTTCATAATATCAAATATAGCTTAGACCTAATTTTTGGTATTTTTCTGGAAACATTCATTTTTTGATGAATAGTGAAACCACTAAGTGGTAGTTAAAAAAAATGAATTTTTCATAAAAATTAATTTTACCGCTTCTGTGAATGGAATATCAAAAATCCGAGAGACACGGTTGATGTCAGTAAGTAAAATGTGGTTCAATTAGATGAAAATAATTTTTGGTGAATAGTAACTTTTTACTTTTTTTTCCACAGTTAAAAGTAAATAGGGTAATTAAGGGTAAAAATGATATTATTATTACCCTAACACATGTCCTAATTCTATTGAATAAGTTTAATTCGACCGAAAACAACCTTAGGAATAAAATATGACCATTTAGGCCCACTTGGATTAGATTAGGACATTTATTATTAATTTATTTAAAGAAGGGTTAAAATTGTTAAAATCAAAGTTTAATAAGTATATCATTTTTAATATAGGGTTATACATAAGATAAATTCTACTATAAATATTCATTATAAAGATAAAGATATTTCATACATAATTATATTTTATTTGTAATTTTCAGACTTTAAATAAGTTAATTTATTTATGACACAAAGATGATACGGTAATTATCTTATTAATGAAATATTGACATAATTGATGTTATAAATACCCAAATAAATGTAATTTGAGACTTTTTATGAATTGCACTAATTTTATAGGTTAATATGACATGTTATTATTAATTTAATTAACTTGGTTGGAACTAATCATTCTGTTATGAGTTTCACAAAAATCAATTACCAAATAGTGTCAAAATTGACATGAAATAGTTTTTAAAACAAATATTATATTATTAATTGTTATTATATTCCTAAAAATCTATGTTTCAGAAAAGGTACTTATATCATGATATTTTTATCATTAATGGACCACTTGGGGGTCGATTGGATGTATATGGTATGTTTATTAACTATATAATATAAAAATACAAAGTGACATGGTAAATGTCAATCGAACTAACTAAGAATTAAAACTAAACAATAAGGTTAATATAGGAACCTAAACTTGTCTAAATTCTATTGTATGAGATGATTTAGACCCATAACCACCTTTTCTTTTAAATAAATAAATTTGGATCTATTTAAAACCGAATTTGGCTTTATAATAAAATAATATATTTAGTTATTCCAAAGGTGCCCCTCTCCTCCCTTATAAAAGGGCACCTCTTCCCTCTCTTCCTCACACCACATTGAGCCTTGATGCTCGGACAACCCCGGCCAAATTCTCTTTTCCACTTCCCTAACAACATCCTAGAGGTCCTGGTCTTCTTCAAAGGACAATTTTAGTACCCTAAGAGGAGGACTCAAAGTGGCGCTTCAAAGAAGAGGTAATGTCCGTTACCGATTCATTCAACTTTATTTCTTCTTCCACTTCTTCTTCATAGATTATTTCATTATGAAGTAATGAAATCAGTATCACTCATATACTGATATGTTATTATAAGTATGAAACAACCCTATTTCACCATCTATCCATCCTACGGAAAATGAAATCACCGCACGTGCGTTTGTAAGGAATACCGTCTCCACGCCGTGGTGTAATCTATTTTCCACCACCACCTTACTTAGATGGTTATAATGGTGTAAATAATAACTATATATGATTATTGTAAAGTGATATTGATTCTGAAATAGTATACATACACTCCAATAATATTCCACGACCATGAGAACGATATCATCGCTTGTGCGTACGTACGGACTACCGTCTCCACGACGCGACGAGATTCATTCTCCACGTTAACCATTCATGAATGATTATAAAGTATATATAATAAGTAATCATGAAATATATGACATAATAATGATACTGGATTTATGTGTATATATATTTATGTCATCTACTTAATTCCATTCAACTCAATAAGGAAAGGAAAATAGCGTTCATGCGTACGTACGGCCTACCATCTCCATGAACGGTGTATTTCTTTCCTTTTACTAATCTATTATATATATGTATATTCAGAATATATATTATATATAAATCATGTTTTATATTCTGGAATTAATTAATCATGATCTATGTAATCTTATGAATAATTACAATTCAAAACACGGACGACAAATGAAACGATTTTACCCAAAACGCTCTTTAACATGGAATTTACAAAAGAACGGGTAATATAAAGTCATAAGTGAACCATATATGATATCTTAACAATGATTATGATTTTGGAATAAGTCAATGACATTATGTAGATCATTATACATAAGTTTCGGACACTTACGAAGCAAATCGGACCTAAGGTAAGGGAAAATATCACAATCTCATTTTTATCCAAGATTTTTTATACTTTGGTATTTACTGGGGTGTATTTTATCATCCACATCCCTGTTCCTCAATATGTAATATTATTTCCATACACCTACAATTTTTTAAATCCAATTTTACCCTTTGGTGAATTTTTAGTAAAAGATATGAAAGGAATCATTTTTCGTTTTTCGTACGCGGTACTTTTTGACTTTTCCAACAAAAGAACGAGAAGAATGTTTTTTTTAACTTATACGGCATGAATGGATTTTTAAAACATTATTTCCAAGAAGATTAATTTAAAAGTTTTCAAGATTATTTTTAATCAACTTCTTTTAGTTTAAAATTGTATGACATGTTAAGAAAGGAAAATGGTTTTTAAAGTAGAAAGGATATTTTCCTCAAGAATGGAGTTCAAGTGTTTTATCAAAATTATTTTCCATCTAAGATAATAAAGGGTTCTGTTTCTATCCCTATTATTACATGGATTTGATTATGGTGTGATGGAAAAATTTTATGAATTCCTTTACCTTATATGAATTTTTTTATGTTGTCACGATGCTTAAGATTCCCATTTTTATTACATGGGTTATGCTATGATGTATGGTTTATGATTTTGTGGAACACATAAGAATGGTATCATTATGAGATGGGTGGGACCTATATCTCCCTCAAATGCATTGGGTAAAGATTTTATATATCATGAGATAGACATGGCTGGAACGGCAGGTTAAACCGGTTCAGTGAAACAGGACTGAAACGAGGAGTGAACTCGGTTCAGAAATGGACTTTGTCCACTAAGATAGTCTTGGCAATTAGTCTTGACTAATAAGAAATGATTCTCTATGATTATGTGTGTATGACACAAAGTTTCATGTTTTAATTTATGATTATTGGGATTACATTTCACTACTATGATTTATCCCATGTTATGATATTACGATCTCTTTTGCAGGTTAAGAATTCAAAAATGTTATGTTCTTATGAATATGATGTGATTGATATTTCATTTGTTTACCCTTACTGAGCATTTGAGCTCACCCTTTTATGTTTTCTTTTCCCCAGGATATAAAGAAAGGTTTTAGGTAAAAAAAGGAAGATCTTTATGGGAGATGTTGAATATCTTTCACCATGATTAGAAGATTATATTCCGAGTTTCCAAAGACACTAAACTATTATGGTCCTTGTGTGTGTGTTTTTGTTATGTACTAAGTATTCTGCAAAAGTAATGTAATGTCCATGTACGTTAAGCTTCGGGTCTCTATAGTTGGTATCAGAGGAAAGGTTTAGTCAACCTTTGGAAACAAGGATGCAAAAACATTAGTGAGATCCATAGAGATATTTCTAAGGTATGTCTAGGGATATCCCTAAGGATAATTATACGTATAGGATATAGTCCTAGAACTACGATAACGATCATAGAATTTTACCTAAGGTGTTAGATATTGAGGGTACTCCCCCTTTACTATTTTTTTCCCTAGCATGATTTTTCCCTCTCACACTATTCTTTTTGGGTTTTAGAAAATGGCTGGAAACAGGAAGATTCGTGATAATGGAGGATATGATGGATAATGGAATGATATTCTTCATGAGAAACCAAATGAAATGAGATTTGGAAGTCCAAACATCGTTATTATGCCTAATCAGAAATATCATAATATGATCAATAATCTCAAATTTGGTAAGTTACCCGACTGAGATAATAAGAGAAATATGGAGTTTCATGATGATCATAGAGGAAAGAAAGTTCAATTTCCCTCATGTAAATCATGTGGGAAGAGGAATCAGGTAGATTATTTCAAATTAACTCGAAGATGATTTGGGTGTGGAAAAGAAAGACACAAAGCCAGTAAGTGCAAAGGAAAAGGTTCAGTTAACACCATGGACAAGGATAATGGTATTGTTACGACATCAACAATGATTAGATGTTTTAAATGTGGAATGTATGGGCATTATGCAAACCAATTCCATAAGGGGAAATCTCATGAAGATAATCAACATGGTCATAAGAGTAGTATTTATGTGGATGATGATGAAGAGACTACAAATAAAATATGAGACGATGAAGCTCATTCCGTGGTTTAAGAAGTTAGTGGAATGATTGTATGTTTATAAAGAATAATGTATGGTACTATGGAATAAAGAATCATCTAAGGATTGTTACACTATTGTTTTTCCTAAAGTATTTGAAAGTATATGCTGAATGGTACCGGTAACCATGGAAGGTTGTTCAGATTTTTTTGGAAAGTAGAAAATACGTGCATAATGAAGGGATAAGAAGATAATGAGATGTTTTATTGTATTCATGAGCTCATGACTGATATAAGGACTAAGTGATATTATGGTTTGAGTATATAGAATTTTTGGTATTTTGGTATGTGGAAAGAGTTACCTTTTGATAGTATTCATGTTTTCAATAAGGTTCTATGGTAATTTATGTTTCAATAGAATATATGACTAAGGTATTCATGTGTTTGTAATACAACCAAAAAGATATATCTTATGATATATGTGGGATAAATGCTTGTATTCACATTCTTGGTAGACAACGTTTCTAGTAATTGTTTTCTTTATACTGTGAGCTTGGACTGAAGTATTTTAGATAAGCATAAATATTGGAATGGATTATGTTGGAAAAAAGTTAGTATTGTCTAAGGATAAAACTTTTTTCGATATTATTGATAGGATGTTATAGTAATGTAGTTTTAGAAAAAGGACAACCTGCAGGACGGGTGACAACCCATCGCTTCGGACAAGGCTGTGGGAATCGAACCCACAACCGAAGTGTGACTGGCCTTTATCACCTACCACTGGCCTACAGGAAGTCCCTGTTTAGTAGAAACTATTTTATTATATTAAGAAGTATGATATATGAAGTATAAGTCCATTTTAGGAACCATATATGATTAATCTCACTATAGATGGACTTATATATTTTTTGATAACTTTTCTAACCTTTTGTTTGAGACAGATGGAATGACCCATCATTTTATCACATGATCTGCTAACACAACTCGAATGAGAAATTCAACTTCATTTCATTACGGGATGAAGTGGAAATTGTTCAATTCACGAACAACAGTGAGATTGTACCAAAATCATGTAAGTATTTCTTTTAATTCATCAACTTTAGGGAAATGATCTTGAAAACCAAAAAATGTTGTGGTGAATCAGATGGTACCTTATATCATCAAAAATCTATGGCTTTGTGATTGTTGGATTTTTCATAGCCATGTTCTCTACCACTCTCCATCAGAACATGATGGTTAGATTTCTCTTCCATATCCATATTTTCATCTATGTGGAAACCCAGTGATTAGTTTATTTCGGTAACCATTACGTTTCATACATTAGTTTTTAAAGATTGGTATTGGTATTCCTTTTTACGATGTGGGTCTCTATTAAAGAAACTTTCGAGGATTAAACCATTTATAACCCCGACGAATTTCGAGGGCGAAATTCATTTTAAGGGGGGTAGAATGTTACACCCCGAGATTCTATGAAAAATATTCTTTTTAATTTCATTAATGTCTTGTGTTGTACGCTACACCAAAAGAAGCTTTCACAACACGCATCCTTGACTTGCCTTGCATTACATGCAATCGCGACCTTCCTCGATAGCATGTGCAGTACGCAATACTAAGTTTCACTAAACAACGATATGCTATTAAAATATTATTAAAACTAGTGGTTATGAATAGTAATAACCACTTTTTGAAATTTTTGTAAATTTTATTTTTCAAAATGGACTTCATTTCTGGATTTGGAATATCGAAATTAACTTAGGGTAAAATTTTGGTACTTTTCGGATAACTTTCAGTTTCTGATGAATAGTGAAAATTACTAAATTTTAATTAAAAACAACCTTTTTAATCGAAATAATTAATAGTGATAAATTATTAATTTGAGAGGTTTTGAAGTATATTTATAATATATTTTTAAAATTTAATACAATTCTGGTCATTGGATGTAATTTCACATTTAAACCAGACATAAACAAGTGTTAATCTTTTGATAGTTATTATCTCTTAAGAACACGCTATTTGTTTTGACGATGGGAATTAATTTTTAAATTAATTAATGAAACTAATATGTTTTGAATTTTTTAAAATAGACATCATTTTTGAGTTCATAATATAAAATATAGCTTAGGCCTATTTTTTGGTATTTTTCTGGAAACTTTCATTTTTTGATGAATAGTGAAACCACTAAGTGGTAGTTAAAAAAATGAATTTTTCATAAAACTTAATTTTACCGCTTCTGTTAATGGAATTTCAAAAATCCGAGAGACACGGTTGATTTCAGTAAGTAAAATTTGGTTCAATGAGATGAAAATAATTTTTGTTGAATAGTAAATTTTTACTTTTTTTTACCACGGTTAAAAGTAAATAGGGTAATTAAGGGTAAAAATGATATTATTATTACCCTAAAACATGTCCTAATTCTATTGTATAAGTTTAATTCGACCAAAAACAACCTTAGTAATAAAATATGACCATTTAGGCTCACTTGGATTAGATTAGGACATTTATTATTAATTTATTTAAAGAAGGGTTAAAATAGTTAAAATCAATGTTTAATAAGTATATCATTTGAATATAGGGTTATACATAATATAAATTCGACTATAAATATTCATTAGAAAGATATATATATTTAATACATAATTATATTTTATTTTAAATTTTTAGACTTAAAATAAGTTAATTTATTTATGACACAATGATGATACGGTAATTATCTTATTAATGAAATATTGACATAATTGATGTTATAAATACCCAAATAAAAGAAATTTGAGACTTTATATAAATTGAAATAATTTTCTAGGTTAATATGACATGTTATTATTAATTTAATTAACTTGGGTCGAACTAATCATTCTGTTATGAGTTTCACAAAAATCAATTACCAAATAGTGTCAATATTGACATAAAATAGTTTTTAAAACAAATATTATATTATTAATTGTTATTATATTTATCAAAATCTAAGGTTCAGCCAAGGTACTTATATCATGATAGTTGTATCTTTAATGGACAATTTTGGGGTCTCTTGGATGTATATGGTATGTTTATTAACTATATAATATAAAAATACAAAGTGACATGGTAAATGTCAATCTAATTAACTAAGAGTTAAAACAAAAAGATAAGGTTAATATAGGAACCTAAACTTCTCTAAATTCTATTGGATGAGAGGCTTTCGACTCATACCCACCTTAGCTTTTAAATTAAGCAATTTGGAGCTATTTGAAACCGAATTTGGCTTTATAATAAATTAATATTTTTAGTTATTCCAAAGGTGCCCCTCTCCTCCCTTATAAAAGGGCACCTCCTCCCTCTCTTCCTCACACCACTTTGAGCCTTCAATCTCGGCCAACCCCTACCAAATTCTCTTCTCCTATTCCCTAAAAACATCCTAGAGGTCCTGGTATTATTCAAAGACCAATTTTAGTACCCTAAGAGGAGGACTCAAAGAGGCACTTCAAAGAAGAGGTAGTGTCCGTTACCGATTCTTTCAACTTTATTTCTTCTTCCACTTCTTCTTCTTAGATTGTTTCATTATGAAGTAATAACATCAGTATCACTCATATACTGATATGTTATTATAATTATGAAACAACCCTATTTCACCATCCATCCATCCTACGGAAAATGAAATCACCGCGCGTGCGTACGTACGGAATACCGTCTCCACGCCGTGGTTTAATCTATTTTCCACCACCACCTTACTTGGATGGGTATAATGGTGTAAATAATAACTATATATGATTATTATAAAGTGATATTGATTCTAAAATAGTATACATACACTCTAATACAATTCCACGATCATGAGAACGACATCATCGCTCCTGCGTACGTACGGACTACCATCTCCACGACGCGATGAGATTCATTCTCCACGTTAACCATTCATGAATGATTATAAAGTATATATAATAAGTAATCATGAAATATATGAAATAATAATGATACTTTATTTATGTTTATATATATTTATGTCATCTACTTAATTCCATGCAACTCAATAAGGAAACGAAAATAGCATTCATGCGTACGTACGACCTACCGTCTCCATGAACGGTGTATTTCTTTCCCTTTACAAATATATTATATATATGTATATTCTGAATATATATTATATATAAATCATGTTTTATATTCTGGATTAATTAATCATGATCTAATTAATCTTATGAATAATTACAAGTCAAAACACGGACGAAAAATGAAACGATTTTACCTAAAACGCTCTTTAACATGGAATTTACAAAAGAACGGGTAATATAAAGTCTTAAGTGAACTGTATATGATATCATAACAATGATTATGATTCTAGAATAAGTCAATGAAATTATTTAAATTATTATACTGGAGGTTCGGACACTTACGAAGCAAATCGTACCTAAGGTACGGGAAAATATCACAATCTCATTTTTATCCGAGATTGTTTATACTTTGGTATTTGCTGGGGTGTATTTTATCATCCACATCCATGTTTCCTCAATATGTAATATTATTTCCATCCACCTACAATTGTTTAAATCCAATTTTACCCTTTGATGAGTTTTTAGTAAAAGATATGAAAGGAATCATTTTTCATTTTTCGTACGAGGTACTTTTTGACTTTTCCGACAAAAGTACGAGATGAATGTTTTTTTAACTTATACGACATGAATGGATTTTTAAAACATTATTTACAAGAATCTTCCTTTAAAAGTTATCAAGTTTATTTTTAATCAACTCCTTTTAGTTTAAAATTGTATGACATGTTAAGAAAGGGAAAAGGTTTTTAATGTAGAAAGGATATTTTCCTCAAGAATGGAGTTCAGGTGTTTTATCAAAATTATTTTCCATCTAAGATAATAAAGGGTTCTGTTTCTATCCCTATTATTACTTGGATTTGATTATGTTGTGATGGAAATATTTTTATTAATTCCTTTACCTTATATGAATTGTTTTATAATGTCACGATGCTTAAGAGTCCCATTTTTATTATATGGGTTATGCTATGATGTATGGTTTATGATTTTGTGGCACACATAAGAATGATATCATTATGAGATGGGTGGGACCTATATCTCCCTCCAATGCATTGGGTAAAGATTTTATATCTCATGAGATAGACATGGATGGAACGGCAGGTTAAACCGGTTCAGTGAAATAGGACTGAAATGAGGAGTGAACTCGGTTCAGAAATGGAATTTTTCCACTAAGATAGTCTTGGAAATGATTCTTGACTAATAAGAAATGATTCTCTATTATTATCTGTATATTCCACAAAGTTTAATGTTTTAAGTTATGATTATTGGGATTACATTTCACTACTATGATTTATCCCATGTTATGATATTATGATCTCTTTTGCATGTTAAGAATTCCAAAATGTTATGTTCTTATTAATATGATGTGATAGATATTTCTTTTGTTTACCCTTACTGAGCATTTGAGCTCACCCTTTTATGTTTTCTTTTCCCCAGGATATAAAGAAAGGTTTTAGGTAAAAAAAAAGAATGATATTTATGGGAGATGTTGAAGATCATTCACCATGATTAGAAGATTATATTCCGAGTTTCCAAAGACACTAAACTATTACGGTCCTTGTGTGTGTGTTTTTGTTATGTACTAAGTATTCCGCAAAAGTAATGTAATGACCATGTACGTTAAGCTTCGGGTCTCTACACCATTCACATCTATCTCATGGATGAAATTTTTCACATATGACTCACCAGCAGATGACTCACCGAAAAATGACTCACCGATATATGAATCACTGACAAATGACTCACCAATAGAAGACTCGCTAATAGAGGACTTACCGATGGACCAATTCACAGAACTATAAATACTATTACTAGAAGTGGAAAATTTTCTAAGTGTTAGAAATAAGTAACCTTGACCTCTCAAAACACCTCAAACACCATATTTTCACAGAGGAATGAATCATAGAGGTTCGGGCAATTACACAATATGCCTCCAAAAATTATATATAATGGATTGGAAGGATTATATGGTAGATCCAAACCTATAACATATGGAAATATATATTTTTGTAAAAAAATATTCCCTTTGACTCTACATTTTCTCAATTTTTCAATTTTAGTTTTCACCACTATAACTAGTCTCTTTTTATTTACCTAGGTAATTTATTATTTAATCCAAAAATTAAAACCACAATTATTAGATAATTTTTTCCCAATGATTATAAATATGGA
The DNA here is from genome assembly GCA_963277665.1 of Viscum album. NCBI lineage: Eukaryota > Viridiplantae > Streptophyta > Magnoliopsida > Santalales > Viscaceae > Viscum > Viscum album. Next base: position 767,325,148 of record OY728163.1, read on the forward strand.
ATAAAATGTACTAAATAAATGTACTATGTGTGTTGAAAATTAATTTTAGCACATGTATCAGTAACACAAAAAATATTCTTTTAACCTTAACCATAGTAATTAATTTTAACTTGATTTAATATTTTTTATGAACAAAAATTATTTTGACCATATCATATAATATAAATTATGATGATTAAATATATTTAATCCATTTTATAAAATTAAATTCACATAAGTTGTATAATATAATTTATAATTCAACGCACGGGCGCATTCAAAAAGTGATATTCTAAAGAGAAAATTTTATTAAGTAAAGAAAGTTTCAATATAAAAATTCAAAATGAAATTTTTTAAAATATCATAAATTATGTAATTAAATATATAATTTTAATAATTTTAATTTTAAATAAATATGAAAAAAATCGATCTTATAAATAATTTAAATAAAATACAATTTTTTATAAAAATTAGTAATTTTTACTATTCATTGAAAAATTCAACTCATCAGAAAATTCTCAAAACTTCAATCATAGATAATTTTGATGTTTAGATTTCAAATATGGTTTTTTTTTCAAATAAATTTCCTAAAATTGGAAAAATTAATTTTATTATATATTTACAAAAACCAATGAAAATGATTTTTTAAAAGGAATTGTATTTTTTGAAGTATATAAACAATTTAACAAAAAATCTGTTCTTATTTACCAATATATTTTCTTTATCTAATACCATTATACTTGATCATAAAATTTTGGCTATTCATGTTCACACTTACATGTTTAATGGATAGTTTATGACAATCATGTTTTAAATAATAACATTAATAGTGTATTGTGGTTCGTAAAAACCTAGTGTTGCGTGAAACGCAAGATGTCAATGAAATTAAATTTATTTGAAACAATAATCATAAAAAATCATTTTACTAAATTATACCCCCCTTGAAATGAATTTTCCCTCAATATTCATCACACTAGAAGAAAAAATTGAGGATACGTTTTCCCCATCACGTCCTCAGGTTCCCACGCAGCTTCTTCAAATCAGTGGATTCACCAAAAAAATGTTGATCAAGTGAGTAGTCCTATTTCATAGTAAATTATATATATATAATCAAAATATCTACTTATTTTTCCTCATAAAATATATCTTCCTCTAGTGTAATTACCTCTATATTTACTACCTGTGAAGGGTTAAGTATATACTTCCTCAGGATACATATATAGAACATATCATGATCTTAAGAGAGGATTGGTGGAAGTTATAAGTGATAAGAAACTATCCTTACACAATAAAGAATTTGTAAATTTCCAATATACCTATGGCTCTACTTTATATTATTTATAAATCTCATAACTTTATTCCATCGATAAATTCATAGAAACACCTTATCAATGAATTCAAACTCTTGATCACATTGACGATTAACAACATGACTTTCCTATCAACTTTATACAGCACTTATATGTTGTTGAATGAATTTTAATTTCTCTACCATTTCCTCAAACATCATAGGTCCCAATAGATTTATTTCTCTATGTTTCTCCAAACATGTTAGAGTTATATAGTTTTTTCCATTGAGGGATTCATGAGGATCCATATGAACGCTTGAAAGTATGCTATAATTGAATGAAAACTCGACTAGGGGAAGGTATTGATCCCAAAAACCTTTAAAATCCATAGAAAAATAACTCAAAAAATCTTATAGCATTTGAATTATTCTCTTTGACTGACCATCTATATGATCATGATATGATGTTTTAAAAATCAACTCTGTATCTATATCATGCGGAAGTCTTCCCTTGATCTCCAAGGTAAACCTTGAATCTTGATCAGATATAATAGAATATGGTACACCATGAAACCTTACCACTTCCTTAATTTATATCCTAGAAAGCATATCTTGAGATAAATTTTTTATGATATCTATGGAGTGTATTGATTTTGTTAGGTGATCAACTACAACCCATATAGAAATATTGAATTTAGATTCTTTAGGGATTCCAACAACAAAATACATGGTGATGTTTTCCCATTTCCATTTTGGTATGGGTAATGGTTGAAACACCCTCTTATAATTTTTTCTCCAATCCTTAAATTGATGACATATCAACCACCATGATATAAACTCTAAAATATTCCACATCATTTTGTCCCACAAAAAACAATCTTTCAAATCTCTATACATATTTTTACTTCTAGGATGAATAGAGAATGAAGAACTATAAGCTTCCTATAATAGCTAATTCTTAAATTTTTTTATGGATGGGACACATATAGGGTTTTAAACCTTATAATCCCATTATAGTCAAAGTTAATCATACAAACATTTCTCACCTTCTTCTATAGCTCTAAATCTTCCTTTTGTTCCTCTTTAATCTTCACTTGGATAGGTGGATGAACATTCATTTGAGAAAGATGATATTCTCCCCTATATTCAAGATTTCCATATCTATCCTTTTCATATCCATAAATATGAGGTCTTTGATATCCTTATCATGGATAAACTAGCATGATCCTTTCGACTCAAATAATTGGTAACATTGTTTTCTTTCCCAGGGTGGTAATGTATTAACTAGTTATAATCATTAATCAGTTACAACTATCTTATCTAGTGCATGTTAAATTCTTTCTATGCTAATATATACTTTAAACTATGTATATATATCACACATTTCTCAACAAAGATACTGCCTTCACATCATTAATGTGAAAATTACGAAAACTAACTCCAAATCATATGTTGAGGAATATTTCTCATAAACCTTCAATTTTCAGGAGGCATAAGCTATCACTGTATAATTTTTAAATCTCAATGAAATTTTTATGATAAAAAATATTTTCCCAAAATCATATTTATCTTTATATGTCAAATAATTTTAAAAAAAATTACATGATAACTAATACATCCTATAGGTTAGTGCTAGACATTTCACCATTATTACCCTTTAGTTTTGGGTTCAATCACCGTGACCTTCATAGATGTGACTGGTTGTCATTTTTAATAAATCTATATTAATATAATTCTAATATTGTACCTAGAAATATGTTCAACAATATTAATCATTAATATTCATATAAACCCGGAAGTTTTTTAATAACGTTAAACATGTGAAATATCATTACCCATCAACTTATAATTAATATTTAATCAAAGATTTACATATACCTCATTCCAAAATAACACATCCCAAAATTTCATTAGTCGCATTAATAAACCATCACTTTAAACCTAAAAATTAGCATCTAAGACTTTGAAGCTATGATTAACCTTAAACTCATAAACCCATGATGGTATCCATAACTCTTAAGTTGATCATACATGAAGACATATATTCTTCCCAAATTAATACCATCATTAGATTTTTAGTGATTATTATAACCAAAATACCATTGGTAAAAATAATTCTAAATCATAATTATTGAATCACAATACATAAATACATCAACCCTTTTACTCCAATGATTTTTTATAACATAGTTACTTCCTTGGTCCAGGTTCAAGACTTTTGTTTAAGGGATTGAATCAGATGATTCCCAAGTTCCCCACATATAATACATCTAATTACTTTGAAATTAGTTTCTCTAAGACCTTTATTTCCATATATAAAACATATTCCCCTTCATTTGAGATATTCTTATAGGCGCTTATTCCCACCTTCTTAACATGTAGAAAGACATATATTCTTTCCTCTATGTTCATTACCATATGAACTTTCATGAAATTCCATTTTCCATGTATTTTACATGTTAGAAATCTAACTAATGTTTACATTGTTAATCATATATCATGATAGATGATTAGGAATAATCAACATATCTATTTATTTAGTCTTCATCCGATACGGTTTCTCATAATCATGGAATTTTCCATCATATTTTGTGTTAACATGATTCTTCCAAGTTCCAACCATCGAATAAATCCAAAAAGCATAGTGTGAGAAACAATAATCATAATGGAATCCATATAATCATGAAAAATCATATATAATATTTCTAAATCATGACACCTTATTTTAAATCTATTACATAATAGGATTAACCTAGTTCATTCAGGGTCATTATTAAAATCATTCATGATGGTTTGTAAAGTGTTTGTTAATTTTCCAAGAAATTCCTCTCAGAGTTTCAAATCAAGAGTGCAGTAAGGACCATTTTCATGCACTATAGGCTGATCAAGTCTATCTCAATGTTTCATTTTCAGAGTTATTACCCCTATTTGCAATTATTCCAAATCAACATCCAATTTTAGTATCTATATAGATATTTAATATCTCAAAAACCACTTACACTATCCTTTACCAAAATTCTAGGATATTATTCTATACATAGAATTATACTTAAAAATATCCTTAGACATATCCTTAAATGTATCCCAAGGAACATCACTAGATTTTTCACATACTAGTCTCCAATGTTTAACCAAACCATTACTCTGATACTAACTATAATGACCCATAATTTTCATAAATAAATATTACATATTAATAGATTCATATTCATATTATTTTTTAAAAACACACTTGAGGGCCATAAAGGTTTAGTTTCTTTGGAGGAAGGATACATACTATTCTTATTTATTGAATTATATTCAACATCTCCCATTAATTTATTCCCACATAGTATTCATGTTATGTATTCCCTATATAAAACATTTCTTTATAACATCAGGAAAAGAATAATAGGAAAGGGTGAGCTCATATGCTTAGTAAGGGTAAAAATGGGATATATCAATAATCACATAGTCATAACAAGATCATAAGGGTATAATAACATGAACTTGACATTTGAAAACCGTTCCCTATATAATAAATATCATAATCTTGACTCATGTAATAAATCATGGAAGGTCATAAGATATTAATCATAAAGAAATCAAAGAACATAATCCATTAGATCATTACACAAACATTAAAATGTCTAAAAAATAATATTATAAAATTTGAAACATGAAAAAATAAAAAAAGGTTCTCTCATTAAGTTAAGGAAAAGAAGTTAGGCCCTCTCAAAAACGTAGGGACATGAAAATAGGTTAACTCAATAAGATAAGTATAAGAAGTCAGACCCTCGCATAAACTTATAGACTTGAAACTATGTCCACACATAACCTCATGTACTTAAAACTATGACTTAAAATAACCATACGGTCATTAAACTAGTTCCACACATAACTTTATAGACATGAAATCTGGGCCAATTCTTAATCTTATGGACATGGAAATTGGTCCATGCATAACATTATGAACATGAAATCAGGTTCTCACAAAACATATTTACTCATGAGTTATCCACAATTAACTAATGCATTGGAGGAAGATATAGATCCCAACCATCCAAAAATCCATAAATTTGTGTTCCACAATATCATAAAACATTCATAATATCAAAACCAATTAAAAATTCTTTTCATTAACATTTCATCATATCATAACCCATGCGAAAAGAAACAGGTTTAATAAACACTTTATCATTTCATAATTAAATTACCTTTTGAAAAGGAATGGATTTCATAAACATATTTTCATCATAAACATAAACCATATAGACAAATAATAAAAATAGTATCATCGGATCATATCCCTAGTAAATTTTAAGTAACATCAAAGTGTTTCATCTTAGATGAAAATTTAATTTCACAGATCACTTGGAATATTTATTAAAGAAAATATCCTTTTCACTTTGAAATAAATTCTTAAAAATCAAAGAACATATAAAATATTAAAGGAAAAAATTTATTTCAAATTAACATTGAAAACATTTAAAGGAAGCCTTAAATTAGTGAGAGGTCATGGTTGTGGGAAATACCATTCATGTTGTACATGTTAAAACAAATATTCCATTCATATTTTCAGTAAAAGCCAAAATAATATTGATTGTAAAATGACAATAAGATTCATTTTAAAATATTTTTAAAAATTAAAACATGGGTAAAATTTTCTTTAAATAATTATTGAATAATATTAAAAAATTTATTTGAAACATTTTTAGAAAACATTGATGTGGAAGAAAAAAGGATTTTCCATTGAAGAGATAAATAATGTTGGATTTCCCTGAAAAAAATATTTTGATCTATTGAGTACAAAAAGAGAGTAAAATTAAATAAAAACATATAATTTATATAAATAACTATAGGATAATAAAATTCATGATTTTATTGATAGGTAAATCATAAAATTTCATCCCTGTAACTTAATCCAAAACAATCACGATAAACCATGAGGTTGTAACATAATACCCTTAAAATTTTCATATCATTTTTACTATAATAAACATGAATATAGAAAACATATATGGATATTTACATCCAATAATTTCATGAGAATAATCATAAAATACCATCATGGTAAAAATATACACCAAATTAAATAAATAAGTGGTGTATAAGGCATGTGTCCCACAAAAATAAGAGTGAGACAAAAACCCCTTAACTTGAGTCCTGAATTCCTCCTCACATGTTATTGAATATTTTAAAATAAATATAGGTTTATTATATAACTATTATAGAACCATAATTATATATATCATAGCATATATAATTTACTTATGACCTTTTCTTCCTATTAGATAACAAGTCCTTGTTAAAATCATGTATCTTGTAATAACTACTTCACTTTTCATATATGTTTTGGTTTGGTATTTTTTTATTTTACATTGATCATGGTTAAATTATATAAATAATTTTAAAAAATTTATAAAAATCATATATATTCAAAATATATGTATTTATAGTAATCAATAAAATTTAGATATAGAAACTAAATTACATTTTTCATGAAAACGGTAGGTTGTACATATGCATGAACATTGTTTCCATTTTCTTGATGGATGAAAAAAAATGGTAAATAATATATAAACATTCTAGAGTCATTATTATTACATATATATCACATAAATTCTGTAAATTTTCCCTTATTACCTTACCTGTAAATCGTAAGTAAAAAAAAATCATATCCCTTTGTGAAGTGGTAGTTCATCGTACACAAGAGTGATGTTATTGTATTCCCAAGGAATGGAATGTAAGAATTTATAAGTGATATTATAAATAAAAAATTATAATTATGTTATTATTATCATATATATAATTTAAATCCATCATTATATCCTTTCATGAGAGGTGGTTATGGAAAAAAAATTACATCAGTTCGCAAGGCGGTAGTCCACCGTACACATGATCGACAGTTTCATTTCCAATTTGATGAAAGGGGAGGTGGATATATTTCATGAAATTAGCATAATAAAATATTATTATATGATATATATATTTTATAATATTTTAATTATTAATACATAAATTATGGTGGTAAGAGGACAAATAAAAAACAAAGGGTATACTAAATAGAATTACATTCTCTTAGAAAAATATCTTTTGGATATCTTATTAAGGACTTTAGGATTGGTATTTTGGGAATAAAAGAAGCTCTATAATGTTCCTAAGGATTTTTGGGAGAGATTTTTTCAGGTTCTTGTCGATATAAATGGTTTAGGAAATGTTAATAAGTAATGGGAGGTGGTGGCCTTTATAATTGAAGAGGAGTGACATTTTTTAAAATACCCAAAACTACTAAATGATGGAAATTCACTCTCAATACATGTGCCTAAAATATTAATAAATTATGGATTTGAGAGATTAAATTGTATATAAAAACCTCCAACATAATAAAATACATATTTTTTAAACATGTTATTCCCTTAGCCTTCACATTTACCATTTTCGTTTTATCCATGAAAAGTAGTCTCTTTTTATTTACCTAGGTAATTTATCCTTTAATTATAAAAATAAAATGATAATTATTATATAATTTTTAGAATATTATTTTAATATTAAATACAATTTATTAAATAAATTTCCTATATGTTTTGAATATTAATTTTAATATATGCTCATGTAATGCGCAAAACCATATTTTAACCATAATGGCATTAATTAATTTTTACTTGTTTTACTATTATTTATGGAAAAAATAATTTGAACTTATTATATAATAAAAATAATTATTATTCCAAATATTAAATAAATTTTATCAAATTAAATTCAAAACATTGGCGTAATTTACTTTAAAATTAAACCGTAGATGTGACGAAAAAGCATTTTTCCAAAGAAAATAGTTTCATACATATAGAAAGTTTTAATATAGAAATTCAATATAAAATCCATTCCAATGAAATAAATTGATTTAATAAATATAAAAATGAAATAATTTTTCTTTTAAATCCATATTTAAATAAAATATATTTTTTAAATTCTTGAAACGAAAATGGAAATTTTGATAAAAATTTGTATTTTTTAGTATTCATCAAAAAATTCATCTCTTGAAAAAATATCAAAAATTAAATCAAAGATAATTTTGATATATATATTTAAAAATTTATTTTATTTTATCAAATGAATTTTATAAATTCATAGAAAATAATTTTATTATTTATTCACAAAAAGCAATGAAAATCGTTTTTTTAAAAGAAGTATATTTTTTGAAGTATATAAAGACTTTACCAAAAATTAAGTACTTATATATCAATAGATGTTTTTTACCTAAAACCATTATATATTATTTTCAAAAATAATATTTCTATTAATACCATGAGTTTTAATAGTTATGTTATAACAATCTTGTTTTAAATAATATTATTAATAGTGTATTTTGGTTCGTTAAAACCTGGTGTTGCATGTAACACAAGCTGTCGAATAAATTAAATTTATATTAAAAACATTTCAGAAAAACTTAGGGCATTAAAGTCAATGTTACTTTTATTATCTTTCCAGTATCATGGTTTTGAAAATTTTCTTCTGTGGATGAAGAGGATTTAGTCTAGGGTGCCTGTTTTCTGGGAGAACATGGAGAGGTGGGTGAGGGGTTAAATACATACAGAGCTCCAATACACACTTTGTTTTTACCATAGTATATAGAATAAAGGGAGCACGAATGGAGAAATTTTTGAAGAAATAGTAATAGAAATTCAATATTTAATCTAAATAGAGCGGTTGCTTTCACATTAATGAATAGAAAATTTTCATCACAATAGAATCTTGTCTAAGTACTAAAAGAGTGTCTTCAACTGGCCAAACATCCTTTGGTAGAGTATCACTGGGTTGATGAATCAAAGGGAGGCTATAGAAAGGGTGTTAATGTAGCCAGAATATAGGCTCTACATAGAAAACTGTATACCTAAAGGGAGGATCGCAAAATTAGTCTTTTGTTTTCGTTTACAGAATCCAAGAATCATTCAACAGTATTAAAAATTATTTTTTAGATTAAAAGGCTAGTCCATATTTTTTATAAAAGGGTTATTTAGGACTGAAAAGAAGGAATTTAAGCATGATAACCACTACAAAAATGGAGTTTCATCATGTACTAAATTCTTTTGTACAAGAGGGAGTGAAGGATGCTAGGATAGAGGTTATGATAATGGTTTTTGGGATCACAAAAATATTGAGGCCACCGCCAAATACATAACTAGGGGATGTCATTAAAATGTCAAATATTCCAAGATCTATTAATGATCTACCATAGGGACAATGTGATTTTTTAGAACTGGGGAAATTTGTAGGAACGTGGGTGTTTTCCATGCATATGTTGTCTAGTGTGTCTTGGTTGGGAGTGGTTGTGGCTATCGTGTGTGGGTAGGAGGTGTTCACTGCTGGGAGCGAAGTGTTTTCTTTTTAATTTTATTAGTTATTTTTTTATAAGTGGATATTATAGGTTTTTAGGTTGTAGTTATGGATATTAATTAGAGGGTATTTATTTCTAGGATAGGTTATGATTTGTTTTCTTGGTATTGTGGCTTGGTTTTTGTTCGATATTCGATCCTTGGGAGGATACTACTTGGGCTTCAGGGGAGTGTTATTCTCTTAGATCATCACTATATCTCTTCATTCTTCATCTTATCCTTTCTAATATAACCCAATCTATCATTATTATGGAAATAATTATTACTTATACATTGTTTGTTCAATTTATTTTCCTTTTTTCTGTTGTATTCCCATTGATAGGCATGAGGACTAACTGATATGATTTACACTATACATACTTATTTATTCTTAATCTTGATGAGATATATGACTCTAAATGAAATGGAGGAGTATACCAAAATTTTTACCAGAAACTTATGAGAGGGTTGTTCTGTTAGTCTAGGTTCCTCGATTTCGAATAATTCCTTTCAAGTATCTCTCTCATGCTTCATTTAATCAAAAATATAAAAAAACATAGGGGGATGTAAAATTAATAATAACATATCACCATTTCTTATTCTCAAACTGAAATAACATAATCAATTAATGGACTTAAGAAACAAAGATATACCTGATGTAACACTTCAAAAAACATCAATAATAGACAATATCATGTAGAAAAGTGCATTAGAGAGGGATAAATTGCATCACACTTCAAGTATATGAAATATCTTAATGATATAAATTATTTTATAAAATGTAGTTAAATTTTTATTAAATGAAAATCATTGAAAATTTTAAACACTATTGATATTTATAAAAAATTTAAATTTAAAATCAATTAAAGAGATATTTTTAATATAACCCCAAAAATATGATATTGATTTTATTAATAATATATATGTGTGTGTGTCTGTTTTTTATTAATTCTTTAATGTTAAAATATTCAGTGTTATTGAATGGTTTATATTAAAAAATATTGTTGTTGAAATATTTTTTGGAAATAGTTATTATTTTTAATATATTGAAGTGTTAGTAAACAAATGTTTGTATTAGTACGATAAAACAATAGATTTAACTATTTCTAAAAAATGTTATTAAAAATCAATATCGATAGATATATCTATTGGAAAAAAGTCTTGGAACTTAAAATTAATTGGAATAAAACTTAATATCTATTGGAATTTATTATTTTTACTAATAAATATGTTATCAATTAAAATAAATTGTCTAAAAATAGTCTGACAGATTTATAAACCTCGAGTTTAACATTTTTAAATCTTAAGTAATATTTCACACTAAAAACTAATTTTATGTGGTTATATTAAAAATTAGTTTTTAATAATTTTAGAAATTAAATCTAACAAAATGGATATCATATTTTAGATCCACATATAAAAAGTAGTTAATAATTTCAATTTAATTTTTAATCATAAAAATGATATTACTAGGATTAAATTTAATTATTATGATAATGATGAAATGGTTGTGTTCAATGGATTGTTTTATCAACATTGTGTAAATATTATCTAATAAATTAAATAAATAAATTTTAAATTATGATTATAAAATAATTTTTAATCATATATATAAATATATTAACACTCATTCAATTATCAATGAATACTAAATATTATTATTGAAAATTGATGGTGACAAAAACTTTTTCTGAAAAAAAAAACTATTTTTCTAAATATTAAATATTTTAATTTAAATGTTAATTTTTAGTTTCTTAGAAATTTAATTTAAATTAAATGGATATTAAATTTAGGTTCATAAAATAAAATTTTCATAAGTGGGTTATTTTATTTTTATTAATAAAACATAATTTTCTTCTGAAAAAAAACTATTAACTATAGTAAAAATAAAAAAATAAAAATTAAAAACATTATAAATGTAAATGATTTCAAACATGTTTAAAACATGTGTGGGAATTATTGGTTTATCATTTATAGTCCCAATATAACTCCATAATCTATTATATATAACATTTAGATTCATTGACCCTTGGATAGTGTAATGATGTCATTGAAAAGTGAATGGTATTCCCAAAAGTTCTCTTTTTTCACCTATAGAAGGGGATCACTTCCACCATTTTAATGGTACACATTACATTATAAACTTCATTGAAACCCTCACCAATTTTATTCTACTAAAATATACTTATTCCTCATAAATACCATGATCCCTAAATGATATCCAACGTCCTTCATTTCTAAGAAAATCATTAAGAGGACGTTTATTGTCACGACATAATTATGTCTTACTCCTTACCATTTTATCCTTAATAATAATATTCCAAAAATAAACTAAGAAATGTAATATAATGAAATAAGTATAATTATTATAATAATTTATTGTTATATTAATGTAACAACCATTATTTATCCATTCCTATCCATTTAGAAAAATAAAATAAACCTGATTGTGCGTATGTATAGACTACCACCTCCACATAGTAGATTTTTTTATTTTTTAGGTATAATTTTACTCATTATCAAATTATCTCAAAATATAAATAACCACCTTAATAAATACCAAATAATTTTATTATACTTTTATAATAATTATATTACAGTATAATTACCCCTATAATCATGCTTATCCATTTACTATAACATGTTCTCGTTTTGGTGAGTTTAGCCTCCTACATGAATAATGTGATAAATTTAATTTATGGAAGAATATGGGGAGTTAATTGATGGTAATATTGGATTATAATGAGTGAATATTTATTTTATTAATGCTAATATTAATATCTAACCTTTTATAAGGATACAACCTTTCGTTCGTTAAAAATAACCAAAACAAGCTCGTTGTCCACATCATTGTCATAAATGATTACTAAAATACATATGAAATAAAATTATAAATTTTTAAACTATTATAGAAATATATATTAAAGATCCTATAGTGATATTTTAATTCTTAAATTTCAATCTATAAATAATAATATATGTTGAAATTAGTACTAAATGAACAATAAAAATTAATAACATATGATGATGAAAATAAAATATAACTAACTAATATTATCATAATAACTTATTATAAAGGAATTTTAAATATATATATATATATATATATATAAACAAGGTTATGAAATATTATACTAATCTATTTATTTTAAATATAAATTATATTCAATCACATTCATGGAATTCATGTATTAATTCAAGGGTTTATTTGTCTCTATCTTCAATTCCATGAGACGTGTTTGATATTACTCAACCTAAATTCTTTTATATGGTGTGTTAAAAATTATATTTAATTATATTATAATTAAATTCATTAATTTAATTATATTTTAGTGAATATTTCATGTTAAATATCTTTTTTTCTTTTAATTATTAAGTAACCATTACCATAAATATTTTTCATCTTAGTTTTCTTTATTGAAATATATTTAATATTCACCACTTATTTAAATTTTATGGTTCATATATTGGACACGGATTTAATTTTATCACAATATTCATGAAATATGTGATATTTTAAAACCCATGTAACAGTTTTTATTACATGGTATTTTGATTCAAAGGATTCTATGCTTTTAATGGTTTCTGGGAATCAATTCACGTTTCTTAAGACATACTTCTTATTATAAACCAATTTAATTTTAAATTTTATATATAATTCCTATTTGATATATTAAATCATGAATTATAATTTATTTATGGTATTTGATGTTAAATTATAAGTACTCTCTTTCAAGTGGTTTTGAATTACAAGTACACTCTTTCAAGTGGTTTCGATTAAAATGTTACTCAAATCGTGAGGGTTTTGTTGCCAATATTATTTTGAAATGAAGATTATTTTTGAAAAAGAATTTAGTTAGGAAATTTTTATGTTTTTCTAAACCCCTCGTAATTTTCTTTAGTTATTATTAGGGTTTTACATGTCCCCTCATAATTTTTGTTCCACTTTGATTCATATTTTTTCGAATGTGTTTTTTATAAGTGAAACTAACTACATCTATTCTTTTTAGTTGGGAACCCCCTTTCATGTATGTATAAATTATATGATTTTATGAATATCCTTTTCTAAGAATAAATAATTTATTAAGTCCATTTTATACTACTTTAATGTTAATTAAATAGTTTAAATAATTTTCTAATAATTTATGTATGGGTCATTTTCATAAAAGTGTGAAAAGAATCGCTTTTTAAAATTTCCAGTATAAATACATATTTCTACAACTATTTATTTTTTATGGAACATACTCCTTAAACATTCTTATTTTATAATAAATTATAATCCAAAATATTTTATAAAATATTTAGTTTTTTCATAAATATTTTTAAAAGTTTAAGGATATTCAATATTTCCAAAGTTATTTATCTAGTGCTTCTAATTTTTGTCACATATGTCAAAACATTTTGACATATTTTATGCATTATTTAGGATACTATTCAAATGTTATTATACACCTCCTTTATTTGGATGGATTATATAACGTTTTTTTTAGAGGGGTGATATATCATTAAATTTTTCTTACCTAACCATCCACTATGAAAAGGAATAACTTTATTTCTATGTCTTTCTTTTGTGATCACCCTATTTCCATTTACATAATTGAATGGTGTTGACCTAGATACCATACTTTAATTGATTGGGGAAATTATTGTCTAAACTAAACACCCTTTATCTATATTTTTTAAACATTATTTACTTCATTTATTGTTATTTACCTAGAATGTTAGTGAACATAATTGGATACCAATTTATTTTCCTTGGGTTATCATTTTATATTTATTAATGGAGTTATGAATCTTATCCTTATACGATTCAATTTATAAATAATATAAAACCCATTTTCTTTCCATGGGTTTTAATTATTTGATGAATGATTGATATCTTATAAAACACATATGTTTAGTTTTTCACTAAGTGATGGTTGGGTTGTATATATCACTCTAATACATTGGGTAAAGTTTTATAACTCATGAGATAATAGTAAAACAATTAGTTATTCTTGATCCAAAAATCAGAAATAATATTTAATGACTGGTCCACTATGGGAAATATGAAGTAATTCCTAATACACTATTGGAAACATGAGTTAATTCATGATCCATTATGGGAAATAGGGTGTGATTCCTTATCCACTATAGGAAATAAGTTATGATTCCTGATCCATTATTTCTGATTATTATGATTATATTATTTGTAAATGTTATTTTTTATGCTATGTTTCAAAGACAATTTACATTTCCATACCATGTTACTATGATTATACTCCATGTGTCTTGATTATTATCTCAACATTATGCACTCTTTATGAATGGTATATTATTTTTCATTTGAGATTACATGTTATTTTATGCTTACGGATAACTCTTATTGTTCCATGTTCTTAAAAATCAATCTTATATCCCTTTCTCATGTATTATCATATACTTATGATCCAACCCATGATGACTTATTAATGATTTGTTCCTCAGTGATAATTTTATCTCATGCCTTTCTTATGTTTCCATTCCTCAGGTTATGAATATGAGTATAAACTAGGTTATGTCTAGAAGGAGATATAGTAGGGTGAAACTATAGAGAAATATTCAAAAAGTATTATAAAAGAAATCTCTTGTATATATTTTCCTCAAATAAATTAAACCATTGGTTCTTGGGATTGTGGGGCTATTTGTAAAATGAAAGGATTGTTGATCTAAAACCTATAATTAACTACGAATTTTTAGCTAGGGTCTCTATAAATGTAGATGGTTTATAAATTTTTGAACATGTTAAAATTGGTAACATCTTTCCATTAACCCATTAGCATTTAAATATGCAGATGTGTTATTGATATTAGATGATGTTCCTAGAACACCAAAGGCTGGTAATAAATTACATGGGTATATGTGACCATTAGGGGAAGAGTTATCCTTACAGGAAACAATCTGAAAAATATCACCCAAAATAAAGGATATATATATGATTTATGAGTCAACATAAGAAAAATATTAAAAATGGTAAAATCAAGAATTATAAATAGATTGTAGCAGCTAGTAGAAAAACTAAAAGGACTAAAATATGGAATACTATAATAAAGAAGATAAAGTTAAAAACATGGCACTGTCAATATATCCATATAATAGAAACCTCAATTCTTCATTATCCATAACCAAATACCAAAATATTCCCCATACTCCAATATAAAAATGAATGATCTATCTCTTTATCTATACCATTCCAAAAAGACTGCATACGAACCAAGGTGTATTTATTTGGGGTGAGTATACAAACCCAGTAGAAAATCCACTAGAATATTCCCACATAATTCACTAGGACAAGAAAAACTTAGTATAATTTAAATAAAATAAGTGGAAGTAAGGAAACATATTTCATGAGAGTTTCATTAAAGATATGGAATTGTTATATCAAAAAATTTATAATCAAAAAAACATTTAACATGTTTTCAAAAATCAACCAAGAGAAAATCCAAACCAAATTACCAATTTAAATCAATTATATTTAAATAATGTAAATAGTTAATCTATTCAATATACTTTTCATGACCATTCCATGTTTACACACACACATACATGGATCCAACCAAGAGAAATCCTAACTCATGAGAAAAATCCAATTCTACCAATCAATTCATCACTTGGCCACGAATTCAAGCTTCCCTTATTGAGTATTTAACCATTGTATAAACCCAATAAGGAATATTCCAATGCAATATAAACTCGCATAATTTTAGGGAATTCTATGGTCTCGCAACAATTAATTTTCTAAAAAATAATTGATATTTGTAAAACATTAAATCAATTTTATTTCACGTGTTAAACTAAAACCACAATTTAAAACCATGAATAAAAAAGGTTCACTCCAAAAAATAATAAAAAATAAAATATATAAAATTCATATAATATAAAAGGGTTTTCCAAAATGAAATCATCCAAATATTCTTTTGAAAATATAAGAAAATAATTTAAGAAAAGATAAAGCATAAAGTTCTAGAACAAGTGGGGAGAGAGGGAGAGAGAAAGAATCCACATTCCTTAAATCAAATTGCAATAAAGAAATAACACCATGATATCATGGATCCTGTATCTCCATATCATTCCATAAATGGATTATGAAGAATATTAACAATATAATTAGTAAACCATAGATCTAGGAATGGAAACCCTGGTTTATGGTTCCTATTATAAAAAAATAAGAGAATCGAGGATAGATAGGGAAAACAACGTTGTTACCTTTGATCTTCACGATCCATCACTTTTTACTCCATCAAAATCAAGCATTGGAAGGAATAAGATCTACTAAAATTCCATAGTAAGTTTCAAAGTTCTATAGCCTAGTCTAAAGGAGGAAAAATTAAGGTTTTCAGGAAATTTTGGGTCATTAATTGAATTTATAGTTTTAATTTTTCCTAACAAAAGTTTAGTTAACACGACTTATAAATTTTTTAACTAAGCATGTGAATTTTCTCTATCTCTAAATATTTTAAGTCTCATGGTTTGGATAAACCATGTTCCAACTATGTGACTACCTTGAAAACTACTCTAAATCTTGTACATTTACCTAGGGAATCTTCATGGTATTCCCTAAATTCCTCAAACCATGAGCCCTTTAAAACCTACCCAATTTACTCAAAAAACATATAAAACCATCCCAAGGCCCAACACGACCATAAAAAATATTAATATGAATCTATAAAACCCCTAATATAATAAAATGGATGGTGTTACATTCTCCCAACCGTAGGGGTTTCTATCCTTGTAAAGACGGAGGCCAGCGATGAGGAGAAATCAGGTTAAATAAGTAGTCCAACATAATAAGATGTAGTCTCTAGAGTGTTTTAGGGATTCATCCATTTTAAAACCATTGAAGCATAAACATTTTTCATTGACAAAGCATGAGATCCCCATGTTCATCCCAAGGTATAAACAATGGTGATAAATGTTTAGAATAATCAATCCAAGAATAAAATTAGCATATGAAAAGGATAGATGGAATCTGACTCACTGACTGACCCCACAGAGGTAAAATGATGATGTATTCTACAAGGAAACAAGAATGGAATGCTACACAACAAGAAACCCCACTTATATGTATTAGGATTTAAAATTCTTCTACCCTCCGAAGAACTAACATCCATCATTTACCCAGGTGAAAACTCTTTAACTCCAAAAATATATGAAGGACACATGATGATTTGTTAACTAAATGTGAATAGAATAACAATAATGTAGATAAACAAAAACTTATGAAAGATCTTTTTTGGAAAGTGAGCCTTCCATGAATTACTGAATTACATCACAAACATCCCCTAGATGAAAGATCAGTTCAATTTCAACATTTGATCAAAGTTGGTATCCTATACTCATAGATAAACCATCTTCTAAAGTTCAATTCATTAACCACTAACCTAGAAAGGAACTAGGTTTCATTCAAATACAAGGATAATTTGAACATTATATAAGGTCATTAGTTCCTGACCAAACCCGGTGACCTAAACTTCATAGATATTATTCCATAAATAATAATGAAAAACATCAACTCAATGAGTTGGTCAATATAGAATTCAAAGACATAAATATTCTTATGAAAACTATTGTCAATGTATATGATAATTCACCATATATAATAAAAAGGTATAGATAATCATTGTAGTTGTAACATCTTGTTATTGTTTTAGGTATTCCTAAACCTTCTTGTGTTAAATTATTATTATGTTAAATTGAAAAAAAATGGTCTATCGGTGAAAAGTTTTATTTTTGTTAAACATGTTGCAAAATGTTAAAATTCCCTATTAATACACCAGAATATTCAATTAAATATTTTCTGATTTAAACATTGAGTAAGTATGAGTTTCTGAGGTCTGAAAATCCCCAGGGAGGATGGAATGAAAATATTAAAAATATTATTATTATCATGGTTAATTTATTCAAAATAATTTAATAAATCCAAAATGGGTTGTCATATGAGAAATCTAAGCATACTGTTATGTCAAAAATGTGGTGTTTAACCTAGGAGGGGTATATCATTCGAAAGCACTAGAATTTTAGAAACCTCACTCATGAGATAATGTAATTAAATAATATTTAATATATTATTTGAGAAATATGATTAAATATATCTCAAATGGTGTGTTTTATGGGCAATACGAGACCACTAATGGGTCTGGAATGAGAGGTTTACCCTAGGAAATGTACAATATTTGTTATATTTGGGCATTCGGATGCCTCGATCACAAAAAATAACTATTTTTGTTTTAATTGATTATTTATTTTGATTCTTAATTAATAAATCATTAATATATCTCAAAAAGTTAATCCTATGAGAAATATGAGACCATTGTGTTGGAAAAAGATGTTTTCCATAGACAGGGTATAAATATCCTGAGAAACGGGTGTTTGGAATGACTGCTTTTTCAAATTATGTTATTTAATAATTCAATTATTAAATTAATTGATTAAAAATGGATTTAATATTCATCTTCTCACTTTTAATGACAAACACCTTTTTTGATGGATGACTTCATTCAAAATCTTCCATTTTGGATCGTTTTTTAACCATCTAACTTATCAACACATTAATGTTGAAAATTAAATCCCATCACCATCAATCTTCAGTTGAAATGCGAATTAATTTGGGGGTTTCAAAATTTAAGATTTGAAATGCGTTTTGGGTTTCATTAAAATAGCCAAACCAATTTGATCTTGGGTGTAGGTTAATTCAGTCAGGCTGGAATAACCCAAATATTTTCACATTGTAGCGAGAGGTAGTCTCCAGTCTCTTTATTCCCCAAGTGTTGTAGAGTAAATCCAGGCATGTGGCGGAGCCTTCTATGGTGAGGTGATGCAATGTGTTGTGTGGGGTTCAACAAGGTAGGTTTACATTTTAATTGTTTTTATTTTATTTTATTACTTTCTATTTTCTTTTATTCTCTAAATCTTCTCTCTTCTATAACATTTTCTCTTTTGATCGGAACTACAAACCATTTGTACCGTTTAATTCGTCTCAATGAGAAGAATCAAATGATAATTTTTGAAAAATAATAATAATATAATTATAGATGGATAAATTGTAAAATAAATTATTAGAATATATCAATGATAATTCCACCAGATTATCAAATGACTTTTTAAATAAAATTATCAAATGTTGTTTATCATATTATTTTATGTAATATTCCAAAAGATAATTATTTTGAATTTATCAAAAGATAATTATAAAGAATTATCGAGTTCTAATTGCAACGAATTATCAAAGATCAATTTCATGGAAATATCAAAGATAATTGTTTACATATATTATCAAAGGATAATTAATATAATAATTGAATCATATTTTCAAAATTATCAAAAGTTAATTATTAATATTATTTAAATGATAATTGTGAGTTTATCAAAGATAATTATTCTGATGGATAATTGTGAGTGCATGCATTAACCTAACGATAAACAGAAAACTTTCCATGAAAGATAAATATTATCGTATGTGATAATATATATGTAATTTGAAACTTATCTTGGTGAGATAAATTATCATCGCATGTGATAAATTAAAAGATAATCTAAAACTTATTTAGGAGAGATAAAAAATTCACATTTGATATCTTATTTCCTTGTGAAATAAAATATATGTTTTTGGTTCTAGGATCCCTTGATGAAAATCGACGATTAGTGTGTCGACGCTTATGATAATAGGGTCATGCGGAGGTGTATTTAACCACACGGGGTGGTTTATCATTGTCTCTAACATCAAAAACCTTGAGGTAGTTGGTTCCATTATGATTAACCAAAATTATTATCCTTGTATTGCTTGATTTATTTCAATTTTCGATTTAAATTCAATTTCTCATATTTTATTTCAATTAAATTTTTAAAAACCCAATTCTAGTGAATCGAGATATTTGAAATGGTTTTGGCATAGAAATTTGGAAAACTCCCAATTCCATTTAATTGGGAGTGTTTATGGAAATTTCTTGATTTAAATTTTTTAATTAAAATTGTGGATTTGATGGAAATGATTTCAATTAAATTGTTGAATTTAATTGTGGAAATAAATTTTGTATTGATGGAATTGGTTTTTAAGGGATTTTGAATTGGTGAAAATTTCTTAAAATGATTTGATATAAACCCGTTAGTTTTATCTCATGAAAAGGCATGTTTTTTAATAAAACCTATTTTGGTTTTAAATGGAAATAAATTGGGACTTTTGAAATAGAAAAATGGGATTGATCATATTTTTATTTATTTTTAAAATAGTTCACCCATCATGTAAGAGCACATGTAATCCTTATTTAGCTATTGAGTTATTTGGAAATACTCTAGGATACAACAACGTTCTAAAACATACATGCAGTAGATAAAATCGTTAACAGGTTGGTGATGAGTCTCCTTTTTCTAGTTTCATAGATACGGGTGTCTACACATTTTTCTAAGTTCACATAGAGAGTACAAAATCCTATAGCTGGTTAATACTCTCATGCCTTTTGAAAGATGAACGTGTTGCTTGCTTGTTTATTTATATTTGAGATATAAATGTATGTCAATGATTTTGAACTTCTTTACATGCCTACTGATTTTACTTAAATTGTTTTATGGAACTATTTTATTTAATCCATTATTTTAGAAATATTCCTTTATTTTGTAAAGTCTTTTATTAAATTACTGTTTCCATCATTTGAAATGTATATCATGATTTGTTTAATTATTCTTTAAATTGTCAAACCTATTAATCTTAAAAAAAATTAAACATTCCTTTGGTTAATCAATTATTCACATCTACTATGGAATATGTGACACTACTAAGATTTTTAGCTCACGTCCAAATTTTTCCTTCAGGTGTTTGTAGACTTTCTCCTTCCAGGTCTGAGCAAGGGGAACCAATCTCTTGGAGGTGGATCCAATTTTTGAGAATTGGGCTTGTTTATTTGTGTTCCTCATGACCTTGGGTTGTTTTTCCTATTTTGGTTCTTTGGTTGTAGTGATTTGGGATGGTTTATTCCTTGTTGACTTCTGCTACATTACTCCCAGTGGAGTTTCTTTTGTTATTCATACTGTCTTGTTTCTTTTCATCCACATTGTTGGTGGAATTTTTTTTACCACTTTTATGTTGTGTGATGCCAAGTTCTAGTCTCTGGAAAATGGGGTCAGGAAGGACCTACGGGCTATGTCAGGTATGGCTCGGTTATCAGGTTACCAGGGTACTTAGGAAGGTTCATGACAAAATGGTATCATAGGGAGGTTCAGACTTTTTCTTGAAGTCAGTATTCATTTGTGAAATCTTGGTGTGACTTAGGAGGTAGTTATGATTGAGTGACTAGCCATCACTCACCGCAATAAACCATAAGTCTCCAGGGGTTGTTAGGGAAAGACTTATTGTGTTTTAGTTCTAGTATTTTTCGTATTTTTATTTGGATAGAGTGAATTCCAAATATTTTTTATTTCTTCTGTTGAGAATAATTTCTCTCGTTACTTAGTTTGAGTGTTAATCTAATGTATTCCTTATTTTCTGATGAGGTTGTGTAACATCATTACTCCTACAAGACATGTGAATCGGATCTAGGAGGAGAATATTGTTGAACCTCGATGAGAGAATCCCATGGTGGATCCAAATCTAGTTGAGGTGATCGTGCGTACTGTCCATCTATTGGGGAAGGCACCCCCAAAAATCTCTGTGTAGGTTCCATTGATCTCTAATATGCTGAGGAATGGTTGGGAAGGATAGAACGTCTATTTCAGTTGTTAGAGAGACTGGGCGATATCCCAGTGCAGGGTTCCACCTTCATGTTGGAGGGACCAAGAAGGAAATGGTGGGGCATGATAGTGACGACAAAGAAACATAAGGGATTAGAGTGGAAGGACATCAAGGTTCTTTTCACCGACCACTTATATCTAGAGTCAATGGTATTGGACAAGGCAGTGGATTCTTTAAATCTTGAATAGGATGATAGAACTATGGCTCCTACATATGTTTAGGGATCTTGAAGAAGTTCTACCACAACTTTTTCACTCAACATAATGGCACGAGATCATCAGAACCTTCAAAAAACTATGGGGAAATCAAACTCTTCACGTAAAAAAGAGTTCTAGCCATAGGAATCTAGAATGAAGCTTCTTCATGTAGTGAAAGACTCTAAAGTGGAATCTGGTACAGGTCCAGAGACCGTGACATGTATCATTACTATAGCTTCATCTTTAGTGACTACTCTATTTTATACCAGTGCATCTCACTCTTTTTTTTCAACCCACACTGGTAATATTATTAATTTTTCTAGGGATATTTTATCTTTTGAAATGGATATTAATACACCCCTTGGTGTGATGAGAGAGTAAGGTCTCTGTAGTTCTATTTGTGTCTTCTCTCTATCATATGTCAAAATTTCTTGATGTTTTCTAGTACTCGACATGAAATCTCTTGATGTCATATTTTGGATGGATTGGCTCATTGAAACTAATGCCCATATTGATTTTTATCTTCGATGAGTCTAAATTACCACAACCAGTGGTGTGTCTCTTGACTTTCGAGGAGAATGGGACCCAAGTTTGACCAGGTCCATAACATCCTATCTAGATTAGGGAAGGTAATATTACTATTTTCTTCAGATTTGGAGTAGTGATCTCCCTCCAGTTGTCATCAAGTTTCCCATCGTGTTTCCTTCTGATTTTTCTGGTTTACCACCAGTAAGAGAGGTTGATTTTTCCATTGACTTGATCCCCAATAATCAACCAGTTTATGTTCCCTCTTACCAAATTGCTCCTACTGAACTGAAAGAACTAATGTGCAAGTTGGAAGATATTCTTGAGAAATCCTTTATTCACCCAAGTCTGTCACATTGGGTGGCACTGGTTCTATCCACCATCAAAAATGATGGTTCTCTGACATATTATCTTCTCGATATAATTATTCAGTAATAGAAGCTTGCTGAAGAATTTTGAAAGCATTAGAAGCTCTATTTTTAATGGGGAGACTGAATGCCTAGTGGTCGTTATCCAAAGAGGGTGTTATATGTTATCAGAACTGTTATGTTGCACCATTGGCAATAAGGAAGGATTTCATGGAGGATTTCCATAATTTCCAGTGTGTTGTGCACCCAGGATGCAGTAAGAAAATCTACGACTTGAAGCAGCAGTTTTGGTGACCATGTATTCTTGAAGGTTTCATCTCGGTTGGGTAATTGGTGGCTTGGGAGGCAAGGGAAGCTTGCTCTATGTTTTGTGAGATATTTTGAGATTTTTGATTAGGTGGGTAAAGTTGTTTACCATTTGGAACTACCACCAAAAATGATATCATTGCATGATGCGTTTCATGTATATCATCTTCGAAAGCATTTATCTAACACATCTCATGTTCTGAGTTGGCATGATCTCGAATTGAAACATGTTTTATCTGTGACTGAATGACGAGTCCTGATTGTTGTTTATAAGACCAAGTTACTTCATGGGAGGACGATACCTCTTGTCCATGTGATATGGAATCCTGGTTCTAATTCTCATGAGACATGAGAGAGGGAGGCACTGATGAGAGAACAGTGGTCTTGTCATTCTGACGTGGAGTCTTCTTCATAGAATTTCTGGGGATAGAATGTTTCTATGGGGGGGAGGTTGTAAAATACCGTTATTGTTTTAGGTATTCCTAAACCTTCTTTTGTTATATTATTATTACATTAAAAGGGATAAAATGGTTTATTAGTGAAAATTTCTGTTTTTCTTAAACACATTGCAGAATGGTAAAATGCCTAATTAATACCCCAAAATAATTAATTAAATATTTTATGAGTTAAAAACTGAGTAGTTATGATTTTTTGAGGTCTGTGAAGCCCCAGTGAGTATGGAATAAAAATATTAAACATATTATTTTCAACATGGAAAATTTATTCAAATTCATTGAATAACTCCAAAATTGTCCATTGTATGAGAAATATGAGCATACATTTATGTCTAAAATGTGGTGTTTACCTCAGGAGGGTTATAACATTCAAAATATCCATACATTTGGATGCATTTATTGTGAGATAAATTTATTAAATAATATTTAACAAATTATTTATTAAAAAAAATTAAATATATTCAAAATCATCCATTTTATGGGAAATATGATACCACCAATGTGTCTAGAATGAGGGTTTTACCTTAGAAAAGGTATAACATTCATTATCATTAGGCGTTTGGATGCCTCGATTGAAAAAATAACTCTTTTAATTTAAATTAATTATTTATTCTGATTCTGAAATAATAAATCCTTGATATCCATCAAATAGTGCATCCAATGAGAAATATGAGACCACTATTGTGTCTGGAATGGGTCGTTTACCCTAGATAGGGTATTACTTTCATGATAAATGAGAGTTTGATATTTATTCTTTTTAAATTATGTTATTTAATAATCTAATTATTAAATTAATTCATTAAATATGGAAGTACTATTCATCTTCTCCCTTCTAACGCCAAACACCATTTTTTACGGACGTTTTGATTCAAATGCTTCTGTTTTGGATCATTTTTTCACCATTAAAGTTATCAAAACATTAATGTAGAAAATTAAATCATTTCACCATCAATCATTGGTTGAAATAAAAATTAATTTGGGGGGTTCTAAATTGATGATTTGGAATGAATTTTGGGTTTCATTGAAATAGTTGAACCTATTTCATCTTGGGTGTAGGCCGATTCGTTCAGGTGGGAATAGCCTAGATATTATTCATGTTGTAGGGAGAGTTAGTCTATTCTCTCCTCCTTCCCCAAGTGATTCATAGCAGATCCTGGCATGTGGAGGAGCCTTCTATGGTGAGGCGATGTGATGTGTTGTGTGGGGTTGAAGGAGGTAGGTTTATTTTTTAATTATTTTTATTTAATTTCCTTCTATTTTATTTTATTGTTCAAATATTATCTCTTCTATAACTTTTTATTTATTTATTGGAATTGTGCACTGTCAGTACTGTTGAATTCGTCTCAATGAGAAGAATAAAAATAATATTTTTTGTTTCGAAGGCAACAATGTATTCTTTGATCAGATTATTCACATTTTAATGGATCTTTGAAAATAAATTATCAAAGGATAATTTATAAATTATAAATGGATAATTTGTGAAAAAAATTCATAAAATAATTATATATGTATAAATTATAAAATAAGTTATTATAATATATCAATGACAGTCCCACCATATTATCAAATGACATTTTAAATAAAATTATCAAATATTTTTTATTAAATTATGGTATTTAATATTCCTAAAGATAATTATTGTGAATTTAAAAAAAGATAATTAGAATTATTTAGTGATAATTGGAACAAATTATCAAATATCAATTGCATGAAAATATCAAAGATAGTTTTTTACATGTATTATCAAAGGATAATTAGTATTATAATCGAATTATAATTTTGATATTATCAAAGGATAATTATTAATATTATTAAAATCGTAATTTTGAGTTTATCAAAGATAATTATTCTATTGGATAATCACGAGCGCATGTGTTGACCTAATGATAAACTAAAAATTTTCCTTCAAAGATAAATATTATCGCATGTGATAATATATATGTAATTTGAATCTTATCCTGGTGAGGTAAATTATCATCTCATGTGATAATTTAAATGATAATCTAAAAATAATCTAGGAGAGATAAAATGATTTCAAATTTGATATATTATTTCCTTGTGAAATAAAATATATATTTTTTGTTCTAGGAATCCTTGATGAACACCGCCCATTGGTTTGTCAATGCTTATGATAATAGGTTTGTGTCGAGGTGTCTTGAACCACATGGGGTGGTTTATCATTTCCACTAACATCAAAGACATTGAGGTAGGTGGTTCCATTTTTATTAACCAAATTTATTATCCCTATATTGATTTATTTATTTCAATTGATGATTTAAATTAAATTTCTCAAATTTTCTTTCAATTAAATTGATACAAACTCGATTCTAGTGAATCAATATATTTGAAATGGTTTTGGAATGAAAATTTGGAAAACCCCGAATTCCATTGAAATGGGTGTGTTTATGGAAATTGACTGATTGAAATTTCCTAATCTAAATTGTGGATTTGATGGAAATGATTTCAATTAAATTTTTTAATTTAATTGTGGTAATAAATTGTGTAATGATGGAATTGGTTTTGAATGGATTTCAAACTAGTGAAAATGGATTAAAATGATTTGATAGAAACCCATTTGTTTTATCTAGTGAAAAAGGCATGTTTTTTAATAAAACCTATTTTGGTTTTAAATGGAATGAAGTTGGCATATTTTAAATGGAAGAATTGGATTAATAATATTTTTAAGCAGTCCTAAAATAGTTCACCCATCATCTAAGTGCACATTAAATCCTTAGGTAGTTAGTGAGTTATTTTGATACACTCTATGCTATGAAAATGTTCTAAAACATACATGCAGTGGGTCACATCCCCGACAGGTTAGTGACGAGTCTCCTTTGGCTAGTGTCATAGAGATGTGTGTGTACACGTTTTTCTAAGTTCCCATAGAGAGTATGGACTTCTATATATGGTTAATACTATCATACCTTTTGGAAGATTACCACGTTGCATTCTTGTTTATTTATATTTGAGATATAAATGTGTGCAAATGCTTTTGAACTGCTTTATATGCCTACTAATTTTAATTGAACTATTTTATGTAACTGTTTTATTTAAGCCATTGTTTTAGAAATATTCCATCATTTTGTAAAGTCTGTTTTAATGTACTTTTCCATAATTTTATTTGTATATCATGATTTGTTTAATTATGCTTTAAAATGTCAAACCTGTTTATCTTTAAAAAAATTGAAATCATTTTTTTGGTTAATAAATTGTTGGAATCTGTTATGGAATATGGGGTGAGACCCTACTGGGATTTTTATCTCACACCATACTTTTTCCTTCAGTTGTTTGTAGACTTTCTCCTTCCAGTTCTGAGCAAGGGGGTAGGATCTCTTGGAGGTGGATCCAGCTATTGAGCATTGGTATTGGTGAGTAATGTTCCTTGAGACCTTGGTCTTATTTCACTATTTTGGTACTTTGGTTGTAGTACTTTGGGTTGGTTTATGCCTTATCGAATTCTCATACATTACTCACAATGGAGTTTCTTTTGTTATGCATACTGTATTGTTTCTTTTATTCTATATTGTTGGTGGAAAAAATTTTCCCACTTGCATGTTGTGTGATTCCAGGTGCTAGTCATCAAACTGTGGGGATTAGGAACACCCTTCGGGCTATGTCAAGGCAGGCTCAGTTATTGGGTTACCAGGGTTTCTAGGCCGGTTCGTGACAGTAAAATGCCCACCAGTCAGGGCGTAACATTCACAATCATGTGTACCTACCCTACACCTAGATGTATAATCTCTATGAGGTTATCCTACATAAGTATGAACTCGAATTGGGTCTTGATACACTAGAGAGAGTTTTAATCCTCTTTACACCTCTTAGTGGATCCCCACCATTATGGTTTAACTTAATGGTAAGATAATGAAAATTTAACCACTGAACTTCTTAAGACTTGGTCATCCATGTCCAAAATGAGAGATAGCTAACATAAAACCATGAGATCATCTTAATGTGCATAACTCAAATTATTGTTACTGATTTATCCCTTGAATGATCCATGATACAAAATTTTACTAACCCAACACCTAGAGAACAGAGAGATTTGACAGCCAGTACCCAAACAATCATTAAAAGAGAGATGTGGTCAGATCATGCATCATTGAGACCTAGAATGAGAAATCATGAAAAAAATTGAAATAACATACTAAGGATTACGAGTATGATCCCTTGAGGTACCTATGTAAAATATCTTAATCATTTATTAAACTATGGATAAGAACATTCATACACAAACTCTGTGGAAAATATCAATGGAAGGTATGGACCCTGAACAATGCTCAATTGCCCACATGAAACCCATACATTTGACCCAAAAAAAGATTTAAATAGATAAGATATGGTTCCTAACCCATCTCAGATAATCCTTCCTAAATAATGTCCCAAACCTGATGAAATGACGAAGATCTATTTTAGAATATTAAAGAGTAACCCACTAATAAGAGTAATAAATATACCATTTAATTTGAGGAATCACGATTTCCCCCAAATCACAAGAATGAAACATTGAAGATAGAAAATTCTACCCATGGTGGACCCTGTTATAGGGAATTTAGCATGGTGACCATTATAGAGACCCAAATATAAAACTATTCATGAGATCTCATGATACCCATCTCACGAGATTTCACCCCCACCAGCTTCTATTTCTCTTCCTCAAATTAAATCTATCACAAAACAAAAACAATAAACTAAAAATAATTGAACTGTACATACAAGAATCACAATCACAACAACGCACAATCAAGATGTAAGCACAAAATGTATAGCAGTGTGAGGAGATAATCAACATAAAAAGAATAAAGTCATAGTATGAAAACCACAGATAGCATGAAAAAATCCCAAATATTCTTCCACATCTTTATCAGCAATAGTTACTCATTGCTGCCCATTCCAACACACCAACAAGGTTTCCAGACATCAATTCAACACATAACAACATTCCCTAACAACCTATAAAGGAATCATGATTTTGTATATAAATATTACATATTTTCAAATAGATTTTCCATAAATTTATAAATACATGCCCATGGAAGGTAAAGGTTTAGTGTATTTGGATATTATATACACAATAATTTTATTTCATGAAATATATTGAAAATATCCCACAAAAATCTCAATATATATTACTCTTCATACACATACCCTACTTAAAACTGTTCTTCATAATCTCGGGAAAGAAAACATAATAAAGTCTATGTTCAGAAGATTAATAAGGTAAAACATGGTAGATATCAATAAATGATCAAATGAAATCATAATATAAGAATTAGGGTTCAAGATCATGAAAATAATTTAAATAGTTCATACCCAATCTATAAAAGATCACAAAAATGTATCAGGAAATAAATATTTATCATTTCAAGATACATGATTCATAAGAGTGAGAAATTGATGTGGAATGTTGTTGAAGTCAGTCAAAGTTTAATTATTTATATTCGTACTAACTACTGTATATGTGGAAAGTAGGGTCGAACCCTCAGAGAAGGCAATTTTTTACCACTACTCTTCTAAAAAAACTTTCAAATACTCCATTGTTGTCAGCAGTGGAGTGGAATCTATTTTTTATACTTTTTATATTTATTTTTATTATTTTTATTACAAGGCACAAATGAAAAACCACAAAACTTTTTAGTTTTTTAGTTATAAACTATAATAAAATAAGAAATAGACTAAAAACAGTATGTAACTAAGATATAAAGTGTTGATAAATGTCAATGAAGAAAATAATATCGGGGGAAAATTTAATTCTACTAGATTTTAGAGTATTCCAATTCACTTTAAAGATTCTGAAATGAACCACTAAAAGAAAATATGACTCACTTCCCTCTCTAGGAGTTAAATCATTTAGTAGTTCAATATTGGAGTTCCCAACTCCGAGACTAATCGACTGCAAAAATTGTGATTTGATAAAAGACTACAGAACTAACTCACCGTATGTTATGAAGTTCCCTGAATTTGTTTAATTTTGAAATATGTATCCACAATAAATCTATTCGAATGATTTTGGAGATTGAAATTAAGTGCTATTGGTATGATTCAGTATAATGTATTTAGAACTTATCTCACTGATTAACTCTAGATACATTGAATTGATAAAATGAAAAGGAAGAAAAGATACTAGCAGAATTTTTTTAATTCCCAGAACTCAAATATTTAACTGGAAATTATCTCTAATATCAAAACAGAAACTAAAAACATACTATAGAAGTGTACAAAATATTCAATAATAAGGGAAGAAAAACTCCCAAAATGACGTGCTCTACCCACCAGATCTCTCTGATCTGATGAGAGAGAAGCTCTCGAATCTCCAATGGTCCTTTGCTAGAATGTGTGTCTCTCTCTCTGAAATTTTTTTCTTACTCTTTTTTAAGTACCCACTATCTTCTGAAACTCTTCACCGCTAATCTTCACCAACTTGAATTCATCTTTTACTATTGCACTGACACATTCGTTTTTTCACGACTAACATGTCGCGCTGGTTTTACCCTTGTAACTAACTCCCGCTGAGTTAGTTGAGTGATCCTGGATGTGTTTTAGGCTTTGGTGTGAACCTTCACAGTAAAGAACAACTAAAGAATGTTAAAACTGTTAAAACACGATAGTGAAACAATAGAAAAAAAATAGATAAATCACATAACAATTATTAGCTAGATTTTATTTATTTAATTCATAACATAAATTATTAGTTATTAAATATTATTATTAAGTAATTAAGTAATTAACATATTTAATTTAATATATTTGTTAATGTTAATTTAGTTACAAAACAATATATCTAAGGGTTCATTAAGGAATTAAACTAAATTAAATTATTTATAAGTTGTTAAAATTTTAATTCTAAATATTATATTAAATAGTTAAGTTGATATTTATGATTAATTATTATAGTCAATAACAATTATTAAATTAATTATTATTTTAAACATTAAATTATTAACTTATTAAAAAGTTAATTTATTCTAATTTTATTTATAAATTATTATTGGTACTTTATTTAATATATTTAATTATTAAACATTTATTTAATATGAAAGATTAAATAATAATTTATTTTAATTAAAATTAGAATATTGATTACTTTAGTTCAATAAAGTTTTATTCAAGTTAATTAAATTTGAAATTATTCTAAAGTTATTTATCTTTTATGTCTAATTTATTTATAATTATTAATTTTTAAAATATTTAATTAAGTTATTATATTAAATTTTTTATTTAAATTTAGTTTTGTTTTATTTTTTTATTTTTAAATAATCCCCCCCCCAATCAGTGCAACCCTAGTGGGGTATGTACGTCTTCCTCTCAAAGATAGGCACCGGCGGTCTAAGGGGGAAGGCTGGTTCGATTTCTTCAGGGGAGAGGTGGCAGGGTCTCTAGTGAAATCCCACACCGGCCTCAACTCCTCATCCCAGCGGCGCGGAGAAGCCAACCTGATCGGCTCCCCTACAGTGGCAGTACATTTCTCCTCTGGCAGAATTCGGTTCAAGATCCTCCACACGACATCCAGTAGCGATGGCACAGGTGAAATTCTCCCAAAAACCCCTTCTCTGACAAATAGTGGCATGGCCCTCTTAGTAAAATGGTGGCAACTGCTTCATCCTTCAGTTGCGGTGTTGGTAGAAACATAAAGATTTGAGATTAGGGGGTGAAACTGAATTAACATTAAATCTGATTTGAGTGTGATTCAAATCTATTTTTTTGTGTTCCTTTGATTCTATAGTTTTGAGTCTTCATGGAACAATTTTGTGGAAATTATAGCGACAAGAAGGTAGTTTTGGAAGAGGTTTGAATTAGGGGTTTAGTATAATGAAGGGAGAAATAGCGGAAGACAAGGGTTGGGATTCAGATCGATGGAGGAATTGGTGAGAGGGTGACAGTAGGCATTGGTAGCAGGAAAGGGGGTGTGGTTTGGGTCAGTGATTGATCCGCATCGGTGAGAAAGATAGGAGATACTGCATGAAGAGTAGTGCAAGGTCACTGATACAAAGAATCAAAAGGTTACTGATAGGTTAAAATGAAGGTTACCGGTGCTGAAGATTAAAGGGTTACCGTTTCTAGAGAAAAGTCAACTGATTGCTTAAAAACAAAAGGTCACTCATAGAGCAAAATTAAAAGCCATTATTACATAAAAGAATGGTACCGATAGAACAAATAAAAGTCTATCGATAGAACAAATAAAAGGATACTGATAGAATAAATAAAATGTTACTGATAGAACAAATAAATGGTTACTGATAGGGAAAACAGTCACCCATAGCTTATAAAAATAATAAGGTCACCGTTAGGCTGCATCGGTAGCCTATGGGTAAAAGTCACTGGTGCTTATAAAAAAGGTCACTGATAGCTAATATTTGTCTCACCGATAGACTAAAAACAAGAGTTAATGAATAAAAAATCTAACTAAATACTTAGGATTAAATAATTAATGTTTTAAAACACTAAAGTAATTAATTAAGCAACTATTTGAATACATAAAATTAAAAATGCATTATTTCATTTAATTTAAACTAAAATTCTTACCTTAATTAAATAACCGGATAATTAAGCATATTAATTAATGAAGTTAATATATTTTAATAAATCAATATTAAAATATGAAACATTAAAATAAAGTCTAAGTTAGTTAGATAGAAATATGATGATTAAATAATTGTTTATAAAAATGTTAATTTATTAAAAAGTCAAGCAGATTTAACTTAACCAAACTAATTATGTAATAATTAAATTAGAAAAGTAAAATAAGAATAAAATTATTATTTTAAAGACTGAAAATACATAAATAATTATAAAAAATTGTTTAATTAACAAAATTAGTTATAAAAATACAAAATTTCAAAAAACTAGTAAAAAGTGTTTAAATAATTAATTAAATAATTAAAAATTAAATAAATAAATGTGGAAAACTATGTAAAACTAGAACCACATAAAATTCCCCCAAAATTAACCATTTTTTGTCCTCAAACAATTTCTTTCTTTGTTATATTTGTAAAACATATTGTAGTATTTATGATTTTGCTCAAAATGTAACATGTCCAGCAAATTGAAACAGAGGACAGAAACATGTCAATAGGATTTTTAGAAAATGAATTGATCATACGAATATTTATTAGAACAAACTCTCAAAGGGTAATCTTAAAAACTATGAATCATCAAGCAATGAAGATTTCATGCCTCATATGTGATACTTCTTAGTGAATCATTTTAGTCCAAACTCAAGTTCTAATTTCAAGAGTGACAAGAGGTAAGATTTATGTGGAATTAAAAACATAACCAAAGGAACTTTGTACTTTGACTCAATATTAAGCTCCAAAAATAAATATATTTTCTTTTGAATCACATTAATGATATAACCTAAATGAATTTTATATAAAACAATTGTCCCCTTCTTCATCTAGAGTTCATCATTCCCCTCACCTTAATGAACTCGTTTTTGACCCAAGACACTTTATTTAATTTTTCCCAAGCCATGTATCACGTGCTAAGCACTATGAAATGAACTTATTCAAGGTGTACAGAGGGATTATGGTAAACAGAAACGCACCCAGCATCTAGGGTCTTAGAGACTCGCCATGGGATCCCATATGCCTAGACTACTCCAGTTTCAAAATATTTTTATAAAAATCATTTCCTTTGTCTCATTAAAAAAACTACTTTAATAATTGAATGGAAATGAGTTCCTTGGAATCAAGATCAAACATCCAGTTCCAAAAATTATGATCACAACTCCACTAACAGGTCACCCATATCACTCTCAAAAATAGTCCATAAACCAAATTTCTATAAAACCATTAAACAAGACCACTCAGCAATCATCCATCCTCATTAATTTTAAACTCAAAGCATAAATTAACTACCAAATAAAAACTATCCATATTCAAGAAACATTTGAGTACAGTGTAAATCCTAAATTTATGATTGAATTATGAAAACAATTAAACAATTTTTACATAATGATTGAAGTTTCGGTGGGAATTGTTAGGCTTTGAATTGAACAAAGTTCATCACAGTCAATAATTAATCCCCTACCCCACACTTAAAATCCAACTTTGTCCCCAAATTTGACTTTTAAACATGGATAAGAACAATTAATCAATTAAGTTTCCAAAACAAATTTTCAATTAGGTAGATTTATGACATGTATAAAATGTAACATTGAAGTTTAAAAATTATTGTTTTCCACAATTAATAAATTAACATCATGATCATTAACAAGTACATGCACTAACATTTATGTCCCGTGACAAGGATTTTCCATTAAAGTACAAACATGGAATGTGAATTGTAAGAGAATAATAAACAGTGTGTAAGCATTTTAATAAGGTATGATTCAAATGGATGTTCAATTAAGCATAAAGCAAGAATTTATAGCACCCCTTAGCAAAGAAGATTCAACAAAATTTCTCAGCCTGCATGTACCCCCCACACTTAGTTTCAAGAAGTGAGATAATTTTAATAACTATGAAATTTAGTTTTTAAAAGTGAAGTACATGCATATTTTATTCCAATACAAACATAATTTTCCAGGAAAGGGAGACATGCAGTAGATTTTTTAAAACTTTAAAGAGCATATAAATGAAAAAAAATTACAGTAAAATACTTCCCCAACTAGTTTTTTCATTACTCCTTAAAAATAGGGAATTCCACCCCTTAAATGACAAAACAAAAGCTTCTTGATAACTGTGAAACAGAAAAAAGATACCAAGAACAAGCAGTAATAAGGAATTCCCAAAAACAGAGCACAAAAGTAGCATATTATTCAAGGGTAAAAATGAAACATGGTAAAGACAAAAAGAACCATGTGTTGCCTCCCACGAAGCACTAAACTTTATAGTCTTCAGGAAGACTTTATTCAAGATCAGTTTTTAAGAATTATGAAGGTAGCTAATCCCTTTGGTTATCCCTAAAAATACAACTTCACTCTCTGCCCATTAACTAACATGGGTTAGTTCTCTTCACCTATAATTTCAACAGCTCCATTCTTAAGCACTCTCACAATAGTAAAAGTTCCATACCACTTAGAATTAAGTTTTCTATGAAATAGTTTTAGTCTAGAGTTAGAGAGAAGTACCTTCTCTCCAGGTTTTAATTCTTTGGTTTGTATAATAGAATCATGAAAGATTTTAGTCCTCTCTTTATAAATCCTTGAATTATCATAACTCTCTCTCTCCTAATCTCATCGATTTCACTCATCTCAAGTAATCTCCCCTCACCAGCACCCTTAAAATCAATGTTTAGAGCCTTAACTTCCCAATAAGACTTGCATTGCAACTCCACGCGTAAATGAAAGCATTTCCCAAACAATATCCTGTAAGGATACATACCTATTTGGGTCTTGAAAGTAGTTTTATATTCCCACAGAGCTTCATCCAATTTAAGAGACCAGTCCTTCCTAGAATTTAACACAATTTTCTCAAGTATTTGTTTTAGTTACCTATTTGAAATTTCCACCTATCCACTAGACTGTGGATGATAAGGAGTTCCAGTTTTATGAACACAACAATATTTCTCCATTAATGATTTAAATTTTTAGTCATTAAAGTGTGTTACATTATCAGTGGTAAAGGCTTTGGGAACTCCAAATCTTGTAATGATTTTCTTTTTCAAAAAAAAATATTACATAATTGGCTTGATTATTGGGCAGTGCAACTAACTCAACCCATTTTGACACATAATCAACAGCAACAAGTATGTAATCATTCCCATGAGATGATGGAAATATACCCATAAAATCTAAACCCCATACATCAAAAATTTCAACCTCCAGAATTCCTTTTTGGGGTAACTCCTACTACCTACCCACATTTCCTAACCATTGGCACCTATCACAACTAACTAAAATTATCTTAGAATCCTTCAAACTAGTAGGCCAATAGAAACGATATTATAGGACTTTTAGAGATGTTATCTCACCACCATGGTGACCTATCCAAGTTGAGGAATGGAAACTCTATAAGATAAGAAGAATATATTCCTTAGGCACACATCTCCTCAAAATACCATCAGCAAACCTCCTAAACAGCAGGGGATCATTGCAAAGGTAGTATTTAAGATCATAAATGATTTTTTTTCTTTGGTTATTTGATAGATTTCTGGGAAACACACCTACTGCCAAGAAGTTGGAAAAATCTTCAAACTATGAAAATTTCATAATTGACAAATTGATCATCTTTTTATCAGGAAAGAAAGATTTTACCTCCCTAGGATCTTCAGATTGAGTAAGAGGAAGCCTAGATAAGTGGTCAAAAACTAAATTTTCAACTCCCTTCTTATTCCTAATCTCTATATCAAACTCTTTTAGCTACAAAATCCATCTAATCCATCTGGTTTTAGTTTCCTTCTTATAAAACACGTAATTTAAATCATAATGATCAGTGAAAATGATAACTTTATAGCCTAAGAGATACTATATAAACTTTTACAGAGAAAAAACAAGAGTTGGAAATTCTTTTTCAGTAGTGGTGTAATTATTTTGGGCCTCATCCAGTAGTCTACTAGCATAATACACCACATGTAACTCTATATCTCTCCTCTATCCAAGGACAGCACCTACATCCATTTCACTATAATCACACATAAGTTCAAAAGGTAACTTCCAATCATGTGTAGTTATAATAGGTGATGTATTGAGTTTTTCTTTAAGAAGATTAAATGATTTCAAATTGTTTTCATCAAAATTGAAAGTTGAATCCTTGACCAACAAAGAACACAAGAGATTAGTTATTTTTGAAAATTATTTTATGAATCTCCATTAGAAACCATCATTCCCTAAAAACTTCTAATACCATTAACATTTCTAGGCGGTTGTGGTTTTTGAATGACTTTAATCTTAGCAGTATCAACTTCTAGACCTATCTTAGACACCTTGTGACCTAAAACAATACCCTCTCTAACCATGAATTGACACTTCTCTCAATTAAAAACAAGGTTGCATTCAATGCATCTTTCTAAAACTAACTCAAGATTTACAAGACAATTATTAAAGTTACTACCCATAATGGATAAATAATCCATGAAAACCTCTATTATTCTTTCAATCATGTCCGAAAAAATAGCCACCATACACCTTTGAAAGGTGGATGGAGCTCCACAAAACCCAAAGGGCATCCACCTGTAAGAAAATTTCACAAAGGGGTATGTGATAGTAGTCTTTTCTTAATCCTCTAGAGAAATAGAAATTTGGTTGTAACCAGAATACTCATCCAAGAAATTGAAAATTTCATATCCAGCAAGCCTCTCAATCATTTTATCCATGAATGGAATTTGAAAATGGTCCTTCTTAGTGGATGCATTTAGCTTCCTATAATCTATATAGACTCTCCATTTTGTGGCTTTACTAACTTAGATTTCTTCATTATTTTCATTTTTTACAACAGTAAAACCTCCCTTCTTGGGGATAACCTAGAAAAGGCCTGATCAATCACTGTTAGAAATGGGATATATCATTCAAGTGTCCAGTAGTTTGATCACTTACTCTCTCACAACTTTTTTCATGTTTGGATTCAATATTCTTTGATAGTCTACCCTAGGCTTATGGTTAGGCTCCCTAGGTATTTCATGCAAACTAAATGAGGGAATAATACCCTTTATATCAGCTATGGTCTAGACTATGGAAGATTTAAATTTCCTTAAAACATTTAACAATCTTTCCTCTTGGTTTTCATTAATTTCAGCAGAAATTAAGACAGGAAAAGTGGAATTCTCCCCCAAAAATGAATATTTAAGATGGGTAGGGATTGGTTTTAGCTTAAGAGTGGGTGTTTTTACACTAGAAGGAAGACTCTTAGTCCTAGGAGGTTCAATATCTTCAACCTATCTCTTGTAAGAAGTATTAAAGGATGAAATATTTTCAATTTCATGTTCAGATTCAAAAATAACAATGCTACTATCCAAAGTGGGAAGTATAATTTATATATCAGAATTTAACAAGTTTTTCAAAGTAGAATCTTCAAGTTGTCTTAAAAATTCTCCCTCAACATCTTCAAAATGTTCATAAAGTATGTTGTTAATAGAAACACCCTCAAAATAACTCAAAAATTTCCTATGTTCATAAATAGTGGACTCTTCTATAGCAGAAAATGAACAGTTGTCCAGTGTTGAAAAATATTCTAGGTTTGGTGTTCGAGCATAATTTTCAACTCATAAAATAGATTCAATAGAATTTTCATCTTCTAAATTATTTTCTTCAATAGAGAAACGATTTCTAGATTCTTCAGAGTTTTCAGTTGAGTTATCATCTTCTAAGGACTCTACCATTGAATAGTTTTCAGAAAAAGTTGATACTCTAACATTTTTAAATACATTGAACTCTTCTTGTTGTTATCCAATTTTAAAAATAAGTTTACCCTTAGAAACATCAATAACAGCACCACTTGTGGCCATGAAGGGCCTACCCAAGATGATGGGAACCTCTTGATCACACATCATGTGTAAGACTAGAAAGTCTGTAGGAAGAAATAGTTTCTCTACCACAACTAGAAAATCATCTACCCTACCCATAGGATGGGTGAAAGATCTATCAGCTAACTGCAGTATGACTGTGGTGGGATGAACATCACCCAACCTCAACTGTCAAAATAGTGAGAAATAGATAAGATTAATACTAGCACCTAAATCACAAAAAAAATTGAGCTGATCATAATTTCCTATTGTGCAAGGTATAGCAAAACTACCTGGGTCTTTCAGTTTAGGAGGAATTTTCTTTTGAATCACAACACTGCACTCTTTAGGGAGGTTGTAAGTAGAAAATTCTTCCATGTTTTTTTAGTATGAAATAATTTTCTTAAGATATTTCAAGTAATATGGGATTTAAATTAAGGCTTGAATGAATGGAATATTTACTTGAAGTTTGGAAAGGAGAAAAAGTAACTGAAGAAGTTCATCCCTAGTGTTACTTTATGGTTTCAGCTTCTCAGGGAAAAGGATGCGTGGGGAAAAAAATTAAGGACAGTAGGTATATCCCTCACCTCTTCCTCAACTTTTTCTTTTCCTTTATTCTTTTGATTTTTAGATGAGTTTTTATCTTGAGTTTCAGATGAAAAAATCATATTTCTATAATTTTCATGACTTTTCTATGAATTTCCATCATGTGTACAAAGCAGATTTTTATTACCAAATTCAAGCAGATTTTCATTTTAGGCATTTTCATTGTCTTTTTCAGCAACAGTTTGAGTATTCAGACCACTTATTGTTACTAACTCCATGGAATTCTCTATAGGGTTATGCTTAGTGGTACTCGGAAGTCTACCTTCTTTCCTAGAAGCAAAATCTCTAGAAAGTTGTCAAAGTTGTGTTTCCATGTTCTGTATTCTCAAATCAATTTCCATTTTATCTGACTCATATTGATTTTGATGTTTGGTTAGCTGAGTCAAGAATATTTCCTCTTGAGAGTTAATTTTATTCAAGATTAGATTAATCTTAGAAGACATTTTATTATCATTATTTCCTTGTGCATTAAAAGACTCACCCCTTTATTGATTTTGAAATTTTGGACTTGGTGGATTAGAGTAATTACGGGAAGCGGATTGTTTAACTAGGCCTTGATCTTTCCAGGACGGATTTGGATGGTTACTGTAGCATTGGTTGTAATTATTTGAAAATTGATCTTCTTTAGGAGGAATTCTAGGACCATAGTTAACAATGTATAAATTCTCTTGTTGTTGGGATGGAATATCAAAGATATGAAAAAAGTTTTTAGAATTCCCAAACATACCACACTGGACACATTGTTCCCTAAAAGATTGGTTAGTGTTTTGACAGCCAAGTTGATTAACAGTATAACGACCCGAATCCGAAGCCCCTCCACTGGTGCCCCATACCCGGTTCGCCACATGACCTCAAGTGCATTTCCCCACACGCCAGTTGCTTCTGACTAGCAGTGAGGGCCTTGGTGAGTTGATGGGGAAATTATGCCCTCTTTCGGTAAAGTATACAGCGGAAGAACAACCAGACACAATAGCGGAAACTGTAAACAGAAAACAACAACTGAACTGAACATCGGAAGTAAAGTATAAAATAATGATGATGCAACATGGTACATATGTCTATGGAAAGAAGTAAACAAACCAACGTGCTGAAGTAAAACTGAAAAAAAAAGTTCAAATAAACAAAAGTAAACTCCTCAGCATCGCAAGACTAAGCTCGGTCCCTTTCGCTCCAACTCCAAGAAATCATGTACCGGAAGTCGAAGGGCGCTTGCCCTTATCTATTCCTATAAAAAAAAGTCTGCTTGGGCCCAAAAGAATGGCCCAAACAGGGTGTGAGATACAATCCCAGTAGGCAATCACCCAAAGATCTATGCCTAACAGTCAATGAATACAAGGCAAGTAAAAGTGCAGGAATCAGTAAACGGGAAATACAAAGCAGCTAAAATTCACAGTTCTAACATATAAAGTACACAAGTAAACATCCAACAATAAGTAGCAAACAGGTAACCCTCTGGGTAGCTCTCACAGCCTAACCCCTATGGTTTAACCTACCAAAAACTAGCAACCGTCTAGGAGGCACACACAGTCACACCCCTCTGGTTCAGCTAAAAGTAGACTCTCTGAGGAAGCACTCACCGTCAATTCCCCCTATAGTCTCGTATCGTACTAAATGCTATCTGGGGAAGCACTCAACGTCTCATTCCCCATTTGGCCCACGTCGAGGAACTACAGACTCTCTGAGGAAGATCTCATCGTCAATTCCCCTTGTGGTCTTGCATCATATTTAAACGACACTCTGGATAATCCCTTACGTATATTCTCCATGTGGTCTACTACACTAGGTTCTCACAGTCCTGTGCAAATAAACATGCTCAGCACGCGTGCAATGTTCATGTAAACCTCAATAACTACTTGTCTATTCAAACTAGGTCTCAACAGCATAACATAGCAACAGTTCCACTATCCTACAACTAGGCATGGAAACTGGAAAATGCCAAAAAGTAAAACAAGCATGGAAAAGCAACCTGAGCACAAAACAATTTACTCTACTCACAAGCATAAAACTGTACTACAGCAATCAAGCAAAGCAGGCAAACAGTAGGGGAAAAATAGGAAACCCACAAGTCCCCACCCAAGGGAATTTGTAGAAATTGCACAAAATAATCAAAGACATTCTACAAAAAGTCACAAACCACCCACCTAGATGCTAGGGGATCGATATACAGGAACCACAATGACAAATTCTCCCTATAACTTTGTAGATCTGAGGAAACACACAAAACACTCAACCCACGATAACTTGAAAAAGAGAAGGAATTGGAAAACAAGGCTCAAGCGGAAGGAAGAAATCACCGCTGTTATTCCAACACAATTGACGGAGCTCGAATCGGGGAACGGATGGAGAGGCGGGAGCTCAGAGAAGATTCGGACGTATAGGTCACCCTTGGATGAAGAACTTGGAGAAGGGGTGTGTTCTATCCTTCAGACGCGACTCTGGTGCGTTTAGTGAAAATAAAGTACACGGCGTGTATTTTTAAAGTACACGACTTGTAGTGGATTTTTCCATACACCACCAAAATCGGCCTCCACGTCACCCCTACACACTGTGTGTGTGGCCCGGGCATGGCCAGAACACGGATTCGAGCCGAAGAAGAGTACACGGCGAGTAATCAGAATGTACACGGCATGTACTTCAAAAATGTCTAGAAACATTATTTTTTCCCAAAAACTCCAGAAAAGGGAAAACATACCTGAAACAAAGATCTGGGTTCTTACAAACTTCTCCCCTTAAAGAAATTTGTCCCTAAATTTACCTAGAGGTGTAGAAGAAGAATCCCCGAATAGCACCGGCCACTGCGATCGTACATCGGCCTCCCTCTCCCAGGTCTCGTTCTGTACTCGTCCATGATACCATAGCACCTACACTAGGGGAACGGACCGGCCTTGAAGAACCTTCATACTTCAATCGATAATCCAGATAGAATGCTCCTCAAATGACACATCCACTTCGAGCTCAAACTCATCGGGATGAAAGACATGAGATGGTTCTGAAAAGTAATGTCGGAGCTGAGAGACGTAGAAGACGTCGTGCATGGACTGGTCCCTCTAGGGTAGCTGAAACCGATAGGCGACCGTCCCAACTCTATCCAAAACCTCAAACGGTCTGATGTACTGTGGTGAAAGCTTACCCTGCCTTCGAATCCTCTTGTGTCCTAACCTCACTGCGACGCGCAGGAAAACCTGATCTCCGACCTCGAACTCTAGAGGTCGTCTCTGCTGATCAGTATAAGTCTTCTTCTGGGACTGTGTTGTAGCCATCCTCTTCCGAATCAGCTCTATCTACTCTGAAGTCTCCTAAACAAGACAAGGTCCCAGCAAAGCTGCCTCTCCTGCCTCCAGCTAGCATAAGGGTGATCGGCATGACCTACCATACAAGGCCTCATATGGTGCCATCTGAATGGTCGCCTGAAAACTGTTGTTGTAGTCGAACTCCACCAGAGTAATATGCTTCTCCCAAAAACCGCCAAAGTCTAGGATGCAAGTTCGGAGCATATCCTCAACCACCTGGATCATGCGCTCGGACTGACCATATGTCTGGGGAAGGTATGTTGTACTCAAAAGTACCTATGTACCCAAGGCCTTCTGAAGTCCCTGCTAGAACCGAGAGGTAAAGTGCACGTCCGTGTCTGAAACAATAGAGTGTGGAACTCTATGCAGACGAATGATCTATCTGATGTAATGTCGTCCTAGATCATCAACACTGAAGGTCTCCTTGATCGGCAAGAAGTGAGCAACCTTTGTGAGCCTATCGACGACAACCCAAACAGCATCGTTCCATCGAGGTGACTTCGTCAACCCGGTCATGAAGTCCATCGCAACGTCGTTCCACTTCCACTCCGGAATGGGTAGCTGCAGTAAAAGGCCTGCTGGCCGCTGGTGTTCCGCCTTCACCTGCTGACAAGTAAAACACTGCAAGACGAAACCAGCAACATCTTTCTTCACACCTGGCCACCAGTACTGGTGATGAAGATCCTGATACATCTTGGTGACTCCAGGATGAACTGCCCAAACTGAGGAATGAAAATCCCATATCAGCTCCTCGCGTATGTCTGATGGAACCCATATGTGTCCCTAGAAATGCAAGATCTCATCCTCATCCACTGCCCATCCAGGAAGAGGGTCCTCTTCTGACACACTCCCCCATAGGACTAAGCCTTCTGAGTCGGATAGCTACCTCATTTGTACCTGATCATGTAGTGTCGAGGTAACAGCTACAAAAGATTGGAAAGTTTGTCCCTTTTTGTCATGCACTTCCAGATGCATCTCAAAGAATAGAGCCATCAGCTGCCACTCACTGCTGGCCTCCTGAACTGCCTGAATCTGAGTCCTCCTGCTCAACGCATCTGCCACTGCGTTGCCCTTTCCCGGCGTATAGGAAAGCTCAAAATCAAAAGACTGAAGATACTCGACCCACTAGCACTGCCTCAGATTCCGATCACACTAAGTGAATATATACATGAGACTCTTGTGGTCGGTGAAGACTAAAAAGTTCTATCCCAGATGATTATGTCTCCAATAACATAAGGCATGAACAACAGTTGCCAACTCCAGATCGTGCGTAGGGTAGTTCCTCTCATGTGGCCTCAACTGCTGAGACCCGTAAGCAATGACACCATCTCCCTGCATAAGCACAGCTCCTAGTCCAATACCTGAAGCATCACAATAGACTGTGTAGCTCTTGCCTGGCTCTGGAAATACTAGTATCGGTGCTGACGACAACCTCTCCTTAAGCTCCTGAAAGGATAACTCACGAGAATCTAACCATAAGAACTTCTCCCCCTTCTTGGTTAGACCTATCAAAGGTGCTGCTAGGCGCGAGAAGTCCTGAATGAAGCATCTGTAGTGTCGAGACAGCCCTATAAAACTCTGTACCTCAAAAACATTCTTCAGCTGCTCCCAGGAAACTACATCTCTCACTTTCTCTAGGTCCACAGATACTCCTGCCTCTGAGATGACGTCACCCAAGAAGTGAATCTGATCTATCCAGAAGTGGCACTTCGAGAGTTTAGCATAAAAATGATGCTCTCTCAGTGTACTCAGAACGATCTCAAGATGTGTGGCGTGGTCGTGTCGAGTGTGATATTACACCAATATATTTTCTATGAAGACCATGAAAACGGAGTCCAAGTAAGGATGGAACAATCGGTTCATCAGCGCCATGAAAACTGCAGGCACGTTCGTGAGACCGAATGGCATAACTGTATACTCTTATAGACCATACCTGCTCCTAAAGGCTGTCAGAGGTATATCTGATGTTCTAACGCGCAACTGATGATAGCCGGACCTCAAGTCGATTTTTGAGAACACTCGGGCTCCTCTATGTTTATCAAATAGGTCATCGATCCTCGGCAAGGGATATCGGTTCTTGACCGTCAACTGGTTCAGCCTCCAATAATCCACAAAAAGCCAAAGGGTACCGTCTGCCTTCTTCACAAACATGATAGGAAAAACCTAAGGAGAAGTACTAGGTTAGATGAAACCCTTTGCATACAACTCCTCCAACTGCTTCTTGAGCTTCTTCAACTCAGGTGTATCCATCCTATAAGGAGG
The DNA here is from genome assembly GCA_963277665.1 of Viscum album. Lineage (NCBI taxonomy): Eukaryota > Viridiplantae > Streptophyta > Magnoliopsida > Santalales > Viscaceae > Viscum > Viscum album. The sequence continues at coordinate 767,369,896 of OY728163.1, forward strand.
AATGGACACTGATGCTTCTCCTGGCACGAACTAAATAGAAAAGTCTACCTCACGCTCTGGAGGCAAACCCGAAAAGTCCTCTGTAAAGACGTCCCTGAAACGATCCACCACTGGAGAAAAGTCTAGCTGTGAAGTCCCCTGATCATCCAGATAAAGACTAGCAATCTGGGTAGTCACCCTTCCTAGCCCATGATGCTCATGTCCTGCTCGACATGCCCAAACATCCCATTCACCTCTATGAAGAAAAGATTCACCCTCTGGTGAGATAAAACTCACCCTATAGCATTAACAGTCGATGACTACCTGGTAGGGAACCAACCAATCCATCCTGAGGATGACATCAAAGCCTGTCATCTCTAGGACATAGAGATCCCATACGAAATGATACCCTGCAACCTCGAGAAGGAACTCTCTACACTGGCGTACAATAGATGTCCTCGTCCCCAAAGGTGTGTCTAGTGTCAACGAGTCGGCAGAAGAAAAGTCACAGATCCCAACGATCTCCACAGTAGAAACAGAGATAAAACTATGTGTAGAACCTGTATCGAAAGAGATGAAGAAAAAACTGAGGCTACTAAAATCGTACCTCGAACAGTAGAAGGGCCCAGATCCTGCTCCTGATAGGTCTGCTCCACGGAAAAAGACTGGCCTACACCACGGCCCTATGCCCCTGGCTGACCACTCTGAGCTGAACCTCCCTGCTGGTGCTGAGGGACTGGTGGCTGACCACCATGGCCTCGACCTCCCCCTTGGCCCGAACAGCTAGAGGAACTCCAGTTCCCCGATTGGTGAGAAACTGGTGGGGATGTCTTAATCAAGGAGTCATGGAAGAACCCCGATCACCAGCTGCTGGTGAGAAAACCTGGAAGAAACACTAAAGGTGACCCATCTTGCCACAAGATCGGCACTCCACGGGGTCTCTCTGCACTGTGACCTTGTGTTCCCTGACCGGCCACACCGATAGCATACCACCTGGCTACCTGAAGATGCATCTCGCTTCCTTAGATCACTGTGGTTAGACTTTCTACGATGCTTCTTGCTGTCATCTGGAGGTAAACTAGCTCTGGAAATAGAACTTCCATGGCTCGCAGCTCTGGAGTCTCTCAGATTGTGCTCCGCAATCAGTGCTTGGTTGACGATGGAAGTGATGGAAGTCAACTGGAAGATATTCACCTGCGAGTGGATCTCCCTCCTGAGACCATCCTCGAACTTCCTTGCTAAGAACACCCCACTCCCATCCCGGAGGGGTGTTAAACGTTGTTGATTGGTGAAACGAGAGTAATACTCCATGACAGAAAGATTACCCTGCTCTAAGCTCATGAACTCCCGGGCTCAGTCGGCCCTCAGGGTCGCCAGGTATAAGTAGTCATAGAACACACTCTGGAACTCCTCCCAATCCATAACCTAGAGATGACCCGCCTGTGAGATCATGTCCCACCACCTCTTAGCAGAGTCTCGGAGCATGTAGGTAGCGATCTTGACCCGCCTCTCTGGAGGCGTCTCCAGATGCTCAAAGATGGTCAACCCAGATTCCAGCCATCACTCTGTAGCCTGAGGTCCTCCTTCCCCTGAGAATGTGGGAGGATGTTGCTGCTAAAAAACCCACGTCAAATCTACCATAGTTGAGGTAAGAGGTGGTGCTCCCTGAAAGGTCTGAATCATCCTCAGAAAACCATCCCTGAACTGCGCATCAGCGCCTACAACTTGTATGACAGCTGGTGCCAAGTCTAGCCCGACTGGAGGTTCGGCAGGAAGTCCCTGATCAGCCATATCTGGCGTCTGATCACTGCCTGACGACAGACATACAACCAGAGGACGTCTAGGAGGCATAGCTCTGAAAGATCAAAAACACACCTTAGATCAGAATTAAAAAAGACAGAGAGCATAAGAGTACAAAATGGGAACAGGGGAAGAAAACACACATGTTTACGACCACGACTACACGGCATGAATAAAAACTACACGGAGTGTCTTCTTAAGCCACTGACATGGGCATGTACCCCTTACCTACAGGTCGTGTAACACCTCAAACTACACGGCATGTTGTCCCAACACACTGCGTGTACTTGAAAACTATTCCCCGTCCCGATTCTCTTTACACGGCTAACACACACGGTCCGAATTAACTCGAGACTACACGGCGTGTTCTAAAAAAACACGGTGTGTACTAGACAAGGCTTCATTGGCCCGTGTTGTTAAATACATGGTCGTCTACATGGATGGACCTTACACGGCGTGTTTCGAATAAACACAGTGTGTATAGGTGATGGTGACACCATTCCGTGTTGTTCGTGACACGGCCGGGTACCAGAACAAGACTACACGACATGTTATAAAAACAACACGGCGTGTCTATGAGAAGGTAACGTCGACCTGTGTTGTCCGTGACACGGCCGCATACCTAGACAAGACTACACAGCGTGTTCCTCTACAACACGGCGTGTTCTACTTGAGCTTCCCCGACCCGTGTTTTTAGTGACATGGCCGGGTACACGGCTCTGAACTACACGGCGAGTACCTACCGTACACGGTGTGTTCCTGAAGTTACTCTCATGACACCATGTTTCTTCTCACACGGTCAGTGACACAACCTGAAAACTACACGGTGTGTATCTGAAAAGTACACGCCGTGTATTCTGGGTTTTTCTAGGCAGTAGCTCAAAAACTGCACAGAAGCCTATAAACACTGAAAACATGGAAAAGAGGTGCCAAATTATGATATGTGAGGGCCCATACTCCCCGCGAATCAAAGCTTGGAATCTCCTACCGTCATAGACAATAGAAAACGAGATCATGATCCACCAACTTACGATTCGAGAGGGCCCATAACACCTAAAGAATCAAAATTTGGCGTTCATTTAAGCAAAGTAGGAAGAAAACAATCCTCTAACAAGGCAGCATAGATTCTATCAAGCATATATCACAACAGCATGCATAATCTACACGAAGTCTATCACAACAGCATGAAATTTCTAATGCACCCTAGATGGTATGGAAATAATGCATGGCATGTGATTTCAACAAGTTCTTATATGATGCATGAGATGGAATACCCCCATCTCATCGGGTTGTGACAGAAATAGAACTGCAAACATCAAGAAAATAACAACACGAGGCATGTGAATCACTCTAGGCGAAATCATATCAATTGTTAGATCTCAAAATCAGCAAACTGCAAATAACGAGGTCGTATGGATTTTCCCTGTACACGGGTTAGATACTCCCGAGCACAGATTAGTACCAAGTACTGAATTCGTCCTATCCCTGGCTAAAGTCTCCAAATAGTAAAGCAAGAGAAAAGAACTCCTCTGGCACCACTTTGTAATGACCCGAATCGGGAGCCCCTCCACTAGTGCCTCATACCCAGTTCCCCACATGACCTCAAGCATGTTTCCCCAAAAGCTAGAGGCTGTCGACTAGTAGCAAGGGCCTTGGTGAGTCAATGGGGAAACTATGCCCTCATTCGGTAAAGTATATAGCAGAAGAACAAACAGACACAATAGCGGAAATTGTAAACAACATACAACAACTGAATTGAACAGCGGAAGTAAAGTATAAAATAATGATGATGCAACATGGTACATATGTCTATGGAAAGCAGTAAACAAACCAACATGCTGAAGTACATCTAAAAAACAAAGTGAAAAAGAAAACAAAGTAATTTCCTCAGCATCGCAAGCCTATGCTCGGTCCCTTGCTCTCCAGCTCCAAGCAATCACATACCGGAAGTCAAAGGGTGCTTGCCCTTATCTATTCCTGCAACAACAAAGTCTACTTGGGCCCAAAACCATGGCCCAAACAGGATGTGAGACACAATACCAGTAGAAAATCACCCAAAGATCTATGCCTAACAGTAAATGAATACAAGGAAAGTAAAAGTGTAGGAAGTAGTAAACGGGAAATACACAATAGCTACAATTCACAATTCTAATATATAAAGTACACAAGTAAACAACCAACAACAAGTAGCAAATAGGTAACCCTCTGGGTAGCTCTCACAGCCTAAACCCTATGGTTCAACCTACCAAAAACTAGCAACCCTCTAGGAGGCACACACAGTCACACCCCTCTGGTTCAGCTAAAATTATACTCTCTAAGGAAGCACTCACTGTCAATTCCCCCTATAGTCTCGTTTCGTACTAAAGGCTCTCTAGAGAAGCACTCAACGTCTCATTCCCCCTATGGCCCGAGTTGAGGAACTACAAACTCTCTAAGGAAGCACTCATCATCAATTCCCCATGTGGTCTCACATCATATTTAAAAGACACTTTGGATAAGCCCTTAAGTCTATTCTCCCTGTGGTCTACTACACTAGGTTCTCACAGTCCTGTGTGAATAAACATGCTCAGCGCGCGTGCAACATCCAAGTAAACATCAAGAACTACTTGGATATTCAAACTAGGGCTCAACAACATAACATAGCAACAGTTCCACTATCTTAAAACTAGCCAAAGAAACTGGAAAACGCCAAAAAGTAAAACAAGCATGGCAAAGTAACTTGAGAACAAAGCAATTTACTCTACTGACAAGCATAAACCTCTACTACAGCAATCGTGAAAAGCAAGAAAACGATAGGGGAAAACAGGAAACCCACAAGTCCCCGCCCAAGGGAATTTTTGGAAATTGCACAAAATACTCAAAGACTTTATACATCAAGGCACAAACCACCCACATGGATTCTAGGATATCGATATACTGGAACCACGATGACTAATTCTCCCTAGAACGTCGTAGATCTGAGGAAACTCACAAAATTCTCAACCCACAATAACATGAAAAAGAGAAGCAATTCGAAAATAAGGATCAAGCTGATGAAGAACTCACCGTTGCACTTCTAATGCAATTGACGGATCTTGAATTGGGGAACGGACAGAGAGGTAGGAGCTCAGAGAAAATTCGGTCGTACGGGTCGCCCTCAGACGAAGAACCTAGAGAAGGGGTGTGTTCTGTCCGTCAGGAGCCACCTCGGTGCGTTTAGTGGAAAAAAAGAAAAGTACACGACATGTATTTTTAAAGTACAGGGCGTGTAGTGGGTTTTTCCATACTCCGCCAAAATCGGCCTCCACGTCACCCCCTACACACTGTGAGTGTGGCCCGGGCATGGCCAGCACACGGCTTCGAGCCGGAGAAGAGTACATGGCATGTACTAAGAAAGTACACGGTGTGTAATTCAAAAATTTCTAGAGACTTTATTTTTTCCAAAAACTAGAGAAAAGGGAAAAAATACTTGAAAGAAAGATCCAGGTTCTTACAAACAGTTTTCTTAGAGTTTTGGTTCATTAAAGATTGCAATTGGTTGGTGATTTCAGTAAGTTCGGCTTGAGTTTCATTCATTGAACCAGTGTTTAAATTAACATTTCTATTGACTCTTTTACTTATTGAATTTTTATGTTGTGAATTAAGAGCAAGATTATGAAAAATTTGTCTAAGTTCTTCATCTGTTTTATCATTGTAATTACCCCCAGTAGCCTGATCAACTAGATTTTTTCTAGAGGATAAAAACCCTTCATAGAAAGTGTCCATGTGTAGATGAGAAGGGAGTTGATGATGGGGACACTGCCTTAGAAGATCCCTGAATCTATCCCAAGATTCATGAAAGTATTCTCTATCCTCTTAATAAAAACTAGTTATTTTAGTTATAAGTTCACCCTTATGTCTTTGGGGATAAAATTTCATAATGAAAGAGTTGAACACTTGATCACAGTTTTCAAAGATATTCTCCTCCAGACTCAAAGATAGTTCCTAGAATTACCTTTAATGCAACACCAGAAGACTCTCATTCTTAGTTCATTTTCTGTGAGTCTTAGAAGAGTTAATTGTCACAAAATATTATAGAAATTTCTAATAAAGGCTAGAGAGTCCTCATTAGATAGTTCATTACATCCAGGCAGTAGTGAAATGTGTGGCTATTTATGTTCACAATTTCTGGCCCTAGGACCAATTCTAATGGACAATAAATTACTTGAAACTTGAGTAAGTTGAAAATCCCTCATCCTAGGCCTTTCATTTTCATCTAATAGTTCTGGTTGATTATTTTGAAATTTTTTATCTGGAACTCTATTATCTATGATCTCCATTTCAATTTTCTTTTTCTTTCTTAGTGTAGTGATTTATTTGTCAAGTTCAAGATTTAGGGTCTCTAAACTACTATAATTGGTTCATGTGCTCATGGAAAGTGTCGTAAAATTTAAAAATAGCAGAAAAGGTAGAGCTAAAAAATAGGAAACACTATAGATAATAGTGGCAATTTAGTAGAAAATGAAGCAGATTTTTTACAGTTTTCAATTTTTTTAAAATTTTTAAAATTTTGTTATATGATTTTTTTTGGTTTTTTAGAAATAATGGCACATGACCTCCTTGGAAATGGCGCCAAAAGAATGACCTAGAACATCATTTAAGTTGGTCAATGTTTAATTATTTATATTCACACTAACTACCATATATGTGGAAAGTAGGGTCGAACCAACAGAGAAGGAAATTTTTGACCACTACTCTTCTAAAAAAACATTCAAAAACTAAACTGTTGTCAGCAGTGGAGTGGAATCTCTTTTTTTATAATTTTTATATTTATTTTTATTATGTTTATTATAAGTCAAAAATGACACACCACAAATCTTTTAGTTTTTTATTTCTAAACTATAATGAAATAAGAAACAGACTGAAAACAGTATGTAATAGAGATATAAAGTGTTGATAAATGCCAATGAAGAAAATAATATCAGAGAAAATTTAATTCTAATAGATTTCAGAGTATTCCAATTGACTTTAATTTTACTGTAATGAACCACTAAAAGAAAATATGATTCAATTCCATCACCAAGAGTTAATTCATTCAGTCGATCAATCTTGGACTTCCCCACTCTGAGATAAATCGACTACAAAAATTATGATTTGATAAAAGACTACAGAACTAACACACCATAAGTTATAATGTTCGCTGAATGTGTTTAATTTTGAAAGATGTATCCACAATCAATATCTCCAAATGATTGTGGAGTTAAAAATTAAGTTCTATTGGTATGACGCAGAAAAATATATTCAGAACTTATCTCACTGATGAACTTTGGATACATTGAATTGATAAAATGAAAAGGAAGAAAAGATACCATTAGAATTTTTTGTAATTCCCGGAACTCAATGATTTAACTAGAAATTATCTCTATTATCAACATAGAAACTAAAAACATACTATAATAGAGTAAAATATATTCAATAATGAGGGATGAAGAACTCCTGAAATGATGTGCTCTGCTCACCGGATCTCTCTGATCTGATGAGAGAGAAGCTCTCAAATCTCCAATGGTCCTTTACTATAATGTGTGTATCTATATCTCAAATCTTTTGTTTGCTCTATTTTAAGTACCCACTTTCTTCTACTGCATGTAACTTCCAGTCTTCACCGACTTGAATTCGTCTTTTATTGTTGCACTACACATGTGCGTTTTTTCACGACTGACATGTCGCGCTAGTTTTTCCCTTATAACTAACTCCCGCTGAGTTATTTGAGTGAACCTAGACATTTTTTAGGATTTGGTGTGAACCTTCACAATAAAGAAAAACTAAACATATTTAAAACTGGTAAAACACAATAGTGAAACAATTGAAAAAAAAATAGATAAATCACTTAACCATTATTAGATAGATTTTATTTATTTAATTCATAACTTTAATTTTTAAATATTAAATATTATTATTAAGTAATTAATTAACTTATTTAATTTAATATATTTATTAATGTTAATTTAGTTATGAATAATGATATCTAATGGTTTATTAATGAATTAAACTAAGTTACTTTATTTATAAGTTGTTAAAATTTTAATTCTAAATGTTATGTTAAATAGTTAAGTTGATATTTATGATTAATTATTATAGTCAATAACAATTACTAAATTAATTATTATTTTAAACATTAAATTATTAACTTATGAAATATTTAATTTTATTCTAATTTTATTTATAAATTATTATTCGTATTTTATTTAATATATTTAATTATTAAACATTTATTTAATATGAAATGTAAAATAATAATTTATTTAAATTAAAATTATAAGATTGATTAGTTTAGTTTAATAAAGTTTTATTTAAGTTAATTTAATTGTAAAATTTGCAAAAAAAAATATTTATCTTTTATGTATAATTTATTAATAATTATTAATGTTTAAAATAATTAGTTAAGTTAATATATTATGTTTTTATATTTAAATTGAGTTTTTTTATTTTTTTATTTTTAAAGAATTCCCCCCCCCCCTAAATCGGCCCAACCCTAGGGGGTCTGTATTTCTTCCTCCCAAAGACAGGCACCGACGGCCTAAGGGGGAAGGATAGTTCGGTTTCTTTAGGGGAGCGGTGGTAGGGTCTCCATCGAAATCTCATGTCGGCCTCTGCTCCTCACCCAAGAGACGCAGCGAAGCCAACCGGATCAGCTCCCCTTTAGTGGTGGTTCGGTTATCCTCCGTCGGAATTCATATCAAGCTCCTCCACATGACATCCAGTGGCAGCGGCATAGAAAGACTCCTCCTAAAAACCCTTCTTTGACAAATAGTGGTGTGGCCCTCTTAGCAAAGTGGCGGCGACTGCATCGTCCTATGGTCGTAGTGTTGGCAGAAACATAGAGATATGAGATTAGGGGGTGAAACTGAATATACTTTAAATCTGATTTGAGTGTGATTTGAATCTATGTTTTTGTGTTGCTTTGATTCTCTAGTTTTGAGTCTCCGTGGAACTATTCTGTGGAAATGATGGCAACGATAAGGAAGTTGTGGAAGAGGTTTTAATTTCAGTGTGTAGCAAGAGGAAGGGAGTAATGGTGTAAGACAAGGACTGGGATGTAGATTGGTGGAGGAATTGGTGAGAGGGTGACAGTAGGCATCAGTACTAGGAAAGTGGTCATGGCACGGGTCAGTGATGGATCTGCATCAGTGAGAAACATAGGAGATACAGTGTGAAGAGTAGTGAAAGGTCACAAATACAAAGAATCAAAAGGTTACTGATAGGATAAAATGAAGGATACCGGTGCTGAAGATTAAAGGTTCGTTGTTTCAAGAGAAAAGGCTACTAATGGCTTAAAAACAAAAAGTCACCGATAGAGAAAAATTAAAAGATACTGTTAGTTAAAAAAAGGTTACCGACAGAACAAATAGAATGCTATAGATAGAAAAAAATAAAATGTTACCGATAGAACAAATTGTCACTGATAGCTTATAAAAAATTAAGTTCATCGTAAGGCTGCATCGGTAGCCTATGGGTAAAAGTCACCGGTGCTTATAAAAAAGGTCACTGATAGCTAATATTTGTCTCGTCGGTAGACTAAAATAAGACTTAATGAATAAAAAATCTAACTGCATACTTACGATTAAATAATTAATGTTTTAAAAATCTAAAGTAATTAATTAATCAACTATTTGAATACATAAAATTAAAAACACATTCTTTTGTTTAATTTAAACTCAAATTCTTAACATAATTAAATAAAGGGATAACTAAACAAATTAATTAATGAACTTAATATATTTTAATAAATCAATATTAAAGGATGAAATATTAAAATAAAGTCTAAGTTAATTAGAGAGAAATATGATGATTAAATAATTGTTTATAAAAATGTTAATTTATTAAAAATTCAATAATATTTCACTTAACAAAACTAATTAAGTGATAATTAAATTAAAAAATTAAAGTAATAATAAAATTATTATTTTAAAGACAAAAAATGCATAATTAATTATAAAAAATTTTTAGTTAACAGAATTAGTTATAAAAATAAAAAAGTACAAAATCTATAAAAAAGTGCATAAATAATTAATTAAATCATTAAAAATTAAATAAATAGATGAGGAAAAACTATTTAAAAATAGACCCCCTTCAGAAATCATCATAAATGAATTATAAACCATAAGTTTATTTCATAAAAGTGTGGCACCATCATAGGTATAGAAACCATTTCAGATGTAAAGGATAACTACCAAGACCATCCAATAAAAATAGAGCATGCATCAACACCTATTTCAAATAGTGTATTAAGAACACTGAATTATTTCCCATAATAGATCAATAACATCAACTTGATTCCTATATAGGATCAAATACATCAATTTTTTCCCATAGCGGATGAAGCACATCAACTTGTTTACCATAATTATCTTATGAGATATAATACATTATCCAATGAATTGGAGGGATATATAATTTTAGTCTCACCTATCACATAATGAAAAAAATACATATGTGTGTCATAAGATCATAAATCATTCATCAATTCATCATATCATAACCCGTGAAAAGAAAATAGGTTTCATAAAAAATTTCATCAGTACATCATAGCATAACCCATGTAAAATAAATGGGTATCATAACATCTCAGCATCATAAATATAAACCATCTAGAAAAAGAATAAGGATGGTACCATTGGATTATATCCCTAGTAAAACATATGTAACTACAAATTTTTTTCTTTTGATGAATAAAAATATCATTAAAAACATTCTTGAGGAAAATAACCTTTCAATTTAGAAATCCATTTTTTAAAATATAAAAATATCCAAAATATTATGAATTTTTTATCATATAAAACAACTATAAAGTCTTTTGAATTAATATTCAAAGTATTGGTTGGTCAGGGTGTTGTGAAATTTTATTCATGTTTTATATGTTAAAAGAAATAATCCCTTTCAAATTTTTGGAAAAGGGTCAAAAATAGCTATTTTGGAAAATGAAAAAAAGATTCTTTTTAAACAATTTTTAAAAAATTAAAACAATGGTAAAATGACTTTTAATAACTGTATAATATTGAAAACATTCTTGAAATTTTTTAGAAAATATGGGCATGCAATAAAAAGATTACCGGCAGAAAATTAAAACATGGTTGGTTTTCATTAAAAAAATCATTTAGTCCCATAAAATATAAATTGATTAAAATGAAATGAAAACATTTATTATGAATAAGTAACCACAGGAGAAGAAAACTTAAATGAATATATTGGACAAGTATTATATAATTTCCTTAGTAGAAATTTAAGAATAAACAATACGGATTCAAATAGTATTGAAATATAAATCTCTTACCTTTTTGGTAACATTTTAATCGTAACAACCATGAAATAAATAACCTTAAATGCATATTTAAAACCTAGTAATTTTTATAATAAAAATCAGAAAAGAAATTCATGGGTTGTATATACATCGCATAAAATAAAAAAGTGGTGAATATAGAAGGTAAGAAGTTAGATATTTTATTGTTATTATATAAGAATAATTATTTCATAAATATCACAAATAAAATTTAAACACATCATGATACTTATCCATAAAATATGGTGACAAAAAATGAATTGTATTTCTATGTGGAGACGGTAAGACATACATGCACACAAGGGATGATTTAAATTTCCATTTTATGGAAAATATGGTGGATAATGGGGGTTTTATAATCATAATAACATTTATGTATATTTAGGAAACTAAATTTATTATTTTATGATAAATACCATTGATTTATAGGAGACAAAATATTAATTAAAATGGAAGTGTTCAGTTAATGAGATTACCTCTTCTTTAAAACAACTACTTTAGATATCCTCTTAAGGACCCTAGAGATGGTCATTTAAGAATAAAATAACCAATATAATGTGTATATAGTAGTTTATAAGATTAATTGGTAGTTTTTGGTCGATCTAGGAGGCTCAATGTGGTGTGAAGAATAGAAAAGAGGGATTCCCTTTTATAATTGAGGGGATGGGAACTCATAGGATTTCATAAAAGATTAAAATATAATAATGTAATTATCTATAAAAATTATACAAAATGTATAAGGATTATAAGATAAGGTATTGTGGTCTTGAAATAACATCATTAAAAAAATTTATTGGATTATATTGTGTCTTAAACCTTCTCTTATAATTTAACCACTTAGTTAACCTATTTTAACATTAACTATAGTGACATATTTTTCACTATTAAAGGGTTATAATTTTACTTTTAAGGTAAAAATTGGATCATAAATGAAAAAGATTTGAAATTTAATACCGTATATTATCTAAATTTTCCTCTTTTAATATTTTTATAATTTCTAAATAATTTAATACAATATTATTTTCAAAAAATATCATCAATGTTAATTTTGACACTATTCATTTGATTTGAATTATAAGTCATAACGAAAATAGTTTGAATTATAATGTAGTTATTTTAAACAAAAATAATATGTAATATTAATCTATAAAATTCTTGGAACACCATAATGCATCCAAATTGTATTTATTTTAATATTTTTTAATTCATTTATTTTATTTTTCTATTAATTAATGAAATACTATGTCATCATTATATAATAACTTAAGGTGATTATATAATTACTAAAAATTATAAATAAATTTAAATAAATAAAATAGTTTCATTATTCTAAAAATATACATTTATATTCATTCGTAACATTTTTTTCCCTACGTGGACACATAATAGATATTTAAAAGTAAGAGAGTGGTGTTTTGTAACTTTTTTTCCCTTAAATATTATATTGGTTATTTTTATAGAAAACTATCCATTAAATAAATCAATTTCCATCCTAAGGTGATAAGGTTCAAATTTACATTATAAAATAATAATTAAAATGAAAACTTATGGCCTTATCACTTTGTTTTAATCTAGATTAAACTAATTTACCCATTACCAAGTTGATAAATGTTACCATGGATACTATTAACAATGCCTATTTATAAAAGGGTCCAATTTAAAAAAATAATATAATTATTACAAATATTAAATCCATTTTATCAAATTAAAGTTCTATAAAATAAATTAATAAAACGCAATAAAAACTAATTTTCAAAAAAAAATTATGTATAAAAATATATTTATTCTTATACTATGTCTAGAAAGTATATTAGTTAAATTATAAAACATCTAATTGAAAATATAATATTTACATTCATTTAAAATAATTCATCAATAGTTTCTAATTTAATTTATTAATATAAAAATACATTGTGTGCATAAAAATGTTTTTTCATAAAAACTTACCATTTATTTTTAAATGATTTCTATTTTCATTTATAATTAATTTATAACCAATGAATTCAATTTAGTCATATAATAACCATAATTTTTTCATAATTTATTTATTCCTATTCATACCCACTAATCAAATAGTTAGGCAATAACTGTTATATAATAATATTTTAATAGTATATCACGGGTCCTTTAAACTCTGTGTTTTGTGTAACACTTGATATCAAAGAAATCCAATTTATTTAAAGAGTAATATTTCATAAAATATCATGGTGTTACATTCTCCCCATTTTAATAAATTATATCCTCACAATTTGAATTTGTTCTTCATGGTAAAGGGTTTGATATTTAAAAATTCCTTCATTTAAAACCCACATCATAAAAAGGGTTAATAAAACTTCCTCCCAAAAAGAGGGAAAGATAAATATGAAAGTAATTTAGAATAACACAAGTATATGTTTTCAGAAAATATAAAATTAGTAGAAAGTAAAAAATATGGACATGGAAGAAAAATGTAACATCTATATAATTATGGAGAGTGATAGAGATAATTGATCATTAGAAATTGAATGATCATGGGATAGTTACAAAAATCATAAATTGTTGAGGTGTGCAAAAACCATCCATTAATCATAAATAAAGGTAATAGGAAAAAAATATTTTAAGATCATTTTCCTAGAGTTGAGGCTTTATTTTACTATATAGACTAAGAATATAAGGAAATATACTTACATGACATGTATAATTGTATCTTTCAATCAATTATCTCCACAGTCTAATATGTTTCTCCTAGATTATTATTATTAGTGATTATTTTTTTCATCCCTAAAGTGATAAAATCAACTTCTAATGGATCATAAAAGTATATAAAAAAAATTCTCTATATTTTTTAATTAATCAAAATCAAAATAAATGGTTAGAACAGGGTAAGATAAATCAAAAAATGAATAAACCTTTATATTAATATTCAAAGGATCAATAATAACACCCAAAGTTCAACTTATATTATTCTAAATATTACATTACAAAATACTCTAAGTTTAAAAACTAAAAACCAAAGGGACTTGATCCACATATTCTTCCAAGATCAATGTAACATGTTTTTTAACCTGTACTAAATAATTTATATTCACTAATCATATAATCTTTAAAATTTTCCAATAATTTCAATGAATATCCCAAATCATCATAAAGTAACATTAAAGTAATATATGCTTATAAAATATAATTCAACCTTTAACACAAATGTAATTCCAATATTACCAAAAATATTTATATATACCTCAGTCAAAAAATGTTCCCAAAATTAACTTAATCATTATATTTCAAACTAAATCAAATTCATAATAACCAAGACATCACATAAGACAGTGTTAGGTGTTACAACCTTATCATCTTACAGTTGTGGGTTCAAGGCCCATAGCCTTTCCAAATGTGAAGGGTTGTCACCTATCCCGAATGTTATCGTTTTTCTAAAACTGTATTAATATAATTCCTAAAATTTTCCCAAAAATATGGTGAATATCCTAAAAAATAACCTTGGAATTTAATATATTTTTAACCTCAAATGTTATTTCATACCCTTCAGCTTACATATTTAAAAATTCAATTGCATAAATCCAAAATAGTATCACATGTTTAACCTAATGGTTACATAGTACTCAACCCAATGAAACATTTCAAAAAATATCATTAATTACCATGATAAATAATTTAATAATATTATAATGTAGTGAACTCCCCCAAAATATCACAAATAAAATTTAGATACTAACCTAAAATTAAATCCTTAACATGAAAAAAATATCACCTTATCAATGGATCACTTTTCAACCATCAAGATTATCAATATAACTTTATCCAATTGTTCGTAATTAACTTATCATTAAATCATATACTAACCCAAAGGTTTATTTAAACCAAAATAGATTGTTCTTCCTAAATCCCAATAAAATATCCAAATCACCCCAAAATCCCATCACTTAAAACATCAAAAAGTGGTGTCTAAGACTTTGAACTTCTGATAATCCTTAAACCTATATACTAATGATGGTATTCATAGATACTAAGTTGACCTCAAATGAAAACACACAAGCTTAAAAAAATTAATACAATCATTATTTCTCAAATAACATCATATACCAATGAATATATTCCATAAATCCAAAAAATATAGTAAACTTCAACAAAGATGGCCTAAATTAATTTATCCTAAAATCAATAACCAATTTTAATGAAACTAATACTATTCCATTAATTTCAATAATTTCTTTATCCCAACAAATCATTACCACTTTTATTTATTATTGGTACCATTCCACACATGTTTTCAATTATTAAAGAAAAATATTGATAAAAAATCATTATATGTTTCATGATTATTATATAAAAAAAATCATTGATATAATTCTTGAATCCCAATTAATAAATACCTCAATAATTTAGTTTCAATAGTATACATATCATAGGTCCTTAATTGGTCTAGTATTTAACCATTTTATTAGGCTATTGGATCATATATTTCTAATTTTACTCACATATGAGAAATTGAATGATAAATGGTACCTTAGAATGGAATTCATTTTCCTCCATCAAAGTCTTCATTTTTACTTAGAAAGTACTAGATCTATTCCCTTTATTTCCACATAGAAAAAATAATCCCATTCCTTTGGTTTATTCCTGTGAGTGTTTCTTCCCACATTCATGACATGTAGGAACCTTAATCATCATTCCTCTATGGTCTTCATGAATCTACATATTCCTTTTTTTAGGTGTGTCAAGAAACTCACTTATATAGAGTTTTTTAATTATATAATGGGATAGCTGATTAGATATAATCACAAGGTTTCTTATTCTATCTCTATTTTTATTTGGTTTCTCAAAAGGAATATCTTTTCATTGTGCATCAACGTTAACATGAATCCTCATGGTTCCATCTATTGACTAAAACCAAAAATTAAAGTGTGAGAAAAAATAGCAATAGTGAAGAATCATGAAAAATAATGTATAGGGTTTTGAAATTATAACACATCCATTTAGATCTATATAACCTTAGGTTTAACCTAGGTTATCCATTGTCATTAATAAAAACTTTGGATGATATTATATATATAGACATATCCTTGGGGTGTTTTCATAATGTTTTTATAACACCAATATCCAAATATTCCCTAAACCATTCTATAAAACCAAATTTAAAGGATCAATATTTTCATACAAAAATATTACATCTTTTCAGATGAATATTAAATACATTTCACAAATACACACTTGAAGACCATAAATGTTTAGTGTCATTAGAGAATCTATAGACAATCATCTTATTACATAAAATATCTTTAACATATCCCAAAACTATCCCTCAATTTAGTACACTTAATAGACACACCCGAAATAAAATCATTCTCTATAACCATGGGAAATGAAACATAATAAAGGGTGAGCTCAGATGCTTGGTAATGTAAAACATGACAGATATCAATCAATGATCATGTAAAATCATAAGATAAAAATGCAGGTATGATATCATGACCATAACTTAAAAGGTTCATACCCAATCTACTAAAGATCATAAACAATAATCATGGCATTAAGAAATAGCATTTCAAAAGACATGATTCAGAATATTAAGAAATAATTATAAATCAATCATTAACCATAAGTTTATGTCATAAATATTTGGTGCCATTATAGGTATATAAACTATTTCACATGTCAAGGTTAACTAACATGACCCTTATATCACAATGGATCATAAATATACACCTATTTCCTATAGTGGGTCACGGACATCGACTTTTTTCCAATAAAGGATCAAGAACATTGAATTGTTTTCTATATAGGATCAAGAAAATTGACTCGTTTCCTATAGTGGATCAAGCACATTGACTTATCTCCCAAAATTATATCATGAGATATACTACTTTACCAAATTAATTTAAGGGATATATAATTTGGGTCCCATAAATAATTTAATTGAAACTATATATGTGTGTTTCATAAGATCATAAAACATTCATCATACCATAACCTATGAAAATAAAAAATGTTTCATAAATATTCCAACAATAAATCATAGAATAACCCATGGAAAATAAATGGATTTCATAAAAATATCATCATCAAAATCATAAACCATACATAGAAAGAATAAGGATGGTTCCATTAGATCATGTCCCTAGTAAAACAAAATAAACTCCAATAGATCTTCTCATTGATGAATAAAAATACCATTAAAAACATTCTTGAGGAAAATAACCTCTCCATTTTAAAATAAATTATTTAAAATATAAAAAATTAAAAAATAATATTAAAAACAATTATAAAAAAATAAATATATATCATTTTAAATAATTTCTTTAAACATTGAGTGTTTATGATGGTGGGAAATTCTATTCATGGTGTACAAGTTATATGAAAACAATCCTTTCTCATTTTTTATAAAAATATAAAAAGGTACCATGTTCGAAAATAAAAAGATGGTTCCATTTTAACCATTTTTTAAAAATTAAAATTTGTAAAAATTAATTTTAATAATTGTATATAAGTAAAAAAAATACTTGAAAAAATCATTATAAAATAGGGAAATGTAAGGGAAATATTCCCAACTAAATAGTAAAATGTGTTAAATTTTCATTAAAATAATTCTTTCAGTCTCTTAAGTACTTAAATTGGGGAAAAAATTAAAACATGTATTCTCAAGACATAACCAGAGGATAATAAAAATGAAAGGTATTTATTATGTAAGTATCATATAATTTATTCTAATTAAATTGAAACATAAACAATCCTGATTAAAATAGAGTTGAAACATAAATCTCTTAGAGCTTTGGTAACATTTAAATCTTAAGACACATGAAAGAAATAAAATTATAAGGATAAATAAATCCCCATAAGTTTAATAAGAATAAAAATAAAATAAATTAATTTTATGTATATACACAACATAAAAAGAAACAAATTTTGAACATGGAATGTGTCTCACAAAAATAAAAGTGAGACGAAAATCCCTTACCTCAAGTCTTACCTTTCCTCGTTCACATTCAAAAAACTATATAATAAATATGGATTTTTTATTTATGTATTCAATAACCATTATCATACCAATAATGTCTTTTATGATTTACATATATCATTTTATCACCAGTATATTAATAATTTTTCATTAAATTCATTGATCTGGGTGACAAATTGTTTGTTTTTCATGCATGTTTCTGTTCAACATTTTTGGTGTTTTTTAATTTGATCATGGTTCCAACAATTAAATAATTTTAATAATGATATAAATATCATATATATTAATTATATATATATATATAATTTATAGATAGAAAAATGAATGACGTTATTGATGGAGATGGTATGTCATACGTACGTATTAATATTGTTTCCATTTTTATATTGATGGAATAAAAGAAAGGTAAATAATAATTCAACTTTATTGAATAATTATTATATGTAATAAATAATACATATTAATAAAATCCATATTTATCATCATCCATATAAAACAGGAATGAAAAATGAATCACATTTATTCATTAAGGTGGTAGTCCACACATACGCATGAGCGACATTATCATTTTCTAATAGTTTATAATGTAAGAATTTAGATATGATATTATAATTATAGAAAAAAAATTAAATAATAAAAATCATATATAATCTTTAAAATTATCATAACACACATCCATAAAATATGTTTACGAAAAATGAACTGTATCTCTACATGGAGACGGTAAGTTGTACGTACGCATGAGCGATACTTTCACTTCTAATTTGATGAGAAAAAGGGTGGATAATTGTGGTTTAATAATAATACTAAAATTTTATTATATTTATGATACATAATTTAATATTTTATGATAAGTAAAATATATTTATTGTAGAAAAAAGAATAATTAAAAAGAAAGTGATATGTTAAAGTGAATACTTGTTCTTTAAAAAATCCTTTATATCACCTCTTAAGGACCGTAGGGTTAGCATTTTGGGATGATAGGAACCTATATAATGCATCTAGTAGACTTTAGAAGATAATATTTTAGTTTTTATTTGATCTATAAGGAAAAAACTTGTGTGAAGAAGAGAATGGATTGGTTCCCTTTTATAATTGTAAGGAGGTACACTCTTGGGATTTCATAAATTAATAAAATATAATGATGTAATTATATATATAAATGCTTCCAAATGGAAGTGGATTTAAAGATAAGGTATTATAGGGTTGAAATCAAAAAATTTAATAAAATTTGTATTGTTTTATGTGGTGTTTTAAACCTTATCTTTTTCAACGGATTAGTTAACCTATTTTAACCTTAATAGCAGTGACATCATTCTCACTCTTAAAGGGATATAAAGTTATTTATAAGGTGAAAATTGGATCAAAAATTGAAAATGGGTGACATTTTATACCAACTCTTATCTTCCTGATCACCTTTAAATATTTTTATGTTTTTTAAATATTTTAATAAAATATATTTAATGTCAATGTTTACACTATTCATTTAATTTGACTTAAAATACATAATTAAAACATTAGAATGAAAATATAGTCCTTTAACACAATACTAATATGTCATGTTTATCTATAAAATTCATGTAACACTATAAATAATTCAAATTATATTTCTTTTAACATTTTTTAAATAATTTATGTTGATTTTCTATTAACTGAATAAATATTGTGTTATAATTACTTAAGCATTTAAGGTAATTGTATGATTACTAAAAATTAGAAATAAAATTCCCTAATGAAAATAATTTCATTATTATAAAAATATAAATTTTTATATTTATCCATTAATTTATTTTTTCCTATGTGTACAGATAATAGATATTTAAAAGTAAGATAAAGAATTTTTCTAACTTTATTTTCATTAAATATTATATTGAACATTTTCATGGATAAGTGTCTATTAAACAAATAAATTTCAATCCTAAGGTGGTAAGGGTCAATTTAATTTCATAAAATAATAATTAGGATGAACAAATTATGTCTTTATCACTTATTTTTAACATAGATTTTCATGGTTTACCCTTTAGTAAAGTGATAATTTTTACCAAGGTTACCATTCATACTACCTAAAAGTAAAAGGTACCGATTTACAATAACACCCAGAGATTTTATGAAATTAGTATGAAATTAATTTCTAATTTTTGATATTTTTCATTTCATGAAACACTGATTTTAGTTTTCATTACATGCAACACCAAGCTTAGCTTGCATTACACTCAACACTAAGTTTTAACAAAACGTGACATGTTATTAAAATATTATTATTTAATATGATAGTTATTACCTAGACATGGTGGGTATGAATAAGATTAACTAAATTATGAAAATATATGGTTTATACAAGGATATAAAATGAATTATTTTGTAACAAATTAATTAAAAATGAAAATCAAAACAATTTGAATGTAAAGGAAATATTTTTCTCAAAAAACTAATTTTTATGTAAACAAGCACGTTTTAGCATAATAAATTAAAAAACCAATTTCGGTGAATTAATTTAATGAAATTGTTTTGTTATATATTCAATAAAAATTTCAACATTAATCATTTGTATTTTCTAGATAATATTTAATAATAAATCCAATTTTTCACTAAAACAATATTTTTCTAAAAAAACAATTTTGTCTCCTTTTGCACACTTATTTCAAAACTAATTTTTTAAAATTTTATAGAATTTATTTTAAAAAATACATTTGATATTTTTAATTATAATTTAAAATTTATATTAGGGTTAATTTTGTGGGAATTTTTTGAAAAAAAATTTTTTTTATGAATATTGAAAAATACTAAATTTTAATTAAAAATAGAATTTTCATTTAAATTATTTATAAAGTTAAATTATATTTAATTTTTAAAAAAATTAAAATTATTTCAATTATATATATTAATTAAATTTATTTTAATTTATTTAATTTAATATTGAAATTGGTTATAAAAACATTATAAATTTTTAAACATTTTCTCTTTGAAATCCTGCTTTCTCATCGCTTCTACAGGATTAATTTTAAATTAAATTTTTCCAGCTCTATGAATTTATTTTATAAAAATTTATTCCATATTTTTAATTAGAATAATTTATATTATATAATATGTGTAACTTAATTTTTTACCAAATTTAATAGGGTAAACAGTAAAAATTAATTGCCACAGTTTAGGTAAAATGAGTTTATCAGGGGTTAAACAAAACATATAGGGGTTAAAATGACATAAAAACATGTATAAAATATATTTTATGCCCCTATTACAACCCTATAATTCCTAATCATCTAAAATAATACATTTTTTGTATGAAAAAAATGTTGTTACACCTTTTTTTCAAAACATTACAAGTGTGACACTCATTTCACTTATAAAAGGCCACCCCATATCTACTCTTCTTCACACATTAAAACACCTATTTTGTAAAATACCTCTAAAAAATACTTCCAAAATTAAATAATTTAATAATATAAGACTTATTTTAATAATATATTCAACTGAGTAAGGATCCTTGTGTAAACCTATGGAGTGTACCAGAAGAAGAGGTAACGTTTTTCAATTAGCATTTTTATTTTATTTTTTCTTCTACCTCCTTAAATTATTATAAAATCATTATTATATAATAAAATAAATATATTAAATATATTTATATGTTTTCATGTTAATTTATTACCTAAAAATGTCTCTACTTCCATCATAAGGGTTATGAAATCATCATTCATGTGTAAGGAGGACTACCGTCTCACGAACCGATGTCAATCGTTTTTCTATTACCACGTCTCATGATTGTGTATGATGATATATAAACATTATATATATTATATTTAAAATATATTTATACCTATATAGTAAATATATCATATATCCATTTTTAACTTCCATTCCATAGGGTATACGATAATATCAATCGTGTGTTCGGTGGACTACCACCTCACGAATCGGTGTGATTCATTTTAACTAATGTTTTGAATGGAAGATAAAAAAGGATAAATTAAATGAATATATGGGGTATAAATGACATAATTATGATATTACTGAAAAAATTATCATTACTAAATGATAATATATCATTTTATTTTTTACCTGTTCAGTCACAAAATGATGATAATCTCATTCGTGTATGTGTGGACTACCGTCTTCACAAAGCGATGCGACTCTATTTTCATCACCCCACCAAATTGATGATTTGTTTAAGAAATAATATGATATTTATGATAATATTATCATTATTTATAAATAATATATTACTTACCCCATTTCCCATAATTATCCTCAAATAAGGGAAACGTTACTCATGCGTACGTACGACATATTGTCTCCATGATCGTAACGTAGTTCATTTCTCAAAACCATCATTCATGATTGGTATTAAAAGTATAATTCATTTAAAAATATGATAATTACTTCATGATTATTATTCTAGATATAATTTAACCATGATCAAAGTAAGAGTAACTAAAATTGAAACTCAAAACATATACAAAAAATAAAGTGGTAATTACCTGAAATGTGATTTTAACAATAAATTATTAATAAACTGGTAATAAAAGTTTATAAATAAATCATATATGGTATGATATATGTAATTATGGTAATATAATATATGTATAATAAACTTATATTTATTATTCATGAGGCTAAAACATATATAAATGATGTTGAGACATAAGATAATGGATTTCTGTCTCACATTAATTTTATGTGAGATAAATTTCGTATTCACCATGTGTTTCCATTATAAGGAGTATATACTACCCTTTAATATAATTTTTTATTATTCACCTAAAAATTATGGTATTTTATACATCCATTTTAGTATCCATCTTTCATGGGGTTTACAGTTTCAATGTTATCAATGCGGTAGGATATTTGGGTCTCAATTTTCATACTCTGAGACATATGATTATGTTAAGCAACAATCTTCTTTTACGAGGTATATATACAACCAATTTTAAATGTTATATCATTATTATACTTATTTTTAAGATATTATATGTTTCATTTACTTTAATTCTATCATTATTATTATTGTTTAATGTTACCAAAGTGGTAAAGGTTTTATAATACAATCTCATCGTTTATAAGGATTGTTTATGATTATCCTTTAAATGATGGATTATTATGATATATCTCTCAATAAACTCATGAATTTTATTCTATTATGGTTATATCATGAGAATAAATGTTTACCTTCATTTTAATCTCTTTAGGTAATCAATATCTTAGAAGATTTTTTTTACAAAAAATCCTCTTTATTTCTCACTTCAGTTGATAAAACATTCTCTTATAAAACCATGTTTTCTAAAAAAAATAAAAAAATAAAAAAAATAAAAATTATTTATTAAAAATAATTTTATCTATTTTTTTTAATAAAAAAATTAAATAAATATTCATGTCATTTTCCTTAAAAATTCTCGTATGGATTTTACCGAAAATGTAAAAGGAACCTTTATTTGAAAGGGAATGACATGAATGGTATTTGTTATCATCATGAACATTATTTTATTTTAATATTACTTTATAAATTTTCAAGTGTATTCTCAATTTAAAGGATTTATAAAATATTCTATGAATTTCTAGTTTTAAAGTGTGATTTTCAAAGAAAATTTATTTTCCCCAAGAAATTCTCCAAGTGTCTTTTCAAAACCATTTTCCATATAAGATGAAATACTTTGGTATTAATTTTTATTTACTATGGATATGATTTAAGGTTAAAATTATTATTATTTAATTGAATACTTTATGTTTATGCTTAAAATATGTTTATGAAACATGTTTCTATTCCATAGGTTATACCTTGATAAAATTCTTATGAAACTCATTTCTTTTCCACACGTTATGTTATAAGGAAATGATTAAATTATTATGAAGCCTCTTTATTTTTTATAGGTTATAATATGATGAAACTTTTATGAAATCCATTTCTTTTCATGGGTTTTAATGTGATGATTTTTTTATCATTTGGAAGACATATGTATGATTTTCATTATGTAATGTATTTGCGTTATAACCAAGGATGGTGGTTACATTATAACCAACGATGGTGGTTATGTTATAACCAAGGATGGTAGTTATTTTATACCAATATAGGTGGGAATTATATATCCCTACAACTAAATGGGTAAAGCATTATATCTTATTAGATAGAAAAGACTAGAATTTGGAGTGAACCTGTTCTAATATGATGGCATTGGAAGTGATCCTTGACTACTAGGTAAATGATTTTATTTTCATATGTGTTTGGAAAATATCCATCTCTAATGTCAATGTTATACTCTCATGAATCATGTTCTTTGATTTCCTTATGATTTATGTCTTACAAACTTGCAATATTTTTTCCATGACACAAGATTATGATCTTTGATGTGTAGGACATGGTTTTCAATTATTATAATAATGTTCTCATACCCTTATGTTCACGTTATTCTTACGTATCTCCCTTGTTTTACCATTATTTAGAATCCAAGATCATAATTGTTTATGTTTCCATTCCCCATGTTATGAATAAAGGTTTTCAGTATAGTATATCTTTAAATAGTACATAATGGGAAGATAATTATTCAAGACATTGAAGATATGTCAGGAAATTAGAAGATGGTGTGTTTAGTCTCCAAAGGAACTATACTATTATAATCCTTAGGGGTGTGTTTGTGTAATGTATTTAATATTCATCTAAAGATATGTAATATCATTGTATGGAATGCCTGGGTTAATATAGTTGGTATCAGAGGAAATTTTTAGTTAGCCTTTAGAAACTAGGAAGATAAAACTTTTGTGAGATCTCAAGGGATATTTCTAAGGATATATCTTAGAATTTATCTAAGTATATGAAAAAGGATGGGTAAATTTATTGGAAAATTTCATGGGATATTATTAATGCATAGATCAAGTGTATTTCATGAAATTACATCCCTATCTAGATACTACAAGTAGATGTGGCTCTGGAACAGAGGTACCAAGGGGTAATAATTCCAAAAGGGGAACATTGAACTAGACTCATTCATCACCTGGTGAAAGACAATGGGCCTTTATACACACCTGGTTTGACACTCCTGGGGGATATGCTTTGTAAATTCAAAAAAAATTTATGAACCATCACGATTGATTTAAATATATGACAACTACTAATGGCCTAGGATAAACCAATGGTGTCATAGATTAAAAAGAAGGTATCGCAATTTATAAATCCTATAAGATATTTTTTGGATTATTTAGTTTCCCATTTTGATTAGAATTTCTTACACTATGTTTTTTAGTTCTAGTCAATAGATATAACTAGAAGGAACTAGGGTATAATTTAATTTGATGAATAATTTTCTGATGATAATTCCAATGGGGTGATGATTTTAGTGAAGGGTATTGGGATTATGGATAATTAGTTTACAAAGAACGTGATTAACAACATACACCATAAAAAACTCTCAAAATCACCAAATAGGAGAATGGTAGAGTTCTTTGAGATTTTAGGAAGTCAATAACATGGAGAAAATATTATTCTTTTCCTATATTTTGAGAATGTGGAATTAATTACCCATGTGAATGTCTCAGAGGAACAAGAAGATGTTTTGAGTGTGGAAAATGACATAAAATAAGTAATTGATAAAGAAAATGGAAATTCTCAGTTAACGCAATGGATGGTAATATTGTTATCCCAAATATAACATTGATTATTAAATGATTCAAATGTGGAAACTATGGGAATTATAAAAATATAAATTCAGAGGAGAAATCTCATGAAGAGAATTATAAAGGTTGTATGAGTAATGGTTGTGTTGTTTGGGATGAATAAAATAATAATGACATATAAAATAAATAGGTATTAAGGAATAATATGATGAATCTTATTTAATAAATTGATAAGGAAGTGTGATGATTGAGGTATTTATGTACCAGAATTATAGAATTATGAAATATATAAGGATTGTTCAATATAAGTTTTATATTAATGATTTGAAAGAATTTGTTTAGTGATGTTGATAAACTATTAAGGTGATTTAATGGAAATGTGATATTTATGGAAAACACATGATTAATAAAAATATAACCCTTAATATGTTCATAATGTTGAGAAAAAGTTTTTTAGTCTAAATAAAGTTATTATAGATATGGATAAAGTAAATTTTATTGTACTGAATATCTTGGAACTGATTAATAATTTATTGAAAAAGTGGTATATTCTATCATTGATGGAGTTTACAACTTTTTTTTATTTATGTAATATCTCTCAAATTTTGTGTTTTATTTAAATAATAAGGAAGAATGTATGTTTTTAATAAGGTTTTATGGTTATTCATATTATTACCATGTTTCAAGAGAATAAATGATAAAGGTTTTCACATGTTTGGTATATTATAATTAAGAGATACTTTATGATAATTTTGGATTAATGTTATGTTTAATTTTGGAAATTTAGTTACATTATTTATAAATTATTAATTTTGGAAGGGTCATAAGGGTAACCATTTATGAAATGTTTTAATTTTAACTTTATAAAAGGCTTTATATATTAATTTATTAATTCATAATATGAATATGTATGCATGTTGGATAACCTATGCTAACCATTTTTTGTGATGATAAAAAATGATAGACAGAATGACATATCAATCTATCTATACATTTTATGGTCTATTATTATTTCAAGCATAAAAAATTCCCCTTAATTTCATTGAGTAAGAAATAAAGTGAAAATTGATCATGGTATAACCAAAGGGTGATATTATTCTTATGAAATGTAATGAAATAAATTAAGTATATCTTCTAGTGAAAATTATTCAAAATTAGGAAAAGTATCTTGAAATAATTTTTTTCCTATTATCACAATTTTTTAGGATATAAATCTTCTTTTTAATTCCTCTTTGGTCTGTGTTTTTGTGTTTTTTAACCTTCTCTAGATCTCCCAAATTCTTATAGTCAATGATCACGATCACTTTATGTAATTATTTATATTTTTATTCTATGTCAAAATATCCACTTCCCACCTATGTTATCCTATGTAGATACCTAGTTATGAGTTAATCTAGGTAAAATTTTTGTTTCCAATATTCCCTCTTTAAGGGAGGTTTTATTACTCATTTGTATGATGTGGGTTTCAAGGAAATAATTTTCAAATGGTAAAACTTTGATGAATGAGATAGTTTGAGGGATAAATTCATTTTAAGGGGGGTATAATTTAACACATTGAGATTTTATAAAATATTTTTTCAACTTAATTTAATATTTTTTGTTATTTTTTGTTACAAAATACACTAATTTTAGCTTATAATAGACACAACACTGAACATATCTTACGTTACACACAACACTGATTTTAAAATCAACATGTCATATTGTCAAAATATTATTCTTGAATATGATAGTGATCACCTCGATAATGGAATAGAGAGTATTATTAGGATTAACTAAATTACGAAAATATATGGTTTACACATATATATATAATTAATTCTTTGGTAACCAATTAATTAAAACTGAAAATAATAACTATTTTAAAAAAAGAAAATCATTTCCTAAAAGACTATTTTTATGAGAAAAAAATGTTTTTACTCAATAAATTAGTTAAACAACATTTGTTAATATATTCAATCAAATTTTTAACATTCATATTGTGTGTGTTTTCTAGAAGAGATAAGAATAAATATAATTTTACTCTCAAAACATGAATTTTTCTAAAAAGTGGTTTTGTCTCCTTTAACACACTTATTTCAAAACAAATGACACTTTTATATAATTTATTTGAAAAAATAATTTCCATTTTTTAAATAATAATTTCAAAATTATCTTAGGTTTATTTTTTGAAAATATTCTCAAAAGACTGTTTTTTATGAATATTGAAAAATACTAAATTTTAATTGAAAAAATCCTTTTCATTTAAATTATTTATGATGTTGAAATATATTTTAAATTTTTAAGTAAAATTTGTTAAATAATATAAATATTATTCTAATTAATTTAATTTAATCAATATCATACTTTTGAACATTTTCTTTATGAAAACCTTCTCTCTCGTTGCTTTTGCAGGAATAATATTAAATTTAATTTTTACAATTAAGTGAATCAAATTTGGAAAAATGGATTCCATTTTGAAATCAGAATAATTTATATTATATAATAATTTCAAGTTAATTTTTGACCAAAATTAATAGTTAAAATCGTGATAATTAATTGTTGTAGTTAAGGTAAAATTTTGTTTACTGGGGGTTAACCTTAAAGAATAAGGGTTAAAATGACCTAAAAACATGTATAAAATAAGATGGATTAACATATTTTGACCCTATAATTTATAATACTATATAATAATATATTTTTTAGCCTTTTTCATGACATAAACATGGGTACACCGTTTTCTTTTCAAAAAATTACAAGTGTGATAGTCACCTTACTTATAAAAGGCTACACAACTCCTCTGTTCTTCACACCTTCAAACCATTTTGGTTCATCCAATCCCTACCCAAATAAATTCCCAAATTACATCCAATGATCATATAAGACTTATTTTTTGAATAAATTCAATCTATTAATCCTTTTTGTAAAAAACTAAGGAGGATACCTGAAGAAGAGGTAAAGGTATTCAATAAGAATTTTTATTTTAATTCTCCCTCCACCTCATTAAATTATGATTATAACATGATTATATTATAAAATCCATATATTACATATCATTATATGTTTTTATTTTAATTTAATTACCTTGAAACATCTCCATTTCCATCAATTTGTTTACGAAATCATTATTCATGTGTATATTAGACTATCACCTTGTGAACCGATGCCATTTTTTTCCATTACCACCTATCATGGTAGGATATGATGATGGATCAAAAGTATATATATATATATATATATGATATTTATAATTATATTATAACTATTGAGTCATTATATCATATATAAATTTTTAATTTTTATTTTTTATGGGGTATGATAACGTCGCTCGTGTATACAGGTGACTACTGCCTCGTGAAGCGATATGATTCATTTTCACTAATGCTTTTTATAGAAGACAATAAGGGATAAATTTAAGGAATATATGTGATATAAATGAATTAATTATAATATTAATAAAATATTTTTCATTATTAAAGAATGATATACTATTTTATTTCTTACCTTTTCACTCACTAAAAGATGATAACGTTGTTCGTGTACGTATGGACTACCGCATTCATGAAGTGTCGTGACACTATTTTTATCACCAAATCATATCGATGATATTTATATGAAAAAATATTGTAGTTATAATATTATGATATTTTTTGAATAGAAAATATTACTTACCTCATTTGTATAATGATCATTGAAAAATGGAAATGTTACACATGCGTATGTATATCCTACCGTCTTCATTATCGTAACATACTTCATTTATCAAAAACATATTTCATGATTAGACTTAAAAGTATAATTGATGGATAAATATTATTATTATTTCATTATTATTATTCTAAATATAATGAAACCATGATCAATTTAATAGGACCAAAAATAAAAAATCAAAACTTATATGAAATACAAAGCAGTAATTACCCAAAACATGATTTTAAGAGGAAATTATTAACAAATATGTAATAAAAGGTAATAAGTAAATAATATATGGTTTGATATATATATATAATAAGGATATATAATATATTTATAATAAACATATATTTTTTATTCAGTAGGTTCGAACATGTATGAGGGAAGTTGGGAATTAAGGTAATGGATTTCCGTTGCACTTTTATTTTTGTTGAGACTAATGCCATATCCACCATGTGTTTATTTTATGTGGAGTATATAATCCACATGAATTTATTATATAATTATTCACCTTAAAATTATATTGATTTATTCATACATTCTGAAATCAAACTTTCACAGTGTTTATGGTTTCAATGTTATCAATACGGTAATGGATTTTTGTCTCAATTTTTCTTCTTTGAGATATATGATTCTTCTATGCACCTATATTATTTTAATAGGAGTATATAATTACCATTTGATATGTAATATCATGAATATTATTATTTTTATGATATTATATGTTTAATATAATGTTATTATTTCATGAGTATTGTGATTTAATGTTACAAATGTGGTATAAGTTATATGTTACAATCTCATCATTTATCGTGGTTTTTTATCATTATGATTCCAATAATATAATATTGTGATATATATCTCAATAAAATCATGAATTTTATTATCCTATGGTTATATCATGAGAATACATTTTTTCCATTCATTTTCCTCTTTTTAAGTACCTAAGAGTTCAAAATAATGTTTTTATCAAAAAAGTGTCTTTAATTCTCCCTTTAGTTGAAAAAACTTTTTCTTCTAAAACAATGTTTTCTAAAAACATTAAAAATTGTTTTTAATAATTTTAAAATTATTTTTAATAAAAATATCACAGTTTTACTTTTTTTAATTTTTTTTAAATGAATCTTCACTCTGTTTTCCAAACAATGTTCATTTGTCATTTACCGAAAATGTGAAATGACCCATTTTTTAAAGGGTACGACATGATTGGTATTTCCCACTATCAGGACCATTATTTTTTTATAGAATCCTTCATTGTTTTTAAAGTTTATTTTCAACGAAAATAATTTTCTAAATATTTTATGAATTTTTAGTTTTAAAAATTTATTTTTAAAGAAACATTATTTTTCTTAAAAATGTTCCAAGTGTATTTTCAAAATAATTTTCCATATAAGATGACATTATTTGATGTTAATGTTTCTTTACTGGTATATTATTCAAGGATACCATTATTATTATTTATTTTAATTATTTATTTTTGTGAGGAAAATATTTTTATGATACATTTTTCTCATCCAAGGGTTATACCATGATAAAATGATTATGAAATCTAGTTATTTTACATAGGTTATGCAATGATGAAATGATGAAATTATTATAAAACATGTTTGTTTTCCTTGTGTTATTCTATGATGAAATGTTTTTGAAACCCATTTATTTTCATGGGTTCTAATGTGATTAATTTTTTATGATATTTTATCACACAAATGTATGATTTTCATAATTTGATGGTGGTTATTTTATATCCAAGGATGGTGGTTAACTATATAACAAAGGACGGTGGTAACATTATAACCAAGTATTGTGGTTATGTTATAACTAGGGATAATGGTTCTATGATAACCAAGATGAGTGAGACCTATATCTCCCTATAATGCATTGGGTGAAGATATATGTGTCATATGATGGTCTTGTTAGTGATCCTTGACTACTATGGAAATGATTTTCTGTGCTTATTTTTTATTCCACAAATCAATGTCTTCTACCAATGTTATTCTCTTATGGATAATGTTCTTTGATTTCCAAATTATTCATGTTTTAGGAACTACCAATATTTTTTACATTACTCAATATTATGATAATTAATGTGTGGGGTATGGTTTTCCATTGTTATTCTCCTATTCTCACACCCTTATATTCATGTTATGCTTATGTATCTCCATTATTTTCCCTTACAGAGCATCTAATATCACCCTTTCTTATGTTTCATTTCCCCATATTATGAATAAATGTTTTATGTGTGGTAAGTATATGAATAGTAGTTGATGGGGATATCTTTATTGTAGAAATTTAAGATATTTCGTGAAATAATAAGATGGTGTAACTAGTCTCCAAAGGCACTAAACAATTATGATCCCCAAGCATGTATTTGTGTAATGTATTGAATATTAATCTAAAAAATAATAATAATCATTTATAAAAGGCCTGGATTACTAAATTTACCAAATTATAACATCATGATTCCAAATATATAATCTATTTTTTCAAATTATACTTTCACAAGTGGCAGAATTAAATTTTAAAATAAGTGTGCAAAACCCAACAAAAAACCGTTTTTAAAACAATAAAGTTTTAAGCATAAAACTAGATTCATTCTTATCCCATGCATATAAAAATATTAGATAAAATATAAAACCATTGGTTGAATATATAATAAGTACATTTAATTAAAATAATTCATTAAAAGTGTGTAATTTAATTTATTAAGATAAAAATTCAATGTGTGCATAAAGATTTTTTTTAGAAAAACATATATTTTATTTTAAAACAATTTTTATTTTCGTTTATAATTAATTGATTACAAATGAATTCATTTTATTTATATGTAAAAAATAAATTTTTAATAATTTAGTTAGTTTTATTCACACCCACTAATCCAATGGGTAGGTCAGAACCGTTACATAATATTTTTATAGTATATCACGATACATTTAAAAACGATGTTACATGTAATGAAGGATATAAAATAAATCATATTAATTTATATATAAATATTTCATAAAATAATTGGGTGTTATATATCCACATGAAAATTTATCAGTTATGAAAAAATAATGACAATATTATTGATGAAGATGATTTTTCTAAACAACCAATTAAAGAGACACTTTAAATTTTTTTGAAAATCCAAACACCAGTACAACTGTTTTGAAATTCATTTTATAAAATCTCTTGAAAAATCATTTTTCAAAAATTACAACTTTATAAAGAAAAACATTCAAAAAATGAATATTATACATTTCAAAACGTTAAATGATTTCCCCACATTTTTTTAAACTATTTGTGTTAAATTCTACTTAAATATGTGTCTTTAAATCTTCAACCAAATCCAAAATATTTCAGAATTTTCATAAAAAATTTATAGAAAATCATTTTTGAAAACCATTATGAAATATGTAAAACATTTAAAAAAAATAAAACCAAAAGTATTCTATTATTTAAAAACCTCTATATCATCAAATGAGATCACATAAACGTGAGAAACCATATCATGATGCCACCAAGAAGCAACACATTATTCATAAATAATCTCATATGTATGAAAAGGTAAAAAAAATCTTATTAATTCATGATCATTTGACTAGATTAAAGTATTGTCCAATTACTTTATATACCAAAATCTAAATCATTCTAAATTGTTTCTAGAAATGAGAACATTATGGGAGAATTGTTTTGCTATGATATTTCATTTTATTATGTTCCATGCTTACACATAATATTGATAAAATAATTTTAAAAATCATGCATAATCAATTTATGAAGAATTTAAAAAAACAAAATTTAATATATCATTAATTTTACATTCTTCCATATCTAAATAACGATTAAATAAAATGTCCAAAAGACATATAAAACATTAAAAAATATTATTCTTATCTACATATCACAATTTTATTTTTTATAAAATATACTTATCTAATTACATACATTATAGTTAATAATAACAACATTCAATATATTTAGGTTTTCAAAATGAATAAATGGTTAAAATTTTAGAAATATTTCATGGACCATGATTAAATAAATGTATTATTTCCAAAAAAAACATTATAATCGGATTTTATGTTTAACTTACATAAAATCTACTTGTTATACTATTCATTATACTAAAAATTCTTCACTAATTATGAATATAAAAATAAATAACCATGAACTACTCTTATTTATAATTTATCATGAAATTAAAAAAGGATATAATAACTCAAAACTATTACATTCTCTTTATTTAATCATATAAAATATCTATTTAACTTTCAAATCTTAAAATTTAAATAGACACGTATCATGTCATGAAAATCATAAAATTTTAATTTAAATACTAGGAATTCAAAAATTTATAATGGTTTCTTAAGATACTAACATGGAAATATTTGCTAGGTACATAAAATAATAAACATGGAATTATACATTTAACTATTTATATTAATGTTAAAAACATTTTATTAAAATAGAAAAAAAATTAATTTCCATAAATTAATAACAAATAATTTGAGTCAGTTTTAGTTTAGGTTTTGTTCTATAATAATTTCATGTTTCTTTATGCAATAAAATGAAATTTAAACATCATAAAAAGTCAATAAAGTTAGAATTCAACTGAATAACATCAGTAAGAATCAATAAAAAAACACCAAGTGAGACCATATTTACCACGTTCTGGAAACAATTTCTTAGAAACTCTTAGTTTCATCCAAAGAAAAAATACACAATTTAGAATAAAAAAAGTTATCATGTTCCGTATACCAAAGCATGACCAAATTTCACGTGAATGATGTGAACCTAATGCTAAGTATTTTTACTAATGTATGATACAAAACTCTTATCATCTAAACACATTATGCTGATGTGGCAACAAACCTAGAAGTGTTTTATAACATTATTGGTACTCAAACTACATTGGTAACTTGAAGATCAGCATAAATAGGTTAGCTACATATTCATATGAAATAAATTTCAATCCATGAAACATCCTATCTCTTTACTACAATCCCAACTGATGTACTGAAACAAAATGATAACATTTTTTATATCGCATCCTTATCCCATTATCTTCGGAAGAGGTGGCGGTGCTACTAACCTTAGGTGATGTCCTAAGGATACCAATGGGTGGAAATAAATTTCAAGAATATATATAATCATCAAGGGATGATTTAACCTTACATGAAAGAACCCACAAAATAGAACCCATAAAAAGGATATACATATGATGTATGAATCAACATAATAAAAAAAGAAAAATAATAAAAACAAATAATAATAAATAGAGTTAAAAAACCAGTAGTAGTACTAAAAGTACTTCAATACATTAGATTATAACAAATAATAAAAAGTTAAAAAATGAAACTACCTTGGGATCCATATAAAAATGAACAATTATCTCTATACACTATAACCAAAGACCAAGATACTCTCTATCCTCCACTAGAAAATTCATAGAACTCTCATTATCTTTAACTTGTCAAAAATGATTGCATATTCACCAAGGTGTATATGTAGGGGTGAGTATTAAAACCCATTATGAAATCAAACAAAGGATTCCAAAACATTCTCGTTAGATAAGAAAAATTTAGAAATTTTTAAATAAAATAAGAAAAATTACAAAAAATAGTTTTAATAATATATTCACAAAAGGTAGTAAGGGGATATAAAAGAGTTTATAATCAAAACCAGTATTTAATAAGTTTTCCAAAATCAATTGGGATAAAAATAATTAGTTTTATAATTTAAAGAAATTAAATTTAAACACTCGTAATAGTTTTTCCATTAAATCCAATTGACATACCCTTTCATACACACACACACACACAAACCTATGCATGCATCAAATTATAAAAATTCCTAACATATGAGAAAAATCATATCCCGCTATTCAAGTTATCACTTGACCGTGAATCCAAAATGATCTTATCTAGAATTGAACCATTATACAATCCCAATAAGTTATCTTCAAATGAAATATTAACCCACAAAATTTTAGTTTATTACAAGGTCTCACACCAATTTATTTCTTATAAATCAATTGGTCTTTTTAAAATATTTAATCAAACATATTTCATTCATTAAACCAAAACCAAAATTTAAAACCATGAATAATTTTTTTTTCCTAAAACCATTCAAAATAAAATTCCTACAATTCATAAAACAAAAAGTTTATTCCAAAAATAAGTCATTAAAAGTTTCCATTAAAAATACAAAAAAATCATTTAAGAAAATATAACATTTAAATTTATAGAATATGTTGAGAGAGAGAGAGAGAATCCACCTACCGAAAATAAAATCACCAAGATAAAATATCACCACAATCTCATGGATTAAGGATCAACATATCATTCCTTCAATGTGTTATAAATAATATTTTCAAAAAAACACAAAAACATAGATCTAGTCATTGAAACCCTGATCTAGAGTTCCAATTTTGAGAAAATGAGAGAATCAAGAAGAGAGAGGAAGAACATGCCAATTACCTATGATATATAAGATCTTAAATTCTTTGATCCACTGAAATAAATAACTATAAGTAATAATATATTTTAAATTTTCAAAGGAAGTACCATTGTTTGAGATCCTAGGAAATATAATGAATAATGAGGGTTTTCAGGGAATATTCGAGTCTTTAATTAAATTTATAGATTTAATTTTACCCATCACATGATTAGTTCATATATTTTAGAAACTATGAACTAAAAAATTGAATCATCCTTGTACAAAAAAATTCTTCATCAAATGGTTTTCTCAAAACCATGAATGAACCATGTACCTTCCCCAAAAATTCCTCCAACTATTGCATAGTTTCCAAGGGAATCCACATGATTTTCTCTAGTTTTTTTCAAATTGTGAACCCTCTAGAGAATCTCCAAAATACTCTAACAACATAAAAAACATTACCAAGGCATAAACCAATCATACCCAATCTAAAAATATGATATAAATCCATAATACCACAAACTAGGGGAGTTTCAAAATCTATTTTAATTGAACTATGAATGAAATGTATTTGAAATAAATCTGGAATGGACTTTTTAAATGATTTTTTAATTTGAAAAGGTGTTTTGGTTATTTAAAATAAATCATTAATTGGATTTAAATTTTACTTTTCATTTCAAGTGAAACATGAAATTCCATGAATTTATACAGTGTTTCATGATTTGTGTTGAATAAAAATGTGATATTTTCAAAATGTGTTTTGATATATTTAGTGGTTGTATATATAAATCTAAGTGCACACACACACACATAGATATATATATATATATATATATATATATATTCACATGAGAATTTTTGAATTTTTGAAATGAGATACATATAAATGTGTGTGCGCATGTGAATTTATATATGTATAATGATAAAAAATAACTTTAAAATTTATTCTTTATGTGTGAGTTTAGTTTCAAGATGAATTTAAAAGAGGTTTTAATAATGGTTTCTAAATTATAATTGAAAGTCTAATTGGTAATTTTTTATGAAAATCTAATAAAGATGATTTAATATTATGTTTTTTCTTGTCTTAGAAATGTCCCTTGTTATTAGAAAAAGATAATTCCCAATTTTATATATAAATTTTAACTGCTTATGAATTTTTTAAAGGAACTAATATGTTTATAAATTAAGGAAGTACTATTTAAAACCTCATGGGAATCCCAGGTACTTGGGTATGTTAGCCTAGATCATATGAGTCCCACCTCACAAGCTCGGGTGGTGACTCGATTGTTATATAATGGCCCATTAGCCAGTGTATTGGATATAGTTCATCCACTCATTGATGGCATCCTTAATCAGTGATATATAAATTTTAGTTCTACTAAATTTTGTGATTTTTGGGTGTTTTCCCCATGATTCTCAATTTAAATTATTAATTATATGACTTACTATTTCACATTCTTTACTTATTACTACCTATAATGTATAACATTTTTGTCTTTATTTAGTGAAAAAAAATGATTCTATTGTGGTTTAAAAAGTTTATTCTAAAAGTAGTTTAAAATTAGTTTTTGAATGTAATGGTTTTAAAAATGGTCAGAGTCCTAACATATTTCTTGTTTGTGATTTCTATCATTTAATAAAAAATAAAAAATGTTTAAAATGATTGATGATATATTATTGGTTTGGATGAAATGGAAAACCTATATTTGAATATGTATTCCAAACCAGAAGAAAACGTACATTTTTCTTAAAGTATTTACTTAAGGTGTGGTATTTTGGCATTCATACTAAGTTTTATACTCACACATATCTATTATATTTTAACTTTTTGGTTTTAATTATTTTATTAACTCTCTTGGAGTGTTGATTAGTTTTAGGTTGGATAGTGACTCATGGAGCCACATGAAGGTATTTTTTTCTAGTTTTATTTAGTTTATTTTTTTTCTTTAGATAAATAGAAATTTTCTTTCTTTAAATTATGGATATTTGAGGTGCCCTATGCCTAGGGGGAGGAAAAGGTATTGTGTGGTGACTGTTTCTATGGAGGGAGTTGAGGGTGAGCAGAGGAATAATTTAATTACTTTGTCTAAACTAATTTTATGCATATTGTTTTTCCTTTTTGTCAGCTCAAGGACCTCCAAAATAAATAGTGGTCAAGCCCTTTCTTTCTATTTCATAGATCTAATTTTTTGGTCAAAATCATTCCCACTAGATTTACTTTGATTCCCTAGAACTTATAATCATCTTAGAGTGATCACAAAGACCCATTGGCTATATCTCGGGTATGCTCGAGCATCCAATAGTGGGATGTATTTGGTCGGTTCACGAAGAAATATTTATATTAATACATATTTTTTAATGTATAAAGATATATATATATATACATGCATACATACATAAAAAAATTACACTTTAACACTAGCCTAGCTGATTTTACGTGTTATATATTAACATATTTATATATATGTATATATTTTGAAATATATACTTAATTTAATATATATATATATATATATTCATTTAAATATATTATTATAATATATAATTATATATGTGTGTGTTTAATGATACAAACAGACATATATATAATTATATATAGACATTTTGTATACATTTGTATAGGTATATATATGAGGTCAACAAAATGGTCATATATTTTTCTAATAAAATGGATAATAATTTTTTCAATATGATTAAAATATATTTAAAAATATATTTTACATATAAATTTTTTAAAATATTTTTTAATACAATTAAATATATATACACACACACACCCATATATATGTGTATTTTTAATTATAAATAAAGCTATAATATGAACAATGATAAAATTTTAACAACATAATATTGATTAGAAAAAAAGACATAGAACTAAATTTAGTCTCCACTAAAAAAGTCCATGAAGACCCTTTGAAAAAAAATGAAATTTCATCTAATATTCAAAAATTAGGATATCTAAAATGAAAACTCATTTTTGGTGGCCTTGTGACCTTTTTACCATTAAAAACATGGACCATTGTGTTCTTGAGCTAAATGGTGTATGTATTTTTATATTCATTGATTTGATATCTTGTAAAGCCTAAAAGGATACCCGAATCAAAATTTATGGTCTTTTGATGTTCAAGCCATGTTTTTGAATTTTTATAAGATCTTAATTAATTTTTTTTCATGAAATAATGGTTGAATGTGTATTACTAAATACTAATTAATAATTATTTAATTAATATTGATTTTTAATTATTTTATAAACTATTTTTCAATAAATATATAATATATTAAGTTTAAATTCATATTAAGTATTATACAAATCATATTTAAGAAAATATTATATATATATATATATATCAATATGAATATTTTATTCCATTAAAATATTTTGTTTTATAATATATAATTTTTTTAAGAATGTATCTTTCATCAGTGCTAGAAAAAAACTCATAAAGGACACCTTTTATCAATGCTAAAATAAAAGCGCTAATAAAGGGAGATCCTTATCGGCACTAAATATGAGCTAATAAAGACATCCTTTTATCAACAATAAAAGAAGTTTTGATAAATGTTTCTTTTATTAGAATTTTTTATCTCTGATAATGGTGAATTTTATCAACAAATTTAACTATCACTGATAAAATTTTATGAATGTGTAAGATTTATTTTTTAGTAGATTTTGTTAGTTTTATGTTTTATAGATTTCGATAAATAAATCATATACACACACAATTAAATTTTTATGGTGTATATTTAATGAAAATGGGTTTTCCACATTGATATTATTGATAATTATAAATCATGAAATTAATGTTTTTATGTAATTTAAAATAGGATACACTGTAAAAATTTAATAATAGGTATAAATTGAAAAGTTATTTAAAAATATGACAATACGATTGAAAAATTTTAATAAAATTTTATAGACCCGTTATTAAAATATTGTTATAGGATTATGATATATAGTTGAGATAAAATAGTTCTGTGTGACAAGATCGTGAGATAAATTTTCATTAGGTGGCATCTCTACTTAACTTCATCAAGTAGGTCCCAAATAAGAAATTTTAAAT
The DNA here is from genome assembly GCA_963277665.1 of Viscum album. Taxonomy (NCBI): domain Eukaryota; kingdom Viridiplantae; phylum Streptophyta; class Magnoliopsida; order Santalales; family Viscaceae; genus Viscum; species Viscum album. The sequence continues at coordinate 767,409,674 of OY728163.1, forward strand.
GTTCTATGCTCCATCCCTTTTCTAAGCCTATCTTCTTCGGCCCACCTAATTTTTTTCATCACTTCTTGTTTGTTTTCTTAATCTAGGTTTCCATGATTTTTTTAGGAATATAATCCCTAAATATATACATAAGAGACACTACGTAGTTTCATAGACTGAGAATGAACTTTTCAATTTTTTGATATCGCCCTGGACTTCATGCCTGATCGGATTTGACTCAGTATCCTCCCATTATAGAACTCATTTTTCATCTCCGTATAGTGTTGTCCACAATAATTATTTGAAAATTGAATAAGGGTTTTCACTGAAATTATAACTCCACCTTGATTACCATTTTCAATTGATTTAGGCATTCTGGTTCATCGATAAAGAGAATGATGGTCGGACCCCAATGCATGAGTTGGTGGTGGTGCTCCTCCATATCAGGGTGTATCCACCAACCAAGTAAGATACATGGAGAATAGTGAGGATGATTGATGATAATAGTGGTGTATTTATCAATCTATAAGTGTTTTTTTATTGTTATGGATTTTACATTGGTTTTTCAATAAAAACTCATTGACGTGTTTGATTTGTTAGATAGTGACATTTATGGGTACATCCTGGAAGAGAATTTATTTCTAGTGTTTCAATCCATTGACCATGATGACTGTACCATGGAAGACTAAGACCACAAGATATTTTTATCCCAATAATATAATGAGTTTTATATATAATATGTTGGTTAATTGTAATTTTTTTTAACTGACAGTTTTTCAACCCTTGGGTTTTAAGTTGATCAATTTTATGAAATATTAATCAATTTAAAGATGAGAGTGAAAATATTCCAAGAAGAAAAATATGAACTATATAAAATATAGTAATCATAAAAAAAAGTTCATCGTATGGTTATGAAAATATAAAAATATTTATTTAACCAGTGGAAATAAAAAATTTAAATGTAATAGTTTTTCAAATATGAATACAACATTAATTCATGATTTCAGTACAACTGAATTTTAAAGGAAATACCTAGAGAAATTATTGAAAAAGAAAATACTCCTTTAAAAGGAAAATTTTAAAACCAAAAATTAATCCAAAGTATAAGGTATATATATAAACCATATCTAAAGTATCCATAACTTTAAACTACTCATAAGGTGTCCCCCATTTTATAACCACCAAAAGGTATCTTTATATCTCCAGAAGCTCTCGACTTAGCCCATCGGTTGGTGCCCTCTTCCACAACATGGAAATTTCAACACTTTTTCTTCTTATCCATGGAAACCACCAATACAGATGATTGGTAAAATAAAAATTACAATATAAATACTGTTATGTTTACAATTAAACCTTACAAAAATTATCTCTTAGTAGAAACATTCAGAATGAAAATTATGTACCTGATCATAAGTTATCTCAGCAATGAATCATCACAATTATTAAAAAAAGAACTTTCATAGTTTTTTATCATGTAATGTAACGACCCAATCTTTTTGAGTAGTATATTAACTTACTCTTATTTATTTAATAAGATGTTAATGGTTAATGCAGAAAGAGGAGTCGATGGCTTCATCCAGTAGACTCAACCCTTATGAAGCCCACTTATCAGAGCTTGGGAAGGAGGTAGCATCTGTGGGCTTCGCTTTGGACCAAGCCCAATCCGAGCTCCAGCGTGTCAAGCTTGAACGAAAACGCTTGCAGGAGAAGTTCAAGTTAGTGGAGATTGCTACTAGGGCAATGTTATCTGAGACTCCCTCAGATTCTATCACCATAGCACACCTTACACTTAGGTCTTATGCCAGTGTTATAAGGGGCTATGTGATGAGACCCTAGTTTCCTTGTGTAATCCTTTCGGATGAATAAATTGAGATTTCTTCCTTTAGTGATGTTTGTGAAATTTCAAATGTCTAGATAATTTTAGAATGTATTTTATTGATGAATTTTGAAAAAGGGATATTTTGAAATATTTATGTAAACCCTAAATAACTAATGATGTGTAATGATTTTCAAAAAATGGTCTTCTACAAAAGTGTTCATTAAGGAATTTGGAGTCTAATAAGATCAACTTAATTTTTGATGAATAGTAAATTATGAATAGTGATTTTACGCTTAGGATTAGTAATGTGACCAAATGGATTAGTAATTTTCACTTAAAGAAAGATTTAATATAATTTAGACACCTTGGTTAAGTAATGTGATTCAATAAAATGGGTAAATAACGGTTTCATAAATTATTAATCAAGTATTAGTTTTTTCGGATGAATAGTGTTTTTTAATTAAAAATTTAATTAAAAATAATTAGAAAATTATTTTTATAAAAATGACTTTATTTTTGAACTCAGAGCATCGATATTATGTTAAGGTAATTTTTGGGGATTTTTCTGGAAAAAATGAATTTTCGATGAATAGTGTTTTTATTTAAAAATTAAATTAAAAATATTTAGAAAAATATTTTTATAAAATGGATTTCATTTTTGAAATCAGAGCATTGATTTTTGGTTAAGGTGAAATTTTGGGATTATTCTGAGAAAGTTGAAATTTTCAGTGAATAGTAAAAATACCGTTTTAGGGTTTCGGTATGTTTAATGACATCATAATGATGTCATGATGATGTCATGAGATCTTTTGAGGGTTGGCCGGCCAAGGGTGATGAATTATTGTTTTGGGGGCCCCATGTGGCCTAACTCCATGATAAATGCCAAGGGAGAGCCCATGGGTTTGAGAAAAGCACATGTGAGGTGTCCTTTGGCCATTAATGCTTTGTCCCCTCACTTTCCCTATAAATACCCACCCTTTCCTCCCTTGGTTTTCACTCCCAACTCTTCCCCAACGAAGTTCTGGTCTTCTTACCTTCCAAAGAGTCCTCCCAAGGTGCCCCCAAGCCCTCAAGGTCCAATCCTTTGAGTTTCAAGAGTCACGTTTTAAGGTAAGGGATCCGACCCCTCTCTTTCTTTTCATGAAATCTCTTTTATGTCATTCCTATTATGCTCCATGTTTTTATGTGAGAGGATGTTCTTTTATATTCCTCTTACTGCCCTTTCATGTTTATATGATGAGAGATCCCCTCTTACTCTCATCATTTCGTTTTATGAAAGTTTAAGTGACGCCGTTAGGCTGCGGAATTTTTAAGGGATTCTTTCACCCTTCTCATTTTTCAAGTTCAATTTTCATGTCAAGTCTTTAAAGTTCCTTTTTATTATGTTGGGGTATGATATCTATATCAATCATACTGATCTCTTATGATCATATGATGAGGGACCCTTTTTGATCCTGTCAAAACATTTTCTTTTGAAGTTAAGTGACGCCGTAAGGCTGCCGAATTTTCATAAGAGAAATCTAATCTTTTTTCCTTCCATGTTTTTCATTTCAAATGGTATGTCCCTAAAATTTCGTTACCATGTCCATATTTCCTTCTTATTCTTTCACCCTACTTTTTTATGGATCATTTATGAGTGGGTGACCCATGTCCCCTCTCATTTCAACGTTTTCTAAAACCCCGAAACTTAGCCGTTATGCTGCAGAATTTTCCCCTCAAATGCCTCTCTCTTTTCTAAAAAATTATTTTATGTTATAAAGTGAATACTCAAAGCTCTTATTTCTACAAAGGTATTCACATATATATCAAAATGTTCCATTTTAAATTCTGGGATTTACATACATGAGACCCGCTTTCCCTTTCCGTGGGTTTAAAGTGACGTAAAGATCATGTCTTTAAAGCAGTTTTTAAAACGTTATGATTATGAAATGAAACCCATTTATTTTATGCTATGTGGGTTATTTATGAAATGTTTGATGATGATATATGTGGCTCACATGATAATAAAGGCAAATTTAAGGTTGCGCCCTGATAGCGCTCCAATGCATTGGGTAATGATGTAACCACTAGAGATTACAATTTTCACGATACCTTGGTGAATAACCTTGGTAATTTTCAAATGACACCTTGGGGATGGACCTTGGTGATATGTTCATGATTGTCTATGTTAAATGATGTAGCCACATCTTCAAGTTATGAAAAATGTTATTTTTATTATGAAATGCCTCATGATTTCTTTCTTATGCCTTAATGTTCTTTTCATGTCCTTATTGAAGTATCTCAAGTTCACATGTAAAATGTTCCTCTTATTTCCCTTACTGGGCCTTCTGCTCACCCTTTCTTTTGATGTATGTCCCCAGGTTATGAGATGCATAATGAACATAGGATGAACTAAAGGAGAAGCCTTTCAAGTGTTTAAGAAGAATGTTTTTATATTATGTTTTTTTTTTATGTTTTATGATCCTTGTTTCCAAGACACTAAACCTTAACGATCCTCAGTTTTGTGTAATGCAATGAAAGTTTATGTTAAAATGGTGGGATGTTATAGTTGGTATCAAAAAGAGGTTTAGTTATTTGTGGAAATTAGGATATAAAAACTTTAGGAAGAACCCTATAGAAAAGTTTAAATATAGGAAAACTTCCTGGTATTTTGGTAAGTATTAAGTAAGTGGTCTATCAAACAAATACATCCCTGTCTGGATACGAGCAGGTAGAGGCGGCTCTGGCACAGATGTACATAGGGGTAAAACCCGAAAACACCGCTTTGATCTAGACTCGAACGGGAACTGGTGCACGATAACGGGCCTTGCTGCACTCTTGGTTACGACACTCCCGGGGGATATGTTTGGTTAATCACATGCTTTTTATGAAACATTATGAAGGAATTATAGAGAACTATAATTGTCTAAGCACGAAGTCTTAGTTAAAAGATTCATAAATGAAATAAGTTTCTCACTAAGGTTTTATTCTTTTAGAAAATGGCGGGCAATAGGAGAAACCGTGCCGATGGTGACCGCAATGCACCATGTGCTGACGGCCCTCCGATGGAAGCCGGAATGGAAACATTCATGCGGATGATGAACCAACTGACTCAAGTTATGAGTAATAACTTGAATCAAGCTGAGAGGCCGACCTCACCACGAAGGGAACAACTTTCTGTTGAGTCCTTCATGCGTCAACGACCGCCAACATTCAGTGGATCTACTGACCCATTGGTTGCGGAACAATGGATAAGCTCCATTGAAAAGATCTTTTCTGTACTTCATTGTTCGGAACAAGAAAAAGTCACCCTTTCTGTTTACCGCCTAGAGGGAGAAGCTGATCAGTGGTGGTCACTGATCAAAAACACGAAGCCACGAGGAGAGATGGAAGCTATGGAGTGGGAAGAATTTCGGGGAATTTTCTTTAACAAGTATTTCCCTCGTTCCATGAGAACGAAAATGGAGAAAGAGTTTCTCGAGCTGAAGCAGAAGGAGAACGAATCTGTCGGAAGCTATGAGATGAACTTCACAAGGCTTTCCCGTTATACCTCAAGCTTTGTCATGGACCCTAATGGGAAGGTTGATAGATTCTTTGGCGGACTACGACCACATCTGCGGAAGAATCTAGCCAACAGGGACTACGATAGCTATGAAGAAATAGTTCGAAGTGCTATGAAAGTTGAACTAGAGTTTGGAGAGACACAGTGGTCTCACAAATCTAATGAGAAGAAGAGAACTCTAAAACCAAGCCTGGGAAGAAGTTTTGATCAGGAAAGAGGTGGAAAGCATATGCAACATGCCACATGCAATAAATGTGGGAAGAAGCATCCGGGGAACTGCTTGATCGGAAGTGGCAAGTGCTATAGGTGTGGAAAAGAAGGCCATATTTCTCGGAATTGTCGTGGTGATGTGAAGCCTCAACTTCCCAACACTAACGACAGAGGAAAGATGGTTCTGGCCCTACCCGAAGTCACATGCTTCAAGTGTGGACAGCTTGGGCACTTTGCTAATCAATGTCCAAATCCGAGGGCGGTGGAGGGGAATCACCATCAACCTCAGCAGAGGCCAAGGGAGAAAGGTCGTGCTTTCGCTATCACAACAACTGAAGTTGAAGTTCCGAACGATGTGGTAGCAGGTACTCTTGTTGTCCTCTCAAAACTAGCAAGTGCTTTATTTGATTCTGGTTCTACGCATTCCTTTATTTCTTCCAAGTTTGCAAAGAATATAGAATCAATCCCCGAATTGCTTGAGGTAGAGTTGTCAGTCAAGACTCCAAGTGGGATTATCCATGCATCAACAGTGTTTAGAGACTCCAGTGTTTACTTTGGTGAGCACAATCTTATCGCAAATCTAGTAGTCATTCCCATGATGGAATTTGACATTATACTAGGGATGGACTGGCTCTCAAAGTATAATGCTAAGATCAAATGCAGAAGTAAGGAAATCTCAGTAGTCTTGAATGAACGACCTACAGTTATCTTCCGAGGAGAGATATCCCGAACTGATCCCTATCTAGAAGCACCTCCTATAGCTTTCTTTATGGAGTTAATCGGTGATGAGGAAGAAGGGAAAGGGAGCATACAAATTGAAGATGTTCCGATTGTTCAAGAATACATGGATGTATTTCCTGAGGAGTTACCTGGACCTCCCCCAGAAAGAGAGGTAGAGTTCTCCATTGAACTCGTACCTGGGTCTCAACCGATATCAAAGACTCCGTATAGAATGGCAAATGTGGAGCTAGAGGAGCTAAAGAAACAACTCCAAGACTTGTTGGAGAAGGGGTTTATCCGACCGAGTGTGTCTCCTTGGGGAGCACCAGTTCTCTTTGTGAAGAAGAAGGATGGATCAATGCGGCTATGCATTGATTATAGAGAACTGAACGGGATCACAGTGAAGAACAGATACCCTCTTCCAAGAATTGATGATTTATTTGACCAACTTCGTGGGGCTCAATTCTTCTCTAAGATTGACCTTCGATCTGGTTATCATCAACTGAGGGTGAAGAAGGAAGATATTCCAAAGACTGCCTTCCGATCAAGATATGGGCATTATGAGTTTACTGTTATGCCCTTCGGCTTGACTAATGCTCCTGCTATTTTCATGGATTTGATGAATAGAGTCTTTAAGGACTACCTTGATAACTTTGTGGTAGTTTTTATTGATGATATTTTGATATATTCAAAAAGTCGGGAGGAGCATGAAGATCATCTGAGGGTTATTTTGAAAACTCTACGGAAGGAGAGGCTCTTTGGGAAGTTCAGCAAGTGTGAGTTTTGGTTACAACAAGTGGCTTTCTTGGGGCACATCGTAACCAATGAAGGAATCTCGGTTGACCCTGCAAAGACAATGGTTGTGGAGGAGTGGCCTCAACCCACAACAGTAACTGAGATTCGTAGTTTCCTTGGTTTAGTGGGATATTATAGGAGGTTTGTGAAAAACTTTTCACGGATTTCTAATCCACTAACTAAGTTGACTCGAAAAGGGGTTAAGTTCATCTGGACAAAGGAATGCGAGGAAAGTTTCCAAGAGCTGAAGAAGAGATTGGTTACTGCACCGGTGTTAACACTACCCTCTATCGGAGAAGGATTCGTTATTTTTAGCGATGCATCTCTGAAAGGGCTTGGGTGCGTCCTCATGCAAAATGACAAAGTAATTGCTTATGCATCTCGACAGTTGAAGATTCATGAGCAGAATTATCCTACGCATGATCTAGAGCTGGCGGCAGTTGTTTTTGCTCTAAAGATATGGAGGCACTATCTTTATGGGGAGAAATGTGATATATACACTGACCACCAAAGTCTAAAGTATATTTTCACTCAAAAAGAATTGAACATGAGACAAAGGAGATGGTTGGAGCTTATTAAAGACTATGATTGTTCAATTCATTATCACCCTGGAAGAGCAAACAAAGTCGCGGATGCATTAAGCAGGAAAGATCCTGTTGTTCTGGCAACAATGAGGATCCTGGGAGATCCCTTGATTAAAGATCTAGTAAAACTGGACATGGGAATTATAAGGAAAGGGACATCATCAACCCTATCCCAAATGATTTCTCAACCTTCATTACTAGAGAAGATCAAGAAGGCTCAAAAAGAAGATCCTTTGCTGCAGGAGAAGTTCGAGGCTGTAAAGGATGGGAAGTTCCCTGATTTCAATATTGATCAAGAAGGTGTATTGAAATTTCGTACAAGACTATGTGTTCCATCTATTCCGGAGATAAAGAAAGAACTGATGGATGAAGCTCATAGCTCTACTTTCTCTATACATCCGGGAAGCACTAAGATGTATAGAGACCTTCGTGATCATTATTGGTGGGATAACATGAAGAGGGAGATTGCCGATTACACTACAAGGTGCCTGGTGTGTCAGCAAGTAAAGGCAGAAAGACAACTTCCTAATGGGGTATTACAACCGCTACCCATACCAGTATGGAAGTGGGATAATATCACCATGGACTTTGTAACTGGTCTCCCAAAAACATCCAAAGGAAACAATGCGATATGGGTTATTATGGACCGTCTCACCAAGACAGCCCATTTTATCTCTATTCGGGAAGATTTCTCTCTGGATAAGCTTGCCAAGATATACGTGAAGGAAGTGGTAAGGCTTCATGGGGTACCACTATCCATCGTATCTGATCGTGACCCAAGATTCACATCAAAATTCTGGAGAAGTCTTCAGCATGCTCTGAATACTGAATTGAATTTTAGTACGGCCTATCATCCTCAAACTGATGGCCAATCTGAAAGGACTATTCAGACACTCGAAGACATGTTGAGATTATGCTCAATGGAATTTAAAGGTGGATGGGATCAACACCTCCCATTAGTGGAGTTCTCTTATAACAACAGCTTCCATGCGAGTATTCAGATGGCACCCTATGAAGCTCTGTATGGAAAGCGGTGTAGAACTCCTACTTGTTGGGATGAAACTAGTGAGAGGAAGCTTCTTGGGCCTGATCTCGTGCAAGAGATGACAGAACAGGTTCATGCCATCCAACAACACATAAAGGCTGCTCAGAGTCGGCAGAAGAGCTATGCTGACAATCGTCGAAGGGACTTGGAGTTTGGTGTTGGTGACAAAGTCTTCCTTCGAATTTCTCCATGGAAGAGAGTCATGTGGTTTGGGAAGAAAGGGAAGCTCATCCCTAGGTACATTGGCCCCTATGAAATCCTTGATCGCATAGGAGCAGTGGCCTATCGTCTAGCACTTCCACCGAACCTAGCTCAAGTTCATGATGTCTTCCATGTATCTCTCTTGAGGAAGTACATACCCGACCCTTCGCATGTACTGAACCCAGAGGTGGTACAACTTGAACATGACCTCTCTTATGAGGAGCAGCCAGTGGAGATCTTGGACCGTAGAGACAAGGTCCTACGAAACAAGACTACCCACCTTGTGAAAGTGTTGTGGAGGAATCATAAATATGAAGAAGCGACTTGGGAGCCTGAGGAAACGATGAAGCAAAAGTACCCTCACCTTTTCAACTAGGCCTCAAGTATAAATTTCGGGGACGAAATTTCTTAAGGGGGGAAGAATGTAACGACCCAATATTTTTGAGTAGTATATTAACTTACTCTTATTTATTTAATAAGATGTTAATGGTTAATGTAGAAAGAGGAGTCGATGGCTTCATCCAGTAGACTCAACCCTTATGAAGCCCACTTATCAGAGCTTGGGAAGGAGGTAGCATCTGTGGGCTTCGCTTTGGACCAAGCCCAATCTGAGCTCCAGCGTGTCAAGCTTGAACGAAAACGCTTGCAGGAGAAGTTCAAGTTAGTGGAGATTGCTACTAGGGCAATGTTATCTGAGACTCCCTCAGATTCTATCACCATAGCACACCTTACACTTAGGTCTTATGCCAGTGTTATAAGGGGCTATGTGATGAGACCCTAGTTTCCTTGTGTAATCCTTTCGGATGAATAAATTGAGATTTCTTCCTTTAGTTATGTTTGTGAAATTTCAAATGTCTAGATAATTTTAGAATGTATTTTATTGATGAATTTTGAAAAAGGGATATTTTGAAATATTTATGTAAACCCTAAATAACTAATGATGTGTAATGATTTTCAAAAAATGGTCTTCTACAAAAGTGTTCATTAAGGAATTTGGAGTCTAATAAGATCAACTTAATTTTTGATGAATAGTAAATTATGAATAGTGATTTTACGCTTAGGATTAGTAATGTGACCAAATGGATTAGTAATTTTCACTTAAAGAAAGTTTTAATATAATTTAGACACCTTGGTTAAGTAATGTGATTCAATAAAATGGGTAAATAACGGTTTCATAAATTATTAATCAAGTATTAGTTTTTTCGGATGAATAGTGTTTTTTAATTAAAAATTTAATTAAAAATAATTAGAAAATTATTTTTATAAAAATGACTTTATTTTTGAACTCAGAGCATCGATATTATGTTAAGGTAATTTTTGGGGATTTTTCTGGAAAAAATGAATTTTCGATGAATAGTGTTTTTATTTAAAAATTAAATTAAAAATATTTAGAAAAATATTTTTATAAAATGGATTTCATTTTTGAAATCAGAGCATTGATTTTTGGTTAAGGTGAAATTTTGGGATTATTCTGAGAAAGTTGAAATTTTCAGTGAATAGTAAAAATACCGTTTTAGGGTTTCGGTATGTTTAATGACATCATAATGATGTCATGATGATGTCATGAGATCTTTTGAGGGTTGGCCGGCCAAGGGTGATGAATTATTGTTTTGGGGGCCCCATGTGGCCTAACTCCATGATAAATGCCAAGGGAGAGCCCATGGGTTTGAGAAAAGCACATGTGAGGTGTCCTTTGGCCATTAATGCTTTGTCCCCTCACTTTCCCTATAAATACCCACCCTTTCCTCCCTTGGTTTTCACTCCCAACTCTTCCCCAACGAAGTTCTGGTCTTCTTACCTTCCAAAGAGTCCTCCCAAGGTGCCCCCAAGCCCTCAAGGTCCAATCCTTTGAGTTTCAAGAGTCACGTTTTAAGGTAAGGGATCCGACCCCTCTCTTTCTTTTCATGAAATCTCTTTTATGTCATTCCTATTATGCTCCATGTTTTTATGTGAGAGGATGTTCTTTTATATTCCTCTTACTGCCCTTTCATGTTTATATGATGAGAGATCCCCTCTTACTCTCATCATTTCGTTTTATGAAAGTTTAAGTGACGCCGTTAGGCTGCCGAATTTTTAAGGGATTCTTTCACCCTTCTCATTTTTCAAGTTCAATTTTCATGTCAAGTCTTTAAAGTTCCTTTTTATTATGTTGGGGTATGATCTCTATATCAATCATACTGATCTCTTATGATCATATGATGAGGGACCCTTTTTGATCCTGTCAAAACATTTTCTTTTGAAGTTAAGTGACGCCGTAAGGCTGCCGAATTTTCATAAGAGAAATCTAATCTTTTTTCCTTCCATGTTTTTCATTTCAAATGGTATGTCCCTAAAATTTCGTTACCATGTCCATATGTCCTTCTTATTCTTTCACCCTACTGTTTTATGGATCATTTATGAGTGGGTGACCCATGTCCCCTCTCATTTCAACGTTTTCTAAAACCCCGAAACTTAGCCGTTATGCTGCAGAATTTTCCCCTCAAATGCCTCTCTCTTTTCTCAAAAATTATTTTATGTTATAAAGTGAATACTCAAAGCTCTTATTTCTACAAAGGTATTCACATATATATCAAAATGTTCCATTTTAAATTCTGGGATTTACATACATGAGACCCGCTTTCCCTTTCCGTGGGTTTAAAGTGACGTAAAGATCATGTCTTTAAAGCAGTTTTTAAAACGTTATGATTATGAAATGAAACCCATTTATTTTATGCTATGTGGGTTATTTATGAAATGTTTGATGATGATATATGTGGCTCACATGATAATAAAGGCAAATTTAAGGGTGCGCCCTGATAGCGCTCCAATGCATTGGGTAATGATGTAACCACTAGAGATTACAATTTTCACGATACCTTGGTGAATAACCTTGGTAATTTTCAAATGACACCTTGGGGATGGACCTTGGTGATATGTTCATGATTGTCTATGTTAAATGATGTAGCCACATCTTCAAGTTATGAAAAATGTTATTTTTATTATGAAATGCCTCATGATTTCTTTCTTATGCCTTAATGTTCTTTTCATGTCCTTATTGAAGTATCTCAAGTTCACATGTAAAATGTTCCTCTTATTTCTCTTACTGGGCCTTCTGCTCACCCTTTCTTTTGATGTATGTCCCCAGGTTATGAGATGCATAATGAACATAGGATGAACTAAAGGAGAAGCCTTTCAAGTGTTTAAGAAGAATGTTTTTATATTATGTTTTTTTTTTATGTTTTATGATCCTTGTTTCCAAGACACTAAACCTTAACGATCCTCAGTTTTGTGTAATGCAATGAAAGTTTATGTTAAAATGGTGGGATGCTATATGTAATGTATTACTATAACACTTGTGGGTGCAGATATATTTATAGGAATCATTTTAAAAAAAAATTAATGGTAAAATTCTTTAAATCTCATATTCAGTTGTGACAACATCAAAAACATCTTCATTATCAATTTATGAACTCTGCATGTTACTTTATTTACCTATGAGTTTAACTTGCACCACTATAGGTAGATGTTATGTTATTAGGTTTTTAATTTAATAATACTTTTTCTTAACTACTGAATATACTCTTCCAGATTCATAAGTTCTCCAGAACATCAGTTACAAAAAATTATTTTTACACACACATAATAGCTAAAACAATATTTTTCTTTAAATAAATATGGTGAGAAGTGTATTGTAACAACCAAAATGAAGAAAGGAAGATACATATTGAATAAAAAATTGAACCCTTTTTGAAAACAAATGACATGTAAGAAAATTTTAAAATATTTGAAATTTAAAATAAAAGATCCTCGGTCTCTTCATCATTAGAAATTTATCCCCATTTTCATTGAAACAATTCATAAAAATATTCATTAACCGAAAATATATATCTAAAATTCCCCCTTTAGATAAATATAATATGAATTTTTTTTAAGAAAATCCCCTTTTTGATTTTCAAAATTAAATATAGAGAAAAAATAAATATTATAGAGAAAATAACAGTACAATATGGAATTTAGTTCTCTTAGTAATTATCCAATAATATGTTTTGGTTATTCCCATTGCTTATGATGATTTTGATCTTCAAGAAAATTAATTTTATAATTGTGGTGTAATCAAAATTTTCAATATCAATTCCATTTAAAATATTATTACTTATCTAAAAAGATCTTATTTCAATGCGAGTTTACGTTGAACTTCACTTTCTCCACCAGTTTTAAGAACCTTTTCTGAATTATATACAATAGTAGATATCTTTATACACTATAAAAATATAAACTTCACCTTACTCAAAATTGATCCAAGATATTTGTTTAAATAAATATGATGCTCATATAATTTTTACATATTGAACATTGGGCTTCATAAATGGACTTTTTCTCGTATTCGGATAAATTTTTACAGTTATACTTCGGATGAAAAACATTTTAGTATGGAACCAAAAAAAAGATAAATAATTGAGTGAGTAAAAGAATTATGAAAATTAACTTATATATTCTTTTAATATAACTATTTTACAATATATTTTCCTTTGTTTTATTAATTATTCTTAATGATTCACATGGATAAGTCTGTTGAAAACATATGTTGTGAAAATTCTTCTAATAATTAAATTTAAAATTTCTTATAAATAAACATAAGAAAATGAACACTCCCCCTAAAGAATGTAATTTAATTTAGAAGAAAAATTACTTTATGAAATTAATTCCATTGATTTTATGTATTATAAAATCTTATATAAAATTCTCTCATGTCCACTTATTTCATATGTATTATTACGTTAACTCAAAAAAAATATGACAAAAAATAATTTCTAATAAAATAAATTAATGATCAAAATGAATTATCCTCCCACTTTTTTTAGGAGTTTCACAATATAAGGAGATAAATGAACCAAGAAGTGAATTTAATTTCACATTATATTAATCATTCCAAAAATCTATTTAATAAATTTTAATCTATCCAAAGTAATATGTTTCATAAAAAAATAAACTTGTTGATTTTAAATTATGAAAAAATCAAGAACTAAATCTATTTTTTTAATCCCAAAAGAAATGGTGTTATGTATCTATGTTCATATCTCATGAGTGATGTACTAGGTTCTTATATAAAGAAATAACACTAGTGTAATCATAAAGGACTGGGATTGAAGTAAAAATTGAACCAAAATTCATGAGTTTGAGTTGCATCCACAACAGAATATCACAGTAACTTCTTATAAATACATATTCAGCTTTAGTAGTGGTAAGTACTACATAATTATATTTCTTTATGGACCACAAAACCAAAGTTTTCCCTAAGAAATTACATTTTATAAAATATGATTTTATATCTAACCTATATCCTCTAAAGTTATCACATGAGTAACTTTTATGAACCAGCAATTCCTATAATGTTTTCTATATAGTAATATTTATGATTTTTCAAAATTTTGTGATCATGTTGAGAATAAGGTAACTCCCCCTAAACATATTAATTTAATTTTTTAAATTAATATCCTCCAAAATTAAATTTTCTAAAAAATTCTTCAATAAAATAATGTGATAAATTATTTTCTTTTAATATCTTCTCATCAAACATAACATGAATTGATTCTATAACAACCATAGTTATTTTATTAAAAACTATAAAAGATTTACCAATATAAGAATATCCCAAAATATATTCCTTCATAAAAATTAGAATCAAACATATATAAATTATATTTAGTTTTTAGTATTTCAATTATGTAACCAAATACACAAAAATATCAAAAAAATGTCTCTTTTCTTTCCATAATTAATAAGGGGTCATTTTCAAAATAGGACTAAAGAGAATTTAGTTATAAATGTAATAACTAGTACAAATAGTTTCAATATAAAAATACTTAGGTAAAATGTATTATTTTAACATATTTCTATCCATTTAAAATAATTTTTGATTCTTTCATTCAAAAACTTCATTTTCTTGAGGTGTTTTAGCTGCTGAAATTAGGTAAATAACCATTGTTTTCACAATTTTTTTGAAATCATTGATTTTCAAATTTACCTCCTCTATTGGTTAAAATTGAAATAACTATAAAAACATTTTTTTTGAACTAAACTAGATAAATTAGTAATATTTGAAAGAATTTTATATTTATTAGGAAGAAAGCATACTCAAGTAAATGTAATAGAATAATTTATATTAACTAAATAAAATGTATTTACTATATGACTATATGTTTGAGTGATACCCAAAAAATTATGATGAACCATCTATAATATAAAATCAGGGCTTATATGATTATGTATTTTTAAAGAAGCAATATGTTGTTTCCCTTTCATACAAGAGTCGGAAACATATAACTTTTATTTATTGAAATTAGGGGATTTTTTAACTCTTTCATATTTAAATAGTTTATATAAAAATTTGAGATTCACATGACCAATTCATTTATTCCAAATTAAATTATCATTTTTATATCATTCAAACACTATACATATTTAATAGTTACTTCCACAAGATTAGTAGTACAAATATTTTATTTACGCTTATAACATAATAATAAAATATCAATTCTTACAACTAAAAACATGTGATTTTAAAAGAAAAAATTCATACCAATATCATATAATTGAGAAATATTAATCAGGTAAATTTTTAAACCATCAATATAAATAACTTTAGAAATAATAATAGAATTAGAAATACCAACTTCACTAAAACATTTAACTTTTCCTTCGGAATTATCGCTAAAATTAATAGTGAATCCATAACATTTTTTGTAATAAATAAATTTTTATTGGCCTCAATTTATATTTCAAAATCATACACTATTCATGTGACAATTATTTCTATTAATACATCAAATTAATTTATCATGTAAATTTAATTAATAGATAATTTTGGTGCCCATGCTACTTTGGGTCTAATGGGATGGGTAAGACATTTTATATGTGCCCAAACATATTTTAAACAATCATTATAAGGTAATTTATGTTATTAATTTATTCATACCTTTTTTGTACTCCATTTAGAAAATTTAATGTAAAAGTGCATAGTTGGTGTGAGATACACATGTTTTAATACCAAATATAATTTTTGAGCATAATTTGAAGTAGTCCAATTAAGTCAGTTTACAATTTTAATTATAAATATCACCCTTATTATAAAAATTTCATGGTTCTTGTTTTTTATAATTCCTTATTAAATTTACAACATATCATTAGAAGTAATTATTGACCAATTATTCTATTTGAAGGGTCATGTAAACCACACAAGAAGGCCCACAGAATCTGTGATGAAAATGGACCAGCCATGAAGATTGAGTTACTGGGATAAATCTAGAAGTTAAAAAAATTATTCTCCACCAAAGGTTTGGGGAAAATAAAATTCATATAGGGTAAAAATTTCAAGTTCCAACTACACTAAAAATGGGTCCAAACTATTCAATGAAATCCAACTCACCATTCTTTCGAGAAATTAAAATCATCATACCAGTATTGAAATTTCTTCTAATAGAGACATCCATTAAAGTTGATATTTTTCACTGTGAAATAGGAGATATAGTCATCCAACTTTGTTGATTAATGTGTTTGGATTTCATGTAATATTAATATTCAAAAACCCATTCACATTTTCCCTTGAAAAAGTATGGATTGAAATGGACATATTAACATTGTTTAAGAAAACTGCCATAATTGTTTCTCCTTAAGTCTGATGGCCACCAAATTTTCTAAGTGGACATAAAACCTTTATATATAAAACATGTAAACAGAATATATTTCATGATTATTCTTTCTGGAGGTTCTAATATTTTATCCATGTGGATGGGAAGATTTGGAATGCAAACAGTCCACCTCTTGGGGCTATAAATACATCCTCCTCTTCTCCTTTCAAGGGGTTGGAATTTTAGAAGATAAGATCATACATTGGCATGAAAAAATCTTTGAAAGATTCTTGGGAGGACCTTAAATACTAATGTTTTCACTTGATACACCCTTCCTCCTCTCTTTGTCTTTTTTTTCATTCTTCTTATTTTTAATTGTGTAAGTTTTTTTTCATTTGAATTTCAATAAATGATTCTTCTTATTCATCTATTATTCCCATCCAACTTCTTTTAAATAATATGAATGGTATTAAAATATTTTAAATATAATTGAATTCACTTCCCTTATTTTTCTTTCTCATTCAATCAAAAGTTCATATTTAGTTCTCTTTACTGTTTGTGTCTGTGTTTGACGCACAACTCTTTTCTTATCTATTTACTTTTCTTCTATTAATAATTCATAATTACAAACATAATAAACCAGATTACTAATAAGATTAATGGATGATTAAATCTTCCATTGGGTGAGTTATAATTGTAGATGTTTAGTGATTGAGATTATTTTCTCGATGAATATTCTTCAAATTAACATTGTGTGTGTTAGACTTAATATGTCATGGATTAATGATTTTTTTTGTTTAAAATGTAGTTTCAATGGATTATTGGAACCATGAATACACTACCATCAATATTTACTGATTGAAATTAGAACACAAAGTTTAATGAAGGTTTGGATTAAAGCCTTAACACTTGGGAATTCCAATCAACGTCATCTTGTGAAGTGGATTTTAATTTAATGCAATATAAATAAAATCTCAAGGATATAACAAGAGTAACTTACTAATAATTAAGTCACCCAAATATTTATCAAATTGTTAAATCAAACACCAATAACTAATCACTTCGTTTAACCTCAACCAACAAACCCCCAATCAAAAATACAATCAATTAAAAAAATTGAATATAAAAAGTTTCATCATCAAGGATTCAACCCGAGTTATGCTATACACATGAGCATAGCACTTGAACTCTAACTGGTCAATAGGAAAAAATCATTTATGATTAAAATGGAATTTTTTCCAAGGATGGTTCGTTAAGTAGTCATTAGTTTTTTATTATTGTAAAAAACACAAAGAAAAACCCTCCTCATAAAAATCATAAACGGGAAAAAACAAAGAAAACCCCATATTCCTCTTTCTTTAAAAATCTATCTCAATTCTCCATAGCCTCCCAAAATCCCTTATATTTGTTTGACACTAAAATTGAGTGAAAACATCACCAACTTAGGTATAACATAAGAGATAATAAAATCATTCAAGAACCAGTCTTTGTACAACAATTGAATTAGATGTGTCCCATCATAGGGAAAAAACACTTAAATAACTTTATACCCCTGATATGAATTACCAACCCCTTAGTATTAAATATACAAACATAGATCCTGACTTCAGACTCAAATCGGGTTCGACTCATCTTCTTACTCATTTCCACGGGCTATCTGATTAGGATCTGATCTTCATCTTAAAGAGTTCCAAGTGGTGTGCTCTACCATGAATCTTTAAGGGGTTTATGAGGAAAAAATAAAACTCTAAGAATTAAATTTCTCCCAAGATGACACTTCTAAGTCAAGGCTTTACTACCTCCCTCTTGGTTACATTACCAAATGGAATGACATGAATCGACTTTTCTTAGAAAAATTCTTGCCGGATTCTTGTCCTGCTTCTATCTTAAAGGAAATAAATGGTATTCATCAACTCCAAAATTAAATTACTCCATGAGTATTGGGAGAGGCTAAAAAATCTTGTGACAACCTGTCCACACCACCAAATCCCTATCCAACTCTTGATCCAATAATTCTATGAGGGGTTTTTGACTATGGAGAGAACACTTATTGATGTCGCATGTGGTGGTTCTCTTGTTGATAAAACTCCCACTGTTGTAATATATCTCATAAGAAACATGGTTGAAAACACACAAAAATTACAATGTCGAGAACATGATCAAGTAAAATAATCCCAAGATAGTCAATCAATAGAGCCAAAAAAGATGACAGTGTGGATGGGTGAACTTATAAGTCTTGTGCAAAAACTAACTGTGGCTGCCAAATCCCCAACCTCATCTTCTCCACATTCTATATTCCCTAGACCTATCAATAATTGTGGAATCTTAAGCTCATCATCTCATCCAAGTAACACATGTTAAAAAAATCAAGAGGATCCCATTGATTCATCTAGACCAATGGAGCTCAATGCAGCATATTCTTAGAGAAACACCAAACCTCAACAATCAGGTCAGTTAATTTGAAACTTTAACCAACCCCACTCTGATCCCTTTTCTTCTACCTTCAACCAAGTCTTGAGGTATAGTAATTGCATTTCTCATCCCCCTCAATTCCCTCCTCAAAACCCAAACCAATTCCAATGTGGTCAAGGTGTTGGTAACTTCCAACAACCTTACCCTTTTGTTCCTCAACCTCAAAGGATCAATCCTCCTCTTGATCCTCTTAGATTCCACTATCCCAATGAGCCTTCCCAATTCCCAAACCAATACAATCTCTTTCCCAAGAACCAAAATCAAGGAAATACCAATCTAGGAAAATCCTTTTCTTCCAAGAAACCTTGGGAAAGAGCAGTGGAAGATCTTTTTTCCTTCACCTATTCTAGACTTACAAATATTGAAAACCAAATTGGTCAACTTGCATCCCACTTGAGCCAACAAAAAACAATAAAATTCTTCCCAACTCCCAGCTCAACGATTACCCAACCCCAAGGGTAATGTAAGTGTAATTTCACTTAGATCAGGAAATCAAATTGCTATGACTCATGATGACTCCCCCAAATCCCCTTTAAATGTTGACCTAGAAAATGAAAATAAAAATAAATTAGAAAATTAACCTAAATCCATTCCCTCACTTACTTCCATTCCACTTAGGTACCCAATTAATTTTCCTCAAGCTATTTCAAATCCAAGGATGTTCTTTGATCCTAATCCTAAAATTCTCAACATGTTTAGACGTGTTGAAGACAACATTCCCCTATTAAATTCCATAAAATAAATCCCTAAGTATGCCAAGTTTCTTAAGTAATTGTGCACCCATAAGAGGCAACTTAGGACCTTAAAAAATGTTTCCACCCCACAATCTATTCCCATAATGTGAAAAGATCCAGGGACCTTTATAGTTCCATTCCAAATTGTAAGTTCCAACTTTGACGATGCACTCATAGACCTAGGAGCCTCAATTAATGTCAGGCCTAAATCTATCTTCTCCATAATTGGTCTAGGTCCCTTACATCCAACAGGTGTTGTCATTATATTGGGAAATCGAAGCAATGCTAGTCTTAAGAGTACAATCGAGGTTGTACTTGTTCATGTCAATGATCTTATCTTTCCTACTGATTTATGTGTTTGTGATAGGGAAGTTGAGACAAACTCTTCTTAATATCCCCTAATTCTAGGAAGACCATACCTAATGACAGCGAGTCAATCAAATTTCAATCCATCATGTTCTTTATGTTATAATGATAAATAATATTGTGAATTTTTCATCTTAATTAACCAAGCCTTAAATAGGGAAGTTTATGTGGACCTCTCATTCATAGACTCTATCAATATAGAGGATCTTGAAAACACTATTGAATCCCACATAAACTCATATCTCTACTGCTACACCTTGGGAAATATTAAGGAAAATGAATCAAAACCAACTAAAATCCATTCCTCCATTCATGAGTTGTCTAGCCCGAAAATGAAAGAAGATAATGATCTGAAACCTCTTCCTGAACACATGAAATATTAATTCCTTTTCTATAATCACTCTTATCCTGTAATTATCTCTTCTTCACTTACTAAAACTGAGGAGTCCAAATATGATCAGCTGTTAGAGGAAAAAACATAGTTTGGAACCTAAATGACTTATCAAGAATCAACCCTACTGTTTTCATGAATACCATCCCTCTTGAGGAATCATCCAAACCAATTAGACAACTGCAAAGAAGAATCAATCCACTCATACATAAGGTAGTTAGGGAAGAGATCACTGAGCATCTTCAAGTAGGTATTATCTACCCAATTTTTGATGGTGAATGGGTTAGTCAAATTCAAGTTTCACCTAAGAATGGTGGGATAACTATTGTCACAATTAAACATCGGGAGGTAGTCACAACTCGAGTAAAGAACAAATCGCGTGTGTGCATCGACTATAGGAAATTGAATGTTGAAATAATAAAATATCAATACTCTCTTCCATTCCTTGATCAGATTCTAGAATGATTAGCTGGAAAGTCACATTCTTTCTTTCTTGATGGATACACCGGTTATTTTCAAATCCCAATCACACCTCAGGACTAAGAAAAGACTGTTTTCGCTTGACTCTTTGGAACATATGAATATAAGAGAATGCATTTTTTCCTTTTCAATGTTCCTGAAAGATTCCAAATGTGAATGATGATTATCTTTTCTAAATTCATTGAACATCGTATGTAAGTCTTCATGGATCACTTTACCATTTATGGTGATTCATTTTATTCTTTCTTGAATTCACTCTCTCTAATCCTTCAAAAGTGTGTCAGGTGTAACCTTGTGTTGAATTTTGAAAAATGTCACCCCATGGTTGCAAATGGGATTGTTCTAGGGAAAATAGTTTCAAAATAGGGTATTGAATTTAATCTTTCCAAAATTGTATTGATCCAATCACTTCCTAAAACCACCTCTTTTAGAGACATCCATTCATTCCTCAGTCATAATGGTTTCTATCATCAATTCATCCATAACATCAATAGGATTTCCCTACCACTCACTTAGTTGCTCCAAAATGATTTCACATTCAATTTTGATGATGTTTTCATGATAGCCTTCGTTGAACCCAAAACTACTCTTACATCTTCCCCAATAATCCAACCCCCAGATTGTCCCTTACCCTTTTAGTTGATGTATAATGCTTCTGATAGAGTCGTTGAGGTTGTTCATGGTCAAAGAAGAGAAAATATTCCTCATGTAATCTATTATTTCTCAAAAACATTGGATGACACTCAATCTCACTACACTATGACTGAAAATAACTTTTAGTAGTGGTTTTTGACATGGATAAATTCTGGCACAATCTCTTAGGTGCCAAAATCATCATCTTTACAGACCATTATACTATAAAGTTATTACTTAAGAAAATTGATTCCAAACCCAGGCTAATAAGATGGATCCTGATTCTCTAAGAGTTTGACCTTGGAATCAAAGATAGACCAGGAAAAGAAAACCATGTGGCTGATAACCAGAGTAGAATTTATAATTATTCTCATTCAGAAATCATTTTTCTTGAATTCTCCACTAAGCACCTTTCATCTCTCACTCCCAAGTCCCCATAGTATGCCCCAATTGTAAATTACATTGTTTCTGGTGTTTTTTATGAAAGTTTTTCAAAATAAAAATAAATTATGTTGAAAAGTGATTAAAAATACAATTCTTGGGAAGATAATAAACTTTTAAAAACTGAGGGTGACATGGTAATTAGAAGATGTACCGATGAAGACGAGCATTCCTCCATTTGGGAATTTTTTCAATCACTTCCTGGAGGTAGCCACTTTGGATAAAAAAGGAACTCCATAAAGATCCTAGACTTTGGATACTTCTAGAATTCACTATTAAAGGACTCACATTAGTTCTTTCAATCATGTCCCACATTCCCAAAGTTTGTCACAATTTAAAAAGTAAATGAAATTCCCCAAATGCCTTTAATCTTCTGTGAGATATTTGATTTTTGGTGCATCGATTTCATGGGATCATTCCCCCCTTCCAATGGATTCTCATAAATTATATGTACGGTATTTTATGTTACTAGGTGGGTAGAGGCTAAACCCACTAGAAATCATGATTCACATAATGTTAGTGAGTTACTAAAAACCCAAATCTTCCACATATTTGAAACTCCCCATTCCTTGATCAGTGAATTTAGAACACATTTTTGTAATAGAACCATGGAATATCTTTTGAAAAATAATTGTGTTGTAAATAAAAATTCAACTGAATATCACCCCCAAAAAATGGAATGGTTTTACTCTCTAATATAGAAGTGAAAATAGTTCTTGTAATAATTATTAATCCCACTAGAAAAGACTGGCCTGATAGACTTGATGAAGCACCTTGGGATTATCGAACTGTCTATAAAACACCCATTGGGATGTCTCCATTTAGGCTAATTTTTGGTAAATCGTGTTATTTTCCAATTGAAATTCAACATAATCCATTTTTGGATATAAAAACTTGTAATTTTCATTGTGAAAAATCTGGTGAAGAAAGATTTCTGTAGTTGACTGGACTGGAGGAGCTTCGACTTGATGAAAACTTGTAATTTTCATTGTGAAAATTCTAGTGAAGAAATATTGTTGCAGTTGACTGAACTGGAGGATCTTCGACTTGATTCCTATGATAATTATAATCTATACAAATAAAAGGCCAAGGTACTCCATGATAAACACATCCTGTGAAAGGTATTTCATGAATGTGAAAAGATAATGCTCTTAAATTCTCGATTTTGAATTCACCCAAGTAATCTTAATTCTTATTGGGAAGGTCCTTTTATTATTTCTAATGTTTACCCATTTGGTGCAGTACAAGTACAAGACTATTAGGACCCAGCCTTAAAACATTACATAATATTTAATTAAATGAATAATTCACATTGAGTATCTTTCCAGGTTTATAGTTTTACAGAATTAGGCCATAACTATTACATAAGAACTTGAATATTACAAGTATAATCTACTACACAGTATCCATTTTTCATAAAATAAAAAAACACTTAAAAAGAAACATGTCTAGTTCCATGTTTTAGAGAGCATGACTTTTCCATGATCCCATCCTTGACCCTATTCCACATTATTTCCTGTGAAAAAAAAATTCAAAAAAACTTTGGATGAGCATAAAAAGCTTAGTAAGGGATACACAAAGAAGGAAAACTGTTAGTTTTTTAAAACAACAAGTAAACAATGAATACTTTAACATAAGTAATACTTTTCACCTTTATTAATTAGTAAATACTCTTCACTGAAAAAAAGATCACTACTTACCATTTTGTAACAAAAAGGTTATCGTAAAACCCATATAAAGAAACATATAAAATATAAAGGTAACTTGGGACATAAACATACTTAAATGGAATAACCATATGGTCAACTTCCACACATATCACTAAATGGAATAGCCATACGGCCAACTTCCATACCCAATGCATTGGAGGTTTAACATAACCACCCTTCCTGGTATTCACGGCACCACCCATCATTTGGTTTATCACGTAACCACTCATAAAATGTCCAAGTACCATTATAACACATGAAATATTTCAAATATAAACATTTCACTAATAACATTTCATTTTCAATCACAAGAAGTAATTTCAAGATATTGAAATAATCAATCCATTTTCATAAACCATTTAAAAAAGAGATTTTTGAATCAAAGTGTCTCATACCACTTTGAAGATTTAAATGGAATTATAATTTAAAAACACTAATGTCCATATAAATAAATACTGAAATATATTTTAAAAACATGGGCATTAAAGATAAATATTTGTAATAATAAATCTTTAAAACATTCAAAATGATATTTTAGTTAAAGAGTTTTTAACAAAATGGGAGACTCTTGAATACAAATAATTGAGTAATTACATTTAATCTGAACTTTATAATATCATTAGAATAAAGGGATTCATGATATAATATGAAAGATGATAGTATATACACCATATAAGAGTGAATTGGTGCATAACAACAATGAAGTCTCAAAAGAAATTTAAATTGATATGAAATCCCTTATAAAGATGGTATCCTTAAATTCAGGATAAATCAATCACATAATTATGTGTGAAAAATATAAATACACCCAATATAATTGAATATTAAGTTTAAAAAAATCAGAGGTCATTCACAAATATTCATAGGATGACATATTCAAGAAGTACAAGTTGAACTCAAAGAATTGAAATTGGGTTAAGAAGTTCCCTTGTAAAAATTCGGCAGCCTAACGGCGTCACTTTAAAATTCATAAAATGATTTCATGAGATAAAAATGGTATCTCCTCACTTGTACATAAAATTTACATCAATAAAGATATAGATGAACATATCCCAACATAATAAGATGTAAATTAAAATACATAACAAAAAGAAGCCTTTTAAAAAGAGGAGGGTGAAAGATTCCCTTACCGATTTGGTAACTTATAAAACATACACCACATGAAAGAAGGATCATAAAATGAAGATGTAAATACTAATAAATGAAATTATATTACACAAATAGTACAATCATGGGAATTAAATACACCACAAAAAAGGAAATAGTGGCAAATATAGCAAGAATATCATGGGAATAAAAAGTGAGATGAAACCATTTACCACGTTGTAATCAACTGAGTCGTATGACCAAAAGTTAAAAACCACCAAGTTACTGACAGAATACCATTAATATAATTAGAATCATAATAATATATATCAATTTTCAGTACACAATACACCACATTCAATGAATAAGTGGCGAACAATGGAAATCACACGGAATTAAAAGTGAGATAAGAAATCCATTACCTTGTGTCCGACTTGACTCGATCATTCTTAAATCTCTTGAATAATAAACTAAAGTTAATTTCTAATTTATTAATAAACTTTTTCAAGTTTATTATTCCTTTTATATCACGTATTACCATGTTATAAATATCATGTAATCATTTAAGTTAATAACATACATTTTGTCGATATTTGGTACTTGAGTCAAAAATGAACACCTTATATTTATAAGTTATCCATGTGGTCAATAGTCCATTATATCCATAATAATATTCATGATTTAGTTATCATATATTTCATATATATCTTGTATATACATGTATTTATAATATTACATAACATATGAAGGTAAGAAATGAAATGCACCGTTCATGGAGACGGTAAGCCGTACGTACGCATGAATGCTACTTTCATTTCTATTTATTATTTTAATGGAATTTAAACATAATGATACATATTTAAATTCTAATTACAGTATAATATCATATATAATATCAGTAACTCTATCCTTTATACATCCAATGTAAGGCATTAACAAGTCACATCACTTTGAGGGACGGTAGTCCGCACTTCCTCAAATGAGATTATTGTATTTACCCACTATGGAAACCATAAAGGCGTGTAATAAATGGAAAATACAGAAGAATAAATAAAACTTAAACATAATATATATCATATATAAATACATTTCCATCATAATTGACAACATGAGAGGTGGTTGGAGATATTTGAAAAATCATCATTTCATGAGGCGTTAGTTTTCCATCCACAGAAACATTATGTTCTTCACCCATTAGATGGAGGTGTGTGTAAGTTTAGTTTGAATCACTATCATAAAAACATCCTAGTATATTTACTATACTGGTTTAGTTACAATAAAAAGGAATAAAAATAGTTTAGATGTTGGTAAAATAAAAGAAAACAATTTAAGAGAAATGGTTACCTTTAATTTGGGTAACTCCCTTTGGTTTGAACCAAAGGACTTCTTGAAGTGCCTTCTGCCTAAGTTAAGGCTTCTAGGGGAGGATATAGATTTAGGGAGATTAATTGTTCAGAAGTTTGATGAGACAAATGGCTTGAGAGGTGTGAGTAATTGGTTATAAGTGGTCTCCTTTTATAAGTGGGGGGAGGGGCTCTTTAGGAAAGTGTGAAAACATTATTTTATTATAAACACATATTCGGTTTCAAAAGGTCCAAAAATAATTAAGGTCGAAGCTAATATGACTCATATTCTAAATAAATTCATCCAATCAGAATTGGACATGTTTTGGATAATATTTTAATCATTATAATCTTATTTATTTAAATCATTTATTAATGAGGTAAATGTTGCATCATTATTGTGTCATAAATAATATAATTTATTTGATGTCTAAAAATTATAAAAAAAATACCATGATGTATGAAATATTCTTATATTTCCAATTAATATTTATAGTCAAAAAAATATTTTATATAACTTCTTCTAAAAATAAATTTACCAAAAGATATTTTGCTTTTGTCATTTTTGCCTTTACTTTAAGTTAATTAATCTAAATTGTCACTATCACTCCTAAGTGGATCAATGGGGTCCCAAAATCGACCCAAAGATGACCATGGTCGTAAATGACTCAACCAATAGGTTTTGGACAAGTGTTAAGGTAATTTTGAATTATTATAATATTCTGTTAACCTTGAATTTCCCTATTTACATTTAACTGCGGTAAATAAAAGTCAAAAATTACTTTTCACCAAAAAATATATTCATCTTATTGAACCAAATTTTACTTCTTGATAACAACCAAAAATGTTGTATTTCCAAAATTCAATTCACAAAAGTGGTAAAATTTCATTTAAATGAAAAATTCAGTTTTTTAACTACCACTAAGTGGTTTCACAATTCATCAAAAATTGAAGTTTTTCAGAAAAATACCAAAAAACAGCCTAAGATTTATTTGATATTCTGAATTCAAAAATTATATCTATTTTAAAAAATTCAAAACATATAAGTGGTATTAATTAATTTTAAAATTATTTCCTGTTATCAAAACAAATATTGTGTTTTTAAGAAACAATAACTATCAAAAGATTGATACTTGTTTTTGTCCAATTTTAAAGTGAAATTAATTCCAATGACCAGCATTGGATGAAAAGGTAAAAATATATTATAATTTCAATTTAAAACCAATTAAAAAGATAATCTACCCATATAAATAAATTATATTAAAAGTCACTTTTGAATTTAAAAACAATATTTTTCACTATTCATTAAAAAATGAACTTTATCTGAAAAATACTGAAAAATTACGCAAAGTAAAATTTGATGTCCCAAATCAAAATAAGAATTATATTTGGTCAAATATAACATATAAGAATTAACAAAACTATATTTAAAGAGGGTTCTCTATTAAAATGTGGCAAATCGACTTTTTAATGTAAATTTGGCTTAAAATTAGATTCATTCACATTTTAAGTCTCTAAATTTTATTAGATAAATTTAAATATATTTAACAAACATTTATAATCATATTTTAGTTAGTTTTTTTCATTCCCGCCAATAAAATCTTTAGGATTTAACTACCATAATAATATTATATTATTAGTGTGCAACGTAAGATTTCTAAGAAACCCGTTGTTGCATATCGGGTATGTTATCGAACATAGCAACCCCAATAAAGTAAAATTAATATTTAATTCACAAATATTAATAAATATGGAAAATGTCTTATTCATTATTTACCTTGGATGTTACATAGACCCATCATCCAAAAGGACATTTGCGGTTAATAGACGTCAACTAAAGCATCACCATGAGAGGACACACATCTCGGGAACCACCTTGACTTCCACCGACCCACCACTGGATGGATACGGTGACCCACCAAATCCAAACTAGGGGTACCAATTTCCCTTTAACTCCCTCTTTCTCTCTTTTTCCTCCTTCTCTCTCTCCTTGTTTCTTCTTTTTCCACTCTTTTAAAAAAAATTACCACATTCATCATCAAACTTTTTTTCCTTTATCTCTTTCACTTTTGTGTGGGTGTGTATTTTAAACACACTAAAAAACTAAAAAAAGTGGAAAAAGTCAAAAATAAAATACAAAAAAAATAGTCCTACTTAATTACCATCCAATTTTGAAAAAAATTCCAACTATTTTTTGGATTCAAACAACATGTTTTCATTTCAAAAATTTTGTATTTTTAACATAATTTTAAATATATAATATTCTGTCAAAACCAAAAACTTTTGAATGCTTAGTTTTATATTTGGAAAACAATTCTTCCCCAACATTGAAGAACGAAATTAGATTTTATGCCACAGCCTCTTATGGACATCTTTTCAAAATTTGTGTTTTCACCCCCGATTGTGAGACTTGAGTTTGTGGACCTTCGAGTTTAATTTCCTACTTTTGTGTGCATTAATATAATAGAGGAATTATATGAACCACATGAGAATCATAATATACAAATATCCTATCATTAACCATTCATTAATCCTACTTTTGAAAGCCCCTCTGAGCCTATGAAAATATTTTTCTTTGATAGACACATTATAATCCCAATACCTTATCCCACCCAACATCTTCACAGATTTACATTTCATTGTTTATTTAAATTTAAGTGTGGGGGATTGGATTTCATTTTTGGGTGCCCTTTTATTGATTTTCAACATGTTATCCACTGCTTGAGGGAAATCATCCATTTTAGTGTAGGGGAGAGGTTTTCATTCAGTGAGGTTTGGGGAATGTATTTTAATTTATTTAATTTTTTAAATGTTGTTGAAAAGTGTTCAAAAAACTATAAAAAATAAAAAAAACATAAAAAATGGGTTGTGTCTTGATCGGGTCAAAAATCACTCTTTCTCAACCATTGATCTTATTATAACCATTACAATTAGTTTGGTGAGAATATCAAACATGGGTTGGTAGATGAGTGAGATTTTTTTCAAGTTCAACATTCAAAAAAATAAAAAAAAAGAAGAAAATAAAAAAAGAACACTTGCATTATAAATTCATATATCATTGGGAAAAGTTTTGTATTTTTCAAATATTTCATTTTTTCATCCCCTTCAATTTTCTCCCTCTATTGTGTCTTTATTCACACAATCATTCCCTAGTAACTATGGGTTTTCATTTCCTTCCATGTTTCATTTCTAAAAAAATTGTGCATTGTTTTAGCCATTCTGATATTTTACCCCTATTATCCACTCTCTTGGACATTATATTCCTACCATACCATAGACATAGAAAAAAAACTTTAAAAATACCTCTTGATTCCTGTGAACTATAGGATACAGAATGGAAACTGAGATCTCTTTAAAACTCTAAGATTTTCACTTTTGGTTGGTGAATTAGGGAACCTCCAGGAATAATTTTTTATCATCTTGAGAGGAGTGAGTTTTGAGTGACTACATTTTCCATTTCTATATTTAAACATGAAAAATGAATTTTTTTGGAATATTAATTCTGTAACAATTTGTGGTGGAATTCAATATGGATGAGTGAAATGGTCTAAACCTCCCCTGATTGGGGAAAACAAAATTTTAATATTTTTTGGAGAGTGAGAATGATTTAGTTATGTTTTTTGTTGGACATTAGGATATTCACAAGCCTAATTGTGGAGGATTTTATGTTATTCATTTATTCATAAGTTTTGTATACTCTCTTTAGTTAATTTCACGTAAAAGTGCATAATCGGTGTGAAATACTCATGTTTTATTACTAAATAAACTTTTTGAGCATTATTTGAAGTATTCTAATTAATTAAATTTACTATTTTAATTATAAATCTCATCCTTTTATCCAAATTGCATGGTTTTGATTTTTTTGGATTCCTCATTCAATTTTAAACAAATAATTAGAAGGAATAATTGTCCAATTCTGCTATTTGAATGGTCATATGGACCACACAAGAAGGCCCACAGAATTTGTGATGAAAATGGACAAACTATGAATATTGAGTTACTATGATCAATATAGATTTCTGAAAAAAATTATTCTCAACCAAAATTCATGGGAAAATACCTTTCATATTGGGTAAAAATTTCAAGTCTCAACTCCACTAAACAAAGGCCCAAATGATTCAATGAAATCCATCTCACCATTCTATCTGGTAATTAAAATTAGCATAAAAATATTGACATTTCTCTAAATTTAAATATCCATTTGATCTGAGATTTTTCATTATAAAATAGAAGATATTATTGGACTATTTTTTTGAAGAAAGTGATCAGATTTGAGGGAATCTTCCTATTCAAAAACACATTCACATTTTTCCCTTGAAAAAGCCTGTATTGAAATGGACTGATTAACATTGTTTAATAAAACGGCCATAACTTTTTCTCCTTAAGTCCAATGGCCGCACAATTTTCAGTGTAGACATAAAACATATATATATATATATATACACACAATTTGTAAGAATAAGATATTCTAAGATTATGCTATATAGATGGTCCAATATTCGAGCCAATTGGAGGGGTAGATTTGGAATGCAAACAGTTCACCACCTTGGGCTATAAATACATCCTCCTCTTCTCCTTGCAAGGGGTTGGCATTTTAGAAGAGAGGAGCATACATTGGTGTGACCAAATATTTGAAAAAGTATTGGGAGGACCTAAAAAATCATGTTTTCACTTGATACAACCTCCCTCCTCTCATTATTTTCATGTTCTTTTCTTTTCTTCTTGTTTTTAATTGTGTAAGTTTGTTTTCTTCTAAATTGAATTTCAATACATGTTTCCTATTATTCATATATTATTCTCATCCAAATTCTATTAAATAATATTAATGATCTTAAAATAGTTTAAATATAGTTTAATCCCCTTACCTTATCTTTCTTTCTCATTCAATCAAAAGTACATATTTAATTCTCTTCACTGTTTGTGTGTGTGTTAGATGCACAACTCTTTTCTTTCTCCAATTACCCGAAGGACTTCATTTTTTTATTTATTTTTTATAATCCACCTTTCATGTATTAATGACTTTTTTTACATGTGGTTTCCATGGATTATTGGAACCATAAATACACTACCATCAATGTGTACTGATTGATATTAGAACCCTATGTTATGTTAAGGATTGAATTAAATATTTAACACTTGGGAATTCCAATCAACATCATCTTGTGAAGTGGGTTTTAATTTAATTCAATATAAAGAAAATCTCAAGGATATAACAAGTTTAACTCTCTAATAATGAACTCACCACAATATTTATCAAATTGTTAAATCAGAAAACAACCATTAATCAATTCATTTAAGATTTTCAAACAAACCCCCCAAAAAAATACAATCAATTAAAAAACAATTGACTATAAAAAAGTATCATCGTCGAGGATTCGAACTGCGCACTGTCATACACATTAGCATAGCACCGTAACTATTAACAGTCGATAGGCAATAATCATCCACACTTCAGTAATCTAGTAGATAAATATTTAGAAATATTATTCTTAGTAAATATTGTATATTGTGTAAATCCTAGATAACATTCAATGGTATAATGTCCCTTTATTATGAATTTAAAAAAATATTGCCAGAAACACTTCCTTTTGAACTTTTCACAAATTAGTTCTGATACACCTGAGTTGATTTTTTATCATATCGAAAAAATCTATATTTCTATTAATTTTATTCAAATAAATCATTTCATCAAAAAAATCTCCCTTGAATAAAATTATAAATTTTTTTCTTCAAATATTCAATTTATTCCTTTTTCTTTTCTTTGAAAATCTAAGTAGATTTCAGTTTTTTATAAACATTATAATTTATTTATTGAATTGGTAGTTTTTAATTATATCCTTATTTTTTCAAAAGAATTTTTTTCATCAATAATTTTCATCACCCCTCCCCCCATAGGTATCCCTCCAGGACTAGAAAGGGTCGACAAGAGATAGTGATGCCTAAAGGCACCTCCAATAGTTCATGATTTGGTGACAAGAAGTAAGGGTATATCATACATAGAGATGGGAGGAATTTCCCTCTAAGAAAAACCTAAGGAATGAGAGATAATATTAAACTACTATACAAATACTACTAATAAAAAAAGTAAAATATACCAAATACATGCATGTAATGTCATAAAAAGGGAACAATTGTTGAAAAAAACTACAGGTGCCAAAATGAAATCATCGATAATGACCATGAAATCCCAAACAACTCTTGAACCACCCAAGAGATAGTAAAGTCCATAGCAATCACCAAATAGATTCTAATAACATAAAAATAAAATATATATATTTAGGGTGAGAATAAAATGTATACTTGGTAGGATACTCCTCGGATCCTCTCATGCAAAAGATAAGGAGAGACATTAAAGACTGATGAATAAAAAGTGCATCTAACTCATCACCTAAATAGGTTTTCTAAGATCCCAACCTAACCATGGATATCTCTCATCAATTATCCCATACAAGTTAACATATAATATAATATAAAAATAATAAACCCCCAACCACTTCCCATACTTGTTTTCTACTCTGCCCCAACATCACATGTCCCCATCTATATCTCTCCATAAGTAATTCACCCCAGTGTAACTTGGGATGATGTATAATAACATGAATCATGTGAATCATATCATATCATCATCACATACCATGTACCCTTTTTAGAGACTCTATTTTCCTTATAAGAGTTTGAAATATATTAAGAAATATTTTCAGATCGAGGCACTGATACAACGCGTGATTTCGAGGCCTGATGAACTTGTAATTAATTTTATAAAAATATTAAATATATTTAACACCAGACACATGGAATTTATTTCAAATAAAATTTAATATCCCCTAAATGGAGTCTTATATCATAAATATGATACCACAGTTGAATTAGGAGCTCCGAATTTACCCTAGGTGAGACCTAAATTTGGCTGGCATCAGGTGTTCGAATAATGAAGTTGTTTATATGTATGTCAAGTGGATTAAATATTTAATTTAATGAATAATTTTTTTCCTATATAAGTAGAATATTATGAATAATCACCAGGGTTATCCGCATAACCCTAAGATCATTAGTAAGAGGTTCCACCATTCTTTGTTGGTGGATCAATTTCTAACGATGACCAAAGATCGATTCAAGGTGAATTGAAAGGAAGTGTAAGCAGTGAATCATCTTCATTGCTATAAAATATATTCTTCACAAAGGAGGAATCCATTCATGAGTTAGGGGTCATTAATTTCATTTTTTACCCTTGATTAATATTTTGAGCCTGAATTTATTTTCTACTATTTGATTTGAAAATTATTTTAATCCTTCTCATGAGATCGTGTATCGAATTAAATTATTCATTAGATTTGTTTTTTTATTATTCCATGGAATCACCCCAAAAAAATCCATTATAATATGATTGTTGTTCAATCTTTATTGATCAACGATGTTATCACCTTTTTTCTTATGCCTTTCCCCCACCTGGTTCTTCACATTCTTCATTGTCAAACCATGATGTCACTATTTGACTATTTACAGGTGGGTCCGAACATGATCGGACCCTAGGATTCAAAGTTTATGTGTGAAAAATGATTGTATTGGAGTAATGATGAATAATAAAAGACAATTGGGGGGTAGAAATGGTGGATTTGTGGATTCATGATCCAAAGAAGAGAAGGCAGTGACATGGGAAGCACGTGAGGTGTGTGGTGGATTTGAGCGGAGGATCGAAATTCTGATTTCCAGACACCAGAGGGATAAAAATGATGGTCGGGGGTGATTAACACCATTTGAAGGTGGTCAATGGGAAGATTTATTTGTTGGGATATCAATCTATGGAAGCCATGTGAAGATACAGTCTTTTTGGTAAATCCCGATATACACGGCTTGTACGATGATGAACACATACAGTGTAGTCCAGATTTTTATAGTGGATAGGGTTTTATGTTGGAGTTAAATATAACATGTCGTGTTATATCTATATTCCTGACTCGTTCTGTAAAGATAGTACACACTAAGGAGACCATGCGGCCCTATATGCCATGTACGATGGGGAATACGCCATATACATTAGAGAGTAAATGGGAATGGGAAGAAGAAACATGTTGATTATCATCCTAACCCTTAGATGTCATGTGTTTCAAGGAAAATGTTGTGTACTGCCACATGGATAGTGTACAAAAGAATAGATTTGTCTTACACGAGCATGAACAAGATCACATAGGCAGTCCTTGGGTGGCTGAGACATGTTGTGGAATATAGTTACATGTTTTCTAGTAATACATAGCCAGTGATCCATGTGATAGAAAGGAAACATCCAGGTAGAGGATTGAGACCACTCCCCATGTGAACCCCTTACACATCGTGTAATTCTTGTTAATATTATACATCTTGTATCTCCCTCATTTTGAAATATGATGTGAGATACTCTGGGTGTGACACATCTTTAGGATACACTCAACGACAGCGGTGATTAGGAAGAATCATCAAAGTGATGTGGGAGTGTAACCCCTCCCCCTTACGGGCCAATGTGTGGGTCCTCTATTTATCTACTGAGTGGTAACCCTGAAAGACTATGTCATGGGTTCTAAATTTATCTACCGAGTGGTAACACATGATAGAGTAGGGTATTGGTCCTCTATTTATCTATTGAGTGGTACCCCCTGGAAAACTAGGGTATGTGCCCTCTATTTATCTACAGAGTAGTACCTCCCAGACAAACAAAGGTGTGGGTCCCCTATTTATCTATTGATTGATACACCCCTAATAGAATAGATCATGGGTCCTATATTTATATACTGAGTGGTACCCCTAACAGACTAGGGTGTGGGTCCTCTATTTATCTACTAAGTGGTACCCCCTGATATACTAGAGTTTGGTTCCTATATATATCAATTTAGTGAACCCTCTAGTTGTATCAAGGTATGGGTCCTATACCTACAGAGTGGAACCATTCTATTGTATCAAGGCATCAGTCCTCTATCTTCTGAGTGGAACCCTCATATTGATCATAGAATGGGTCCTCTATCTTCTGAGTGGAACCCCCATGTTTCATCATGGAATGGGTCGTCTATATTCTAAGTATAACCCTCATGTTGTATCATATCACGGGTCTTATACCTAGAGATTGTGTCCCCTTGATTGTGATGCATATTGGAGAGTTCTGGAAACACACGGTTACATCTTCAGGTAGATACATGAGATGTTTTACATTGATGAAGGACCTTTTGGAATAGTTTGAGGACTCATTTCTTGAGTTGGGATATGATACCGAGATCCCATTTCTCTCTCATTTGGGTTTCTTATATGATAACATATTTATCTTTTTTTTGTTTCACTTTCCTGTTTCTTTGGATTTGAGCTAACTACTTCTATCGTGTCTCTTATATATAGCCCCTGTGGTTTTAGGGTGTTCTACTGGGTATGTTTATACTCACCCATATATGGTATTTTCCTACATATGTCTTGTCTTATGAAAATTATGGATAGGTTGGCAGTGATTTCAAGTTATCATATGGATTCCTAGGTGCATTTTATTATGTACGGTGGTTGGGTCATGGAGATCTTGAGCCAAGATCTCTCAAGAATTATATTTTCCAGTTATTATCAGGTCGGTACATCTTTTATGTGTGGGTGTGTATTTTTTTCATTTTCATTTTGGTTTACTTTGATGAACTCTTTTGTACTTTATTAGAGGTTATTACATTCATAGTTTTTACTCTAGATGTTATAATATTTTTATTATTATTTCTCTACAACTATTCATGGATATGGTTGGTTTCGTTCATACAAGTACATTAGGAAAATTCCTCTCATTTTAGTTATGACTATTAATTATTATCACCATCACTTAGCCTATGGAGGTGATATTTGTATAGTTTAATATTATCCTTTTGTCAGTTAGGTGGGCCTCAGTGGGTTGGGTCGTGACAGATTGGTATCAAATGCGGTTTGACCTCAGGATGGAATTTGGAGTTATTTCTTTTTATGAGGATTGGTTAGAAACTTAGGGAAACAATGTCAATGTGTATTTGGTATGGCATTGAGGCCAGAGAATATAGTTTAGGTGTGGCGACTGACGTATCCATTCACCAATACTTTAACTACCTCTTGTTGACTCATCATACTAAGACATTAGTTTCATGGAACATTAGTACATGAATCATATGGGATTGAGTCCGTTAACTGTACATATTAGGTAAACTCTCAATATTTATATATATACTCATATTACAATGGTATGTCTTGATAACTTCCATGATGAATCCATGATTATGGACAACTAGGATTTCATGACAATTTTATGATGATGACTAGTTAAGTGATGAGAACTCAGTTCAAGGACCCTCCAATGTGGTGTTTTCTCCAGGAGGGCATCGAGAATTTATAACACCTATTGTGTAGTACATGAATCCTTTTGTAGATTAGGTCGATGATTGTCCATGTGTTGAGCATCTTATAGGTACAATGGAGTAGGATGTTGGTATGTATAGGGTTATCATGTTATGTGTGTTACAGTGATGTATACTACTAGGATCCATGATGAGATATACCATTGGGTAGTATTGGTTTTACATGAGGCAGTTATCGAATTTTTCTAGCTTGTGTGGACCCCAAATGATAAGATAGTAACATTGTAAACTAGTCTTCTCCTTAGAGTAGCTATTTTCTAGAGAGGTATTAATGGATAACACACTGATTTTGAGTGCTCTTCATGAATTTTAGAGACAGAGATCATCCAATATTCGTGGTGAGCCAAACCCCCTTCTTAGGTGGTAGAGGATTTGATCGAGTTTTTAGTGTGTATGTCTAACTTGGATTGGACCCCTCCGAATGGAGTTTCTAGTGATGAGACTTATCCAGGGAGACTTTGGGAACCAGTAGAGCCCTATTGTGGTGAAGAACAATGTGGCTAAGAGCATTCAATAAAAAGGTACATTTCCACCATCGATACGTGTTCTTATAGTGTGATTCAAAACCATGAGGTCGAGGTAGTGCCACCCAAAGAGGATAGTATCAAATTGAGGAAGACAGATTCATTCAACTTTTATGTTTAAGGATGTTTTGATGTTCGAAGGTGACAGAGTGATCCTTGGTTGGGGTGAGAAGGTGGGAAAGGGAATGGATATCTTTAGTTGGTATAATCTTTTAGGTTAGTGTCTACAAGTGTGGATTAGGGTAAAAAATGGTTCTTTATTTCTCAATTTACAGTTACATCATAGAGTCGTAATCCATATCTCCACGAATGTAGCCCCTTTTTAGACCTATCAATACAAGTGGGGTCCTTTTTTCTTGATCCTTTTACGGGGGGGGTCCTACATAGAGGATCAATGATCACACATTATTGTTAATGGTGTGGATTAACTATATGAGGAGAGAGAGCTTCACATGAAATAATTACAAACTGTCAGTGGGACCCTATTATGTTTTCCATAGTATGAGTTGGTCATTTACCATTAATTTAGATGAATTCGACAAATGAGTGTAACAGTGTTTCTTGTTTATTGGGATGGAGTTTTCCTCTTTTGAAAAGGGTTGATGACTAGGCATGGATGGACGAGCTCATTTGAAGATGTTTATAGCCACTTCCTTATTAGTTGGCCAGTATTACCCTTGGAGGGGAGTAAAAAGGTGTTCGTCTTGAGGATGTGAAAAGTTTACCTCTCCATTGAGAGTTTGTTTTCTACATGAACTAGCACCAGGGATGACCCAATATCTATGATATCATATCGTAGGACCTCATATAGTTTTGCAAGATGCAGGTGCAGATGGAGGAGGCTACAGTGTTGGGGATTTTTAAGACCCTATGTGTTTTCCTATGAAGCCTTATCTTGTTCAGCTAAGGGGAAGATGAGATCTTGAGGTCAGATATGGATTTTCATCACCTGTTCTAGGTGACTATCTAGGAGGATTATCCACCACTTAGAATTGATGACCTCAATGCCCAATGGATATATTTGAAGTGGATTTTAGAGTTTTACCTCAGAATGGTATATCACTAGATCCAGGTTCGAGAGATTTATGTATCGACCATGGATTCCTAGAGCTGTTGTGGTTTCTTTGAGTTCTTGGTGATACCCTTTGGCACATTGAATTCCCCATAAGAGTTTGCATGAATTATGAGCCAGATTATTGAAATTTCTTGGATTAGTTCATGGTACTATTTTTTGATGTTACTATCATGTCCTCAATGTTAGAGTTAGAGCATGCAAGACATGGTATCATGGTTCTAGTCTTTCCCCAGGACTGTTAGTCATATGGAAGCTCTCATGCTGTCTTTTCTATATTTGAAGGTCTACATAATAGGAGATTTTATCTCAAAGATGGTAGTGATAGAGTAATCTTTATAGGTTGATGTAGTGTGAGATTGAGGGATAATAAAGGTGTGTTTTTGGAAGTAGATGCTCACAGTGAGGTTTTCCATCTATTTTTGTAGAGAGAGTTGATTGATCAGTTGACCTATTTGATTTTTGACACTTTATTAGGAGGAGGGTGAAACATTTCTTCAATATATGGTTTTGAATCCTTTTATTCTCCATCATGTGAGGGAGTCGTGGTTCGGAGACATATATTTTGAATTCCTACATGATTAGATATCCTCAGAAGATTCTCCAAGAGGATTTTTTGAAGGAGGGAATCATGTCATCTTTTCCATGGATGAATTGTGGTTTTTCTCACAATGTGAGAGTTGGTAATGATGTATTTTCACACTTCTCTTTTATTTAAACATCCTGATATTTGTAATATTTATAAACACATTTATCAGTTGTTTTGGTGGGCTAGCATAAGGCAGAGCATGACCGATTTCATCTCTCAGTGCCTCAGATGTCAGCAAGTGAAGGTTGATCACTATGTTCGGGCATATTTTTTTCAAACTCTTGTGATCCTAGAGTGGAAATGAGATGGGATATCCATGGAATTTTTTATAGGTATTCTTCATATAGTGATAATAAATAATTTCATTTTGTTTATAGTTGACCGACTTACCAATTAGATGCACTTCCTTTTCATTAGGGATTAGATTTTGGCGGAGAGTTTGGGGCGATTGTACAAGAAAGAGATTGTATGAATTTATGGGGTGACATCGATGATTATATCAGACCATGATGCACATTTTATTTCAGAGTTTTTTAAGGGCCTACATGGAGAATTTTGGACCTAGTTAAAGATGATTAAAAATTGTCACCCCTAGACAGATGGGCAGACAAAGCGCACTATATAGGTGCTAGAGAATATGTCGAGGGAATCTACGTTAGACTTTAGCTTTAGTTTAGGGGATCACTAAAATTTTGTAGAGTTTAATTATAATAATAGTTATCACTCTACTATCGGAATTTCACCTTTTGAGTACTTGTTTAGAAGACCCTGCAGGCCACCCTTATGCTAGACTAAGATTAGTGATGCATCACTTGTTGGGACACAGATAGTGCATGCGACAATAGAGAAGGTCCAGGCGATTTATTAATATATGAGGATAGGCCAGAGATGACAGAAATATTATGTTTATCAACATTGTAGGTCCCTGCATTTTGAGCAGGGAGACCACATTTTCTTGAGAGTCTCCCCACGATGAGTATTATTGAGATTCATTCAGGGATTCAAGATATATCTGAGGCTTATTATGCCATTATAGATCTTTTAGATGGTTT
This sequence comes from Viscum album, assembly GCA_963277665.1. Classification (NCBI taxonomy): domain Eukaryota; kingdom Viridiplantae; phylum Streptophyta; class Magnoliopsida; order Santalales; family Viscaceae; genus Viscum; species Viscum album. Next base: position 767,449,443 of record OY728163.1, read on the forward strand.
TTGAGCCTTCTTTACACCTCTCCTTACCCCCAAAGTTGGATCGGGTCCATGAAATCTTCCGTGTGTCACAGTTTAGTAGATACGTGTATGATCCTATTCATGTTATTGACTGGGGGGAGTTGAAAATCGAGGATGTATCCACCTTCATGGAGTACTCAGAGGTGATTGAGGATTAACATGATAGGATCCTTCATGGATGTATTATTCCCTTAGTTCATTATTTGTGGCAGCATGGGATCATGCAGGAGAGATCCTAGGTGTGGCAGAGCCAAATGCATTCTCATTATCCCAACATTTTTTCTTAGTTTATGTTTCTTTGGGATTAAAATATTAATGTATAGAGTAATATATGGACTCTATTTTTGAATTTTAAGAATTTGAAATATATTAAGAAATATTTTGGTAGATAGGCATTGATATGGCATGTGATCCCAAGGCTCGGAGAGATGAAAATTAATTTTATAAAATTATTAAACATATTTTATATCATGAACGTGTAATTTTCTTCAAATAAAAGTGAAATATCTCATAAAATAAACCTTAGGTAAAAAAATTGAGACTATGTTTGAATCCAAAGAGTGGTATTTACCCTAGCCATGACCTAATGTTAGTTATTGTCAGACTTTCAGGTAAGGTCCATTGACAGGTACATTGAGTGAATTGATTAATTGATTTATTTATTTATTTTATTTTATGCCCAAAATCATTTTTTTCATCTATAATTATTATTTTATGGAAAATTGGAAGGGTTATCCTCATAACTCTTTGATCGTTAAGAGGAGGCTCCATTGTTCTTCATTGGAAAGTCATGATCTAACAACGACAGGTGATCAGATCAAGGTGAATCTTTAGGTAACAGAGGCATCAGATCATCATCATCACTGGTGAATTCATTATTCACATATGATCAATAAAATCTTGTGGTAGGGATCATAAATTATGGTTCCCCCCTTGATTAAAATATTGAGCATGAATTTATATTCTATTTTTTGACCTCTGATAATTTTAATCATTCACATGAGCCCGTGTATTGAATTAAATTATTTATTCGATTTATTTATTACTATCCCATAAAATCACCACTAGAAATCCCCAATTTTGTGATCGTTGGCCAGGAATACTTGTCTAATGATGTTACCCCCTTTGTTCTTATGACTTTACCCCATACATTCTTTGTGTTCATCATCATTCGACCACGAAGTCACAATTCAAATATTTCTAGGTGGGTACCACCATGATCTCACGCCAAAATCCATGATGTATGTGCAGACAATGACCATATTAGAGTTTTGAGGATGAATTAGAGAGGATTTTGGGTAGCGATGGTGGATTCGTGGATCCAGGATCCAAATCGGAGAAGGAAGTATCATGGTAATCAAGTGAGGCATGTGGTGGCTTCGAGTGGAGGATTATATTTCTAATTTCTATCCACTGTAGGGATGGAATCAATTACTTAAGGTGATTACCACCATTTGTGAGTGGTCAATGGGTGGATTTGGTGGTGGTAGATCTAGATCTAGAATCCATGTGAATATCCAGACATTATGGAAGATCATTATATGCCATGTGGACCCCTTACACACCGTGTACTTCATTTAAATCTTCTACCTATCATAACTTCTTCATTTGGACTCATATTTTGGCACTCAAGTAGCCTATCCTGAGTATTCTTCTGTGTAGAATGTGATTTTAGACTTCATAGTGACTTTTAAGACACTATGAAAGATTTTTTTATTATGAAACTTCTTTAGGTGACACTTGAAGATGAGGGTGATCAGTTAGGATCATCAAAGAGAGGCTAAAGTGGTACCCCTTGACAGACTAGGGAATTAGAGCATTATTTATATAATGAGTGGTACACCCTGAACAACTACGACATTGGTCTTCTATTCATCTACTAAGTGGTTCCCCTTGATATATTATGGTGTGGGTCCTCTATTTATTTATTGAGTGGTACCCTTGAAGGTTTATGGCATGGGTCCTCTATTTATTGACTGCGCGGTATCCCTGATATACTAGAGCATGGGTCCTCTATTTATCTACTAATTGGTACATCTAATGGATTAGGGTTTGGGTACACTATTTATCTAATTAGTGGTACCCCCTGACGGAATAGGGTGTGGGTCCATTATTTATCTACTAAGTGGTACCCCATGATGGATGGAAGCATGAGTCCTGTATCTATATATTGAGTTTCACCATCCTATTGTATCAGGGCATGGGTCCTCTACCTTCTGAGTAGAAACCTCCTATTGTATCACGGAATGGGTCCTCTATCTTCTGATTGGAATCCTCATCTTGTATCCTGGCATGGGTCCACTATCTTCTTATTGGAACCCTCATATTATATTAGTCCATGGGTACTCTATATTATGAGTGTAAACAACCTATTGTATCATGGAATGGGTCCTCTACCAAGAGATTATGTCCCCTCAACTATGTGTCATAGTGGAACGGTGTGGCTACACATAGTTACTTATTTGGCCAGACACATGAGATTTGGGGCATTGATGATAGAAATTTTGGAACTATTAGCAGACTCTCTTCCAAAGCTGGGATGTGAGATAGAGATCCCATTTCTCTCTCATTTGGGTTTCTTATATGATCACATATATCATTGCTATTTTGTTTTTATTCCCTCTTACTTTGGGGTTAATCTAATTACTTATATTGTGCCTCCTATTACTCCCCCTCCAGTTTTTGGGTCATCGCACTGGGTATATATATACTCATCCCTGTATGGTATTTTTCTACACATGTTTTGTCTTATGTAGATTAAGGATATGTCAGATTTCATTTTAGAAGATCATAGGGATACCCAAGTGAATTTGACCATATATAGTGTTTGGGGATTGGATATCTAGAGCTAGGGTCTCTCGGTATTTTATTTTCTATTTTTTGTCAGGTTGGTACATATATTATGGGTGGGCATGTATTTTTTCCATTTCATTTTGGTTTAATTTATGTCACTCTTTTGTATTTCCTGAGAGGTTATTACATGCATGGTTTTTTCTCAATATGTTATTGTATTTTATTATTATTACTCTAAACTTATACATGAATATTATTGGGTGAATTATTATAGGTAATTTAGTAAAATACCTTCTATTTTAGTTATTAATTTCAGCACTTATTGCTAGCCCCTAGCCTTTGGATGTGGGATTGGGGTAGTTTCAGATCAACCTTTAGCCAACCAGGTGGGACCCGATGGGTTGGGTCATGAAACCTCATACATCACATCATCTCATCATCCCATGGCACATCTATAGATATTAATTAAGTTTTTTATGGTACTCACTATAACTTGTATGTCATGTATTATACATCAATCCAACACAACCCATACACTTTACACTTATAATAATCTATAGAATATTGTATCCACAGATTCATATGTGTGAAATAACCATATATCATGACACCCTCTATACACATATATGGGAAACGAAACCACCATGCATACCAACACATAATACTACCAGGATAAGTTATCAGGGTCGGAGGGGGTATTCATCCATCCATTCCTTGCCAACTTGGATGTTAGAGAAAACACCCTCCCAGAGTACACTGGATGGTAGTTTCCCTACCAATATGGGTGGGGTAGCATATGAAATCCCATAACATGAATGATATAATATAGATTATAACCACACTATGGGAATTACCCTAATATTAGGCTCAACTATATATATCATCACTCAGGTTTCATGGCTTCTAATACTATGAACTAAATATTATACAAACACACATGAATTCAAGGAGCTTCATTTAATTAATTCTTTCCTTTTAACATTTCACTTTATGTTAATTAATTTATTATATATTCATTAAAATTGTTCCATTCACATTTCTTTAACAAACAGGTTATGTCCATGCCCTTTAGGTGTAATCCAATAGATTCTATGTTTTGAAAAGGTTCTCAACATTTACATTCCATTAACAAACCAACCCCAAGGGATAAAACTTTTATTAATCATTATTATTCCAAAATTCTAGGTACTCTAGAAAACATAATAATATAACATAAAATATATTCATAAAACATGAACAACCAAATACCTCAAGAATTGAGGAAAGGAATGCAGGTAGAAAAACAACCCATTTATCCAACATTTAAATTAGAAAATTATCAAGAAAGTGTCTATGTTCTAGAACAACAATGATCTAACCCAATTTCAACCCTTTCCATCAATTCTGATGCAATTCCTAAAAGCACCATTTATATCACCATACATTTTTTCACCATAATCAGTGCCAACTATGGCCACAAACTCGAGCCTCCCCACCCACATCTCACTAAACAATCATCCATACCAAGTTCACATCATGTCACATAGAAAGGATCACATCAAATAAACACACAAGGAAATAAATAAACAATAAATAGATTCAACAGGGCATCTAGGCCCTAAAAACAAATCCATTAATCCTTTACATGAAAATAGGTTTGCTCAGCCCCAAACACATATCATTATCAATAAACTTGTTCTTTACGATTTTGAATTAACTTGTTCATTTATCACATATTATAAACACATGAATTATAAGGAATTATATATTAAAATATATAAATTATTCAAACATGCTTGCAATAATAACTTCTAGTTTCAAAAAACATTAAGGAATAAAAATTCCATTAACATGCCTTTATTATTATAAAAAATAAGAATTTATATCTTCATGTTATTTATAAAATTAAATTAATAAATATAATAGAAATTTATATTAAACATGCATCTAGTTTCATCTGATTTCCATCAAATTTTATGAATCAATAGATTCAATAAACATACCTCTTGAATTCATTAGCCAAAAATAGTACTAGATTTACTTCTTAACCATTTATATAAAATTAACAAGATAAACCCAAGAATAAAAAACATTCTAATAAAATAATATACATTGATATAACACTATCTAGAAAAACAAGAGGTAACCCATTATCGTGGTGGAAACACGTATGATACCTACAACAATAAACCATTTAATTTTATCAATCAGATTTATTTTTTATTGATGTTAATTTCATTTTCACCAAAAGAGATAAAACATGATTACATTATCATTGAACATAAAATAATAGGATAATCAATGAATCCCCTACATTAAGGAATCCAAATTATTTGATCGAGAATGGAATAGAAACACAAAACGTTGATCACCTCTCCTGTAATAAGACTACATCCCTCCAAGAACATCATACCACAACCATGATAAAAACATCAAAATAACATTATAAGTATAAAGGAGATCAACCACCAAAGAATAGAAAGAAATAATGGGAGAAAAAATATTGATTGAGAAATAAACAATAAGATAAATATGGAAAAATTGACTTTGATAACCACTAATCAAATAAGAGAAGACAGGGATTAATACCTTTCGAAATGGATTCATAACACCCTGAAGAAACACCTTTGGACTCCTGGGGTTGGGAGAGAATTGAATTTTTTGAGAAAATTCAATGGTGAAAGAGGATTTATAGGAATTATTCAAAACATTATTTCATAGTGTGGATTGTTAATTCATGTTATGAATGTCCCATGTTTAAGGCCCACAAAAAAAAATTGGTCACCCAGATTCAACAAACCTAGGATTAATTCACATCATGAAACAAATGTTTATGTCATCAGTTTTTATATTAAAATCCAAAAAATCTAACCCCTTATCCATTCACACCATGAACTAATCGTAAACATCATGAATTACACTATGTGAACTTATATTCATAGTATGAAAATTTCTATTTGGGTTTTTAAAAGAACACTCCTGCCATTAACTATATTTCACGTTTTGAACTTCTCCTACTTCTAAATTCCAACTCCAAAACTATGATGATCATGCCCTAGTATTCATCCAAGCCTTATAGAGCTCAAAATATGAAAAGGAATGGTATATAAGGATCTATTTATTCACATCAAATACCTCTCAAACAGTTTCATTCTGATAGAATTTAAAACCTAACCTAGAGAGAGGGAAAAGAAAAGGGGTTGTATGATCATCAACCATGTGATATAACTCTCAAGAATCTCACCATTACAAGAGAAAAAACACATCACTTAGAGGAACAATGTTAAAAACTATACAACACTAATAACCAGCTCCCAAACACTCTCCTGGGGAAGATACATCTCAAACATGATCAAGGCCACAAATAATGCATCAAAGAAGAGGAAATCGTCTCATAAATCAAATAAAGGTGAACAACCAAAAAACAAGAATCACTACAAGATAATAGATAAATATCAAAAAAAATAGAATATTGAGTGCACATATATTACTCACGTTACTAGGTTCTCTCCTCCATGCCACAGTATCTCCAAAAGACATGATCTAAGGGAATTGATCACCCATGTAACACCTTTTCCTAGTGATCCTAGATCTCCATAGGCCGCTCTTGAAAGGTCACAACATCATCAATGTTTCTCTAAACCTAATCGATAAAAAGATATTCTTTATGAAGCTACAACACATGGAATACATAATGTATCTAGATCATCTAAAAGGTAATTTCTATATGACATGCAATGACTCCAACATGAGCCAACACCTTGTAAAGACAAAAAATTCAGGGATAAATCTTACTCCCACACCCAAACCTTCCCTGCCCACAATGAGGTGTCACCTTTAGGAACACATGATCTCAAAAAAATAACTCCATATGTATCCTACTTTTATTGGTATAGGAATTTTGATGGTCATATGTTTCCTTTATCCTCTAATGAATCACCTAAACTCTCTATTTTGCAATCAACACTAGTTATGGCCCAATAATTTCTCACTCTCCAACCCCATTCAAACATAATGGATAACATAAAGGTAATATGTAAAAGGATTCAAACAATATAATATCAGTAGTGGTGTGGAAAGTATTATTGTATGAAAACTAAACTAATGATAGGTACCTCATCCATAAACCTCCAAAATCCATGACATAAGTTCACAACATGTCCTCAAGAGTCTAAATGGTCTGCTCTGCTCTATCGACCATCTATGGATGGGAAGTAGTGTAATATTTTAACTGAGAACCAAAATAATATTAGAGAACTCTCCACACCCTGTAGGGAAAACAATGATCATGATTATATATGATCATCATCATGAATCTATGGAGTCTTTCCACATTCTCTAGGTATTACCTTGAAAAACTCTCCATTGATATCAGATCCTTGATTTCTATAAATTGGAATGATTTTTCCAAATGGTCCACTACCAACAATATAGAATTCAAGCCTCCCTGAGTTCGAGGTAAACCAATGATGAAGTCCATCTATATGCCCTCCAAATTCTACCAAGGCACATCCAATGGCTGGATAAAACCACCAAGAACACAATACTTGAATGTTATCATCTGGAGGACCAAACATCAAGACACAAACTCTATAACTAATCTCCTCAACCCAAGCCACCAAAACTACCATCTTGGAGCTCGATACAAATTTGTCGTGTCAAGATCTACCTCAAAGGGTGAGCTATGGAAGTCATGGAGAACCACCTATCGTATCACCAAAGGGATGAAAGGCTCTGCTAGAATAATATATGTAGTCATTTATCCTCATACCAACCATCATTGGCATCACTAAAGATAACCCAGTCTCTCTGGATCTCCATTTTAAAATTCCCAGGGTGAGAATCCTCTTCATGTTGCACCAAAGATGATTTTACTATCATCTAAAAAGGAAACCAATATCACTAATCATTCCTATATCAATATTCATCACTTATATCTCTTCTATTAATCTCTAGGAATCTCCATATTCACATATGGAATCACTATGTGACATCCTGGTCAGCAAATCAGCTAAAAAATTACCCCATATCATTTTATATAAAATCTAAAATTCATAATATTGTAATAATTATATCCACCATCATTGTCATATGTTTATTTAAAGTTCGTAGAAGAAATAACTTAGTATCTTGTGATTTTTAAAAACCTTAAAATACTCATCGATGAGGTAATGTCTCCATAACATTTAAGAAAAAATCTCTGTAGCCAAATCGATATCATGGGTGGAATATTTATGTTGATGGGGATGTAATTTTTGATACCCATAAGAAACATTGATCTATAATTCATCAAAAAATAACTCAATACAATATGTGAAGCATCACAAAAAATCTCAAACTAAACTCCCTCTTATAGAAAATGAAGAACTAGAGTACTGACCAACTAATCCTTCAGGTACTTTAAATCTACCTAAAAATAGTAAGTCCATAGGAACACCTGAAACTTTCTATTTAATTATGTTATATGAGTCAATAATCTAAGAGAAATCAACTAAAACCCTCTTATAATCTCCTAGAAGTCCATGGAAACTATGCACCTCTATAACTATCTTGGGGACTTCCCAAGGAAAAACTATATCAATATTTGAAACTTCCATATATATAACACACTAAGACATGAAATTACCAATGAAATGAACTTCATGATTATAAAACTCAAACTTTGATAGATTATCGAATAGATATTGATGGGAAAAAACTCTAAAAATTGCATGCAGATGATCTGTGTGATCCTCCTTAGATATAGAGTACACAAGAATATCATTGATAAAAACCATCATGAATCGGTCCATGAAATCTATGAACACTGAATTCATTAAACCCTTTAGCATGGATTAATATTTCATTGAAATTAAGGGAATGATAACAAACTCATGATGGCCATAGCGACATTGGAAAGGAGACTTCAGAATAACCTCATATTTTACCAATACTTGGTGATATCCTGACCATAGATCAACCTTCAAGAACCAACTATCCCCTTAAACTAATCAAATAAATCATAAATATATAGAATATGATATTAGTTCTTCATTATCACTTGGTTCAAGATATGATAATTGATATAGAGATGCAAATTGTTATTGGACATATTCCCAAATTGAACTGGAGCACCCCAAGGTGACACAATCAATTGAGGAAAACCTCACTTAAAAATATCATTGATCTATACCCACATATCTCACACCTTAGAAGTATTCGTCCTATATGGATACATCAAGATTAGAGAAGCGTCAGGTTGTAGCTCTATCCCAAACTCAATCTCCCATCGAGGGGGTAATTCCACAACCTCCTTAGGAAATAAATTAAAGTGACCCTCTAAAACCCTAGGAAAAACATCCTATTATTCCTCTAATATAATTATAATTATATAACCCATAAAGGAATGCAAGGACAGAACATTCCTCTGACCCATCTAAGGGGCTCACTCTCCAATGAACATTACAGGCTATCTATCAGCATCATAGAACACAGTCATTCTCTTGAATTAATCCCTAATATCTCACACCAAATATATCCATTACATTCCAATGATTATTTATTATGATTGTATATTTAAACTTATCAAGTATCTCTTAGAGTGGAACTACCCCAGAACTAGCACACTGTCTCTACATACTTCACACTCATAAGCTCAACCTCCAACTAGAGTAGTCAATACTGAGGGAATTAGAAGCCTCTACACATCAAGTCCTAAATAATGGATTAGGTAAGGTGATATGAAGGAGTAATTAGATACTAAATCAATGTATGAACCCAAGAAGAAAAAAATTAAAGGGTGCCTAGAATGACATCTGGGTTTCCAAGCACCAATAACATCAAATCATACAGCTTATCATAACCTACTCAATGGCCTATATGACCCTAATTGTGACCATCACCACACCCAAACTCTATTAACTATGGAAAAGGAGCATCTTAGGTCATTCCTCTACCTACGCCATCTCATATCTACTAATCCAATGTTGGATCACCCTGCTAGTACTGCCTGGGTTGAAACTACCTCAAAAGAGGAACCTGAAGAATAACACCTATTACACTCTACCTAATCAGAATGGTTGGGAACTATCACAACTAATGAACTCAAACTCCATATAAAAATATGTTTCTAATCCCTCGACATTCACCTTTGACCCACCACCCCTGGATAAATGAGTTAATCGGGGATAAGACCTAACCCTACATATCTAAAATATATTATGTCTACAAAACTAGAAATCCTATACCACATATCTAATATGAGAGGAATCTGGATGAGTATACTATCATGATCATATGGTTCTGGACAGTGTTCTATCGACAATCATTACTCTCAACAGCAACATGAGATACATTGTAAAGATAAATAGGGTGACCTAGTACTGGATATCTAGATGAGAATACTCCTTAAAATAACTCACCCTAGCCTCCTTATCTAGAAATAGGTCCAAATAATAATGTAGAAGTGTGAAAAAACATATATTAAACACCGACACATTAAACTCCCTTGTTGAAGGGTATGTTTCTCTTAGTGATGGGTTGCCTTTTGGTTTGAAGAAATAAACTCTAATCAAAAATGGGTAGGGAGATTTGCCCACAAAACTAATTTATCCTCACAATCCATGAGGAATAATAACTACCACTGCCTCACTTATCTATACATTTTCATCACCACCAATGAAACATAGTGCTCTTTCCGAGCATGGATCGAACAGAAGGTTATCCCCACCTCCTCCAACCAATCCTCTATCAGTGAATTTGAAATGGATCCCTTATATTTATAGAGACTCTCTAACTAAAGACCTTTAATTTTCCTCCTCTAAGTATAATTTTCATCATCTTTTACTCGGTATAGATCTACTAACACATCGTGCTGAATATCTCCAGTGCTAACCTAACAAAGATGTCAACCTAGATCCATAACTACTAAAGAAAAAACTATTAGGGACTCTTAAACATGGAATATAGAACATTTAGGGTATATTTAACTATTTAATGTTAAACCTAATCCCATAGTCTACCATTTCAAACACAAATGCAAAAAATAATGACAGATGATCATTTCCTAAGTATCTACCCCAAAACCAGTATCACTTCACTTAGTGGGCTCAGTATACATAAAGGTTCATAAATCTGATAATAGGGGGTACTAATTACCCATTTCTTAGCTAGTATCCCTTGCTTGGATTTCTTACTAATCTTAGTTGACACTTTTTTCCTACAACCTATGAATTCATCACCTGTGTCTACCCCAAAATTCATTATATCCCTTGACCTGATCATTTGATACAACTTTTTGATAACCCCCTCCCCCCAAAGGAATCCATCATGAGATGGATATGAGAGAAGGGAGATAGTGATTCGTGGATCCTAAATCAAATAGAACTTGGAATGGTTACAATCATTGAGGGTATAACATACACAGATATGGTAAACATTACCCTCTAAGAAAAACATGATGAAAGAAAGATAAAACTCCTCATAACAAAATAAAAAATATCCAAAATACATAAATGTAATGTTATACAATGTAAAAACTATAAAAAAGGAACTAAATGTATCAAAATACAAGTTATGGACACAATAAGTTCATTTCCTTGGACAAGTGGTGTCTCAGAAAGGGATAGTAGTGGACCTATCAATGGTCGAAGAGATTGTTTCTTAGGCAGCACCCAAGAATGTGGTAAAGGTTCACAGCTTCATAGGTCTAGCAAGATATTACCAGAGGTGTGTTCCTGACTTCTATTTAGTTTCAACTCCATTAACATCTTTGACCAGAAAGGAATGGGCCTTCGTATGTAGTGATAAGTGTCAGGAATATTTTATCTATCTGAAGGGAAAGATGGACAGTGCTCTGGTGCTTAGGTTTCCATAGGAAGGGATGTTATTTGAGGTGTTTTGTGATGCTTCTGGTCTAGTCTTGGGGGGTGTTGATGCAGCATTGGGTAAAATCTCTTATCAATAGGGTTAGTTATGTCCTCACGAATGTAATTATTCCACCCACGATCTAGATCTTGCAGCGGTCATGTTATCACTAAATTTTTGACAACATTACCTTATAAGGGTGGGAATTGTGCTCTTCACATATCACAAGTTCCTAATTTATATCTTCTCCCAGTGATACTTGAACTTGTGGAAGTGAAGGTGGATGGATTTTCTCTAGTACTATGACATTGAGATCTCTTAAATCCCTAGAATGGGGAATGTTGTGGATGATTCTTTTATTAGGAAGTCACGTGAGGAGGTAGTTTGGGAATCCATAGATTCTTGGAAGACAATAGAGGATTTTCCCTCTTTAAATATGGATGCGAGAGTGGATGATGGTATAGGATGTTTGTTTTATATGATAGTGTGGTCCTCCTTAATGTGGAAGGTGGAGGAGTCCCAGTGGGGAGACTCAGAGACTGAAGTGATGCATGATGGCCCTGCCTAGGGTGATTCTCCAAGAGGAATGGTCAGAAGATAGTCTGAATCAGATGTTTTTTCATGGGAAGTTGTTTGTCTCAGTTGTAATATGTGATGGAGTTCTCTATGTGTTCCATATCTCACCCTTGAAGGTGCATCTAGAAGTCTCTAAGATATATCGAGGCTTGAGGGAACATTTTTGGTAGCCTAGAGTAATGCGGGAAGTGGTGGAGTTCATGGAAAGGTTCCTAGTGTGTCAGCTAGTGAAGGATGAGCACCATGTTCACGGTGGTATGTTTCAGCCCTTAGATTTTTCTAAGTGGAAGTGGGAGGATATATTGACGGATTTCATCACAGGATTACCCAGTACTCAGTGATGATGTGATGATCTTTGGGTAGTAGTGGACCAATTGATGAAATTATCTCACTTCCTGGTGGTCAAGGAGTCGAGCGTAGTGTATGCCTAAGCATATAGGTATATACGATAAGTGTTACAGCTACATGGAGTTCCATGATCAATTGTCTCGGATAGGGATACACATTTTATGTCGTGAGTTTGGAGGGGATTACAACATGCTTTATCCACCCATTTATGCCTTACCACTACTTTCCACCCTCATATGGATCGATAGATAGAGAGGACCATCCAGACATTGGAAGATATGCTACGAGCATGTGTTTTGGATGTTGGAGAATCGTGGATGTGAAAATTGTCCCTGATGGAGTTTTCATACAATAATATCTATCACTCTACCATTGGCATGGCACTATTTGAGTCCTTGTATGAAAGACTTTGTCGTTCACCCGTGTGATGGATAGAGGTTAGGGAAGAATCCCTTCTTAGACTAGAGGTTGTGAAGATCATGAAGAAGAAGGTATAGCTTTTTCATGAGAGGTTGAAGGCAGAACATGATGAGAAGAATTCGTATGCCAATCATAGGAGGAGGCCATTAGAGTTCGAGGTTGGGGGCCATGTTTTCTTGATGTCTTTCCCTTGATGTGGGCAGAAGAGGTTTTACAGATGAAGCAAGCTTTCTCTCAGGTTCATCGGAACTTTTAAAGTGTTGGGATGAGTTAGTGGGGTGGCATATCATCTGGTGTTTCCACCGTGGTTGTAGAATATCCATGATGTCTTTCATGTCTCTCAGCTCCATCGGTATCTATATGATGACTCCCACATCCTTGACTGGGGAGAGTTGGATATCGAGGACGGTGCGACATTCCCGGAATGGCCAATAAGAATCAAGGATCATAAGGAGAAGGTGACTCATAGAGGGAAAATTCCTTTGGTTTGTGTATAATGGAGGCATGGTGGCCTCGAGGATAGTACTTGGGAGTGAGAGGCACATATATGTGCCCAGTACCGAGAGCTATTCTGATTTTTCTTTTTGTGTTTTACTTTTGTGCTTTGTTTTATGATGTAATGATTGGCCTTGTTCATTACTAGATAAGTTGTTTTCATATCCTTTGAATGTGTGTGATAGGTCTAGACTATGGGGAAGGGAGGACCTGATACCTAATAGAGAAACATTAATATAGATGCGATTAAACATATGTGGGAGAGTCAGTGCCGCCCAAAGAGGACAGTATATTGAGTGGGAGGGAGGATCTCCCTAATCCAAGTGTATGGGCAGTGTGACTTTGGAGATTGTGTGGTTTTTTGGGGTAGTGGGGCCTTAGTGTTTCTACAGTTGTTAATAAGATAGATGAAATGAAGTTCTCTTGGATGTCAGGGTTTTCACTTCAACTTTCGACCAACATTGGGTGGTATGTTACTAAGAAGTTTCTTAAGGGGTTGTTATTTAGACATCCTTTTGTTTTGGGTTAGTTTTGAATTCCCGAGGATGAGAATAGTTTGAGAGGTATCTGATTTAATGACCCATATTTCCTATGTCCTTTATTTTTTGAAAACCTAGTGTTTAGGGTGTTCTAGGGGGAAACACTAACTCATTTCAAGAGTTTCCTAAATTTCTAGTTTTTTCATCGATGACATAGGGCATCAACATCAGCAAATCAATGAGTAGTTATTTCATTATGTCAACATGTTAGTGCATCGGCATGTTAGTTCATCGTCTTATCAGCGATTCGATGAGTCAGGGACATCGTAATCGGTGAGTCAGGAGCGTTAGTATCGGTGAGATTAGGGTGTTAGTATCGGCGAGTTAGGGCATCGGTAGGTCAGGTCATTGGTAGGTCAGGGAATCAGTAGGTCATGGGGTTGGTAGTTCATTACGTTGGTAGATTATCATCGGTGTCTCATCATCGGTAGGTCGCATTGATAGCTAACCCGTTGGTGGCTCCGCATCGGTGACTCATCCACAGTTTTCCCAGTTTTTCCTAGTTTTCCAGTTTCGCTACTCTTATGTCTTATTTGAAGTAAACTGAGCTTGGATCCATGTTTAGGAATTTTTAAGAAATTTTTGAAGGTTATTAAGTATATCATTTATATCCTAACATTCCAGGGGATTTTAGATACTCAAACTATGTAATCTTGACTAGGATCCCATGAATAATGGATTTTGAAACTGTTCTTCCTTTAAAATAGGATCTGCCTCTTCAAAGCTATGATATTCCCCTCTTTGTATATTTTTCATTCTTCCATGGTGATATTAACTCCTTCCTACCTAGAATATTCATGAGCATGTGTTATATCCCTCCTGCTTAGTTTTCTTGGAGTTCTTTCCTACTGCTCGCGAGATTCACTTTTCTTGATGAAAAGAGGAGTTTGGTCACCTATTGCTTCAAGTAGGGATTCCTTCTATCTCTATTTAATTGTTCATCATGAAGGGTGGGTGTACTAATGATTCATTGTGAATAACAGATGAATAATTTTATTAAAACAAGAAATAAGTAAGAAGGAAAAATGATCAAAAGATAATAGGACCATTGAAATAACGAGTTCATAGTGGGTTGATGTTGATTTCCTATTTTATTTTTTATCCTTGTTTATGTTATGATTTGTTGTGGATATAAATCCATCTAAAAATCATGGTCGTTGGGGGTATTTTTCTGCACATTGGTGACACTTTATAACTATTGTTGTTTCCTCATAAATAATTCGTGTTAATACTAATATGACTAATCATGTATACTCGGTTAAATGAAATGAATTCCCTATGATGAAAACCCTTGAATTATCACCATTGTTTATCAAGTGTATTAAAGAAAAATGCTTACCAAATCTGAATATATCTATATCTAGTTGATAGGTGGGGCTAAGTGTTGTGTTATTTTGGATTTTGTGTGAGTTGAGTGGTGATGCTATTGTGAACATGGTGATGGGTATAAGGGTAGGAAGGGTATTTGGTTCTCTGAGAAGGGAGTGGTATGTGTGTGTAGAAGGGTTATGGTTTAATGGTAGTTTCTATAGGATTTTTTTGTGGGTATGTGCAAGAGGTGTGTTAGTATCTCATTCTGAGAGACTGATTGATTGTGGAATGGATGGACTTATAGGTAGTGGGACTAACTTTTTTATGATGTGGTCACAGAAGTTGCATTGGGAAGTGGGATTTCAGGGTGGATGTGAACTTTTATATAGTGGGACTACATCGGGAAATATTAGGATTGTGTGGTATAACTTTGAAGAATGATAGTTGGCAGTGGTTGATTGGGGGTTTCTAGTTGGAATGAAAATCTTTTTTGGTTTTTTGTTTTGATATTTTTGTGGTTGGTAGTTTCTAAGTTATGATGGAATAAATTTTATTGAATCCCTAAATTAATAAAGGTAATGTGGTTAAATGGAAAGGGGTTGGGTTATTCTTTGGAAGTGGCTGTTGTGTGGTTGTGCATATAGGGGTAGCAGCAAATGTGGTTCTGTATGAGTTGGTTTTCTGTTGTGGGGACCCAAAGGTTAGACTGAGTGTTTTCTTACCTATATGTATATATATATATATATATTGTAGTTCCTTGTTATTTTTATACGCACCTCACCATTGTTGCGCACCATTTTCGGAACACCCCCATCTCATGGGGATTGTCTTTCCCAACATCTCAGTGGGAGGATGGATGGATGGTTACTGACTTTCTTCCTCAAACCCTCTTTAGGTTCTTACCACTCAAGTATATACAGGTAGTATGTAATAGATTTAGACTTACCATAGTACAAGATTCTTGAGAGAGGTTTGTTGTGGATGAGAGTCCTAGGTGTTTCTAGGCCAGGATTGTTTTCCCAAGTGTCTTAGGGATGAGGCATAGGTTTCTTTGGGTAGGAGGCATGGTTGTTGTGTCCCAGGTGTCTATGGGTGGGATTGTGCATGGTTTGAGGACCTTGTGTGTGCGGGCAGGTTGTTGTAGTAGGATAGCATATGGGAAGACTAATAGTTTCAATACATTTTCCTTTAGGATTGAGCAGTAACCAAGGGTATAGTGGTGCGGGGTACCCAAATGTTGATGTTTTTATACTACTACTATACTTGACTTGCATTATTTGGTGAGTGTTCCTTGGTGAGGCTGGGCTGGTCAGCTTTCCTTTGTAGGTTCTTTGAGGTTATACTATTTTCTCATTGGGATATTAGTTAGTTACCCCACTAGTACACAGGTTAGTTTAGTTTCCCTTATGAGTATACTCGTATGCTCACCCAATGTATACAAACTGTATTCAGGTTTCTAGTAGGACATTTAGGACTGTGCTAGACTTTAATAGCCTAGGCATTGGGATTAGTTAATGTTTCTTCTTAGTCTCCTCTTCTTGTGGAACTTGTTTAGGTACTTTTATTATACTTTGTATCATCTTTACTGTTGAACATGCATGTGGGAATGGATTTTGGATTTACTTCTACTTTTAGTATTTGAAGTTTCTTGGGAATTAACATCTTATCTCCTGATCTTATTCTAAAAAAAGGGAAATTCCTTCCATATTATAGGAGAATCGATACCCTTGGTGCTAGTAATGACTTTAGGTCCTATTAAATGTGTGACTCAAGGATCATTATCTCTCCTTCATCTTGAGGAAGGTAGGGTGGGGCACTTTGTCATCCCTTCCCTCATCTTGAAGAAGGAGGGTTATGATAATGAGGTGTAGCTTCATGTACACACCGTGTAGTCTCCCATTAAGGGAAAAAATTAAAATTACAGTAAATTTGAAAATTTTAGCATTAAAAACTTATTTTATTTATTAGAACTCCATTTTGTGTTTTAAAATTTAATATGGTTTTAAAAAAAATTAACTTCCCAATTAATTTATTTTAGTTAATATGTCATTATTGGTTTTGTTGATTATTTTCCATGAATTCCAATAATTATGGGTATCTCCAAATAAGATTGGATTATTTTTAAGATGAAATGGAATTAATTAATTAATTAATTAATACAAGGACATTTATCTTTAATAATAAAAGAATGAAAAAATAAATTAATGCTAGCAATTTACTTTTGCATATTCATTTCATTTATGATCGTTCATGAGCTTGACCAAGACCAGTGTATGTGTTGGATGTTTTAATTTAATTTATTACATGATTTTTCAATTATTTAATATTAAATTAAATAATGGTCTGTGTGTCATCCCTCCCTCCATTATCATTTAGGACCTACAAGTTTGAGGATTTTAATATAACCCCCTTTAATCAATCATTTGGTTCCCCTCACCAGCATGTGAGAAATAAATATTTTTAGTTAATGGGCCATCCCAATAAATGTTGAGGTGGTTCAAGACGGAACCATAATTATGCCAAACTAGGTGATACATAGGTGGATAGGTGGAATGTTGAAATTCATGCCAAGACTGACAGTATGAGTTATTTCCCCTATGTTAAAGGTTGATTTAATGTGCACTCATTAAATCAATTATTGGATAAATCTCAGGAAAGAGTCATTTAATTAATTAAGTATTTATGTATATGAAATTATTTTTTATGGATGCAAGGTCTTGATCACATAAATAATTAAATTAATGCACAAAGATA
This sequence comes from Viscum album, assembly GCA_963277665.1. Taxonomy (NCBI): domain Eukaryota; kingdom Viridiplantae; phylum Streptophyta; class Magnoliopsida; order Santalales; family Viscaceae; genus Viscum; species Viscum album. The sequence goes on from OY728163.1 coordinate 767,467,520, forward strand.
AAAATTAAATAAATGAATTATGCGTAAATGTTTTATACAAAATGGTTAATTAATTAAGTGAAAGCCACTTAATATTAACTAGATGTGTCAAGGATAAAACAAGATACGATTTATGTATAATAAATTAAAATCCATCAATTAAATATTTAGTCATACTAAGACTTACATTACATTATTTAGAATGAAACCATAGAACTAACTGTAGTACATGGCCAATGTATGGACACTTACCTTTATTAGGGAGTTATTATGAGAGTTTCAGGTTGACTAAACAGAAATTGTATTGAATTTATTGGATAAAGTATATTCAATATTAATTTTGTGGGAAGTGTAGAGGAAATCCATGTCAGGATATTAGGATAGGCATATCCAATCAATATATCAAGGATATTCAAGCCTACACTTGGTAAGACCATCTAGCTAATTACTTTATTAGGGTTTTCATGGCCAGATTCTAGATCATTAATAAAATTAATGGTGATCTTTTCCACTATAATGTTAGAGAAGCTATACTTCATGAGTTCAATGGTGAGGAATATTGAGACTTGATAAAATAGTGGGAGATTTAATAAATAAAAAAATAAAAACATTTAATTTATTATATCTCACTTATATTATAATCAAGAAAAGTACTAATAATACCTTCTTTGTAATTTTATAATAAAATTAGAAGTTCATCATCCACAATATCCCTACAATAAATATTAGAGAAAGAAAACCTCCTAACTTGAAATAACTTCTAGGAGTGGTTAATACCACTTCAGGTTGTGCTATGCAATGCACAAAAATCTTAAATGCTAGAATCGCCAATTGTCAATCCACCTTATAAAGAGGTGAGTGATGAAGAGTTCCTTTTATATGAAAAAAAAGTGAGTGATGCAGTTGACATTCAATTTTTGATGCTTTCATCGATGTTGAGTGAACTAATGATGTCCCATAAAATCATGGATGCACATAAAATTCTTTATAACCTCCAAAGTCTTTAAAAGGAGAGATCTAGATAGGAATTTTTTGAGATTTATAAGGAGATTTTTCAGAGAAATCTTGGAGAGGGTTTGCTAGCTGAGCCTCATGTAGTTAAGCTCATTGGCTACATTGATAAATTATAGGTTATAGTGTTTAAACTCCCTAAAGAACTAGGCACTGATCTCATTCTGGAATCACTCCCTCATACCTTCTCCATATTCATTTTTAATTTTAATATGAACTTTGAGAAGTATCTTATATATCATCTTACTCTTCTTGAACACGTATATAGGGATACAAAGCATGAAAACCCATTCATCCTTATGGTGAAAAAATGGAAAGGGAAAAAGTTCATTGTGACCAAATATTCTTCACACCCTTCCAAAAATAGGAAGATCAAGGGGAATGAAAAAAAAGGGGGGGGAATGAAAGGGAACATGATGTTGTCTATTTAGCATGTGGAAAGAAGGGCCACTGGAAGAAAAAATGCACCTAGCCAAAGAATCAAGGGGAAGATTTAGGTGCATTTCATATCAAGTGAAATTTATATATTTCTACAAATTGGGTATTAGATACATATTTTGGTTGTCACATATGTATTCAAATATAGGAACCAAGTAGATTCATAAATATTGACCAAGGAGAGGTAGATCTCCGATCAACAAATAGAGTTAAACTTGTTGTTTCAGATATTGAGGACTACCACCTAACATATCCAACAAGAATGATCTTAGGATTAATGGTTTTTTATTATGTGCCTTCAGTTACTAAAAACATTATTTCTGTATCAAAACATGATATGGATAGATTTATTTTCAAATTTGGGAATAAATTTTTCTTGTTTTATAAAGATAGAAATTGTTATATTAAGGCACATTTATATAATGTTTGTTATCTGTAGGATTACATGAACTAAATAATGGAAATCGATAGAAAAGTAACTTCACATGACTCATACCACACCAAACTTTGGCATCACCAGCAAGGTCATGTAAGTTAAAATCACGTAACTAAATTACATCAAGATAGATATTTATATTCTTTTGAACTAAAACAACTTGGTGTATGTCACACATGTTTATGAGTAAAAATGACTGAATCCCTATTTAGTGGTAAAGGTAAAAGAGCTAATGAGATTCTTGAATTAGTTAATACCTATGTGTGTGGACCATTTCATATTGAAAAAAGGGGCGAGTACTCATACTTCATAATTTTTTAGAATGATTTTAGTAGATATGGTTATGTCTACTTAATGAGGTATAATTTAGATTCTTTCTAAAAAATCAAGGAATACAAGAATGAAGTTGAGAAACAACTTTTTAATAAGATTAAGAAACTTTTCTAAAACCATGGTGTAGAATATCTTAATCAAGAATTCATCAATTTTATATGGGAGATTGGGTTTTATCTCAACACATTCCTCCTTATATTACTTAGTGGAATTGTTTAACTAAAATAAGGAATGACACCTTGTTGGGTATGGTGAGATCATTGATGAGTCATGAAATTATTCCATTATCCCTTTGGGGATATTCATTTAAAACAACAATATACATACTAAATTGAATTCCAACTAAAGAGACATATGGTATACCATACCAATTATGGAATGGAAACAAACTTGTGTTGTCTTACATACATCTGTGGGGTTGAGAATCATTTGTTACGGCCTCTTTAGGATATGATCTAGAACCCTGAATCACAAAGTGTATCATTATAGGATATCCCAAAGAAACCAAGGGATACTACCAATACAATCCTTCAAACAAAAATGTTATGGTTGAAATACATCCCACATTTCATTAGGAGGATCTTATCTAAAAAATAGATAGTGTGAGTGAGATAGATTTTGATGTAGTCCATAATCAATATATACAAGAGTTGGAACAAGAATATATTCCATAAATCCCCATGGAATAATAAATTGTTCCAAAGACACAATTAATACATAGGAGTACTAAATTGGTTAGGGAACCAGAATGGTATGTTTTTCTAGTCACTGAGGATGGTGAATCATTATTAGTTGATAATAACGATCCTATAACATACAAGGATTCAATAAGTGGAATAGATGTTTCAAAGTGTAAAGAAGCCATGAATTATGAAATGGATTACATGTACCAAAACAATGTCTTCATTTTGGTAAACCCTCTAGTAGATGTCATTCCTATTGGTTGTAAGTGGGTGTTTAAGAAGAAACTAGGCATGTAAGGAAAATTCAGTACCTATATTTTGTTACTGGTTGCAAAAGGGTTTATCCAACATCAAGACATTGACTATAGTGAAAGCTTTTCACCAGTTGCAATGCGGAAATCCATCAAAATTCTAATTGTCATTATAGCTTTCCATGATTATGAAATTTATAAAATTGTTGTCAAAACAACCTTCCTAAACAGTAACCTTCAGGAGAATTTCTATATGAAATATCCTGAAGGGTTTGTGACTCCAAAGGATGCCAACATGGTATTAAAGTTGAAAAGATCCATTTATGGATTAAATAAAGTGTCCATGTCATGGAAAATTAATTTTAATGAGGTCATAGATTAATTTGGTTTCATAAAGAAAGAATGAGAGTCATGTGTCTATAAATAGTTTAGTGGGAGTGCAGTTATTTTCTTAATAGTATATTTCGATGAAATATTACTCATTGGAAATGAAATACTAGTCTTACACCCTATTTAGGAAAGATATAATAAATTCTTCTTTATGAAGGACATGGATGAGGAAACAAATATTATTTAGATCAAGATACATCATAATAGATCCAAGAGGTTTCTCATCTTATGTCAAATTACAAACATTGACAATATACTGAAGATATTTTGTATGGAACAATCCCAGAGGGGATTATTTCCCACGTCACACAGAAAATATCTATCTAGGAAAATGTTTCCTTAGAAATATGAGGAAACAAACAGAATGATAAGGATTCCATATGCATTAATGATTAGGTCAGTCATTTATATTATTCTGTGCACTCGGATAGATGTTTCATACGCATTATGTGAGGTAAGAATATATCAAGATGATCCAGATGACCTTCATTGGTTGGAATTCAAGACTATCCATAATTATCCATAGCATACTGATGATATGTTCCAAGTTTATGGAGGAGATGAGGAAATATTAATTAGAGGATATGAAAATGATCATTTCAAAACTAATGAAGATGAAATGAGGTCATAAACAAGGTATATATTCACTTTGAATGAAGGTGATGTGAGCTGGAAGAGTTCAAATAGGTTGTGGATGCAGATTCTGCAGTAGAGTCTGAGTATATTGCAGCTTCTAAGGCAGCTAAATAAGCAATATGGATGTGCATATTTATCCAATATCTTGATGTGGTACCTAGATGTAAAGATCCTATCACACTCTATTATGATAATAATACAGTGGTGAATCTTGAAAAATAGTCAAGGTCACAAAAATTAATGAAACAAATACTTCAAAAGTGTCATATCTTGAGGGATTTTTCTAAGAAAATTGAAGTTGCAATGAGTAATATTTCAATAGAAGAAAACATGGTAGACCCCTTGAATAAATCCTTTAATCAGCCAAAACATGACTATAATGTGATTTCTAGTAGACTAAAGGTCATAGATAGTTGGTTGAAGTCCAAGTGGGAGTTTGTTAGAGTTTGTGTTATTGGAACAATAGTTTTTACTTTGATTACATAAATATTCAATGTATTTAATATTAATAAAACTTCTTATTACATATTTCTTTTTGTTCTAAATTACTCTAATGTAAAAATGTCCTTGAGTATACATTATAATGATAATGTCATAGCAGTTCTCCTCTATAATGAGAACCTTGATGTACTATGATGATATTATCAAATAATATTCTACAGTTGGATAATGTACTATGTTGGGACACATAGTACATAGAATGTCAGATGAAAGTAATCATAAGAAGATGAGGATTATTCTCATGATTTTCACACTTGGTAATCTAGAATATGGGATATTATGAGATGAGACCCACCAGTTGGATTTCTATATGTTTTTGTGTCATCAGATATTCCTATCTAAGAGTGTGTGTGAAGGTCCTTAGTCTTCAAGATTATTATTAATACATGTTACAACTCACATAAAAAGATTTATTTCATAAACCATGAGTATAACAGTTCATAGTGAAGTTGGATATGTTGGATGCATCATGAGTGAAATGTCATTAATGAATAATTTGATGAAGTATTTTTTTCCTTCTATCTTTATGGATGTTGATATCTCAGCCCTTTGATCGGAATATAACTATCACAATAAATTTGAGGGCCATGGTTTAACGATGTGTTTATTTCAGATATTCAACGAAATACATATCAAGCACATAGGTTGGTGACATGGATGTGAAACCTGGTTGATGAGATATTGTGACAAAGGGATTGTATTACACAGTGAGATTTTTTATGTGGTTTTTGACATTGAAACATTTAGTTCTTTTTATTGGGTTCCTTGAACTATTTCTAGATATTAATCTTGGACTTTAGGCAAGCCTGCCTAATTCCAATGAGAAATAATCCTAAAGGATCACACACAAAGTGCTTTTGTCGATCTCAATTAAATTTTATTTGAGTTTAATTAATGAAATAAATATTATTATAAAGTCCAAGGAATACTTTTATTTTGATCGCATAAATTAAATAAATATTTATTCACTCGAATGTGATTAAAATATTTATTTATGAGTAAAATATTTATTTGGTTGTTAAACAAATGATAGAGGAGTTTGAATAGACCAAGACCGAGTCTGTTGAAAAATATTAATTAACAAGACTACTATATATTATTTATTATTTCACAAGTTAGCACATGCCACAAAATAATAAATATATAATTATTATGTGGCATGGGATTTATTGAAGGTAATAAATGTTATTTAATGGATGGTATGGAATTAAATAATATTTTAATATATACGGAACTCTATAAATAGGCAGCTATGTATACTATGTAGAGCATCAAAAATTGAGAATAGAAAATTCTTTCTCATAAGGAATATCTCTAAACTCCTCCTTCTATCTCCCTATTATGAACAAGAAGTGTCGGAGATATTTCTTCAAGACTGAATAATGAGTAAGAAAGTTCAAGTCACAACACTAGGACCCAATCATTTAGTGGTGTTTCTCAAAGATAATAGGATTGTGTTTGGATCACCGCTAGAGGGATTATATACTTGGACCCTCATAGTGAAACAAAGGTAATATTAAAGGGTATTTTTGGATGATCAAAATTCAACAAAAAAGAAATTTCTTAGTCCCAGGTATTTATATCTTCAAATATTAAATAAATTAATGATAAATTGTATGTTCAATATACTTGATATTGGCTTCAAGAAATTATTATTTAAATTAATTTTAATATATACTCCACTTCTGCACACTTTTTCTATGCCCAGAACCATCATCTAGATCTTGGTACCATTCACGATTTGACCTCATACATCCAAGTCTATCCCTATCCCTAGCTCCCGACTATCAAAGAAGGATTCCTAAAGAACCAATTGAGATTCCCAACCTAACTGCATGCTCAGCACTCCTCTGGTACCCGATCACATTGTATTTTTACATGCCTTGTCTACCTACACTAGAATCATATAATCGGATACCCACTCCTTGGGGGTCATCTCGAGTCTCTAGACTGAACATAGTGGTGAGTCTCCTCACAGATTCACCTCTTTCTATCTGAATCATCGTCGTTGTAATCACCTGACACTATCACCTGACTCAAGTATGATCGGTCAGCTAAGGATCCCTTGTCTATCAATGCCTGATTTGTAGCCTCTAAGAATGAGTACAAACTGAATAAGTTTACCAACACCCTAATGGAATTTCATAAACCATCCTTGAAACACCTCACCCTAGAGATATCATCATCCACTATATTGGGTGTGAAACGAGAAAATTTTGTGAAAGTAGTTGCATGGTCCTTGACAGATATAACTCCCTGTTTTAGGCTCAAGAACTCCTGATCTCTCTCCACCCTCAGCGTCTATGGAAAGAAATACTTGAAGAACCTGGCCTCAAAGTCCTTCCAAGATGGTACATCATGTAGGCCTATCTGTACTTGTACATCCCACCAACGTTTATCCAAACTTCTAAGCATGTACATTGCTAGATTCACCCTCTAGTAGGGGGGTCTCAAGCTACTCTAAGATGGTCTGGACTGACTCTATCCAGTTCTTTATTTCATGTGGTCCACCATCACCCTAAAAATTGATGGGTGATGTGACTAAAACTCCTGATTCAAGTACCCCCCATTGAAGGTTTAGCTCCCTTATCTCCTTCATTAACACCTTGGATAACCCATACCAAGATCTCTCTGAGATTACCATCCAACCATGTTCCAAAATGTCCCATATCATTTGGTTTACCCTCTTATCCTTGATCCTATACCTATGATTGTAACAACGGATCATGATCAACCTAACCCTTTGGGGTCTCGTCCCAACCCTTCGGGTCCTTAACCCATGCACTCTCACGTGGCACTATATCACCACCCTCCTAACTCTCCTATGGAAGCCATCTAGGTGGAATCCTACTAAATACTAATTCCATGGTCAAACAACCATAAAAATATATATAAATAATGTATATAGGGAAAGTTGTAACATGCAACAAAATGTCATTGCCCATACACTCCCCCATTTCAACCATGTCACATGACATCCAGCCTCATGGTACCTCACCTACCCATATCATAGTCAAGTTTCAAAAGTAATCCAGCTTCTTGGCTTCCTACCTACCCACATCATATTTAGGCATCATGTATCTTATGGCCTCATAACCCTCTTCTTCTCCTAATAGGGATATATGTCACATACAATCAGAGTTACCTGGGTAGAATGACACCAAATATAATCTATACATGAAAACAGTATTTAGATTCATTTATTTACACTTTAAATATCTCACCCTTATCATCGTACCGATATTCTTCTATCAGATCTAGGCCCATACATATATATCACAGATCAAAACACACACAAATCTCATTATAACCACATGCCTGGGTTTTCTAAGTAGAATTATACCAAAGAGAGTATTATAAGGAAAACATTGTTTATATTACATTATTGAAACTTCAAACAACCCAAACACTATTAGCACAATCCTGGTTCCTAATGATAATCATAAGAAAGAACACATCAAATGTGTTTAAATTCCTATCCCAAAATATAGTCACACCTCCCTTTCCATACCGAGTCAAGGTCCATATCTCCTCCCTTACCACACCAATCCAATAATCACATATCATAATAGATAATAGTCACATATAAGTTCCCCACTTGAGGTGAAAACAAAATCAACTTTGAAAGAGAAAAATAGAACAAAAATTCCCACCCATGGAAACTTGTTTTTCCTCCATACATGGGGATTAAAGAACACAAACATGATCTCTAAAACTAAATCTGACAATATCCTGATCTTTAGTATAAAAAAAACCAAATAGTCATCCCAAAATAAAATAGAAAACCATTTAACACCATTAGTATCGAACTTAATGCTACTACTAAATCCCATAGAATAAAACTCCATTGATTAAATTTGTAGCGACCTGAACCATCTTACCACCTGAAAATTTATTAGGTTTGGTTTACCAATAGAGCCTTAATCATGCCTACTCATATGATAAAGGTTACCAACTAGAAACAAGGGTGTAAATAGGTGATAATGGGGAGACTATAACCTCTAATGATGATAATAGTAATGCTATATATATAAGTAAGTAGAAGGAAGATCAAAAACAAATAGAATAGTAACCCATTATAGAAAAATAATATGAAGATAGTGTAAATAATGGTTAAATAAGAAAAACATTCCATTTTTAGAATAAAACATAATTTTTAACTATAAAAACCATTCTATATCACACCTGTCAAACAAATCAATATGTAGGAATGGTTTCTTGTGGATGGCCTTAGAACATATATATAATAAGAATACTTATAGAAAATGGGAAATCAAAAAATAAACTCTAGATGATATAGGAACCTCTAAGTTCCTTTTCCTTTCATCCCATGAAAAAGGTCAGACATGAACTCTAAGGTCTGTCTCTTGAGCTCATTCCCTTACCTGATAACAAAATCGTAAGTTCTACATATGTCTTGAAGGGACTATGTAGGGTGTGAGAATATATCTCATTTAGCCACAACCAACATGTTCCTATCTAAAATAATTTATGATATAGGTGTTCGAAATATAATAACAACAACATATGAATAACATATAAATAACTTACTAACCTTCCTCTCAGCAACCACGAGGAATCAATCACCTACTTCAGCCATCACTGGTATACCACATGCACCTAATTATAAATATAGAATACTAAGACACGTCCCGATATATATATATAAATGTAGTGGTGAGGATCCTTAGCATAAATATTAAAGAATCCCATTATGATTAATAAGCTAAAGATCCATCAGGAACATCTGGTAGATGTATCCCTAGTACCTCATGCCAACTGACACCTCATGTCAACATCAAACAACTAACATCCTCAAGGCATGTCTAATAAATACCTAGTCCCTCGCACCTTATCTTAGAAATCCTCGTCATCTCAAATCTAAACATTGGATCCATATGTATGTCTATCCCCCAAATAATTAACTATGTCAGCTCAACAATTGATGTCTTGAGGAACAATGATATTTTTCCTCCCAAATAATCTCATATAAATAACCTCTATATATTGTGAGTCTCAGTCCCCAATTGATGGTCTCAAAACCATCATCTGATGGATCACCACTATTCATGTGGATTTCTACGATAATAACCTCTAACATATTTGATGGTCAAAACTATCCTAATCCATATCTAATGGAGGCCTCTACCCGCATGAGTGGTCAACACCACCTCATCATCTGAGTCTCGTCTATGTGCACATGACTTTAATGGTGTGTCGGCCAATCATGATGAGGGATAATAATCAACATAGTACCTAAGCCAAATCAACTTGACACATCATACCATTGCGACAATGTCAATACCATCCAATATCACATATGCCATTCCCATAACCTGACGACCACATCGCCTCATTCCGATGACCAATTCTCCAAACCTGATGATCAACATCACCTCATATGCCTTGGTCCAAGACTATCCTGATTATCCATGTCACCTCAGTCTTGGTGATCATTTTCACCTCAATTCATATCCGGACTCTTCCATCATATTCACATTGTACCATCACAAACATCATATATAAATCAATTTAATTTATTAAATAAACAACCTCGGTCTATTCTTCCCAAAGTTTGAAGCCTCTCATCAGGCTTATACCATTTTTAGTCAAAAGGTATCATGACCGTATGCATATTTTATGATCACATAATTAATTAAAAAGAAAATAATTAACTTATAGGTTCTCACTTGGCCAACCCAATGGTGTTCTCAACAACACACCCCCGAAACACTGTGAAATCAATGAGAAATCTAAGAACCACCTACCTCATACTTGTAGACATCTGATCATATGATGCCAGCTTATAAATTGATTTGATTCAGATGAAATATTAATTTTTAATGAATAACCTGAAAATAGGGTAAAATGGATTGCATAGATTTAGTGCACCGTATAGAAAGAGAAAATAAGAAAAGAAGGTAGTGTATTGAAGGTCTTGTTGATGTGGTTCTAATGAGAATGACGGTGATCAAAACAGAACTTGGATAAGAAGATTAGATCAAATCCTAATAGAGGGGAGAGGAGAGCTCCATGGTCATCCAAGAGGAGATTCACACATGGAGAAAAAAAGTTGGGAAATCCCTCTTAAGACAAATAGGTAGAAAATGGTAATTTTTTTCCTTTTAACGAGGCTTCATTATTACCGCATGGTTTGGAAAACTGGGCACAAACCGTATAGTACCCACTTTCAAGGCACCATGCCATTTATGGTTTATGCACATGGTTTCCAAAATCATGTGTGAATCATACACGATGCCTCTGCTAAAAACTATAGTACATCATGCATGGTCATTAGCTCCCTCCTACATTGTTTTTCAAACCGTGCATAGTGAAGAAGGAGGGAAAAATAGTTTCACATGGTAGTCCACACTATAAGGACCCTGACCCCAGATGCCCAGAGTTAGTGCCTTATTTAATTACATTGGAATAGAAACAAGTAATATGCATCTAGAAGGACCGCATAGTTTAGTAGCTTTGGAAAACATGATACATACATAAGTTCAACATTAAAAATTGAAAGTAAATACAATATATATATATATATTCCATTGAAAACATCCATAACTCCTAGATTATCCTTTTAGGTCATTCATAATATAGTTCTTTAAATCATAGGGAAAATAATACATAATAAAGGGGTGAGCTTAGATGCTCTATGATAGTAAGTAAAATAGTGGAAGCATAAATAATAAGGCATAGTGAATAAATAAAAGTACACATGTTATTAAAACATAATATTGAGCATAATATGTCATAAATTAAAAATGATTAAATAATTCCATAATAAAACATATACATGGATATTCTAATAGACTAATAATTAAATGGAATATAAATTATATGTTTCATAAAGAGGGAATTCATAATGTGGGATGTCATAACAATAATATCAAGGCCTCGTTCCAAGACCATACATAAACAGGTGAAAACCCAAACTAGTTTTTCTCATGAGATATACCGATGCACCGAGGGGAAATAGTGGGTCTCACCCAACACTTACTAAGTCCAATTCATTTCTCATATGAAATGGGTGAAACATAATCAATATATACATTCATATTAAAACTAATATATTACATGTAAATAACCTTCCCCAATTAGTAAACATAATCAGTAACCATTCAGAGTAATACAGTGGATGGAATTAACATAGCACATCCATAGTAAAACTAATCATAAAATATTAAATAAAATATGGTAGATGATATCATAAAATAATAATACCAATTAAACATAATATTCTACAAGAGTGTTGAAATATATGAAAATACTTTTATAAAATCATTATGTAATTCTTAATAGAAATACTCTTTTAATTTGAAAAGAATAGTTCTCTTGGAAAAATAATTGAATAAAATAAGAAGTGAAATAAGGTAGTTTTTTTATAATAAAATTATTTATTTTAGAAAAAAATAATTATTGCTTCAAATAGATTGTAGAGTGACCATGACAATATGTAAGAATTTGAGAAGTTTCCCTGAATTGGGCTTGTTTATCGAGAGGAATTTGAGAAATATCCTTTCAAAACAAGTTACTCCCCATAAAATAAAGAAGGATTATGATTGGTACACATATATAGAATATTCAAACAGAATTTATGAAGATTAAATAAGAATAATTAATATTTTAATTGGTGTAAAGATAGAAAAAGAGTAACTTGATAGAAAATGGAGGTTCTGGTAGAAAACCATACCTTATGTCCGAATGAGTTATGCACTTGACCTTAATGTCCGGGATAATCAAATTAAATACATTAATTTATTTATTAAGAACCTTTTATATATTTATTTTATTTATTATAATTTTATTAAGTTCATTTATGGCATTTTTATGAGTTATTAAGATACAAATTTATCGATTGGGAGTGTTCATTTCCTTGGTTTTCACAATTGGTATACTTGTATATTAGTATGGAAGTTCATGTGGAATGGATATAATTATCCCCAATTGAATTTATATAATACTAATGAACATCCAGAATATTAAATTTTTATATAATTAATTTGTTTATATGACATCAAGATGAGTTTTTAGATAAAAAATTGGTGATAATCATTTTTATTAATTCACCGGTATTTTGATCATCTCGAACTAGTTTTGTAATATGAATTAGAATTATGTATATATACTAGTTAAAAAAAATTAAATAAGACATAAGAAAAATTTTATAATCTGTTTCAACTATAAAATAATTTTCAAGAGCATCATTGAAGGATAAATTGAAGAATGATGGTTCGACATCCACGAAGTTTGTAAATCAGCACCTCCTGGAAGATGATATCATTTTTTAAAATAAAAGAGATATATATATATATTATATTGAGGAAATATTTTTCATTAACTTGATATAATTATAATATATAGATGATACTATGTTTATAATGATCATTTGGATGTAGGAGGTGTGGATAAGATAATAAATTAAAGTAAATTGAAAATGAAATTAAAATAAAAAAGGAAGAGGGTTTATGGCATGAATTATCTTCCTTGAGAACCTCCTTAGGGAAAGGGGTTTTTCTCTTTTGGAAGGAACAAGAGCTCTTGGGTGTGGGGAGAGACTATGGAATAGTATTTTGGTAAAAAATTTACAAGAGTAAAATCTTAGATGAGTGAGGAGAAGAGGGTGTGAGGGGTTAGTTTTGTAGTGGAGGAGATCAGTGATTTTTGAATATTTAAATCATTTTCTTATTAATTTAGATCAATACTATGAAAATTTTGTGCATTATCATAAAATATATAAAAATAATGAATGAATTTCGATATTGTGGGCGTAAACCATCCATAAATCTCATATGAAGTAATAAATCAAGTATTTAACATTTCTCGTGAATTGTAGCATTTTACTATTCCCCAAAAATTAATGTATTTTAGAAAAATACCAAAAATTCACCACAAACATTTTTCAATGCATAAAATAAAATAAATGGACTCAATTTTATCAAAATAATTTCCTAAATATGTGAAATTTAATTTTTAAATAAAATCATTGATTACTTGAAAAATACAAATTTTAAATTTAAAAATGATTTTACAACACTCTGAAAAATTAACTATCGTCTCATTAAATTTTCCAAAAAACATAAGATAAAAAAGTATTTATTTATGAATACATTTTATGAAAATTAATTTTCTTTTAAATAATTTGATTAATTATAAAATTGTAATTAAATATTTATGACTCACAAAAATACCAACATTTAATTAATAATTTTTTAAAAAAATTATTTACTTATAATTTCATATAATTATATCATATATTCACTTATGAGATGCCTAAATTTTATTTATACATTCTTGGTTGAGGTTACAATTAATTAGGCTGATTTACTATTCATAAGGGTTATATTAATATTCCCAAGGGTAATTTCTTATTTCATTGGTATTGGTTCCTTAATGTTTAGAAATACCTCATATATTATTCATTAATCATTTATAAAGACTGTATTGTGTTCTATATGTGGTTTTATATGATTCATACAATAAAATAAACTTGTGAAGATAAATTTCATTGATGGATTTCTAGGTCTTTACAATCTCCCCTCCAACAAAAAATCGGTGTCCTCGAAATTTCTAGTTTGTGACCTCATAAAAAGATTTTGGTTTTTATTCATCATAAGATCCTCAGGATCCCATGTCACCTCTTCAATTCTATGATTTTTCCATATTACCTTTACCAAATGAGTCTTCTAATTCCTCAACACTTTTTCATTGTTGTCTAGAATTTGGATAGGCTCTTTACAGTAATATAAGTCAGGTTCCAACTCTATATCTTCAAAAGTGAGTACATGTGTTGGGTCTGGATTGTACTTCTTTAACAAAGAGACATGGAACAAATTGTGTGCCTTAAAAATTGTAGGAGACATTTCCAAATTATAAACCACAACTTCAATTCTCTCCCTAATTTAAAAAAGGCCAATGTACCTATAGATTTGTTTCCCTTTCTCCCCAAATATTATAACACACTTCCATGGAGATACCTTTATGAAAATTATATCTTACTTGAAATTATAGATACTTCCTTTGATAATTGGCATAACTCTTTTTCATGATTTGAGATACTTTGATATGGGTTTGAATAGTCTTTACTTTGGAAATTGTTTCCTCTATATTCTCTGGGCCTACAAGCTTCCTTTAAACAACTTCATCCCAACCTGTTGATGTATGACATCATTTTCCATACAATGCTTCATATGTTTTCATTTGTATACTATAATGAGAAATATTGTTGTAATATAACTCTAATAAAGGTAAATAATGATCCCAAATTCCCTGAAAATCAATCGAGCATGACCTCAACATGTCTTCTAATATCTAGATCATCCTTTTTGACTTCCCGTCAGTGTGGGGGTGATAAGAAGTACTCAAATAAAGCTCAATACCAAATTCTTTCTAAAGTCCTTTATAAAATTTTGATGTGAATAGTGAATCATGATCAGACACAACTGAGATAGGTGCTCCATAAAGTCTTAAAACTTAATTAATATATATCTGTGAAAGGCGCTCTGGTGGAAAATCTTCCATTATAGTGAGGATATGTTCAGATATGGTATGTTGATCAACAATCACTCATATTGCATCAATCATTCTTGGATTTTTTGTAAATCAAGTTACAAAATATGTGGTGATGCATCCCATTTCCATGTAGTAATAGTTATAGGTTGCATGAACCCTCTAGGATTTTGTCTTTAGGCCTTCACATGTTTACAGACTAAACATCTTGACACATAATCAACAATTTCATGTGTCATATTATCCAACCAGAATTTCTCCTTTAATATCTATAAATATTAGTGCTTCCCTGGTGTATAGTGAAATTTGAACTATGGTCATCATCTAATAACCCCCTTTTTAGCTTTGTTATAGAAGGAACACATATAATCCTTTCAAATTTCAGAATTAAATCCTCACACATAAGGTTTGGAAATTTACCATCATTAACAACTTTAGTTTTCTTTTGAATATTCTCATCATCAGACTAAGAACTTTTAATTCATTCCAATAAAGATGGTTGGGAAACCAATTGAAAAATTAATGATGTTTGACCTTCTTTGAAAATTCTCATATCAATATTTAATAGATCCATGAACATAGGATCCCTTCAATGATCATTTTTTTCATAACTCAATGATCATTCATCCTCAATGAATCATCTACCTTATTTTCCATTCCTGGGTGATAGTGTATAGAACAATCATAATCCTTAAGAAACTCAAGCCATCTAATTTTCCTCATGTTGACTTCTTTCTATGATAATATAAATTTAAAGATATTGTGATTTTTATATATATCTCACATATTTCGCCATAAATACAATGTCTCCATATTTTCAGAGAAAATATTACAACTTCCAACTCAATATCTTGAGTTGTATAGTTCAGAGCATGAATTTTTAACTGCCTTGATGCATCAGCAATAACTATATCATTCTTCATAAGGACACAATCGATTACTTTATTTGATGCATCACTATAAATCACAAATCCACCACTTCTTAATGGAAGAGTCAATATTGGGTAATTCACTAACCTCTTCTTCAATTCTTCAAAACATTCTTCACATTTTTTTGTCCATACGAACTTAACCCCTTTACGAGTAATATTAGTTAACAGGTTTGCTAATCAAGTGACGTTCTAAAAAACACCGATAATAACCTACTAAACTAATAAAATACGCATCCTAGTTATACTCATTGGAGTATCGCATTCCTGAACTGCCTTTTTATTTGTAGGATCAACTAATATTCCATATTTAGAGACAATATAACCATGAAAAGAAACTATTTGAATCCTGAATTCACACATGGGAAACTTCTCATATAACTCGTTTCTTCTATGAATCTTCATAACAATGTGCAAGTGATTCTCAAAATCTTAGTATCTTTTGGAGTATACCGACATATCATCAACAAATACCACAAAAAATTCATCAAGATATTCCTTGAAAAATATATTCATTATATCCATGAAAATAGAGGGTTCGTTAGTCAGTCCAAAAGGAATTACTCTAAAGTATTAATGCCCATAGCTGGTTCAAAATTTTGTCTTTATAATCTCTTCCTTTCTCACACGCAATAGATGATATCCATATCCAATGTTAATCTTAGAAAAATATTGGGCTCTATTAAGTTCATCAAATAAATCATCAATATGAGGAAGTTGATACTTGTTCTTTATCATAATAGCATTGATCTACCTGTAGTTAATGCGCGGCCTCATAGATTCATATTTATTCATAATGAAAAGAATAGGAGCTCCCCATGGAGAAATACTAAGGAGAATAAACCCCTTACTACTAAACTCCTATATTTTTTTCTTCATCTCCACTAATTCCACTATGGCCATTATATATGTAGTCTTTTATATATGCCTTTCACCAAGAATAAAAACAATAGAGAACTTAATTTCCCTCTCCTTAGGATGTACAGGTAAATCCTCTGGAAATATATAAATTTATTCTTTCATAATAGGTGCATCCTCAATTTGAATATTTTTTTCCTCACCCATAGATATTGTTTTCGTTTCCCCCCCAAGAAGTGTATTCAGCAGAGTTATTGGGGGTGGATCTAGATAAGAATCAAATGACAAGTTTTGTGAACTAAAGAGAAGAGATACTACATCCTTTTCCAAAATAGTAATGTTCTTATTCTTAAAATAGATTTTCACATTATAATTTAAAATCCAACCCATAAAAAGAATTATATCAAATTCAATCATGGGTATGATGATAATGTTAGAAACTAAATCACATTTATGTGTCATAAGGGGGACTAATCGACACATCTTTTATGAAATGATACTTCCCTTAAAAGTTTTGAATGAAAACTCCTTTATTAAATAAAACTGTTAATAACTAATTTTCATGGAAAACATGGAAGATATGAAATAATGCGGTGATCCAGAATCAAATAAATTATTGGTTATGTTGTAGGAATTTATTAAAGTACCTACCACCACATCGTTAGAAACTTCAACCTCAGCAGTTGTGATTGCATATGTAACGTCCCGGATCTGGGTGCCACTCAACGGGTGCCCCAAACCCGGTTGGTCGCATGACCTCAAGCGTGTTTCCCCAAATGCTAGAGGTTTCTGACTAGTAGTGAGGGCCAAGGACTGATAGTGGGGAAACTATGCCCTCATTTGTCAAATTGTAGTACAGTGGACTAAAATATATAAACATACAACAGCAGAAGCAGTAAACAATATGAAACTGAAATGAACAATTGAAATAGAATAGAACCAACAGTCAAATATATAAAGATGCAGCATGTCACTAATTCTATGAAAACCACCAGAACAGGATACACTGCAATATAATAACATACAACTCAATATACAAGGTACAGCTAAACAAAACAAAGCAGAGTAAACAGAATGCAGTAGAATCGCAAGGCAAAGCTCAGTCCCATGCTCTCTCACTCCTATGCTACAATAAAGTACCTGTAAAGGGACCCTTTCCCTTATCCACACCTGTATAAATGCAATATATTTGGGCCGAAGATATGACATAAAAAGGGTGTGAGAAATAAATCCCAGTAGGCAACCACCAAAGACCCGTGCCCAACTTTCAGTGAGAATGTGCAACAAGAGTATGCAAAAGTAAATGCAGTAAACTAATAAGTAATCAAAAGTAACTATCATTACCAGTTTCATTTCCATTTTAATTATTACTTATCAATTCAATATAATTGAATTATATGTTCTCGAGACTCAAACTCAGCTGACAATCTTCTATATAGTGCCACAGCAGAAATCACAACACTGACAATTTCAAAGCACCTTGCCCTTAGGATAAATAGTACCATTCCCTCAGGATAAACAGAAACTTGCCCTCAGGCCATTCAGAACCTTGCCCTCAGGCCTTTCCCTCAGGTGAAATAGAATCTTTCCCTCAGGAAAAATTGAAACTAAACACTCAGGTGAATAGAATCTTTCCCTTAGGCTAATAGAACCACTCCCTCAGGCTAATCGGAACCTTTCCCTCAGGCCTTTCCCTCAGGCGAAACAGAATTTTCCCTCAGGACTTTCCCTAAAGAGAAATAGAAGTAGGAAATTGGGATGAGCCCAACACATAGAAAGCATTTATATAAATTTTCTCTCAAGAAAATCAATGCACAACATATTCATGGCATACCTTCGGGTATCCTGGACAAAGAGCTAAATAGAGGAACGCACCCCCGGGGTGGTCCTAGATCCACGCAGTGGTCCCAAAAAATAGTTATACATATTCATTAAACTAACTATGCAATTATAGGTATTTAATTACACAAGGCCTCAGCCATACGACTCCCCAAACATGGGTGCATAGCACAGTGGTACACAAAACACACAGCAGTTGGAATTTAAACACCAGACCACCTACCTCGATCGTCTCTGATCGGTATACGTGAACGATGCCTCCTGAATTGTCCAAGAATGAAGTAGATCTGGGATCAGAGAATTCAAGTTCAAACGTAAATAACATCCCTTATAGGAATAATTGGTAAGAACAATGCAAGGAGAAGGGAGGTCTTACCCATATAGTCCCAACATGATCGACTAAAGTGGAAACGGATTCCAGGTGCGCAGTCAGCTAATCTCCGAAGCTCTGATCATCCTCCCAAGCTCCAAATGGAATTCTATGATTCCTGTGTGAATAGAGGAGACTAATTACAATTTTAAGTGAAAAAAAAACTACATGGCATGTACTCTCAAGTACACGGCTTTTACTTTTCATTTTTTTAAACTATTCCTCTGGCGGCTTCTTTCCACCGTGGCACTGTTCATCCGTTGATATGAGTACACAGCATGTATTATTGATTACACGGAATGTACTATTGCTCCACTGGAGGCTACCTCCACCACCTTACTATTCACCTTCTGACTTAATACACGGCGTGTAAATACCCTATACACAGTGTGTAGTCAGTTTTTACACCCTTCATTGCTGACAGGCCTACACGCCTTGTGTACTCATCCCACATGGCCAAAGTACACCGTGTGTGGAAAAGTATATGGTGTGTGGTCACAAAATTTTATATTTTTCACCATTTTCCTTATTTTCTCAAAAACACTTAAGGAAAAGGAAAATAATAAACATGTACCTTAAGAATAAGAGTCAGGTTCTTACAAACTTCCCCCTTAAAGTAATTCATCCCCGAATTGACCTTCCAAGGGTGGCGAAGATAAAGCTCTGAACAACTCTATCCACTGAGCATGTATGGCGGTCTCCCGCTCCTAGGTTTCGTCCTACACTCAGCCATGCTGCCATAGCACTCGTACGAGAGGAACTGACTGGCCTCGGAGAACCTATGTGCTCCTATCAATGATATGAATTGGATTCTCCTAAAAGGATGCATTGATTTGAATCTCAACCTCCTTGGGTTGAATGGCATGAGATGCTTCTGAATGATAACGGCATAGCTGAGATACATGGAAGATGTCGTGCATGGCCCAGTACCTCTTTGGTAACTACAACCAATAGGCAACTGGCCCAACTCTCTCCAGAATCTCAAAAAGACTCACATACCTCGGTGAATGTTTACCCTGTCTCCTGATCCGCCTGTGTCCCAACCTCAGTGAAACACGCAAGAAAATCTGATCCCCAACCACAAACTCTAAGGGTCGTCTGTGGAAATCAGTATAATATTTATGATGAGACTGTGCGGTATCCATCCGCTTCTAAATAAACTGGGCCTGCTATGAATTCTCCTACATGAGACATAGTCCCAGTAAAGCTGCTTCACCTGCCTCCATCCAGTACAAGGGTGATCGGCATAGCCTAACATATAAATCCTCATAAGGTTCCATCTCAATAGTTTCATGAAAACTATTATTATAGGATAACTCAACCAGGGGTATATGATTCTCCCAAGAGCCCCCAAAGTCTAGGACGCATGCGCACCGCATGTCCTCAAGCACCTGTATCGTATGCCCTGACTGGCCATTGGTCTGAGGGTGGTAAGTTGTGCTCATAAGCACCTGTGCACCCAGTTCCCTCTGAAAACTCTGCTATAAACGAGATGTAAATCGGGCATCCCTATCAGAAACGATAGAATGATGGACCCCAGGAAGTCATACTACCTCTCAGATATACAACTTTCTGAGCTCGTCAACACTGAAGGTCTCCTTGATCGGAAAAAAGTGAGCTACCTTTGTGAGTCTGTCCACAACAACCCATACGGCATCATTGCCTCAAGGTGACCTTGGTAACCTAGTCACGATGTCCATCGTGACATCATCCCATTCCCACTCCAGAATGGGTAACTGCTATAACAGCCCAACTGGCCTCTGATGCTCTGCCTTCAACTGCTAACAGGTTGAACATCTTGTAAAAAAACCATCTACCTCTCTCTTCATACCCAGCCACCAAAACTGACATCTCAAGTCACGATACATTTTGGTAACTCTGAGATGCACTGCCCAAGATGAAGCATAAAACTCCCGCATCAGCTCCTCATGTATATCCCTTGGAACCCACACTCATCCATGGAAACACAGTACCCCGTCATTGTCTATCGTCCATCGAGGAGGAGGGTCCCCACATGCCACTGACTCCCACAGAACTAGGCCTTCCGAATCTGATAGCTATCTCATCCTCACTCTATCCAGGAGGGTAGAAGTCATAGCTACGGAAGAAAGATTGGTCTTCCCCTGACTATCGTGCACCTCCAAATGCATCTCAGAGAACAAAGTCATAAGCTGCCACTCACCACTGGCCTCCTGCACTGCCTGTGTCTGAGTCTTCCTACTTAGTGAATCAGCTACTGCATTCCCCTTACTAGGTGTATAGGCAAGCTCAAAAGTCAAAGGACTGAAGGTATTCGACCCACCTTCGATGTATCAAATTCATGTCAGGATAATTAAAGATGTACTTGAGACTTTTGTGGTCAGTGAAAACCACAAAATTCTCTCCCAATAGATAATGTCTCCAATAGCATAACGCATGAACAACTACAGCCAACTCGAGATCATGCGTCAGGTAATTCCTCTCATGTGGCCTTAACTGTCGAAACCTGTACACAACAACTCGATCGCCCTGCATCAACACTGCTCCCAGCCCAATACCTGATGCATCACAGTAAACTGTATAGCTCTTCCCTTGATCTGAAAGTATCAGGACTGATGTTGCTGTCAACCTTCCCTTCATCTCTTGAAAGGCTATCTCGAAAGATTCTAACCAAACGAACTTTGCACCCTTCTTAGTCAAAATCATCAACGACACTGCTAAGTAGGAGAAGTCCTGTATAATATTCCTGTAGTAACCAGCCAGCCCCAAGAAACTCCATATCTCAAACACGTTATTAGGCTGCTCTGAGGAAAATATAGCTCTCACTTTCTCTGGGTCTACCGAAACTCCTACCTCTGAGATGATATGACCCACGAAGTGTATATGGTCCATCCAAAAGTGGCACTTTTAGAGCTTAGCATATAGATGATTCTATCTTAGTGTACTCAAAAAGATCTCAAGATGGGTATCATGGTCATGTCGAGTGTGAGAGTAAACCAAGATATCGTCCACGAAGACTACCATAATGGAATCCAGATAAGGGTGGAACACACAATTCATCAGAGCCGTGAAAATAGCTGGCGCGTTCATGAGTCCAAATGGCATAACCAAGTACTCATATAGACAATACCTGCTATAAAAAGCTGTAAGTGGTATGTCTGATGGTCTAACACATAACTGATGATATTCGGATCTCAAATCAATCTTCCAGAACACTCGTGCTCCCAGATGTTGATCAAAGAGATCACTGATCCTCGGCAAGGGATATCGGTTCTTAACCATCAACTGGTTCAGCTTCCGATAATCCACACAGAGTTTGAGGGTACCGTCTGCCTTCTTCGCAAAAAGGATCGGAGAACCACAAGGATAAGTACTGGGTCGGACAAAACCATTTGCCTGTAACTCCTCTAACTGCCTCTTCAGCTCCTGCAACTCTGGTACAGCCATCCTATAAGGAGGAATAGACACCGGTGCTGCTCCTGGAATAAGCTCAATGGAAAAATCCACCTCTCGCTCTGGAGGTATAACTGAAAACTAGTCCGGGAAGACATCCCTGAAATGATCAACCACTAGAGGGAAATCCTTTTGAACCCCTGATCATCCAGATATAAACTCACAATTTGGGCTATCACTCCACCTCACCCACGATGCTTGGGTCCAGCTCATGTATCCTGGCCAAATGGCTAAATAGAGGAATGCAACCCCGGGGTGGTCCTGGATCTAAGCAGTGATCCCAAACAACAGTTATACATATTCGTTAAACTACCTATGAAATTCTAGGTATTTAATTATGCAAGGCCTCGGCCATACGACACCACAAACATGGGCGCATATCACAGTGGTACACAAAACACACAGCAGTTGGAATTTAAACACCAGACCACCTACCTCAATCGTCTCTGATCGGTATACGTGAACGACACATCCCAAATCGTCCAATAAAGACATAGATCTGGTATAAGAGAATTAGTGTTCAAACGTAAATAAATTCCCTTAGAGTAAGAATTGGTAAAAACAGTTAAGGACAAGGGAGGGCTTACCCATACGGTCCAAACGTGATTGACATAAGCAGAAACGGATTCCCGGTGCGTGGTCAGATGATCTCCAAAGCTCTGGCTGTCCTCCCGAGCTCCAAATGGAATTCTAAGCTTAATTTGTGAACATAGGAGGCTACTACCCATTTTAAGTGAAAAAAACAAACTACACGGTGTGTACTCTCAAGTACACAGCGTGTACTTTTCATTTTTTTAAATTGTTCCTCTAGAGGCTTATTTCCACCGTGGCACTGTTCATCTATCGACATGAGTACACAGCGTGTATTCCTAATTACACGATGTGTACTGTCACTCCACTAGAGGCTACCTCCACCACCTTACTGTTCACCTACCGACTGAATACACGGCTTGTAAATACCCTATACACGGCGTGTAGTCATTTTTTACACCCTTCATTACCGACAGGCCTACACACCCAATGTACTCATCCCACACGGCCAAAGTACACGGCGTGTGGAAAAGTACATGATGTGTAGTCACAAAATTTGGGATTTTTCCCCATTTTTCTTATTTTCTCAAAACACTTAAGGAAATGAAAAAGAAGAAACTCGTAGCACAAGAATAAGATCCGGGTTGTTACGGCATAAGCATGGATTTTCTCCCTTGGCCTTCTTTGGGTAAAGTTTTCTTGACTATTATGATATTTATGTGCATAATGTCCCATATATTTACAATTATAGCATTTAACATTAGAATATTCATTCTTTCCCTTACAATCACAATATTGGTGGTCTTTTTCTCCACACTTGTAACAAACTCTCATTCCCTCCAGGCATGTACCAGGATGTTTCTTCCCACAGTTACTGTAGGGTGGAAAATTCAACTCTTCCCTTCTTCCCCATATCCTTATTTCCTTTTCCGGAGTTTTCAGAATCCCACTTCTTCTCCTTATTTCTTTTAAAGTCATAAGACTTATAAAATTCTTTTTCTGTCTTGATAGCACATAAGAATATATCTTTATTTGATGAGAAATTCTAAGAGACCAGTTCCCTTCAGAGGAATGGATTTAAACCATCAAATAATTGATCAATATTTCTCATTAGATTACATATGTAGTCCAAAACATGCCTTTCTAACCTTTTCAAGTTTTCTTCATACTTCACAACATTTTTATCCCCTTTTTGTCTTAGACTCAAGAATTACCTCTCCATATCTACTCACTGTTCATGAGGAAAATATTTTTCTTGGAAAATTTCCATAAAATCCCTCCATTCTGTATCATCAATCTCTTCCTGCTCCTTTGTGTTTTGAATCCATTACCACCATTAATCTTAATCTCCCGATAGATGATACACTACCATGGAAACATTCTCCCTTTTGTTACTTACCAGAGAAAGAATTTTATTCTCTAAAGAACTTATCCACTACTCTATTATGAATGGTTTTATAGTCACATTAAATTATAGAGGTTTTTGTCACATAAAGAGGTCTAACATTTCTGTTCCACATTGTCATTCAAAATGCTTCATACAGGTAAGGTTATTATTCATAACCAGAGTCAGTTGTCCCAGTATAGTTATAAGTTTCTCAATACCAGTTGTAGCTCCAGATCCAACATCATTATCTTGTATAGGAAGGAAATCCCTACACGGGATATGCGTGTTCATGCAGTTTCTATTCCTTCAACTAGGCACCGTTTCTAAATATTTTCATATACTAAATCAGGTTATGAATCATAATGTATAATGTCGGACTAGACAAATTATTAATATAAATTGATGTTTTATGCATGTCTCTTATCATAATCATAAGAATGGTTTCTTTTGGTAAATACTTAAGTTTAAATCCTTATTGGTGGTTTGTAATAAAAATGTGAATCATCCTAAGAATATCCCCTAGGGGTGTCAAACCAGGTGTGCAGTAAGGCCCATTATTGTGTACCAATTTACCCTGAGTTAGGCTCGGAACACCTTGTCAGAATTGTTACTCCTAGGTACAATTGTTCCAAAACTACATCCACTTTTAGTATCCAAAATGTTATGTATTTTATAGAAATATCCACATAATATATGCATTACCAAAATTCTAGGATCTTTTATGTTTATCCTCAGAGTCTATCTTAGGGTTTTGTTCCCTAATAAACATTTTCTAAATCTAGTTTCCAAGTTTCCTACTGAAATTCCTTTGATACCAACTGTAAGGACCCCAACCCCAGATACATATATATGGTGACTTATTTAATTTCATTGGCATATAAACAAGTAATACACATCCCAAAGGACCAAATAGTTTAGTGTCTTTGGAAAAAAACATACATACATAAGTTCAACATTAAAACATGAAAGGAAATATAATATTTAATTCAATTATAAAAATCCATAACTCCTAGATTATCCCTATATGTCATTCATAATATACTTCTTCACATATAAGAGAAAAAATAATACATAAGGAAGGGGTGAGCTTAGATGCTCAGTAAGGGCAAGTAAAATAGTGGGAAGTATGAATAATAAGGCATGGTGAATAGATAAAAGTACACATGACATTAATACAGAATCTTGAGCATAATATAGAAAGAATAAAAATTGAATAAATAGTGCCATAATAATACATAACCTTAGATATTGTACTAGTAAAATAATTGCATGTACTCTCACTTAGTTGTTTCATAATGAGGTATTTCATAATGAGGGGCATTATAACTATACTATCAAGGCCTCGTGCTAAGACCATACATAAACGGGTAAAAACCCAAACTAGTTTGTCTCATTAGACCTATCAATACGTAGAGGGAAAATATAATTCCCCACATGATGCTTACTAAGTCCAATTAATTCCTAATATAAAAGGGGTGAAATATAATCAACATATAAATTCTTATTGAAACTAATATATGACATGTAAATAAATTTCCCCAATTAGTAAACATAATCACTAACCATTCAGAGTAATATGGTGGATGGAATCAAGATAGAACATCAACAGTAAGACTAATCATAACGAATTCAATAAAATATTATAGATGATTTCATAAAATAACAATCCCAATTAAATATAATAATCTAAAATAGAGTTGAAATATATGAAAATACTTTTATAAAATCATCGTGTAATTATTGATAGAAAAACTCTTTTACTTTGAAAAGAAGGGTTATTTTGGAAAAAAAAAATTTAAAACCATAAGTGAACTAATAGTGTTTTTTAATAATTAAATTAGAGATTTTATAAAAATAATTCTTTCTTAAAATAGATTATATAGTTCTCTTGAAAATAGGTAATAATTCAAGAAGTTCCCTTTAATTGGTCTTGTTTATCAGGAAGAATTTGAGAAAGATCCTTTTAAAACACGTAACTCCCCAAAAAATAAAGAAGGATTGTCATTTATACACAAATATAGAACATTAAAACAGAATTTATGAGGAGAAAATAGTAATAATTAATAATTTAATTGGTGTAAAGATAGAAAAGGAGTAACCCGAAATAAATGGGAAGTTCGGGTAGAAAACTTTACCTTATGTCTGAATGAGTTCTACACTTGACCTTAATGTCCTGGATAAGAAAATTAAATCAATTAATTAGTTAATTAATAACCCTTTATATATGTATTTTATTTATTATAATTTTATTAAGTTCATTTATGGAATTTTTCATGAGTTATAAGATATAGATTTATTGCTCGGGAGCGTTTGTTTCTTTGGTTTTCACAATCAATATACTTGTATATGAGTATTGAAGTTCATGTGGAATGGATATAATTCTTTAGAATTAAATTTATATGATAATAATGAACACCCAAAATATTAAATGGTTATTTAATTCATTTTTTATAGGGTTTTAAGCTGAATTATTAGATAAAACATTACTGGTAATCGTCTAAATTATTACGGTGGTATTTTGATCAATATGAACTAGTTTTGTCATATGATTTATTATTATGTATATATACTAGTTTAAGAAAAATAAATAAGACATATTAAATATTTTATAATCTGTTTCAATCATAAAAATGGTTTAATGACCATAATTGAATGATAAATTTAATAATGAAGGTCCGTAGTCCACAATGGTTTCAAATCGGCACCTCCGAGATGAGGATTTTGTTTTTAAAATAAAAGAGAGAGATATAGTAGTTTGAGGAAGGATATTTCCATAAAATGATATAATCATATTATATATATTATATTGGAATTTTCAAGATAATTTGGATAGAGGATGTGGGGAGAATATAATAAATAAAGTAAATTGAAAATTAAATTAAAAAAAAGTAAGATCGTTTACCTCTTGAATTATCATCCTTGAGAACCTATTTAGGGAAAGGGGTTTTGGTATTTTGGTAAGACCAATAGCTCCTGGATGTGGGGATAGACTAGTTAATAGGATTTAGGAAGAAATTTTACAAACTTCATGGCTTAGATGAGTGAGTAGAAGAGGGGGTGAGGGATGGTTTTTATAGTGGAGGAGAGGAGTGTTTTCTGAATATTTAATTTATTTGTTTATTAATTTGGATCAAGAATGTGAATTTTTTGAGAATTATCATAAAATATATTAAAATAATGAATGAATTTTCTATATTATGGGATTACATCATCAATACATCACCTATGACTCAATAAATCATGTATTTAACATTTATAGTATTTTACTATTCACCAAAACATTATGTACTTTATAAAAATCCGAAAAATTCACCATAACTATTTTTAAAAGTGTATAATAAAAAAATAGAATCCATTTTATCATAATAATTTTATAAATACATGAAATTTAATTTTAAAATAAAATCATTAATTACATGAAAATTACATATTTTAAATTTAAATCTGATTTTATAACACTCTAAAAAATTAACTATATTCTCATTAAATTATCCTAAAATCATAAGACAAAAAAAATATTGATTTATGAATCCATTTTATGAAAATTAATTTTCATTAAAATAATTTTATTAACTATAAAAATGTAATTGAATATTAATGACTCACAAAAATACCAACACTTAATTAATATTTTTTTTTAAAAATCATTTTCTTATACTATGATATAATTATATCATACATTCACTTATGAGATGGCTAAATTTTATCTATGCATTCATGGGTGAGGTTACTATTCATTTGGATGATTTACTATTCATAAGGGTCATATTACTATTCCTAAGGGTAAGTTACTAATTCATCAGTATAGGTTCCTTAAGGTCTAGAAGTACCTCCTATTTCATTCACTCTTCATTTATAAAGATTGTATTGTATTCTCAATGTGGGTTTATATGTTTCATGGTATAAAATAATCAAAAGAAGGTAAATTTCATTGATGGAGTTCTTGGTCATTTCATTCTCCCCTCCTACTAAAAAATCATCATCCTTGAAATTTCAAGATTGTTCCATTATAAAAAGATTTGGGTTTTTCTTCATCATAAGTTCCTTCATCTCCAACATCGCATCTTCAATTTTAAGATTTTTTTTAAAGTGCCTTTATCAGCTGTGTCTTCCAATTCATCAAAACCTGTTCTTTAGTGTCCAGAATCTGGATAGGATCATTGCAGGAACATAAGTCATGTTCTAATTCTATACCTTAAAAAGTGAGTAAATGTGTTGAGTCTAGAATGTAATTCCTTATAAGAGAGATGTGGAACACATTGTGTAACTAAGAAAGGATTGTCCAAATTGTAAACTGATAATTCTTCACTCCAATTGTCTTTAGAATTTGAAAAGGTCCTATGTACCTAGGGGTTAGTTTCCCTTTCTTCCCAAATATTATCACACCCTTCCATGGAGATACTTTCAATAAAACATGATCTCCTAGTTGAAATTCTAGATCCTTCCTTCGAAATTTAATTTTATATAGAGAATTAACCTCTTTGGAGAAGTCCTATATTTATTCCATCTTTAATGAAAAACATCCAACAAGTATATAACATACAACAATTAATTTAAAATACTAAAATAAACTATAATTAAATAACACACAATACTAGTTTTTGATCACATAAATATAGAATTTATATGTTCCAAATATAAAATCAATTCAATATAGACATCAATTGTTACAAATATTTGTAACTTATTAATACTAAAAGGAATGCATTTTAAAAACTCTTAACAATAAGACCTCTATATATCAATTTTATAGTATATCATAAGATTAATGTAATAGCCTGTAAAATTCCATGCATGGCCTATAAGAAGCTAAATTAACATGAATCACAAAAAAATCCCACTAGACTTCCAGACCAGATTCCAAGGATCATTCTCTAGTAAAACTATGAAACCTTAACTTGTCCATTACATCAACAAGAACTATAGAACAACCAAAAAATGGGTCCACTTCCAGGAAATGATCATCATAATTAGGTTCTAATTGATAACACAATAAAAGTTGTTTAATAAGTATATCTTTATATTATCACTTATTTAAGCAGACAACATTAGCCTTAACATTTTCTAAACGCAACTCAATATGAGAAAAAAGAGAAAAATAATGGATAAAACTTTATATTTTAAGGTATAGAATGTTGAAACTCCTAAATCATTACTCACTCAGATCACCTTAAATTATTTTTCTCAATTTGGAAAATTCAATTATTCGTAACTTGAACACCTAAAAAATTCCATGAATAGTCTATAAGAACCTCAATTAACATGAATCAAAAAAATCCCACCAAAAATGAAGACTTTATTCTAAGGACCGAACTCTAGTAAAACCATAGAACCCTAAAATGTCTATCACATATACAAGAGCCATTTACCAACCCAAAATTTTAAGTAACTTCCATGAAAAACCATGATTCAATAACATGAAACACTACTAGTTTATGATCATGTAAATATATCATTGTGATGATCCAAATATAAATCAAATTCAATATAGATATAAACTATTATATGTATTTCATCTAATTAAATCCACAAGGTATATATTGAAAAAAGTCTTAATAGTATGGAATATAAATATTAAATTCAATAGTATATTTAACGATTGATATAATAAAATCAATATAATGCATTCACATAACATAAGGAATGGGAGTAGAGAAATGAACAAATATTACACACATATTGATGTATTTCACACATTACATATTGATATATTACACACATATGAATTATAATGAATGATACACATATTGATATATTACACACAATACATTCTGATATATTAGACACATATTTAATAATAGACTACACATAGTATGTATTGAGATATTACAAACATATTAAATCTTACACACTGTACATAGATTACACAAAAATTGATATATCACACCAAGTACATATTGATATATTACACACATATGAATTTTTATGAATGATACACATATTGATATAAGACACACATATTAAATAATAGATAATAATATATTACAAATAATACATAGAAAACATATACATATTTTATATTAATCATATTTCAGATTTGATACAGATTCCATATTTCATAGACAATACATAAATTTCACACATGGATTGTTACATAGATTACACAGTGATTCCAGATTACAGAGGCTAAACAAATCACTCATAGGGTCCATAATTTAGAATGGTTTCATAGTAAAAAAATATTATGGCCATATATTCTATATTTCATTACAGATTATAAAACAAAAAATCTAGATTATATAATATATATTTTTTTGTGTATTACATTTCATAGATTCCAGATTACAGACAAATTACACATTTAGTTTATAGACACAGAATTATATTACACAAATATAGATTGTAGATTTCATAAATTAGGCCATGTAATTGATTAAACAACAAACCTCACTACACAATATAGATGCTTCCCTAACATTATTATTTGGATCATTTAACATTTGAGAAATCTTATTTTATGAGGATTTATGCTTTTTTTTTTAAACCCAACTAAATAAATTCTAGAACTTTTAGAGGGAATTAATAAAATAGACTGATTTGTAAAATAATATTACTAACTAAATGGATAATTGAGAACATAAAAATGAAATTTAAAAACTAAACTAATTTATAGAAAATTTTCATAAAGTAAACTAATTTATAGCCCATATGAAAAATTAAACTGATTCAGTTTCATAAAGTTTACAACCTACCTCTACTATGTGGCGATAGTGGTGGAGGAAGTATAGTGCTGTAGTTAGGGGAGCTTACAAAATACACTGACATATAGTTTTGAACAAGAATTTAATAAACAAATACATCAAGGTTTCACCACACAAAGGAGCAATAAAATGAAGAAGGAAATGGAAATGGAAATGGAAATGGAAATGGAAATGGAAATGGATAGGCGGTAGCTAAAGAGTCAACCTTATTCTCAATCACATGGCTCAATCCACCATCAAGACACTTCTCCAGCTACTATAAGTGGAAACCATCAAGCCCTAAATCTCCCCCCCGGATATTCATGTTTCATTTTCTTCATGGGTATGTGCATGGGGAAATTGGTCACACCACTATTATATTTAGAGAAATAATAATGGTTGAGAGATATGATTTCCAAAATACATATTGAATTAATGCTTAATCTATTTGAGAGATATGACTCTAAATGAAATGGATGAGTACAGAAACTTCATTTCCTAGAGCTCAAGATAGGGTTTTTCAAGACCCCCTCCCACCAATGATACCTCAATTAATTGAGAGAGATAATGACCCTTGATTCCTTCCTCAAGAAGGCCCCAAGTTTGTGACTAACACCAAGGGTATAAAAATCACATGAAAATGGACGAATTACCCTCTATAATAATATAGGATCAAGAAATAAGATGAATCATCCATAAGAAACTCCATGAGATAATATAAAAGAAACTAAAACCATCCCGCAGTGCATGCATAAATAAAACTGATATAGATAAAATTCTTCAAAAGTAAATACCCACAAGAAAATCTAAAGTGGAGACACAACAATTGTATCATGGTCTAATCATGTAATGTCCATCATGGTCCATATATTTCTCATAGAAAATTGAAAATCAGTTTATATACATAGGGTGAGTATACATGTATTCTCAGTAGGAAAACCAAATTCTCCTGTGTACAGGTGAAAGAAACATACTAATGCACCCATGAGAAAACAACATAACCAAAAACACATAAATGAGTAAAATAACCATCCCAACCTCACCAAGGCACACCCATCAAATAACGCAAGCCATGTAAAATAACAAAATAAAATGAATATCAATAAAGGCTACCTCGCACCTCTTTTCCACTGATTGGATGCTCTCACACCCCAAAGGCATAAGTCCCAGAGCTCCTAACTCTTTATAATAACATATAACACTCCACTAATGTATTATCACGTCACATCACACTTGCAGACACTTGGGTCACCTCCCCACATCCCGGTTACATCTCATCTCTTCTGAAGACACCTGGTCCACCACATCACAACCACTGCCATAACCAAAGTAGTAGCGTATCATTAACATAAATTACATCAACATTATAACCTCCTCCCACCATGTATGACCACCACCATAATATTCCTACAATATGGTCATATCATATCTCACCTGAAGAAACCTCATTCACCACCCCACAACATCATCACATATCATCTTGATCAAAAACACCGTGGAAATCACCTAGTTTACTATAAGACCTTCTTCCATCAATGTTTGTGCATATCTACTCCCCTTGAAGAGAGAGAGAGGGAATGATAAGGTAGTCATCCATCCATTATCATCACGAGGATTTTGGGAAAACACACACATGTTAATATATGGGTGTCAACACATAGTTCTCAATGCAGGCGGGGTGCGTATAGAAATCCCAAGGAATTTACATGTATATACATATAAGCCACACACAAGCCCAACCTATGGGTTCACAATAAAAAACTAACCAACTCACAACACCTCCACTTTTTCAACCACCTCAAAATTCATAACACCACACAAGCCACAAGCCACATTTTTCATTTCAAACCAATAACATTATTCAGTCCATTCATTTCATTATTTACCAAAAACAACATTTAACCACACAACCCATCATTTATTTGTTCATTATTCATTTCCATTACATTAACAAAATCAGACCCTATCCATTTCAATCATTATTAAAATAATTATTCCATCACTACCTGGGCTTATAGCACAACACAACCATAAATCCCAAGCAACCCATTAGTCCCATTAAACCATCACCTCACCACCCAACAAGAATTTCCAAACAAACCATCACCCCATTTCCTCAAAAGGAGGGCCAAAAACTGATCACTCACCATACTAAATACATGGC
The DNA here is from genome assembly GCA_963277665.1 of Viscum album. NCBI lineage: Eukaryota > Viridiplantae > Streptophyta > Magnoliopsida > Santalales > Viscaceae > Viscum > Viscum album. Next base: position 767,500,880 of record OY728163.1, read on the forward strand.
TAAACATCCATCACCTAACTTCCCCAAAATAATGATGACATAATTACCACCTCGCTACCCCAAAAGCCCGGCTAAATAACCATCATCACACTTCCACAAAATCAAGACCATAAACCATCAATTTGCTTCCTGAAAAGCATGAACACACATAAAAACACATCAAATACCATTTTACATATTTAAAAAATTAGATTTTACCACATTTCACCTTATTTTAGTTGCGTTATCACGCAAGCCATAAATCCAGTGTCAATGATTTTATTAGCCAAATTTAAGTGGTTAGAGAATTTACATTTTGAAGTGATATCAAAACAGCATGCAACAAGGTTACCACATCACAACGAGTACAAATCAAGAAAAGGCTCCCAACATCCAAGATTTTCTTTGGGGCACTAATCCTGTACAAACACAATATCACAATAATATCAAAGTTGTACAAGAATGATAATCAAACCCCTTCCCCATCAATTTCAATTATCCAGTTTATTATATTCAATTAAGATACCACAACCACCCCCATAGATAGACAAGAGAAAACCCCACCCACATGATACAAAAAATTGAGAAATGAGGGATTCCCTAACTAAAATAAGATTTTCCAACTATATTCACACTACAAAGCAATGAAGAGACGCCAGAAAACTAACACCACATAAAAAAAAGTATTAACCTACACCACACCAAATATCCATCAGAACAAACCCTGCACACACCCCAAACCAAAACCGCACCCCCACAGTGAAGCTCAAAAGAATATCATAAGGGAAAAAATGGTATAAAGGCGATAACTCACTATAGATCATCAACAAACAACTATTGGGGCCTGTAGAATCGAATCATGAGGATAAGGGATTAAAGATAATCCAAATGCGCTTGGGGTTCATCGAAAATGATAGAGAGAGGGATATGACCAAATGAAAAAGAATTGTATAATCAACCCTTTTCACAACCTAGATCCTGATTCTTTCATGTTGTGTAACCCATTTATGATGTCAATTCCAATGTTGAAAACTTTTGTTGAAATTCACATCACCTCATCCTTTATTTAATAACACATCATGAATTAATTTCACAATGTGAATTCTTTTCATGGGTCAAAATCAGTCACACATATGTCATGAATCCAGCTGGCTACACAAGTAATGAAACACCATTTCACATTGTGTAAACCTTTCATGGCATGAATATCCTATAGCAGCCCTACTGCACCTCAAACCATCGCAAAACCTTCTTAAGTCCCCTCTGAAATACCTAAAACACCCAAAAATGGAAAAGTAAAAGAATGGGAAGGAACATCCCATTTCATCAGATTCCTCTCAAATGATTCTCTCCCTCGATAATCCAAAACATAGACCAAAAGTAAAATGGGTCTGAGAAATCACCTCGTGAGATACCTGTCAAGGATCTCGTTACTCCTCAATGCTACCACCATCCAAATATTCCAACTAAAACACCCACAAAACCCTACACAAACCACACCATAACACAAAACCACATCACCACCTCTCCTAGATCACAACTATATAACTCCCAAACATCCAAAACCAACAACCATTACAATCAATAAATTGAACCTCCCCAAACAAAAAAATCAAAGAAATTCATCCTCGATGTGAATATGTTATCAACTCTAAGACGCATTGACTTTCTCTCATGGGTTTAATCATATTGTAGTATAATGTTCCATGACTAGGGATCAAGTCCTCCCCTTTTGTGTGTCAAATTTTTGTCATGCATAAGGGAAAAACACATCAGATAAAACCTAATATTTTCAATCATCACACCATCTAAGAAAACCCCAAAAATTTAAATAAAACTCAAAATAACTTTGAGTTTTGGACACACATCCAGATATATCGCTCCCAATTACTCTCCTCTAGGCCACCATACCTTCACAACATGTGAACCAAAGGAATTGTTCTCCCGCATAACACCTTCTCTAGATGATCTCGGATCTCTATTGGCTGCTCCAAAATTTTCATATCACCCTCAATATCCAACTCTCCATAGTCAATGACATGAGATTCATCATGAAGATAACATTGATTATGATAGATGTAAAAGACTTTATGAATCCTCTATAGCTATAGTGGAAATGCTAGCTGATCTACCACCTCACCAACTCGCCCCAACACCTAAAAGGGTCCAATGAAACTACGGTAAATCTTACTCTAGATATCAAACCACTACTTCCCACATCAAGGGGAAACCTTAAATATAACATGGTCCCCAACCTCTAACTCCAAGGGGGTCCTACTAAGATCGACATAAGACTTTTTTTAGTCCTGTGCTACTTTTATCCTCTCATTAACAAGATGAACCATCTCAGTTGTTCTATTCACCACATTAGGACCAAGAACTGCTTCCTCCCTAACCACCATCCAACATAATAGAGAATGTCATGGTCATCCATAAAAATATAAAAATGAAGTTATATAGATGGATGAGTGAAAGATGTTATTATAAGAAAACTAAACCAATAGAAAGTGTTGTGCCTACAATCCGGTGACGTATGAGATGCACGCCTACAACATGTCCACCAATGTCTGGGGGTCCATTTCATATTCCCATATTTCTATGGGTTGATAGATGTGTTGAGGAATAACTAAGTTCCAAAATCATGTTGAAATTGACTCTATAATTGTGAGGTAAAATGTGTCCTGATCAGAAAAAATGGACCTCAAAACTCCATGCAGCCACACCACCTCATCCACATTTCTCTTAGCTAAATAATACATTGTTCCCAACTCCATGATGGCTAAGAATGGGATTATTTCATTAAACGATCCATGATCACCCAAATAGAATCACAACCTTTGTAATCTCAGGGTATCCCTATGAGGAAATTCATTGAGATTTCATCCTATTTCTACTTAGAAATGTCCAAAGGCTATGAAAAACCGCCAGGAACATGATTATATAGAATATCCTACTATAAAACCAAACACCTTGCTACGAAATCCTCCACCACCCATTTCATCCTGACCCACCAAAACTATATCCTCAAGCCATGGTACATCTTGGATACTCCTAGGTGTGCCGCCAAAGGTGATCTATGAAACTCATGGACTCCCACATGCATCACTACCATAATAAAAATCCTACCATGAAACAATATTTTTTTCTGACCATCCTCTAACCATCCCTCTAGAGCATCACTATCGCCAACAAGATCATGCATCACCTCTGCCTCTAAGTCTCCCCACTAAGACTCTTCCACCTACTACACTAGAGTAGAATGCATCATCATCTGAAATAAACATACTTTAACATCATCCACCCTTGCCTCTATGTTAAGGGTTGTCCATCCCTCTCCAATCATCCCCAGACACCTGAAAAACATCATTCCATAACTTCTTTCTCAGAGAGTTTGTGAAAACATTACCTTTTCATGAGGTGCAGGAGATATAAAAATCATAATCCCAAATAAACTTCATCCACATCCACTGTCAAAAATTCAAATAATGATGAAAAAATATATATATCAAACTCTTGGGATCCATGAAGACCAAAAGGAGAACCTGGATGAGGTAATTTCACCACAACATCAGCACAAAAACAACCACTGCTAGCTCCAAATCATGGGTGGAATTGTACAGATGGGGGGATGTAACTGTCTAGACCCATAAGAGATCACTTCCCTCTACTACATCAACATTCATCCCAAGACTAGATAGTAAGAATCACAAAACACCTCAAACATCACACCCTCTTTGGGAAACTGAAACGCTGGAGCACTAACCAATTTCCCCTTCTGGTAATTGAATGTTGTATAGCACCGATCAGTCCACACAAAAACTTGTTCCTTCCAAATGATGTTGTAAATCAATATAAATCAAGAACAAACCTCCAATAATATCTTTTGATACCAAGTAATCTATGAACCTTTTCCATTTTCTTAGGTGTTTTCCAAGAAAAAACTTTATTGACCTTCGATGGGTCCGCCAACATGCCCATATGGGAAAGCACATGCCTGAGGAAATACACCTCTCATGTATAGAAATCACATGTGGACAACTTCATATAAATATGGACGTGTTGGAGGACCTTAAAAAACTCTAAGATGCTTGGAATGCTCCTCCTATGAATTTAATTAGACCAAGATATCAACAATTTATACGATGATGATCTAGTCTTGGAACTCCCAGATCATGGATTTCATAAGCCCTATAAACATGGGTGGTGCATTCATAACATCAAATGATTTGAATAAAAACTTGAAGATACCGTACCTTCATCCGAATGAAGTATTTTAAACTATCCATCTTTTACCCTCAACTAGTGATATCCAGGTCGCATATCGATCTTAGAGAACTAGTTATCTCCTCTCAACTAGTCCAATAGATCATCTATACTTAGAAGATGGTATTTGTTATTGATCATTACCTGATTCAACCTTCAATAGTCAATAAAACCCCCCAGACTACCATCCGCATTATTGGAGAATAACACTGGGGAACCCCATTATGACACACTATGCTAGATAAAACCCTTATACATTAGATCATCTATCTGAATCCTCAAATCCCATAACATAGAACGTCCCATCTGATAAGGATCCATTGAAATTAGAGAAGCACTAGGCTAAAGGTATATCCCGAACTCAACATCACATCGAGGAGGTAGTGTCACAACCTCCTCAAGAAAAACATCCAAAAATTCCCCAAAAACACTGGAACCTCCACCATATCAGCATCTTATGATTCCACAATGAACTCAACCATCAAAAAAATGAGGGGCTCCACAGACAGATTTCCCACCTAACAACTGTTCTCACTAATGAATACCACACGCTGGTCTTCCACATCTAAAAACATGACTCTCATCTCGAAGTAGTCAATAATAGTACATACGGAATACAACCAATAAATGATTAGGATGCCATTGTATGGCTACATCTGTAGAAAGAAAATGTCTCCATGGGAATAATGTGGACCCATCATCAATATACACCCCCGAAACACATCAAACAAGATGCTCTGGCCTCCGAATGGTGTATTCAACACCTAGGGCATGAGAATCCACTCTAAATATAGTCCCAAAACATGGACTAGAGAGGGTGTAATGAAGGATTGTGAATCACCAAAATCAAACAATGCATAAAAAAGGATACATGATAAACTAATCGTATATCAAACAATATCTATCCCCTCTAGTGATGTTGTCTCCACTGCGTGAAACTAACTATACACAGCTCTTTTACCTCACTATTGATGACAACCTCCAGGACCATGTCGGGTCGAGCTCCATGAAAATGACGAACATATAGTGGTCATCCTCTACCCATTATATCTCCCTTTAGTGGAGCATAACCCTATTTCACCTAATGTTGAAATGGTCTCACTGGAACCTGTTGTTGAGGCTAGCATTGAACCTATCTGCCTCCCCCTAAAATGATCTTGAAGAAACATTAGGCCCTAATTCATGCAATGAATATGAACCCCACAATAAACACACTGGCATGATATCTCAAGGAAAATCCTGGAAACCACCCCATAAGGTGGGAAGGGAAGCTGCTAAGGTGAAATCCTTGATGGTCAAAATATCAAAGGTCCTGGTGTTTGAGACTCACCACTGAAAACTCTGCTCCTCAAGTAAACTTGATGATTCCCTTCTCGCAATAATCCTCCTCAAGAGGGCATCATCTTGATCACCTTCACATTCTTCTGAATCTTCTGATATGTTGATAATGTAAAAGGAGTAAATGTATACTGGATAGTAGGATGGAGTGACTAATTAAGATATATCACATGAGACTCCTCATCTGGATAAAATCTGAGGAAAAATGTAGAAGTTCCTTAAAGATTATTAAAAAATATCACACTAAAATACTCCCTTGATTAAGATAAAGAATCTTTTGCATCTTCACTACATTTTAGGATCCATGAAAGGAACTTTTCTCGAAACTCATTCTGAACGTCGACCCATGAAACATCTCCCCCTTTCTAACCACCTAGATAAAATATCCACAATTGAGGAACATCTCCCCACAGCTGAATAACTACCAAAGTGACATAGTATCCCACTGGGTCCTAGATCAAACTGAAATAGATCTTGAGATCCTCTATCCAACTCTTTTTCTTCACATCTGAAACACATCCCTCGTACATCCCCAATTCCTACTGCTGAAAATTGCACAGTGCCCTCTACCAAGCCTCATCTTCCTCTACCAGATCAACCTTACAGCGATCAACTAGATCAGCATGTTGAACCTAAACTACCTTAGCCGCACATAGAATCAGTCTAGGATCCATAACTGAAAAGGAAACAATAATTTCCTGAGCTCAGTAATATGAGATTTTATTTAGATTCATTTTAATTCAATTTATTCATTTTAACCTTCCCAAAACAACCAAAAACAAATATTAACACAACTCATCATGATTAAAGTACCTCTCCAAGTATCAACCTTGCAAGAAGGAACACCTCAATTGGTCATTCAATAAGCATAGAGTTCATTCACTGAATCACGGGGGGCCTTAAAATCCCATTTTCTAGATGGTCTCCCTAACCTATGTCACACACCACTTTCAACTAGCACTATTGCTAATAAGAATGTGGGGAAGGGTTGTAGGTGGTAGCTGGGTTTAACTTTTACATAGTGGTAGTGTTGTAAATACTATAGGAGGTTGTTAGTTAGTTAGTTAGTTAGTTAGTTAGTGGGGTTGTTAGTGGATGGAAAGCTGTTTGATAGCTGTTAGGAGGGGGTTTGTCTAGAATGTTCTGGTTGGGTCCATAAATAAGGGAGTAGTGGTATGTGTGTGGAAAATTTGTATTTTGGGGAGTAATCACCTATTACTGATCATTGGGTAAGGCCACAGGCCTTGGGAACAGTTTCGTCTAGGGAGTTTATTCTCCTTATTTCCGCCTCCTCCATAACTTCTTCCTCGTTTCTTCTTCAAAATCTTCTTTCTACTGGATTTTCTTGCTGCTTATAATATAATTACCTACTATTTTTCTCTTTCTCCCAATTGATTCCTATAAATTGGTTCTTTCATTGAGATATTTCTAGAGAGAGACTGGAAGAAAAAGGTTCTTATTTTTTAACAAGGAACTCAAGAAGAATCAAACCAAGAAGATTCCATAGTTCCTTTAGAAACAATAGAGTCAAATAGATTACAGAATCCGAACAAACCACTCACATTAAACGGTGTAGAAGTAGTGGTCACACCTGTAGTAGGAAATTATAATTCATATGGGAATGGATTAGGAAGACATTTCCAATGCAGTAGGAAAATATTCTACAGATGCATTAGTGGTTCCTAAAATAGGCGGTCCTGGTAGGCATGGAGTAGTATATGGACTACTCACTTGAAGGACTTGAATAAAAATCACAAAAACTATATTAAAACACCAGAAAAGGGAATTGGAAGAATTTTTAGCTGCAGATGTAGTTTTCAAAATAGTTGAGGAAGACACAATTGAAAAACAATATAGGAAATTAAACATTGTAGTGAAAAAAATAACAATAATAAAAAAGTGCTTGTAGGATCCTCAGGAGGAGCAGTGGTTCCCTTCGTGCAATAGTGAGAGCAGTGGAAAAAAACACTATATATCCACTTATTTTGTGGCGGAATGTGAGTAAAAATAGGGTAATAAATAGACAATAGTGTAAGATCTTATTATGTAGTGGAGGAATCATAGCATAGATCTGACTTATCAACAGACCACACACACACATAGAGGAACAAATAAGAGAGATCTGGAAGAATCATGTGAAACTGAAAATGTGTCTTATGGAGTGTTATGGGATAGAGAATATACAATAACATTCTAGTAAGGAACTATAATATTGGATCATGGTAGTAGAAGAATAATTTTCAGACTGCTAAATTTCAGAAAAAATAATGGTACCAATGGTAGAATTGAGTATGCATGGAGCAGCTTCGGTTTGGAATTTCTTATTGAAACCTCATAAGAGTGGACTTCCCTTGATGAAATTGAAAGGAAATTTTTTCATGATATTTAGCAGTACAACATAAAAATAAGAAGAGGGTATAACTTCTTAAGCTGAGACTAATTCCTCCCTATTTTAGATGCAAACTGGACTGGTGACATGTTCCATGGAGAAAATCGTATATACCTATCTTGTACAGCTGTGTCCTGAGGAATTGTAGTATATACCATCATGATCACTAGAGGTACACGTATAGAAGATGTTAGTAGCTACATGTCATCATGTTAAGGAGAAACTATAGTATTTTCAGGTAGATAATTTTGGCTAAGAGGTTAGTAAAGGGGAGTCAGTTCTTGATGAAGAAGGAGGAAACATCACAAAAACAGCTAATGGAGGTGGAGATCTGAGTAAAGAAACTAAACTAAATAACTAGGTATTGTAGGAAATAGAACATACTGAATAGAGAATGTGTATGACATAATCAGAAGAATGATGTTTTATCCTTCCGAAAAGGTTTGAGGATATTGATCATTCTGAAGAGGCTATAGAATACGTGATGAATTGAATAGTATAGACTCATTAAGATTCTTTTACCTCCAATGATTTTTCATTACGAGGAATATCAGTCGTTCCCAAATTTATCTTACCTCTTTTCCAACTGGGTCAGCTAGAGGCATCATTTGTGAGGGGGGAGAAGGTAGAATGAAAGGATGAAAGAGTAAAACTGAATACTACAAAAGAGGGAAATAAACAACCACTTAAGGGAGGGGTGGAGATGAAAATGAGATTGATAGAGTAGGAAAAGATAAATTTATGGGGTGTTTCATTGGAGTTATCACTTATGTTGGGGGATGATTTTATTTGGAAGAATATTTTAATGCACCTTTCTCCTTCCTCCAATCATCCAAAAAACAATAAACCATAGAATCTTGATAATGAATACAAGACACCCTATGCTAAATCTAAGAAACACATGTTGGGAAATGGAAGCATCAAATTCTCACAAAGGATTTGGTGGGTAGTTTTTGAGAAGATAGAGGTAGGGGCTAAATGGAAGTCATAGAGAGTAAAAAACTTCCACACCAGAAGGAGTTTCATCATATTCCTAGTACTAACTCTATGGGAGAAGTGAAGGTAGTTTCCAAACATGGAAAATGGGATCCCTTAATTGACCTTTCCAGGTATGGAATTAATGACATGGGTATACAATAGTTCTATTCCAACTACATGGAATTTTACACTTATGTCATTGTACAAAAAATTCAAAATCCTCTTCCAGAGTAAAAATTAGTTTCATTAATTTCTAAAATAGAGAAAAATACCCTGAAAGCTCAGTAACATTTACTCCTTGGGGACAATGTGGTTTCTAAAGACTGTGGGAATGATAGGAATGTTGGGAAGGGTGGTAGGTGTCAGTTAGTTTTTATCTTTTGTCCAATATTAGTTTTGTAAATACTAGAAGAGGTTTTCAGTTAGTTTGTTAGTTAGTGGGGCTGTTAGTATACAAAAAGCCATTTTCTAGCTATTAGGATGGAGTTTGTCTAGAAGGTTCTAATGGGGTTCATAAATAATGTTGTGGTTATTTTTTTGTGAACAAATTGTATTTTGGGGAGTAATCGACTACTACTGATTGGTGGGTTAGGCCACAAGCTGCAAGAGTAGTGCCTTCTAGGGTGTTCCTTCTCTTTCTTCTTTCCTCTTCCACCTCCATTACTTCTTTATCCTTTCTTCTTCTAACTCTTATTTCTACTATATTTTCCTACTACTTTCAATAGAAGTACCTACTGTTTTTCTCTCTCTCCCAGTTGATTCCTATCAGTTTCCATACCAACCCATGCATTTCTCACTATGTCTAACTCCAAACTCCATATTATATGTCAACTATCGTCTTATTATACCTCTATCTCATGACCCCCTCTCACCAATAATACCATAATTAATTCCGAGAGATAATGAACCCCGATTCCCACATCTAATAGGCCACAGGCTGGCGGATAGCACCGAGGGTATAAAAATATCATGAAATGGGAGGCATTAACTTCTATAATAATATACGATTGGGATATATGATTAATCATCCACAAAACTCTATGACATAATATAAAAGAAACAAAAACAATCCCATAATACATTCATAAATAAAACTGATACAAATAAGAGTCTCCCAAAGTAAATACTTAAAATAAAATTCAATGCAGTTAAACAGAAACTATACAGATGTCCAAGATAGTAATATCTAGCATGATCTACTTAGTCCTCCTAAATACCTAAAAATACATTCATATATGTAGGGTGAGAATACAAGTATACTCAATAGGAAAACCAATGTCTCTTATGCCTATGTGAAAGAAGCATACTAATGCACCCATGATAAAACATCAGAACTAACATTACCTAAACATGTCAAATAACCATCCCAAACTCACCAAGAAACACTCACCAAATAATGAAATCCAATAATAATTACATAATGAGAAGCATACTGATAAATGGTACCCCACACTGCTTTTCCACATATTTTCCACTCGCACCAACATCAGACATCCTGGTGCTCCTATATCTCCTAAATAACATATACCACTACCCCACAGTATAGTCACATCACATCATGCCTGTAAACACTGGGACACTGCCCCACAACATGATAACATTCCATCTCATTAGAAGACACCTCAGTCATCACATCATAACAACTTCCAGAACTAGAGTAGTATGGTATCATTAACATGAAGGAAATAAACCTCGTGTCCCACTCCTACCATACATGAACCCCACAATAAGCCTTCCCACAACATGTTCATATCACATGTCGCCCAATAAAACCGAGATCACTTCCCCACAACATGGTGATATATCATCTTGCATGAAAACACTTGGTTCATCACCTAATTTACTAAAATACCTATGTCCGTCATATACTATGCATATCTACGTTCCTAGAAGAGATGGCGGGAAATATCGGGTATCCATCCATCCATCATCATCACCAGGATTTTTGGAAAAACACCACACTTGTGAAAATATGGATGTCGACATGTATTGATCAATGTGATTGGGGTGCGTATAGAAATCACAAGTAATATACAAGTATATAAATATAAGACACACACAATACAGACCTATGGGTTCACAGAAAAACAATAACAAACTCACAACATAGACACATTTTCTTCCACCTCTAAATGAATAACACCACACAGGCCACAAGCCACATTTTTCATTTTAAACCGATTTCATTATACATCCCATCCATTTCATTTTTTACCAAAAATAGCATTTAACCACACAAACCATCATCTATTTTTTCATTAGTAATTTTCATATCATTAACCAAACCAAACCCCTACAATTTAATTCATTATTATAATAATTATTCCATCACTACCCAGACTTCTAGAATAATATAACCATACATCACAAGTAGCTCATCATTCCCATTGAACCATCGCATCACTTCCCCCATAAGCACAGACAAACAAACAATCACATCTCCGCCCCAAAAAAACATCACATCGCCACCCCAAAAGCATGGCCAAACAACCATGACCTCACTGCTCCAAAAGCATTGATGAATAATCATTACCTCGACTCCATAAAAGCACAACCAAACAACCATCAATTCACCACCCTAAAAGAATGGATAAAAAACCATCACCTCTCCACCCCAAAGCACCATCACGCATCACATCACATCAAATATAATATTATATATTTAACAAAGGGGATTTTATAACATTTCACCTTATTTTAGGGGCATTATCATACAAGTCATAAATCCAGGGGCAACTATTTTATTATCCAAATATAAGTGGTTAGAAAATTACCATTTTGGGGTGATATCACAACAACATACAACAAGGTTCCCACATCACAAAAACAATAGATTAATCCATGGATCCCCAAAGCTAGGATTTTTAGTGGGTTATTCAGCCTATAAAAACATAGAATCACAACAATATCAAAGTTGTAAAAGCATGTGAATCAAACCCCTTCCCCATCAATTTCTGTTATACAATTCTTTATATTTAATTAATCCATCACAACTACCCTAATAGATAAAAAATAGAAAAACCCCCCCACATGATAAAAAAATTGAGAAATGGGGGATTCCTTACCTCAAAGAAGTTTTTCCAACTTACTACACACTTTAGGGAAAAGAAGAAATTCCCACAATCCAAAACCTCATGAAAACCCCAAGGACTAACTTACACATCACTAATGACCCATCAAAATAAAAACCACACACACCCCAAACAAAAATCATAACCCTAAAATTAATCTCTAAAGAATAATAGAAGTAAAACAAGGGAAAAATGAGGATAAGTCAATGTGGATTGCCAAAAAACAACCAATAGAACCTGTAGAATTTATGTATGAGGATAGGGGATGGAAGATCATACGAAGGAATATGGGGTTCCTATAAAATGAGAGATAGTGAGATGCGTCAAAATGAAAAATAATCATTCAATCAACCCTTTTTACAACCTAGATCTCGAGTAATTCACATCATGTAACCCATTCATGACGTGAATTCCCATATTTCCAACTTTCGTTGGAATTCATATCGCCTTGTGTAAGATAACTAGATTTTCAATGATGCATGTAACTTTTAAATTTTGGTTTATGCCCTCTATTTTATCCTTATGATTATTCCTAATCACATTAGGAATGAATAAAAAGTGTTTGGGTCTTGTTCAGAGCACATAACTCTAAATTATGGGGTAAAGGGTCAGGTGAATTGTTTAACCAAACTGTGCACTGGAGGTTGCACAGTTTGGAAAAACTGTGCAGGGTGCTACATGGATCCACAGAGGTGAGAAAATGGTCTAATCATAGTTAGAAAAATGATGATCCCTAACAATGTGGCTACACAATCCTTGGAAAGTGGCAGGCACATGGTTAGCACATAATTTTTCCAAACGTGTAGTCAAACTATGTACCCTTTAAAACTTGTGTGAAGTGAATGTTTTTTCCATAAACCCTTTTTAATGAGTCTAAAGCCTTTTCCTTTTCATTTCTATAGAAGATGACTCACACACATGAGATCTCCCTCCACCCTCTTTTTTAGGATTTGAAGGATATTCACCGTTCAGAATTCAATTCAAGTGTCATTTGTCTCATTTGATACCCACCGATGAGTTATCTAATCTTTTAGCTTATTCCGTTGTTTTTCTTCCCATCGATGGATTTATTTGGGTGTAAGATTACATGCACTATATTTAGTTCATTCACCCATAAATCTAAACTTATAATTTTATCATTTTCAAAAGATCATTTTTATGGTGTGAAGAAAATTCTCATACTAGAAGAGTGTTCTACCATGAGCTTAAAGTGGGTGGTATATACCTTTCCCCTCAAATTCTGGTAGTTTATACCATTTTGTTGTAGTGATACACACTATAATATTTGATACATTATTCATAAATTAATAATCCTTTAATCAAATGTTAAACTCTTATTTAAGACACGCTATAACACCCTTATACAAGGTTTGAAGTTATTCCCCTCAACCCTAACCACCCATGAGGTGAGTTGTTTTCCTTTTCTATGGCCGAATCACCTTAGGGTGAGATGAGATTTATTTTCTTTATTAGGATTTGAATATGACACTAAGTGGATTGTTAAAGGTTGTAAGAACCTTAAAACACCTTATTATTTTCATATGAAAGGAAAGAAATAGATAATTCCTTAACGTGTGTATAATTAATGAAATAGTTTTGATGAGTTAAAATGATAATGGTATTAGACATTATTGTAGCCCCTTTTTCCTTATATAAACCATGTTGATGATGGATGACATAGTATGGTACCGATGCATGACACATGATGTCGCACCGATGGGGGGTCGCAGTATGGCACCGATGACCCATTTTTACATATTTGGATGCCTTGGTTTTTACACCTGGGATTATACTTTATTAGAAAACCTTGGATATTATCCTCGGGATCCACTCAATTATTTACCATGTTTTCTATGGATGTTCTCCATGGACTCAAAGAGAATTCCTTGGTCATTGGACTTGGGTCATATCCCATGTAGGTCTAATACTTGATTGTTCAGCATAGGTCGTAGTTGATGCTTTACATTTCTTTGTAGTTATCCTTTATTTTTTTTCTTGATCATTGTGATATTTGGTAGATTGGAAAATATCACTTCTACTTTTATCTCCTCTATTCTTGTTATATCTTCACACTTCCATAACTTATATACATAAGCTGGACTTATTATAGACACTGTTGGTGGTTCCCTACTAAGTGTTATCTCACACCCTGTTTGGGCCACCATTTGGTACCCAGATATACTTTATGAATGTGGGTAGTGAGCGGGAAAATTTCTGGTAGTTTATTTTTGATTTATTGTATCGTGTGAGTGGGGGAGCACATGACCGAGCTATAGCTTGTGATGTTATTTGGAGTGTCCTTTTGGTCTTTTTGGTTTTTTTGATATGTTTGTATGCATGTATTCCAATTTCTATATTTTTTGTTTCCTTTTTTATAGTATCATGGAATTATCATCTTTCTTATATGGAAGTTGGATAGATCAATTATTGTATGTTTAAGGTTATGCCTGTTGTTATATCTGTATAATTACCTCCTATGAGAATTTAATATGTTTATCTGCTTCTGTTGTTTATCTATTATGGTACTACTGTGTTACTCTAATCATGAGGGTATAGTATCTTCACTATACCATCATATAACCTTGCTACTATTCAAAAGACTCTGGCATACAGGGAGGTTTTCTTAAGGCCTTGTGGCCAACCTGGTTTGGTAACTTTTGAGTGGACTGGGTCTAGGACGTTACAAAGTGGTATTAGAGGGGTTTTTATTTTCTATTTTCCTTTTATTTTGGATTGGTAAATATGAGGCTAGGAAAGAGTATGGATTTTGAAATTATTTATGTATGGGAGTAGCTAACCCACGTACATGGGAAAACAAAATTACCTGGGAATGGGACTTGATGTTCTAGTTGTTCTTATTACTATTGATCAAATTTCACCATTGGGTGACAGAGATATTATGTGGTGGTGATTATGATTTGGATATTCCCTTTGGCCTGGTATGGCATGGAGATTTTTGTCTCATGCATCATGTTAGGAACGACGAAAATTCACATGTCATGCACATTCCATGTCATGTAGGATGCATTGTTTGAAAGTATGACATTTATTATATGTTCCTTGTGAGATATAATTTGTCTTAGAATAAAGTTCTTATAGGGTATTGAGAAACATAATAGGTTACATAGATTTTCTAGATCAACCTAGTAGTTTTTTCCTGTGTATATTAATTTATACACCTTAAACAATCAATTATGGCATGTTGAAAAATGAACCATTGGTCTTAGGGTATGGAATGTGTTTATGGTTGCTATAAAATAGATGTAACGGTTCAATTTATAAATAGTATGGGCCTTTATAAAGTGGAAATATTAATTTATATAATTCAACAATTTAATAATTTTTTCAATATAAATAATAATTGACTAAAATGAATTAAATTCTAGAATCAAAATGGTCACCATTATATAGGGATTACAATTAAAACATCAAGTGTGTTTTACCCTATAACATGAAATTGACACTCTGTATACTAGAAACTTTGACTTACAAAATATTACCGGACCTTGGCCCGACCTTAGTAGTGGTAAGCTTTAAGTATCCCTTACATTCTTATTATCGTTACGTCGCTCGGACATGGCATTAGGAGTAGGCAGAGGGGTGTGACTTATTTATAGGAGGTCACGTACCTATCCTATTCATGTATCTATGATCTTGTCATTTCCAAATCTTAATTAAGGTGTTTTATTGAAATTTGTAGAGACATTTTACCATGATGACCTTCAGTGGTGCGTTAGTAGGGTGGAAACAACCATGCTCTATAGGTGGTCGGCCCTATGCCACAAGTAGAAACTCTAGTAATGCCACTTGTGTAACGCCCCGACCCCAGAATCCAAGAGTTGGTGCATTATTTTAACACATTGGCATGATTACAAGGAATCATGTCTCAAAATACTGATTAGTTTAGCAGTCTTGGAAAATAGATTACATACATGAATGTTACATTACACATTAGAAAATAAAACACAACATAAATGATCCTTTGAGAACGCCATTAATCTCTTATATTAACCCTATTTATCAGTCATAAAACACTTCTTGGAAACCTGGAAAAATAAAACATAATAAAGGGGTGAGCTCAAATTCTCAGTGAGGGTAAGAAATACAGTATAAGATAACATAAACATTAGGCACGGTGAATAATTGAAAACACATGCCTTTACAAATAATAAACATGAACAATTTATGGCAGGAATATGAGTTGAGTAAATAATTCCAGAATAAAACATATTCAGGGGTATTCTACTAGTCAAATAACCACATGAACCATCAATAATATTTTCATAATGAGGGAACGTATAATGCGGTACATTCTGAAACATTTTGTCAAGGCCTCGGCCAAGACGTCTAAAAATTATTAAGGCCCCGACCAAAACCATATATCAAATTGGGAAAGGTCTCAGCCAATTCCACATCTAATTGTCTCATGATACCTACTAATGTACCAAGGAGCTATAGCGGGCTCTACTAGTCACTTACTAAGTCCAATACATTCCTCATGTGAAAAGTTTGAAACATAACATAAACTATCATATTAAAACTAGAATATGAAATGTCAATACTTTAACCATAAACCATGAATGGTATAAAGATAAAACATCCACAGTAAAACATATCATAACTCATTCAATACAATACTGAAGATTGTATTTATAATAAATCAACCACAATCGAGAATAATATTCAACAAGGATGTTGACATAATTGAAAAGTATTTTTAATACTCTTTGAGAGAAATATCCCTTTTTCCTGAAAACATTTATAAGTCAATCAAATTTAGAAAGGAAGACATTTAAATTAATTTTTTAATTAAAGTGTCCCATACCACTTTGAAACTTTTTAATGTAATTAACATTTTAAAAACATTCATCTCCATATAAATAAATTCTTAAAAGCCATTTTGAAAACATGGACATTTATGAGAATGATTTAGAAGAATAAATATTTAAACCATTTAAAATGATGATCTAGTTAAATATTCCCTTCCATAAAACATTAAAATATTCCTTTTAAAAATATTTTTTTGAAACACGGATGTGGATAATAAAGAGGTCATAGTAGATACTCACGTAAAAACAACCTCGGATAATAAAGAGATTGTGAAATTAACCCTTACCTTGTACTTTTCCTTGGTTGAGGGTACATTAACCTCCTTTATAATAGTTAAATCATTGTTATTAAATTATACAAGAACCACATACATAAATATGATATCATATATGATCTTCTAATATTTATTTGTTAATAATATTTCAGTAGTATCATCGTTTCGGTTGTTAACTGATTCGTTTTCCTTTATATGCTTGGTTATGTAAGTCATGTTTGATATGGATAGGATATATTTTATTCATATCCAGAATAATATTAAGTTATTAAACATTATTTTTAATAATAAAATGAAAATTATTCTTGAATGATTACGATGGAGAATGAATCTCATTGCGTTCATGGAGACGACAATCCGTACGTACGCACGAGCGACAATATCATTATATTGATGGTGAAATAATATGAAATTTGATGATATATAATATATGAATAATCATTAACATGTTATATTTATTATTTACATAAGTTATACTCATTATTATACCTATACAAATAATTAAGTGTTTGAATAACAAACTACACCACGACGTGGAGATGGTAAGTCGTACGTACGCACGTATGGTGACTTTGTCATTTATAGGATGGGTAGAATAAAGAATATGGTTATACCATATTTATAATAACATCAAATTATGTATAATATAATTAATTTATTACTTTGGTATGGGAATAAAAAATAAAGAGGAAGTGGAAGAAGAAAATAACTTTGAAAAAGGGTGGTGAAATTATTAACTCTTCTTCAGGTGCTTCTTTTTCTGTTGATAAAAACGGCTATTTAGGTTGGATTTATGATCAAACTAAGGCCTCTAGGTTTAATTTATGGAAGTTAGGAGGATATTTGTATGGGGTTTGGCCGAGAAAAATGAATTTGGAGGTGTGATTTTGGGAGAAGGGGAAGTTCCCTTTTATAAGAGAGGTGAGGGTCACTTTTGGAAAAGATTAAAATATTAATTTATTATACAATCATATTCAGTTTATAATGGATCCAAATAAATTTATTTCTAGACTTAGGTGGTTATAGGTAGAAATAATATCAACCAATAGGTTTTATACAAGTTTAGGTTACCATTTTAACCATATCTTTTAGATTTAACTCTTAGTTAAATAGTTTAACGTTTACCGTGTCTTCCTGTATTCTTAAATTATATGGTTAATAAACATACTCTAAACTTCCAAGAGAACCTAAAGTGGTTCATTAATGATATATATAATATTATTTAAGCCCTTTGTTCAATACTTAGATTTTTAGGAATATTATATCAACCAATAATATAGTATTTGTTTTAAAAATTTATTTATGTCAATTTTGACACTATTTGGTATTTTGTTTTTGTGAAAGTCATAACAACCTTATAACTTTTAAAAAAATTATCTAATCACCACTAACATATCATATTAAGCTATAAATATTTTGGATGGCATCAAAACTTTTAAATTATATTTATTTTAACATTTATAATATACACTATTTGAATATTTCATTAAGAAGGTAATTACTGCATCATCATTGTGTCATAATTAAATTCAAATATTTAATCTCTAAAAATTATAAATAAACTACCATTATGTAGGAAATATTTTTATCTTTCTAATGAATATTTATAGTCTAATTTATCTTATGTATAACCCTATATTAAAAATGGATTATTTAATAAACATTGAATTTAACACTTTTAACTCTTGTTTAAATAAAATAATAATAAATGTCCTAATCTAATCCAAGTGGACCTAAAGGATCATATTTTATTAATAAGGTTGTTTTGGGTCTAATTAAACTTATTCAATTGAATTAGGACATATTTTAGGGTAATTATAAAATCATTTTTACCCTTAATTACCCTATTTACTTTTAACTGTGGTTAATAATAGTTAAAAGTCACTGTTCACCAAAAATTATTTTCATCTTATTAAACCAAATTTTACTTACTGATGATATCCGCATCAATAATATTTTTTAAATTCAACTCACATAAGCAGTAAAATTAAGTTTTATGAAAATTTTCAAATGCTCCTAGAAGGTGGGTAAAAGACAGTAAAAAGTTCAATAAAATTTTATATATATAAACTTATTATAAAATGACTCCAATGAATAAAATTGAAAATATATAGGTATTATGTATCTATTTTTAACTAAAATAAATTAAAATTAAATAACTAATTACTTTCATAAAATATCGATTTTAAACAATAACGCAGTGTTTTTCACTATTCATCAAAAATTGAAAGTTTTCATAAAAATACAAAAAATTCACCCTCAGCTAATTTTGATATTCTGAATTCAAAAATGAAGTCGAATTTACCATATTCAAAACATAGAAGTTTTATTTATTAATATAAAATTAATTCTCGTTGTCAAAACCAAAAAGCGGATTTTTTAAAAAGTAAAAACTATCAAAAGATTGACATGTTTTTAGTCAAATTTAAGTGTGAAATTACATATAATGACCAACATTGTATTAAATGATAAAAATATAATATAATTATACTTACAATCAATTCAAATGTATAAATGAATACTATAAATTATTTTTATTAAAAACGTTGTTTTTAGTTAAAATTTAGTATTTTTCACTATTCACCCAAATATGAAAGTTATCAGAAAAACATAAAAAAATTATAGAAACTAAATTTTTATGTCCCGATTATAAAGTAGAAGTTTATTTTGTCAAATTGAATATATAAAAGTGTCAAATATTTGATTTAAAAATGGTTCACTGTTAAAAGGCGGTAAAATTGTGTTTTCTGAAAAATACTTCCTTTACCTAAAAAAATGAATTTGTTCTTATATTATGTCTAAGAAACACATAATATGGATGTTGAAATTATATGGAATATATAAAATTCAAAATTCAGTTAATACTATTCATAACTGCTTTTTAACGACTAGTTTGGTAAGTCGTGGTGTGCTTGAACTTGGTGTTGTGTGTAGCGCAAGTTACTGAATTACTTTGAAAAATAACATAATATGAAATCTTGGGGTGTTACAATATCCCCTCCTTAAATAAATTACGTCCTCTTAATTTGAAATTTTTCTTCAAAAATAAGGGGTTAAAAATTGAAAAATACCTTTGTGGAAAACCCACATCTGAAATTGGGTTAATAGAATTTAGTCTTAATAAGAGGGAATGGGAAATGAAAAAGTCGCCACCAAATTATGATCTCGATTAGGAGAACATTGGTGATAATTAGAGACACATAGTTGGAGGGAAAATGTAAATATTTATAGGGAGTGATTGAGGTCATCAATCAAAAACAAGTGTAAAGTTGAGGGCCTCAAAGCCATCAATCTATGATGATTTAAAACATCGTCGGTTGAACAAAACATAAGGTATTAGGATAACACATTTTTGGTTTTAAGATCCCTTTCCTAAAGGTTAAGAACTAATTTATTCATAGAATAAGAGGAATATATATATATATATATGACATGTAGAGTTTCATCGTTCAAATAATTCCTACCACAAACTCATCTTTCACTCCAAAAGATAATAGAATTCAATAATATTATATTTATCCTAATAGTATAGGGTTACAAAAATAATGAATTTCTAATTCATTTGTCATACTATTTTAAAAAAACTACATTATACAAACCAGCACATCACGTATTCCAGTGGTAAGTGATCCACCCTTGTCGCCCTTTGGTTGCAGGTTCAAGCCTCACGGCCTTGCCGGATGCAACGGGTTGTCACCCGACCTACGGGTTGTCCTTTTTATTCCAAAAATAATCTCAAGAAATGATTTAACCTTAACAATAGTATACAATGTCAAACTTAATCGATTCCGACCTTTAGGCTTATCCAAAATACTTCCTTCCAAACTAACAGTCCAAAATATATAAGGAAGGTAAACATAATGAAGATCCTTTTGCCACGTAATAAAATGTGAACACCTTCATCATGTATTCTTTTAAAAAACTATAACACCCTGAATTACCATAAAAATTTATTGATTACATTCATGCTCCCTTATTTCTAATAGAATACTGGATATACTTCTTCTATCCGAAAATGTTTTAAACTCCAACAATGATGGAATATACATATCATTAATTAGTTTCAATGTAGTCTAGAATATCCAATATAATTTATCCAAATCAATCATATATTATTCAAAAATCACTACCTTAGTATTAGAACCATATTATGGTTTATATTTCTCTTAACCATATATTTTCCAAAAAAAATTAACCTACTATTGAGTCACTTTTCTTGGTTCCACACAATCAAAATTCCTTAATGAAATAGTACTGTAGTAAAATCCTTATATACTCTATAATTATTATAACATGTACATCATTAATACAATACTCAAATGACACAATACTTTAATAACAACATAAGAAATATAATCATTTCTCTTCATCTTCGGTAGTATCATAACTTGATTATTATCCAATCGCAGCATTTGGGGTATACTCTGATGATTTGGACATTGATTCTCGTAGTGTCCCAACTCCTTACAGATGAAGTATTGTACATTTGAATCTTTTTTCTTACCCATGTAATAACGTACTTAGTGTCCTTTTTCTCCACACTTATAACAAACTCTCATTCTATTCAAGCATTTACCAAGGTGATTCTTTCCACAGTTATCACATATGGGAAAATCCTTCTTTACCCTCTTCCCTTTATCCATATTTCTCTCTTTCATCCTTTTCATCTCTTGCTTCCCTTCAAAGCCATAGGACTCAGATAATTCTTTACTTATCTTATTAACACATGATACTATTTCTTCATATGATGAGAATACATGGGAGACTATTTCCCTTTTAAATGTTGGATTAATACCATGAAAGATATGATCTTTCTTATCTTTGGATCATCCATATTTCTGGAGTTCTCATTCCTTATATCAGTCACCATTTATAAACAATGGAATACACTAGGTCAGTTTATGAATCGCAATTCATAATTCCAAACTTGTAAAATACCTAACGTAAATTGAAAATTTTATGCATATGATCTGTAATCATAAAAAAATGTTTTCTTTGAGAAATTATTTACTCTTAAATCCTTCATAATGGATTGTAATGAAAATGTGAATTATCCTAAGCATATCCCCTAGGAGTGTAGTAGCCAAGAGTGCAGCAAGGCCCATTGTCATGTACCAGGATACCCCGGGTCAAGCCCGAAACTCCTTGTCGGAGTTTTCACTCTAAGGTACATCTGCTCCAGAGTCGCCTCTACTTGCTCGTATCTAGATAGGGATGTATTACTTGGAGAATACAAAAAATATCTACATTACCAAAATTCTAGAAAGTTCTTTTATGCTAATCCTCAAAGTCTATCTTAGGATAATGTTCTCTAATCAGAGTTTATCTAAATATATTTTCAAGGTTTTGGCTAAACTTCCTGTAATACCAACTATAATTCCCTGACCCCAGAAGTCTAGAGTCGGTGCATTATTACATAGCATTGGCGTGATTACAAGAAATCAATTCCCGAAAGACCGACCAGTTTAGCAGTCTTGGAAAATAGATTGCATACATGAATGTTACATTACACATTAGAAAATAAAACACCACATAAATGATATTTTGAGAATGCCATTAATCCCTTAGCTTAACCCTACTTATCAATCATAAAACACTTCTTGGAATCCTAGGAAAATAAAACATAAGAAAGGGGTGAGCTCAAACGCTCAGTAAGGGTAAGAAATACAGCAGAAGATAATATAAACATTAGGCATGGTGAATAATTGAAAACACATGCATTTACAAATAATAGACATGAACACTTTATCGCAAGAATATGATCTGAGTAAATAATTCCAGAATAAAACATAGTCATGGATATTCTACTAGTTGAATAACCACATGAACCATCAATAATATTTTCATAATGAGGGAATGTATAATGCGGGACATTCTGAAACATTTTTTCAAGGCCTCGGCCAAGACGTCTGAAAATTATTAAGGCCTCAGCCAAAACAATATATCAAATTGGGAAAGGCCTTGGCCAATTCCACGTATAATTGTCTCATGAGACCTAATGATGCACCAAAGAGCTATAGCGGGCTCCACCAGTCACTTACTAAGTCCAATACATTCCTCATATGAAACAGTTGAAACATAACATAAACAATCGTATTAAACCTAGCATACGAAATGTCAATACTTTAACTATAAACCATGAATGGTATAAAGATAAGACATCCACAGTAAAACATATCATAACTTGTTCAATACAATATTGAATATTGAATTTATAATAAATCAACCTCAATCAAGAATAATATTCAAAAAGGATGTTGACATAGTTGAAAATTATTTCTAATACGCTTTGAGAGAAATATCCCTTTTTCATGAACAAATATAAAAGTCACTCAATTTATAAAGGAATAAATTTAAATTCATTTTTGAATCAAAGTTTCCCATACCACTTTGAAACTTTTTAAAGGAATTAACATTTTAAAAACATTCATGTCCATATAAATAAATCCTTAAAACCCATTTTGAAAGCATGGATATTTATAAGAATGATTTAGAAGAATAAATATTTAAACCATTTAAAATGATGATCTAGTTAAATATTTACTTCCATAAAACATTAAAATATTCCTTTTGAAAATATTTTTATGAAACACGGATGTGGATGATAAAGAGGTCACAATAGATACTCATGTAAAAACAATCTCAGATAATAAAGAGATTGCCAAATTAACCCTTACCTGGTACTTTTCCTTGGTCGAGGGTATTTTAACCTCCTGTATAATAGTTAAATCGCTGTTATTAAATTATACAAGAACCACATACATAAATATGATATAATATATGATCTTCTAATATTTATTTGTTAATAATATTTCAGTAGTATCATCATTTCGGGTGTTAACTAATCCATTTTCCTTAATATTATTGGTTAAATAAGTCATGTTTGATATGGATAGGATGTATTTGATTCATATCCATAATGATATTAAGTTCTTAAACATTATTTTTAATCATAAAATTAAAATTATTCTTTAATGATAATGATGGGGAATAAATCTCATCGCGTTCGTGGAGATGGTAATCTGTACGAACACACGAGTGGTAATATCATTATATTGATGGTGAAATAGTATTTAATTGGATTTTATATCATATATAAAGAATAATTAACATGTTATATTTATTATTTAAATCAATTATACTCATTATTATATCCATCCAAATAATGAAGTGTTGGAATAACAAC
Organism: Viscum album; assembly: GCA_963277665.1. Taxonomy (NCBI): domain Eukaryota; kingdom Viridiplantae; phylum Streptophyta; class Magnoliopsida; order Santalales; family Viscaceae; genus Viscum; species Viscum album. Next base: position 767,525,188 of record OY728163.1, read on the forward strand.
TACACCACGACGTGGAGACGGTAAGTCGTACGTATGCACGTATGGTGACTTTGTCATTTATAGGATGGATATAATAAAGAATATGGTTGTACCATATTTATAATAACATAACAATATGTATAAGATACTGGAGTTATTACTTTGGTATGGGAATAACAAAAAAAAGAGGAAGTGGAAGAAGAAAAGAACTTTGAAAAAGGGAGGTGAAATTATTACATCTTCTTCGGGTGCTTCCTTTTGAGTTTATCAAAAGGGCTCTTTTGGTTGGCTTTCTAATCAAAATAAGGCATCTAGGTTAAAGTGAGGGAAGTTTTTAGGATATTTTGTTAGGGTTTGGCCGAGCCAAATGGCTTTGGAGGTGTGATTTTGGGAGAAGGGGAAGTGCCCATTTATAAGAGGGGTGAGGGTCACTTTAGGAAAATATTAAAATATTAATTTATTATACAATCATATTCTATTTATAATGGTTTCGAATGAATTTATTTCGAGACTTAGGTGGTTATGGGTCGAAATAATCTTAGCTAATAGGTTTTATACAAGTTTAGGTTACCATTTTAACCTTATCTTTTATATTAACTCTTAATTAAATAGTTTAACTTTTATCGTGTCTTCTTGTATTCTTACACTATATGGATAATAAAATTCTCTAAACATCCAAGAGAACCTCAAGTGGTTCATTAATGACATATATAGAATTATTTAAGCCCTTGGGCTGAACCTTAAATTTTTAGAAATATTATATCAACCAATAATATAGTATTTTTTAAAAAAAATTAATTTATGACAATTTTGACACTATTTAGTTTTTTTTGTGAAAGTCATAACAACCTTATCACTTCAAAAAAAATTTATCTAATCACCCATAACATGTCATATTAACCTATGAAATTCGTGGATGGAATCAAAACATTTAAATTCAATTTATTTTAATATTTATAATATAAACTATTTTAATATTTCATTAAGAAGGTAATTAATGCATCATCATTGTGTCATAAATAAATTTAAATATTTAATCTCTAAAAATTATTAATAAAATACCATTATGTATTAAAACTTTTTATCTTTATAATTAATATTTATTGTCAAATTTATCTTATGTATAACCCTATATTAAAAATTGTTTAGTTAATAAACATTGAATTTATCACTTTTAACTCTTTTTTAAATAAAATAATAATAAATGTCCTAATCTAATCCAAGTGGACCTAAAGGATCATATTTTATTCCTTAAGTTGTTTTGGATTGAATTAAAATTATCCAATAGAATTAGGACATGTGTTATGGTAATTATAATATCATTTTTACCCTTAATTACCCTATTTTCTTTTAACTGTGGTAAATAAAAGTCAAAAGTTACTATTCACCAAAAAATTATTTTCATCTTATTGAACCAAATTTTACTTAATGATGTTAATTGCGTCTCTCGGATTTTTGAAATTCAACTCACAATGGCAATAAAATTATGTTTTATGCAAATTTTCAAATGCTCTTAGAAGGTGGGTAATAGACGGTAAAAAGTTCAATAAAATTTAATATATCTAAACTTATTATAAAATGACTCCAATGAATTACATTGAACATATATAGGTATTATGTGTCTATTTTTACCTAAACTGAATTAAAATAAAATAACAAATTATTTTAATAAAAAGTCGGTTTTAAACAATAACGAAGTGTTTTTCACTATTCATCAAAATTTGAAAGTTTTCAGAAAAATAGCAAAAATTTACCCTCAGATAATTTTTATACTATAAATTCAAAAATGAAGTCTATTTTACCAAATTCAAAACATAGAAGTTTCATTTATTAATATAAAATTAATTCTCGTTGTCAAAACCAAAAAGCGGGTTTTTTTAAAAGTAAAAACTATCAAAAGATTGACATGTTTTTATGTCAAATTTAAGTGTGAAATTACTCATAATAACTAACATTGTATTAAATGATAAAAATATAATCCAATTATAATTCAAATCCATTCAAATGTATAATTTAACAGTATAAATTATTTTTATTAAAAATGTTGTTTTCAGTTAATATTTAGTATTTTTCACTATTCACCCAAATATGAAAGTTATCAGAAAAACATCAAAAATTTATCAAAACTAAATTTTTATGTCCTGATTCTAAAGAAGTGGTTTATTCTGTCAAATTGAATATATAAAAGTGTCAAATATTAGATTTAAAAGGGGTTCACCATTAAAAGGAAGTAAAATTTCATTTTCTGAAAAATACTTCCTTTATCTGAAAAAAAAATGAATTTGATCTTATATTATGTCTTAAAAACACATAATATGGATGTTCAAATTATAAGTAATATATAAAATTCAAAATTTAGTTAATACTATTCATAACCGCTTTTTAAAGGTTAGTTTGATAAGTCGTGGTGTGCTTGAACTCGGTGTTGTGTGTAGCGCAAGTTATTAAATTACTTTGAAGAAATAACGTAATATGAAATCTTGGGGTGTTACAACTTGTGGAACCTATAGTTATACCTGATATGGGTGTTGAGGCCCAGTTTTGAAAGGGTTTCCTACAATTTATGTATATTTTTCAGGGATCCCCTCTTCCTACCTCGACTATGGTATAATTGACACATGAGTTACCGTAGCAACATCAACCCACTTTCTCAAGGAACGGTGGCCCCTAGGCTGATAAGCTTCAGCTTGAGACTATCTTTTCTATTTTGATGCACCTAGAGACTCCATAAAGGATGGATGATCTCACAATGTATAATCTTTAGGGAGTCTCCAAGAATTGGCGGGATAACTTGAACAAGGAAGATCGACATCGTGATATGGTTTGGAGGGATTGGCAATATATTTTTTATAACTGCTTTTTTCCTCATACCTTGAGGGATAAGTAGGATAGAGAGTTTATGAATTTGGAGTAGGGTGTTATGTCCATTATTGAATATTAATCTCTCTTTACAAATCTTTATCACTTTGTTCCTTTCTATCTTACAGATGATACATTTGGGTAAAGACGCTTTGAGGAATGTCTCAAGCATTTTTTTTGATAACAGGTGAACTTTTTTCAGTTGGATACCACATCTGAAATCGTAAATCATGAGATTATTACTAAACAAAACATGAGGGAAGCTAGGGGAATAGAGTAGTGCATTTCAATTTCAAGACCTGGTTTTGTAGTGATAGTTGTATGGAAGCGGCACTTTGAGACCTCTCATGAGTAAAATACCAGCCAGAGCATCAGTACTAGTATTTCGGTTTTTTCTCACTGGTTTGGAAAGAAGGGAAACAAGAGGAACCACTGTGATAGAACCCAAGTTGAGTGTCAAGACTATAGAAGGATGGTCCATCTATAGTTATTTTTCTAGAACTTTCCTACAGTAGTCAGTGAGAGAGGTTTGACATCGAATTTACGTTCTAGAGAACGATTTAGAGCTCCACATCATGTTGGGATTTGAAATACTACCAATCATTTAGGCCAAGGAGGTGTTCATGGACAAGGGAACCAGACACCAGTTGCACTACTATAACAGAGTGGGTCTAGTTGGGGTATTTAGGTTGTTTCTTAGGGACATGGTTCAAGCTATATACATTCACCACAACCTATTGATGAGAACCATGTTGAAGGCATCAAGTTAATTGCTTTGGTGGAGGAGTTTTATTTGCAAGGCTCGATGACGTGAGGGAGATTAAAGATGTTGAATGATACAATGGGCACCCATATCACATCATTAAAGGACCAATGGATCTTTCCTTGCATGGATGGAAAAAATGGGTCTATAATCTCACTTATCCAAGCTCAAATAAGATGTTTAAAGCTTGCCCAACTTGGTTGCATGAATTTTGGAAGCCTTTCCCACATGGAGGATCCTAGAATGACATCTTTAGACTGTAATGTCAAATCTGGTGGGCTATGTACTCGATGTCAAATCCAGTGGACTAGAGTTGGAATGTTGTGATCTATTTTCCAAAAAGTCTTTGGTAGACATTATCCTTTTGAATTTAAGGTAACAAAGTAGGTTTAGCCTTTATGAAATTAAGGCATTAGACCCTTGACTATTGTATCACCCCTTGGATATAAATAACCACCACCATGTCACTTGTATGGAATTGAAGATTATAATAGAAAGATTATTCTTTGTCTCTCCCTATTTTGTGAGGATTGTTCTGGTTTTCTTTAATGACCATGTGCATTCTTTCCTTGTTAATCTAAAAGTTAGTTTAGTGATCCTATATTACAAATCCCCCAATTATAGGCCTCAACCTAAGCATGTTGTGGTGTGGATTGAATATCCCATCCCTCCCTTAAGTGTTTTTTCTAAGTAGTAAGTTTTTCTACTTATATCGTTGATTGAATACTTGCATCCACTATCCATACCTATCATCTTCCACTTAACCTAGAACTGTATCCTTCATCCACCAACCTACACCATGAAGATCAGGCCACCCATTGCATGTCACATCAATTGGTATCAGAGCTCCAGTTGACATGATAAGTATCTATCACCCATTTTCTATACCATATATTGATTAACCATCTCTTATTTCCTTATTATCCACCCATTAAAAAAACAAATAAAAACATTTTATTTGAAAACCTCTAGAACTGGGCTTTGTTGTGCAAGATTGAAATTTTTTTTACATAGATCCAATTATTCATCCATCTTATTTCTAAATTTAATTCTCTATATGTGAGTTGTATTTGAAAAAAAAATCAAGAAAAAAATTCTATCAACTCATCATTTTTTTCTTTTCAAAATTAATCACATCCATTCTTTGAGAGATTGGAAAAAAATTAGTACTCTTCTCTCATTGGTTTGTTCTTGAAAACACCAAGGACAAAAATTTTGGAGAGTTTTGAAAAATAAACGTATAAAATTACCTCTTAATCTCTTTATGCTTTACATTATTAGCACTTTCCATTTCCATACATCAATTTCCCCTTCATTTTACTTAATTATCATTTCATATTTGGCTTATATTATTATTAATTTTTCTTATCTTTCACAATCAGGTAAAACCAAAATACCACCATTATACCCCATTCCCCCCACATTTTACCAATTTTCTACCCTCCGTTTCACCCTTTACACATTACCACTGAAACGGGTTGTGTTGAACCATCCCCCAACATAATATTGGTTTGGTAAGGATTGGTGGAACATGATATCCCTAAATAAGGTATTATATTTCATAAGACCTTGGGGTTTGAATTGAGTGTTTAGAGTGGAGAGAAATAAAAAAACATTCTTGAGTGAGTAAAACTTGTGTGTGTGTGTGTGTGAGTGTGTACATCTCATGTGTGTGAGTGTGTACATATTGTGTGTGTGTGTGTGTACTTCTTGTGTGTGTGCCTTTTCATGTGTGTGTGTGTCTCCGTGTGTGTGTATGTGTGTAGTATTTTGTGTGTTTTTTCTCATGTCTGTTTGCATTTGTGTTACAAATCATGGTTGAAGATCATGGGAAGAAAATTTTTCATGCTAGTGATGAAAGAATTCAAAGTAGGTCTCCCGTACAAGAAGCTTCACAATTCCAAATGCAAGATTTGGTGAGCCATTTTGAGAATCTTCTGGATAGGAAGTTAGAGGATCTGCATGAGAGGGTTGAAAACATAGAGAATCAAGAAAGCTCGAGGATTATCCATGATAACCCATGACTCGATCTGGCACTACGTTGCTCTAACATCATAGAGGGGGAGATAGAGAACTTTGATGATGATTTTGAAGATTACCACAAATGAGGAGGTTGTTCTAAAAACCTAGAGGAGGCCAATGAAGACTGAAAGATGATGAGATCCTTGGAGACATTAAGGTGAAGGTTCCCTTTTTTGAGGAAAAAGTGATCTGTAATAATACATGTAGTGGGATATGCGGATTGAAAAAGTGTTTTCATGTCATGCATATTCTAATGAGAAAAAGGTCAAACATTCATACCTTGGAATTTATGATTATGCATTAATTTGGTGGGATCAAATACAAAATGGATAGGGCTAGATATGGTGGACCTCCTATCAACACATGGGATGACATGAAGTTTTTCAGGAAGAAGTTGTTCATTACCACACATTACCATAGAGATATACATAGAAAACTTTATTTCTTCTTCTAAGAGAGTAAGAATGTTGAAGATTACTATAAGGTGATAAAAATTTCCATGATTTGAGCTAATGTTGAGGAATATCAAAAGGAAACCATGGAAAAAATTTTACATGGACTCTATCAGGAGATTTCAGATCAAGTGGAGATGTACCACCATGTGGAGATATAAGAAATGATCCATCAAGCCACAAAGATTGAGAAAAAACTCAAAAGGAGGAGAGACCTGAGGAATCCTATTAGCACATCAGACAATTCCCACTCTATTTTTATGTCTCAACCCCCTATTCTACAAACTTACCAATATAGGAAGGGTAATTTGGGGAATACGACTCATTAAGTTGGTTAAGTTGGTTAACTGGTTATAATAAGAAAGAGGGGAGGTTCTACTGGAGGTGAATTCGTTTTTCCTAGAGACATAATTTGGGAGATGTGTGGAGTGCAGTAGGATTGAAGGAGAGGGTGAACTTCGGGAGATCTCCTTGGCTACTTGTTCTGCAGATATATTTATTCAGAATCATATTGGTTGATCTTTCTTCTGACATTTCTTTTCACACTTACTTGTAATTCGTACATGATAATAAAACAACTATAAATATTCATTGATTAGTCTATAAAATTAGAAAACCTATTTGTTCTACTCTTGCTTCTTGAATAACCTAATAATATTTGGAAACTCCACTGGGGAATCCACACTATGGAGAATTGGATCATGTTGTGATTTTATAGAAGGAGATATCGGTGGAGAAGTGTGATTGGAGAGTGTGATGCTTTGATGAAGATGATAATAGAGAATCAAATGGATGTGGTTGAGTCTCTAGATGAAACATTTCAATGAACTATGGTGGAAGTCCATGAAAGTTTGGATCGACTAACTCATGGGAAGGCTGAGATCCAAAGGATGGAACACCGGACTAAGGAACAACTTAGTCATCAAATGCAGAATATGGAAGAACAAACATTGGAATAGATTAAGTATTTAGATATACAAACTGGACCATGAAGTAAAAATGGTAGAACTCAGGAAGTATCTTCAACTAAGCCAAGAAACAAAGACTATTTAGGAACCGATCCTGGACGAGGCATTGGGAGAAGTGCAAAGCCGGAGGATGAGAATCTTATAGAAATCTTCCGAACTGTTATACAGAGGATAGATCTATCATCTTTTACTGGAGAGGATTCTTTCATTTGGATAACAAAGGATGAAACAAATTTTTCATTAACCATATTTGGTAGGAGATGAGGTTTCATCATGTGCAACTTTTCATGGAAAATTTGACTCTATATTTTTTTTCACAAAATGGGGTTACACTAGGGGAAACATGGGAGAAATTCAGTTAGGATCTATTGGATAGATATAGGAGTAGTATAGAGGGAGATCTTATAATATTCTTGAAGACTCTGAGATAGACCATTTCTATTGATGAATATATAGAATATTTCGAATAGGTGGCCTTGAGGATACCATCTTTTCTAGAGTTGTGGTACATGAGTTTGTCTTTTGGAGGACTATGTCCAGAAATCAAGAATCATGTTTCAACTCATAAACCAATTAATAAAGTTACATTTCACACTTTTTCCATAAAATAATAGTGATAATTGATGGGATAATGGGTATTTGGGAATGTTTGGGGGTGATTGTCATTACCACCAGACTTGAGAGTTCTGATTGTTGGGGTAGTTAATCCTCAGCTTAACAAGCCATTATTTGATTGTGTAAAAAAGGAGAAGGATATAAAAATGTCAATAGAATATGAATGATGGTATGGATTAAAGGTAATAAGTCAACAAGAACATGAATAAAGATGACGAAATGGATTTTGTTTTCGTTGTGGAAAAACTTTTAGTCCAATGCATCAGTGTCCTGAAAAACATATTAGAGTTGTTTTCTGGGAATATAATGAATCAAAAGAGGAGTTAGTAGAAGAAAATGAAACTATTGTGGAGTTAGAGAAGGGAATATAGTTTGAAACAAATGGAAATAATCATGAGAATCAGTTGGTAGAGGTTGTTGACTTCCAAAACATGGGTGCAGCAAGGATGAAATCAATATTTTTTTCTAGAAATATTTATATAATAACTTTACTGGTACTATTTTATAGTGGTTCTCATCCTAATTTATCTCCAAGACATTTATTAAAATTTTATCACTAGAAGTTGAACCTACTAGGCCATTTAGAATAAGGTTTGGGGATGGATATCGGGTTTTGTCATAGGGGGTCTATAGGAAGGTAATAGTTTGTATAAAAAAATCTATAGAAGAATTTGTTTCTGATATAGGAGGATTGAAAATGGTGCTTAGAATTAAATGGTTAATGAGTTTGGGTAATGTGATGACTAATTGGAGTAAAAAAACCATGGACTTTTCATGGGAAAGAAAAGAAATTAAGATGAAAGGGGTTCCAAAGAGAGCAGAAGATACAGTGGAGTTGTATAGGAATTTTCAGAGAAAAATGTTAGCGCTGGAAGGATGGATTTGAAAATCCCAAATTAAATGTTTAGAGATAAGAAAATAGAAGGAAGTAGAGATATATACAGTAGAAAATAGAGTTGATTGAGTAGAGGGATCAAAAAAATTGAAGATCCATAGGGATTTCCACCAAGATGGTTAACGGATCATGCCATAATTGTAGAGGAGGGGGAAATCTAGTGAAAATATGACCATATAATATTTCCCACTACCTATAAGATGAGGTAGAGAAACTGGTGGTAGAACTACTGGCTAGTGGATTTATACAAAATTAAAATAGATTGTATGTCGGTCCGATTATTCTAGTCATAAAAAAAGATGGAGGGTGGTGGATGTGTGTGGATTATCATGCTCTAAATAAGATAACAATTCCAAACTGGTTTCCAATTCTATTCATAGAGGAATTATGGATGAGTTGAGTGGTTATTTTTATTTTACAAAGATATATTTATAATCATGGTGACACCGGATACAGATAAGGAAAGGAAATGAGTGCAAGACCTCTTTCAGAACTCTTGAGGGACATTAATAATATCTTGTAATTCGATTAGGTATCATGAACACCCCAAAAAATTTCCAATACACTATAAATCAGGTATTTAATGAGCTTCTACGAAGGTATGTTCTGGTATTTTTTTATGATATATTGATCAATAGTAAAACTTGGACAAATCATGAAAACACATAGAAATAGTGTTTTGTTTACTGCTGAAAACTCAGCTACATGGAAATAAGATTAAGTTTTATTTTTCCCAAAAAATGAAGAATAATTGGGGAATATTATTTATAGTAAGGGGGTAACAATGGATCCTAAAAATAATGAATGTGTTTTAAATTTTATAATACTAATAAATGTTAAATGAGTAAGGGGATTTTTTAAGTCTAATAGGATACTACAGAAAATTTGTTGAAGGGTACAGAAAGATATTAAATCCACTAACAGAATTAACCAAGAAAAATAGGTTTATTTGGAATCAAACTATTGAAAATTAATTTGAGAAACTCAAATGATGTTTAGTATCGGCACCAACTTTAGCCTTTCCAAATTTTCAGAAGTCTTTTATTGTAGAATGTGATGCATCGGGTAGGGGAATATGAGTTTTTTTTTTATGAAAAGAGGATGCCCAGTAGCCAATTTCAGTAAAGAATTACTATAAAACCACATTTATATGTCTTTTTATGAAAAGGAGATGATGGAACTTGTTTTATACTTAAGACATTGGAGGAAGTATTTGATTGGAAAGAATATTATTGTATATATTGGTCACAATGCAATGAAACATTTTTGAGCCAGCATTACCACACAGCTGACCAACAATGTGGGAAGCCCAAGTTACTAGGATTATACTTCAAAGTATTCTATAAACCAAGAAAAGTAAATCAAGCAGCTGACTCTTTATCATGTGGAAATTTTGTAGAGAAAGGAGAAAAGAAGTTAGGCTCAACTATATCAGAACCTTTTTTTCTGAAAAAAGATGTTGTTCAAGAAGAGATACATAATGATGAAGAATTGGATGACATAATTATAGCTCTGGGAAGACAACCTGATTCTAATATGGGATATATTTTCAACGATGGAGTTCTATTTTATAAATTAAAATGGTGTTATCCCAAAAGTATAGACTTATTCCCATGTTTATTTATTAATATCATTCCTCAATTGTGGGAGGACATGTAGGATTTTTGTAGGCTTATAAGATTCTGGTAGCATGACTCTTTTGGAAAGGAAACAATCATTTTATAGGACAATATTTCCAAGAATGTGATACATGCCAATGTTAAAAGTACCTCATCATGTTATCCTTTGGGTTAATTCAACAACTTCCCATTCCTGATCAGATTTGAGAGGAAATTTTAATGATTTTTATTTCTGGATTACCTAAGTCACTTGGCTATGATGTGATTTTATTTTTTGTTCATTGACTATCAAAACATTATCATTTCCAATTATTATGGCATCCTTATATGGAAAATGAGTGCCTGAACCATTTATTAAATAAAATTTCCTAATATATGGAATTTCAAAATCAATCCTTAATGATCGCGACCCAATTTTTGTCAGTAATTTTTGGAAGGAGGTTTTTTGTATGGAAGGTACATATTTAAAAATGAGTTCTGCATACCATCCTCAAATGGATGGTCAAACAAAAGTTTTAATTTAGTGTTTGGTAACATACTTGCGGTGTTTTTCCATAAATCGGCCTCGATCTTGGGTATAATGGATTCCATGGGTAGAATTTTTTCATAATACTACTTCACATACTTCATTTAAGATGAAACCTTTTGAAGGTGTGTATGGTAGGAATCCTCCATCAGTTTTATATTATGTTAAAGGGGATACACTGGTTAAGACAGTAGCTACTACCTTAGTGGATTGAGAAAATGTTTTTGATTAGGTTTGATGTAACCTTTACCGAGAACAACAGTTTATGATTCAACATTCTAATAAGCACATATGGGAGGAGGGTTTTCAAGTTGTTGATTTGTATTTGTTAAACTAAAACCTAATATCCAAACATCATGGTCTGAGAAGATTTGTCTAAAATTGGATGCTCGATACTTTGGGACTTATTAAATTAGAAACTACTTGGGACCCACTACATATAAGTGGAGGCTACCAGAGAATACACGAGTACATCCTATTTTCCAGGTTTCACAGTTAAAAAGAGCTATTTTCACTAAAACTGTACAAACTACAAAACTAGATTTTTGAGAGTAAACATTGCCTCCACTTCTTATTCCAGAAGAAATCCTTGTCGTCATAAAATTTCCTGGAAATTCCAAAGGTATTTGGCACATTAAATTGATGGGGAAATCAGTAGAAGATTCTACCAAGGAATATGTGATGCATATACTTGATCATTTTTCATACCATCAACTTTAGGATAAGGTTCCTATTAAGTAGGGGTAAAATTTTAATACTTCATACTATTCCCACTATTTTGAAGTCTCGTCCCCCTATTCTACAAAATTACCAATATATGAAGGGTAATTTTGGGAATGAGACTCATTATGTCGGTTAAGTTGGATAACCAGCAGTAAGAAGATAGAGGGGATGTTATATTGGGGTAGAATTAATTTTTCATAGTGACATAGTTTGGGACCTACATGGAGTGCATCATGCTCGAAGGAGATGGAGACCTTCAAGAGATCTCATCGATTTTTTGTTCTACAAATTAGATTTTTTAGAATCCTCTTGGTTGATCTGTCTTGTACTGTTTCTTTTCACTATTTATTTTGATTAATATGTGATAATAAAACTACTCAAAATATTCTTAGATTAGTCTGTAAAAATAGAAAACCTATATGTTTTCCTCTGACTTCTTGAACAACCTATCAAAACCCACTACCCCTTTCACTCCATGGATAAATTCAGAGAAGGATATTTTATAATCATCAAAGCCAAAAGTTGTGGTTGATCGCAAAAGTGACAAGGTAATTATTACACCTAAGAAACCTACTTTTGAAGGTTACCAAGAACAGAATCAGGATATATGTTGTTTCAAATGTCAAGGAAGGGGTCACATTTCTAGTGAATTCCCAAATCATCGCACCATAACCATAAAAAACCATGGATAACGGGATACTGATGGAGAGAGATCAGAGGAGGAAGATGGAGAATCCCCCAAAATTCTTAATGGAGAATTTGAAAAAGATGGTGAGATTCCTATCACTAGGAGAGTTATAAGAACATAAATTACTATATGAGAGGAGTGGTGGGAGAACATTTTCTATACATGGTGCAAGATCCATGGGAAGGTATGTAGTGTTATTATTGATGGAGGAAGTTGTAGAAACATAGAGAGCAATGAGTTGGTGGAGATGTTGGTACTTCTATATTTGAGGCATCAATATCCATATCGGCTTCAGTGGTTGAATGATTATGGAGAGATAAAGGAAACCAAATAGGTGAAGGTATTGTTCTCTATTGGTGAATACAAGGATGGGGTATTGTGTGACGTTTCTCCTATGAAGGAATGCTACTTGTTGTTGGGTCAACTGTGGCAGTACGATCAACATGTTACTCATGATGGGTTCTTGAACTGTCTCTCTTTTGTACTCCAAGGGGAACCTATATCCCTCAACCCCATGTCCCCTAAACAAATTCTGGAAGATCACATTTTGAGAGAAAATAAAAAAAGAGGTTTGAGGGAAAAAAAGAGAGAAAATGAAAAATTTGAGAATGGGGGGAAAATAGAAAATGAGAGAAGAAATGAAATAGATATAAAAGAAAAATTAAGAGGAAAAAAATATATTTGAGTAGAGAAAAGTGTGATGTTGGAAAAAAAAGAGTGAGGTTAAGGAAGCTTTGATTTCTCAGCAAAACCTTTTAGTACATATGTAAAAAGAGGTGATGTTGAACACTAATGAATTAACATCTTATTTTCAACATGTCGTTGAGTATTTGTTGCAAGAATTTGAAAATGTGTTTCCTGAAGAGGTTCTAGCTAGTTTTCCACCCATTAGAGAGGTATTGAGCATCAAATTGACCTCATTCCCAAATCATCAGTACCAAACCATCCTACATATCACACTAACCCAGAAGATATAAAATCAATTCAAAGCAATGTTCAAGAGATGTTGGATATGGGATATTTTAGAGAGAGCCTTAGTCCTTATGTTGTATCAGTTCTTCTAGTACCAAAAAAGGATGGAACATAGACAATGTTCATTGACTACAAATCCATAAATAACATCATGGTTAGGTATCATCATACTATACCTAGGTTAGATGATATGCTAGATGAATTAAATGGTTATACTATTTTCACAAAAATTTATTTAAGAAGTGGCTACCATCAAATTAGGATGAAAGAAGGAGTTGAGTGGAAAACTACATTTAATACAAAACATTGACTTTATGAATGGTTATTCATTCCCTTTTTTCTCACCAAGGCACCTAGAACATTTATGAGGTCAATGAATCATGTCATACGTGAATATATTGAAAATTTTGTGGTCGTTTACTTTGATGAAATTTTGGTGAATAGTAGGACTTTGTAGGAACATGTAGATCACTTAAGAATAGTCATATAGGTGTTAAGGAAGGAATACATTTTTGGAAACATAAATAAGTTTGAATTTTTCCTTGATAAGATTTTTTCCTAGTATTTTGTTTGAGTGTAAATTGAGTTGAAGTCAACATTGAGAAGATCAAAGAGATACAAGAATGTCCAACTCCAACCTCAGTTGAACAGGTAAGAATATTTCATAGGCTTGCTAGTTTTTACAAGAGATTTGTGAATGACTTCAGTACACTAGAAGAACCATTGAATGAGTTGACAAAGATGAATGTTCCTTTCAAATTGGGGACAACTCAAGAGAAGGTCATTCATGTTATTAAGGAGAGACTGACCCACACCCCTCTACATTCACATACAGACTTTGGAATGACCTTTGAAATTGAATGTGATGCAAGAGAAATTAGCATGGGATGAGTAATCATGAAAGAAGGTAAGCTTATTGATTTCATTAGGGAGAAGTTAAAAGGACAAATTCTAAATAATGTTACATATAATAAATAGTTCTATTCATTCTTTAGAGTGCTAGAAACTTGGAAAATTATCTTTGTCCAAAAGAATTTTTGATCCATTCTGATCACGATGATCTTAAATACCTTAATATCCAACATAAACTCAATAGGATATATGAAAGATGGCTGCAATTCATTGAATCATTTTCATATGTCATCAATCATAAAAAGGGTAATGAAAATACTATGGCAGATTCAATTTAACATAGATATTCTCTTTTATCCTTGATAGATTCTAAACTCCTTAGTTTTGAATACAATAAAGATTTATATTCCACTGGTAGAGATTTTAGTGAACCTTATGGTCATTGTAAACATGGAGTTACTTGGTAAAATATATTTACATTATGGATTCTTATTCTGGATTGATAATATTTTCATTCCCAATAGCTCTATCCATTTAGTTTTACTAAAGGAGTCACATTCCAATGGGTTAATGGGATATTTTAGTGTTGCAAAAATGTTAAGCATTCTTAGTATGCATTTTTATTGTCCTAGGATGTCTATAGATGTTGATTTTTTTGGTAAAATTCATTGTATTTCATAAATACAAATCTAAACTAAACCCAAGTGGATTATATATTCCTCTCCCAATCCACAAAACCCCTTGGGAGTACATATCAATAAACATTATTGTGGGGTTACCAAGGAATAAGAGGGGGAGATTCCATTTTTTTGTGGTGGATTGGTTTTCTAAAATGGAACATTTTATTCCTTATAACAAAACAAATGATGCCACTAACATTAAACCACTTCTATTTCAGGAAGTAGTCAAACTCTATGGAATACCAAGTATGATTGTGTTAGATCAAGACAAAAAATTTCTCAGTTAATTTTGGAAGACCTTGTGGAGTAAACTAGGTATGAAATTACTATTTTCTACTAAATTTCATCCACAATATGATAGAAAAACAGGGGTGGTGAATTAGAAACTATCATCCCTTCTGTGAAAAAATTTCAAGAATAATCTCAAGAATTTGGAGTGTCTACCACATGTGGAATTCAGATATAATAGGGCCAATAATTCCACTACTCATTATTCTACATTTTAAATTGTTTAAGGTTTTAAACCCCTTGTCCCTATTGATCTAGTTTCTTATACTTTGGGGGAAGCAACTAACATGGATGCGAAAGGGAGTGCAGAATTCATTAAGAAACTACATTAAAAAGAAAGGGAAAAATATCAAGAAAATGACCCAGAAATATGTAGGTCATGAAAAAAAGGGTCGTAAATAATTTTTTTTCAAACCCGATGACTGGGTATGCATTCATATGTTAAAGGAGAGATTTTTCGACAAGTGTAAATCAAAACTCATGCCATAAGGAGAAGGACCTTTCTGAGTGCTCGAGAGGATTAACAACAATTCTTAAAATAATGCTTTTCGAGGTGTGTATGGTGTAAGTGTCACTTTAAATGTTTCTAATTGTTCTCCTTTTGTGGTTATAGAGGATGAAGAGTCAACGATGACTCCTTTTCAATATGGGGAGGATGTTGAGAACCAATTTGAAGTCACAATTCAATTTCTTGGGTGGAGGATTTTGATTTATAAGGCCCGATGGTGCGGGGGGAATTTAAGAGGATGAATGCTATAATGGATGATCATCTCACTTCATTAAAGGCACAATGGATATTACCTTTCATGGATGGAGAAACTGGGCCTATAATCTCACTTATTTAAGACCAAATATGATTTTTAAAGCTTGTACCACTTGGTTGCAATAATTTTGGAAGCCTTACCCACACAGATGATTCTTGAATGACATATTTGGACACTAATGTCAAATCTGATGGGCTATGCACTCAATGTCAAATCTGGTGGGCTATAGTTGGAATGATGTGTGATACCTTTCCAAAAGGTCTTTGGTATACTTTATCGTTTTGAATATAAGGGAACATGTTAGTTTTATCCTTTATGAATTTAAGGCATTAGACCCTTGACTATTGTATCACACCTTGGCTATAAATAGCCACCCCCTTTACACTTGTATGACATTGATGATTATAAAAGAGTGGTTATGATTTGTTTCTCTCTGTTGTGTGTTGATTGTTCCAATTTTCCCCTTTCTCTTTTGTATTATTTCATTTTCAATCTAAAAGTTAGTTTTGTGATCCAAGATCATAAAGCCCTCAATTTCATGCCTCAACCCAAGTGTGTTGTTGTGTGGACTAGCTATCTCATCCCTCCCTTGACTGTGTTTTCTAAGTAGTAGTTCACGCTTCTTATAGTGTTAATTGACTACATGAATCCACTATCCATACCTATAATCCTCCATATAGAACCAAACTGCATCCTTCATCCACCTCCATATGTTGTGAAGATCGGGTCACCCCTTTCATATCACATCACTTATACCTGAGGACCAGAGCGTTAGGACAACTATAGTGAAAGGTATAGTCTTAGTAGCTTATACTCTAGTTTTTTCCCTTCCTTATATAGGAGCCTCACATTATTATATTTGTATGGATACTGTGGGAAGCCTTGGCCTTTAGGTTCAGTGATTTAGTGGTATGATGGATTTTGATACTTTGTTGGGAGTATGATAAGAAAGTGTACTCCAGTGAAAAAAATATCCCCCCGAAATTGGAAGTTATCATTTTCTATGAGGTCACTTTATCCTTGAGATGAAATATTTCATACTTGGAATGTACTATTCGGTTCCTAACCATGCCTATATCAATATCTATCACCGAATGGTATCCTTCACCTCACCAGAGGGTGGTAGATATGTCCACAATGGTGAATGGGATGTCAAGGCGGGTTGAGATGGACCTGAGCATCTTAGGTGGGTGAATCAACATATTATAATGAAGAATTATTTTCCTTATATATATCCACAGGTGAATATGAAGAGGAGTCTACCAATGACCCCCCAGGTAATCCCATGTAATTCCTAGGTGGGTGAATCAACATATTATAATGAAACCACATGATATAAGGCTCATGAAAATGTTTCTTGATACTGATAGGGAGAGGTTATGTTATTTAATTACTTTATATAGAATATATTTTATTATATTTGACTATTTTTTTGAAATTAGAAATTAATTTCCCTGAAAAAAGTGGTTTAGTCTGGGAATCTACCTAAAAATCATATCAGATCAATATGAAAAACATTATTGATTTGTTAAACAATAGGTACACTTCTAGTACAGTATATTTTATATCACTTTTTTTAATCACCTTTCTTGTTTTCTCTTTTATTGAGTTATTTTTTGAAAACATGTTATTGATTCATATACAGTGATTATTCAAGAAAAATGTCATCTTCGTAGTATGGATGGCATTACATAATTGGAAAGATGTTCCTTCATGTCGAGTACCTTTACTGTAAGACTGTTGTTTTTTTGAAAAAAAAACTTATATTATTCCACCTTTTCTTTTTCATAATTTCATGTTTCATATAATCCATGAGTACATTATTATATTTTATTTTGTTATTGGATTCTATGGAGTACATTATTCATCAAATGAGAACTTAAAGGACGGCTTTTTGAACTGGGTATCAATTTCCAGTATTAAGAACTCCAAATTTTTATTCTGTCTGGTAAACTCAAATAATATCCATTGGACTTTCTTAGACATGGATTTGAAAAAACATGTGTTTAGATATTATAAATCCATGAAACCTATTAGAGGAACAAGTGTAATTGATCTGTTTATTAAAGATGCAGATATCGTGGTAAGATGTTATATAATGTCCACGAAAATTTGCAATACATTGAAAGATGTTTTTCTCATTGATATTTTTTATAGAAATCATATTTGGAAGAAGTTTTATGCCAACTTCATGTTGAAAAAGTGTAGAAAAATAAATGGAATATGACAATTGTGAAGATGTCGCAACAGGGAGATGCTAGTTTGGATTGATGTGTCCTCACTTGTTATGTCATGGAATGTTTGGCAATAGGAGTTGCGGTGATAGAGCGTTTGGTAGAAAATGAATTTGTTGATCGGAGGTTGTTTATGGTTCATTATTTCCTAATTGATCCTAGAAGGACAACATCAGAGGTCAATTATGAGAGTAGGAAGTATTTAGTTGTATCTAGAGACATTAAAGCAAGTTAAATGAGTTATTCACTGAAAAAGATATTTGATTGTTTTTAACAAACTTAACTACTATCATTTATTGTGATGGTTTGGGTGGGCACATTATTGGGGGATAAATTAACCATTGAAACAAATATTTGGTTGTTTTTTAACAAACTTAATGTAATGAACCTCTAATTATCATTGGCCAGAGAGTACAACGCGATTCATTACTGGGCCTTAAGCGACATCTCCAAGATGAAAAAGCTGACAATAAATGCCAAAGGGTTTCAATGTAATTGGGGGACGATTTACCCTTTATTGTCTAAAAACAGAAACCTGACAAACCATCCAAAAAAAGCTCACTATATGATGCATGAAATAAACTAAGACATTTCAAAAAAATATCTTTAAATAAACCAAGGAAAGTATTCTATAGCGTAAGACAAACCAATATCAATGTAAATAGTGGATAGATGAAAAATACACTCCAACGTGACACCCAAACTCAAAGATCCACAAGCTCCAGGCTCCAACATCACCATGTAGTCCTAAGTATCACGGCGTGGTGCTAAAGAAGTGTGATACATTACCTTTTCCCAAGTCCCGGAAGGTAGCATCTGCAAAATCAAAAAAGTACCAAAGCTAGGGTGAGTATATAACTCAGTAGGTTTTTCTAATGACTTCCCTAATCACACCACTAGGATAGAACAGTTCACACATTATATAAAATAGGTTATATAAAACAATTTACCAAAACAGTTTATAGCCAAGTATAAAAAAGTTTGAAAACCAGTTAAAACCAAGTGCAAAAAAAGTAAATGAAACCAATATCCATCAATTTATTTTTCTATAAAATAACTAATCAAGGCTTAAAAACCAATTCTTATTATCATTTTGGCATACCCATTCAATAGTTCACAACACACCCACTCATGCATGCTTTTTTTGACAGTTCCATACTCATGAGAGGTATCTCATCCAATTACCTTGTGTCCCAATGACACATACCCCCGATCTAGGGTCACGCACTGTGTACCCCAATGGTATGCATACCATATTTAGTTTAACGTCGAACATGAACTCACACAACCCTATGTATTCCAAAACCATTCAAAATAACCATTTCAATCCATTTCAATAAAATTGTACTTTTATTGAAAACCAAAGAATATACCAATTTCAATGCAACCATTTCATTTCAATAAAGTATTCCCTTTTATTGAAAACATCTAATCCAAACCATGTGCCATAATTCTAGAAAATCCCCATTTAAAATCACTATTTTAAAATTTAGAACCCAAGCACATTATTCAAATACCCAATTTTCCAGATTTCCCAAATTTTCCAAACCATCACAAAGAAGGGATTCCAATGATTGATAAACAGCCAAATCACAACCAATTCAACATAAGATATTAAATTTGAAAACATTTCCATCAGTTATACTAAGTGGAGTTGAGAAATAATCCACCTACCTCAAAGGTTTTGAAAAAACATGACAATGGAAAAAAGAACGCTTAAGAAAACCGGGTTGATTCCTCACAAAACCTCCTTAGATATCTTCTCCGAAAAAGATCAGGAACAAATCTCAACTTATTCGGCACCCACATTCATAGATATACCCATAAAAGTTGTATATCTGAGAAACCAAGAAGAGAAGAGAAGTAGATCTAAGTAGATCTAAGAAACTAATAAATAACGATGAAGAACTATCACATACCTCAAGAATCCGGGTTTGAAACACCAATGGGAGCATTTGGATTGATTCCAAATATCCTGGGAGAGAAGAGAAATCCCAAGTTATGGTCTCTTAGAAGAAAAACTGAGCCACTTAGAGGGAAAAATGTGTGAGATCCATTTTTTTAGGATCTCACGTAAAATGTCCTCATGGTTAGTTTGCACGGTTATACAAACCATGAGCTAACAGTTCATTAGATACTGCCTAAGAGGAACATTACACGGCCTCCTTGCATGGTCTCCCTAATCATGCGCACACCGTGCCAAAACTCTCTGCCTCAAATTTTCTCTTGTGCGTGGTTTCTTCTAGGATTTCTGCAAGGTTTGGATAAACTGTGTGCAGCCCATGCACCTCTCCTTTTGTCCTGAAAACATAGTGAAAGATCACCAAACTCTCCCAACATTACCTCTTATACATTATATCCCTAAAAACACAAATAAAGGGTTATGTACCAAAAACTAGGGGTGCAACATTCTCCCCACCATCTGTCTTTATGTCCCCCGAAAGTAGAAAACCATTGCTGCTCTGAAAGAGTTTTGGCCATTTCTCTTTCATTTCCTTCTCACATTCTCACGTCTCTTCTTGAATATGTACATTGCTTATATAAAACCCACACCAAACCGATTCTATTTCCATTCAATACTTTCTTTTGCTTATCCAAAATCTATACCGGGATATGTATCAACAAAGCATCCGGCTCTAGGTAAACATGATCCCATCTGATCACATCGTCAGGATCAGGCTGATGCTTTTTCAACTAAGATACATGGAATAAAATATGCAAAGAACTAAATCATGGTGTTAATTAAAATTGATATTTCACCTCTCTGACCCATTCCAGTATCTTAAAGGGGGCAATGTATCTAGGAGATAACTTTCCCTGCTTCCTGAAATGATGATGTCAAGTCTTGGAGATATCCTCAAGAACACATTATCACTCACGGAAAACAACGATAGACTTCAATGATGATACACATGAGATTTATGATGACTATGAGCCGTCTCCATCCTCTTTATAATTAACTGAATCTTCTTCATTGTTTCCAAGACAAGGCTCAGCCCAACTAGTGAAGTTTCACATGTTTCCACCTAGCATAGTGGAGAATGACAAGGAAGCCCATACAATGCTTCAAATGGAGTCATATGTATCTAGGCCTAATATCTGTTATTATATGAGAACTCTGTTAAGGGTATGTGCTCCTCCCATGAGCCACCAAAATCCACTACACAAGCCCACAACATGTCTTCCAGCGTCTATATCATCTTATCAGATTTTCCACCCATCTAAGGATGATATGTCATGCTCATATTCAACGGAGTGCCAAGGGATTTATATAAGGATTTCAAAAAATGATATGTGAACCTCGGATCTCTATCTGAGAGGATTGAAACTGGTATTACATGTCTCATTACCACTTCTTGGATATAGATTTTGGATAGATCCCCCACCATGTGATTTTCAAAAATAGGTATGAAATGGGAAGACTTGGTAAGATGATCCACTATCACCCATATGAAATCGTGTTTATGGACCGTTCTTGGAAGACCTGCAAAAAAATCCATCACTATCTGCTCCTATTTTCACACTGGGATAGGTAAAGACTACAACATACCCGTTGGTCGTTGATGCTCTGCCTCAACTTTTTGATAAGTTGAGCACTTATAAATAAACTCGACCACCTTCCTTTCCATGCCTCTCCACCAAAATTGTGCCTTCAATGCCTTATACATCTTCTGTGTACCTGGATGTACATCCCATCTTGAATGGTGGTAAGAATGAATGATTTTTTCCTAACAAGCCATAGATACAACAATCCAATCTATAAAACTCAATATTGAACTCCCATTAAGTTTCTATCCCTCAATGGTCTCCCCACCATTGAGTTTTTAACTCATAATCAGACATTCTTCATCAGATGTTTGTGCCTCTTTGAGCATATTTACTAAATTAAGAACAAGCATAGCTGAAAAGAAAACCGCAACATCACCTCGGCCCTAACATTCCACATGCATGTCAGCTAATACTGAAATCGACTGTCATTCATCTGAAGCTTCTTTCACCAACTGAGCACATGAATTTCTACTCAATACATCTACCACCGAATTCCCTTTTCCTGGTGTGCACATCAAGTCAAAGTCAAACATTTAGAGATATTGTGTTCATCTCCTTTGCCTTAGATTCAAATCTCTCTATGAGAAAATACGTTTCAAGATTTTATGATCTATAAAAATAGTGAATTTCTCAGCAAAGAGATAATGACGCCATGTCTTCAAGGCATGGCTGACTGTAGCTAACTCCAAATCATTTGTTAGGTAATTCTTCTCTTGCACCCTCAACTACCTTGAACCACAAGCAACCACGTATTCTCCTTTTATAAGAGCACAACCCAAATCTGATCCCAAATCATCATAGTACACCACATACCCCTGTCCTGATTCTAGTAAAATCAAGATTGGTGCTGATTTAAGATAAACTTCTAGTTCCTGGAAAGACTTCTGGAATTACTATTTCCTTTGAATTAAGGATTATTCATTATCATATTTATCATTGAAGAATCTAGTCATGATAAATCACACAAAAAACATTGGTAGTATCCAGCTAGAACATGAAAACTTCATATCTAGAAGACATTCTTCGGTGGTTTCCATGATATAACAGCTTCAATATTTTGAGGATCAAAAGAAACAACTTTCTCAGAAATGACATGTCCAAGAAAACGTACGTCTTGTATCCAAAAATCACACTATGATAACTTAGCATAAAAATGGTCATCTATCCATATTTGTAACACTATTTCTAGGTGTTCCTCGTGGTCATCCCTTGTATTTGAATACACAAAGATTTTATCCACAAAAACCACAACAAAAGAGTCTAGATATCTCTGAAATATCCAATTCATCCAATCCATGAAGATTGTTGGTGCATTTGTTAGACCGAAAGGCATGACTACATATTCATAGTGGTCATATCTACTTTCTGAAAGCTATCTTTGAAATATCTTCCTTTCAAACTCGCAATTGGTGATATCCTGATCGAAAGTCAATCTTAAAGAACCACTTAGATCCCCTCAATTGATTAAATAGGTCATCAATGCATGGAAGTGGGTACCTGTTCATTATCATAATTTGTTTAAGCTTACGATAATCAACACACAACCGAATAGTTCCATCTTCTTTCTTTACAAACAATACCAGTGCTGCCCACGGAGATGTACTTGGATGAATGAAACCCTTTATTTCTAGCTCCTCCAACTACAATTACAATTATCGTAACTTTGTTGGTCCCATACTATAAGATGTAAGGGAAATAGGACGGGTCCCCATAAGGAGATCAATCGTAAACTCCACTTCCTTTGTAGGTGGTAACCCTGAGAAGTTTTTGGGAAAGTCATCTGGAAATTGATCCACAACTTTGGGAAAATTGATGTCTTCGATGTCTTCGATGGATTCTAAAGAAAATTCTGCCAAATAGTAATAGATTGTTCCCATCATTGATGTCAACAAGATCTTTTCACCTTTCTTTACCATCCTATCTCCTTTGAAGAGTTTCTCGATGTCATCCCCAATCCTGAAACTAATAGTTCTCCTATAATAGTCGATGTGAGCCTTAAACGTTTTCAACCAATCCATTCCTGGAATTATGTCATAGACATCCATCTCCAATACCAAGAAGTCCCATTTTAGCTCATTTGCATCAACATTTATAGTACATGCTCTACACATAAATTCTTCACATTCTCTTTCCTCGAGAGGAGTAGAAGGAATCATATCCAAATTTAATCATAGAAAATCAACAGAACTAAAATCAATGAAAGAATGTGATGCACTAATATCGAAGAGAAAATGCACAAGGGTAGAATTCAAAAGAATCATACCTCTCACCGTAGATGGTCCAGCCTGATCATTGACAATCATCTGCTCAACTCCATACAATTGCTTCGTCACTGCACTATTATCCTTGTTGCCTTGCTGATATTGTCCTAGTTGAGAGTCATGGCATTTATAGAATCACCATGGATAGCTTTGCTCTGCTGACGAGACTGATTCTGCTTTCCTCACCCTGTTGAAGCATATGATGCTTGTGACTCTTGAGAAGTGTCTCGAGCGCCTAACCTTGGAGCACTGCGACAATAGCGCTGAAGATGCCTAATCTACTTGCAGTTATGGAATGATCTAGTTTGTGTCATACACTCTCACTTTATGTGGTCAAATGAACCACATTGAAAAAAAAACTACGTTTCTATTGGGTCGTGGAGGAAGGTTCACTAATCCAGCCATCGGATTCTGATTTCCACTTCTACTTTGGAAATAGGTGTCACTTTTCTACTTGCTCCCAGCATTTGATTTCCACCCATTCCCTTTAGGTGTTATCATACCACCTCCCATAGATCCTGAGATATCACATTCATCCACAGTCACTCCATTCACAATCTCTGTATAATCTGTAATACAGAGAGCATTGCAATCTACGATCGAATCTCCTACCTTAGCCCCAATTTGAAGATGTGTGCCTTCAAGGACACACATTCCGCAACTTCTGGTGAAATACGCACTAAATTCATGAATTTATCTACATATTCCATAATAGATATATTATCCTTCTTCAAGATAAATAAGTCTGTCATTTTCTGGATTTTGAACGTATGAGGATAGAATTTTTTGTTGAACAATTCCTCAAAATCCTCCCATGTAAGGACTTCATCAAATTTAGCATTCACCGCTAAGTCCCACCACTACCATGAAAGATCCTCAAGCATATAAGTCTTCATCTTGTCTTTGAGCTCTGATGGTGTGCTGATGAAATCAAAGATATGATTCATCCTACTTAGCCACACCTCTGATTTTTCATGTTCAGCATCACCCCGGAAGTTAGGTAGATTCTGCTTCATGAACTAGATGGTATGATCCACATGTCGTAGCTCATTCCTCTGATCCCCCTTATCAACAGCATGAAAATCTTGGAGAATACTCTGAACTAGCTCTTGGTTCACTCGTGGTTTATGTGAAACCACATCCTCTGCATCTTATTCGGGTTGGTTTCGACAATGCCTACCAGGTACCATTTTCTAAACCAACAACAAACTCTGTCAATCTCACTCTCTAGCAAATTATGGCTTAGCATTTCAAATTCTATCACATAAACTCTCAAAATATTGTTTTCCAAAAAAAACAACATTTTTCTACGTTCAACCGTTTTTGAAACTTGCAACATTCCTTTTTAAAATTAAACCATTTTGAAAATACTATAAGCATTTCCTCTTTCAAAACCATTCATTTGAAAAAAATATATATATAATTTTTCAAAAATCAACACTTTCAAAACATGAATCTTTCCTCAAAATGATGTATGAACTCCTAGTGGGATGTCATCTTTCTACAATGCATTTCATGATCGTCTCATTGGATAAACCCATGAAAATAAGATTTCAAAATCTTGGAAGTGTCTCCAAACACTTGTATAGTCAACTCCCTGGTAACTTGAAATTCAGCATAAAAGGGTTAGATACATCATTTTATGCTATACATTTCAAGTCCCAATAATCCTACTCCTTTATAATATTCCAGCCTAAGGAATAGCTAAGAAGGAATTTGAACTCCAAGACCAAGAACACTGATGACTACTTGTTAGGCATGGACCGAACAAGCTGATATCATTTGTAATGACCCGCTAATTCCCATTGTTTTGAGAGTACAACAAGTCATTACTGGGCCTTAAGAAACATCCCCAAGATACCAAAGGCTGGAAAAATTTCCAAAGGGTTTCAAAGTGGGGGATGATTTACCTTTTAATGTATAAAATCAAAAACCCAACAAACTATCCAAAAATATCTCACTAAATGATGCGTGAAATAATCTAAGGCATTTCAAAACATTCTCTTTAAATCAACCAACCAAAGTATGATACAGTGGACAAACCAATATCAATGTAAATTGCAGAAATTTTACAAATAAACTCTATGATGATATGCAAACTCCATGCTCCATAATCTCCATGCTCCAACATCACTATGTTGTCCAAAGTATCACAATGTGGTGCTAAAGAAGTGTGATACTTTACCTTTTCCAATGACCTGGGAGGTAGCGTCTACAAAAGCACCAAATTGCCCAATTAGGGGTGAGTATATAACTCATTAGGGTTTTCCCAATGACTTTCCTACTCACGGTACTAGGATAGAATGGTCACCACATTATATAAATAGTTTATATAAAAAAATTACCAAAATAGTTTATAAACAAATATAAAGAAGTTTGAAAACCAATTATAACCAAGTGCAAAAAAAAGTAAATGAAACCAATTTCCAGCAAGTAATTTTTCTAGAAAATGACTAATCAAGTCTTAAAACCCAATTATTATTATCATTTTGGCATACTCATTCCATAGTACACAACACACCCACACATGCATGCTTCGTTTGACAGTTTCATACTCATGAGCGGTCTCTCGTCCATTTACTGTGTGTCCCAATGACACACACCCCCGGTCCAGGTTCACAAACCTTGTACCCCAATGGTACATGTCCCTTATTCATGGGGACGTCGAACATGAACTCACACAACCCTATGTATGCCAAAACCATTCCAAATAACCATTTCAAACCATTTCAATAAAACTATACTTTTATTGAAATCCAAAGAATAAACCAATTTCAAAAAAAGCCATTTCATTTCAATAAAACATTCCCTTTTACAGAAAACATCTAATCCAAACCATGTGCCACAATTCCAGAAAATCCACATTAAAATCTCTATTTTAAAATTTAGAACACAAGCACTTTATTCAAATGCATAATTTTCTAGATTTCCCCAATTTTCCAAACCATCACAAAGAAGGGTTTCCAACCATTTCTAGACAGTCAAATCACAACCAATTCAACATAAGATATTAAATTTGAAAGCATGATCATCAGTTCTACTAGGTGGAGTCGAGAAAGAAGCCACATAACTCAAAGGTTTTTATGAAACTTGACAACGGACAAAGAACGCTTAAGAAAACCGGGTGAATTTCTCACGAAAACTACTTAGATCTCTTCTCCTAGAAAGATCAAGATCAAATCTCTACATATTTTGAATCCACACTCATAGATATACCTATAACGGGTATAGCTATGAGAAACCAAAAAGGGAGGAGAAGTAGATATAAGTAGATCAAAGAAACTGATCAAAAATGATGAAAAACGATCACATACCTGAAGAATCCAGGTTCAAAACACCAAGGGAATCCTGCGGATTGATTCCAAATCACTTGGGAGAGGTTCATATACCATCAAGTAATAAAAAATCCGATTTATGTCCACTTATGAAAAAAACAATCCACTTTTAGGAAAAAACGTGTGAGATCCATTTTTTTGGATCTCACTTAAACCATCTGCACGGTTAGTTCGCACGATTAGACAAACTATGTGTTAATCGTGCATTATATACTACCTAGGCAGACCCTCGCATGGCCTCACATGGTCTCCCAAACCATGTGCACACCGTGCCAAAGCTCTCTGCCTCAAATTTTTTCTTGCGCACAGTTTCTACTAGGATTTCTATACGGGTTGGATAAACCGTGCACAGCACGTGTGCCTCTTCTTTTGTCTTGATACTTAGTGAAAGATCATCAAAATCTCCCAAATTTCCCTCTTATACATTATATCCATAAAAACACAAATAAAGGGTTAATTTCCAAAAACCAAGGGTACTACACTTAACTACTATTATTTATTGTGATGGTTTCAGTGGGCACGGTTATTTTATGAAGTGGATGAACATAAAGATGTATTATTTGCTTTTATGCAGTTGTTACACTATAATTTTTATTTATAGTCTACAGTATCTTTTATTTCAATCATTTGGAAATCTTTTGTGCATATAAATTCTAATTGGGAATTCCCATTGGAAATTTCCACTCAAAACCCCCACTATAAACTCTTAGTGCAAATTTCCTCTTTGGTTTACATAAATTGTGTTGGTCGTACATAGGGGGTGGAAATATTTATTTTCTGATCCGGATGAACATTTTTATAAATATGATATTTTTATATTTTTTTCATATTATGATAATTTATCTTTTTTACTTTTTGTTGTCACTTCATTGAATGGAAACATGTTGTATATAGAAATTCCAAGTCAAAATTCTCATGGGAAATTTCTAGTGGAAACCCCCGTGGTAAACTCAATGGAAATATCTAGTTTGGTTTACATCAATTGGTTATTTGGTACATAGTGGGTGGAAATGATTATATTTTTATGTGGATGAACATTTTCATAAAGATAATATTCATTTAATATGTTATAGAAAGATAAGTGTAACACTGTAATTTCGCTTTGTAGTCTTTATTGTCAGTTATTTAGATGGTAACTTGCTATGAATTGAAATTACAACTGGGAATTCGCATTGGAATTTTCCATTGGACATTTACACTATAAACTAGGACAGGAAATTTCCACTTTGATTCTATACAAGTTTCCAATTGAAATTTCTCTATCTGTTTTCACAACATTAATTATAAAAAATGATTTTCAAAAGAAGTTGAAAATTGTGATGACATTTGCAATTGAATTTGTGCATCAACTGAATTCTGAAATGTTTCCAATGAGTTTTTGGTCCTCAATTTTTTTTTCATTCCCATTTGCAGTGGTTGCTGAATTTTACTACTTGAATAGAGGAAAATTGCTCTTTGGTGCCTCCTAATTGCATCAATAATTATATATTAATAACTAAAATGATAAATAACAGATGTTTTTCATAATATTTCAAATATGAAAACATATCAATTTCTATGAAGTGTGTTTAAATTTGTATACTTTCAACATATGGTACAATATGTACATACATAGAGATATATGATAGGATCACCATGGTATCCAGCATTTGAGGGTTCTATAACATTTAACTACACAAATATTATAACATTATTAATGCATGATAGCATTGAATGTAGTAGTTCAATAACAATATAATTGTTGCATAATCTATTAAATATCACAATATATTATGTTATATGAAGTGGGTTTCAATATCACAGTTTTCAACCAACTATAAAGTATTTACATACATTGATATATGTGAAAGGATCGTCGTTGTAGGAACTATTCGACGGTTCTTTAGCTCTTCCCATATAATAACATTATAGCATTATTTATTCATAACTTCACAAAAGACTTAAGGAAGCAAGCGCCACATAGTTGGTGTTCATTTAGAAAAAGATCAAATATTGTTTTATTGTACAAATGAATTTCATGAACCATGATTGGATGATATGGAAATGATTTCATGGGAGAGTTTCCCTTCCATTAAATCCGTCCTTCATTTCTGGATACCAATTCTTCTCCAACTCACGCTCAAATTGTTGCAATAATTCCAAGAAACTGAGTTTACGATTCAAGTAATATTTTAATACACCATTCAAACTCTCACTTAACGGTGTACTTCGAATTCTTAATTTCAACGCAATCTTAATAAAAAATAATCCCATTTTACCTAACTTTTTACATATCTTCTCGCGAACCAAATCGTGTCATTATTCAATCGACTCCCGACCCGGCCCACGGTAAGGCACGAGGGGTGTTCCTGATCCCCATGAGATGGAAACTAGTGTCGGGCATAAAAATAAACACTAGAGGAACCTGAAATGAAAACATAAAGTAGGATGGAGCACCAAGATGCTCAATAGGAAATCCAAGATAAAACAATTACCTATGCCCTTTCCTTTTATAAGAAATCCAAAACTTGATATTTTGAAATTAGAACATAATAATATAATGTTTTTGAATCTTTTAAAATTGAAGTAACAAGTTTTCATTTTCAAGTAAATCATTTCTATCCCACTATATTTACAAAATCGGTTCCAAGTATGCATTAATATTTCAAAATGAAAGGAAACCAATTTAGATTAAAAAAATGTTTCTCACAAATGAGACATAAAATATGAAACAATTGAAATGAAAATCACATCACAAGCACCATGGGAAATCCCTAAGCATGTAGTGTTAGTTGGGGACCTAGGATCCTCGTACCTCTAAGAAACATGGCATAGGAACAACAATGATCTATATTATCGTGAACGAGCCACTAATAGGGAACACACTAGTGGTCTCCAATCATCAAAAATGTTTAGTTAGTGTTGTCGTGTCAATCATGCCAAATGAAAATAGGATGAACCAATTCAGTATCATCTAGCATACTAGTCCTAGTCCACCCACCTAGATACCTAGGTTTCCCATTGTGCTCCATTTCATGTGGTGGGGAGTTTTTATCAAGAAAAAAAATATGTACTTATAATTTTCTTTATATGAAAACACATCTAACCTCTCACCACTGATCTCCCTCTTTGTGAGCATCCTCGATTTCCATCACACAATAATTCACAAGCCTCCTTACTAGGCACATGTCACAAATAACACATTCAACACACACATCATATTTTTAAACAAGGGGGCATGCCTCAAGAGAGGTTTTTCTTTTTCATAAACCATTCTTAAGGTTCCAAATGGTATTAATTACATACAAGGAACAATTTCTATAACTAAACTATTGAAAGGCCAAATGCCTTTGTAAATATTCATTATCCATTCAAATCCACATAGGAAATCACTTCTCAAGAAAATTCACTTATGACCAATGGGTGTTAGAAATACATTTCAATTTTGAAAACAAAGGCATAATCATTTCTAGCAACCTCAACCATATTTCATAGCATGTATATATTGCATAAATATAAAACATATTTTTTAAAAAACCAAGAAATTATGAAATTAAAATTAAAGGAATAGGCATAGGGGACCTACCTTGGGGTGGAACCAAACCGAACATTCAACTCTTAGAACTTTCTAAAAAACAATTGTTGCTCCCCTACTAGGAATATGAACTTTCACATACATATATGGACACCTAGCCCATATGCACACACCTGCATGGCCATGAACATGTGAAGGGGATCCTTACAAATATGCTTATATGAATATACTAGTCTCCACTCACCTATGTATGAAATTTCATATATATGCATTGGAACACCTAGCCCCATACATGTATCTTCACTGCCATGAATGACTATAGATGTAATAGGGGAACCCACATATATAAATATATATACATACCTACACACATGCAGGTGAGTCACCTTAGACCCGACGACTCCAAACTACAAAGCAGGGACCATGCACTACACATATAATTTAATAAAACAATTAAACACTTAAACAATCCATAAAACATTTCAAAATAACACGTTGAGGGTTTTCACCAATAACAAACTCAATTTCAAGTAAGAAAAGCCACTTTAAAACCAAATATACAATGATGAGACATTAATGTTGGATTGGTGTAGCCCAATCCGGTTGGACCAAATGGTTGTGGCTCACAACTGTCACGGGTCGAGCTTTGCAGTGAGCTCGTTGGAGGTTGCAGGGGGAAACACGCCCTTGCTCTGGGGGTCTGGGGGCCGAAGGCCCCAGGCCCAATTTTTCGGCACTGTAGCATCTTTGGCCTTGTAGCGGAGCTGACCGACCGACACCGACAGGCACTGTAGCAGTGCGAACTTCTGGGTCAACAGTAATGTAGCACTTTTGACAAAGGTGTTCGTCGTTCACTGTAGCGACGCGGACTTAATTTTTAGAACAGTGATCGTCTTCTCCATTTTATAGCCCATTTTCAGGCCAGGGTTACTACTAAAAAAACCTCTGTAATTTGTGCTCTTAATATAGTGAAATTCTTTCTCTCCCGGGGACGTAAGGATTATTCCCAAACCACGTAAATCGTTGTGTTCTTGTTTCTTTCTTTCTTTCGTTTTCTCGTTTCTGTCAATTGTGACTCCCGGCGATTCCGCAACAACTAAAACATACATTCCATATTTTAAAATAATTTACAATACATATTGAAAAATTAAAAACAAGGCCAACATGATCAAAGTGGTAAATTTCCCATCAAAAATATTTTTTCAACACCCATGCACCTCAAGTACCCACAAAAACACATTTCGAACTACTAAAATAATTGACTGAACACTTCCAATGATTTTCACAACATGGCACACACACATAAATACCCCCATTTTTATACTCAAATCCACTTTTGAAAACATACAAAAACCAAATCAATATCCATCCATGATTCACATGCTTTATAAGATTTAATAAACCGCTTCAAAATTTTATGAAACAACTCCAAGCAGTATCACAAGACTTTGAACAAAAAAACCCACCCAAAATCCCCTTCTAAGGCCAAATGCACACCAATAACATGTCAAAACAAAATTAAAATCACTTTCGCAACATAATAAAACACTAATAAAAGACTAAACATGGGTTTCAATCATGAAAAAACTCTATTCCATATAAACATGATACAAAACTAATCAAATGCATATTAAACTCCCTTAAAACCAAATTCGCAACGAACAATTTAATCAAAGACCATAAAAGTCTAATTAAAAAACAAATTCAATCATCTAAAAATGTTAGGACATGGAACCACATACCTCAGTGTAGGAATAATTCACAAAGTCGGTGTGCAAAAATCCATCGCACACCAACCTCACCTCAAACGACACAATTAGACCCTAAAAACAAGGTACCAAATCAATTTCATCAAAATTGAATCAAACGCGGTATAAAACCCTGACCCGACAACCTACCAATGGATGAAATCAACCAAATGAAGAGGAACACAGCTATAGTGAGGGTGTGGGAGGCTAACAGAGCTTTAGCGAGGGATTCCAGAGATGCATCGTGCCGGGTGGAGCCTTGTTGGAAGGGGGTGTGGTCCAAGGAGCAGTGTCGGGGTAGGTGACAAGAAGGGAATGCGACGCGGACAGTAGGGGAGGCGTGAGGTGAGCTGGAAGGGGAGAGGCACAGTAGTTAGTTGTGTCACTGGAGAGAAGCAGGGGAGGAGGCGCCGATTAGGAGTTTCACCGAAAAGAGAAGAACCAAGCACTGGAGAGGCCAAGGGAGAGAGGAGGAGACACGCGTCTATGCAAAACCGGGCGAGGCATCTTTTCCAGGACGGGATCCGGCCAAGATGTATAGGGTGGCATGACTCACCGATGAAGAGGGGAGGAGGAGAGAGCGACTAGGGTTTGGGGGGGGTTTTGTGCATGACGCCAAGGGGAGGGGTGAGGAAGAGTGAAAGTGGGGGGGAATAAGATAGAAAATAAATGAAAATAAAAATAAAACAAAACCTAAAAAAACAGACCAATTTAAAATAATAATAATAATAATAATAATAATAATAATAATTTCCTAACAACCATAATACTAATAGTGACTCAATAAAATAGTAACCATAATGATAATCAAAATGATATTAATATTAATGACTTTATTTAAACAGTAAAATAATAACAATAATTAATTTGTGCATTTCATTTTAGAACATGATAATATTAAATTTAAAAATAATTATATTAAAAACAATTTTTGTGATAATGATATTATTAACTTTTAATAATAATATTATTATTATATTAACTTTTAATAATATTATTATTATTATCTACATATTATTATTATTATTATTATTATATTTTTAATATTTGCCTCATTTTATTCTCATAAAATTTTATTATTTTGAGAAGTGGAAAACCTCAAGAGCACTTGGGACGACCGCACGGTTACCGCCAATCGTGTGTTGCCCGCACTCCGTTCCAGAACCTATCAATATTATTAAATTTAAAAAAATTCAAACCGCGACCCCAAACGCAACATGTATAACATTGTAAGACAATGAGAAGAAAAAAATAAAAGAGCGTCTGAGGTCGGGGTGTGACAATTTTCCACACCACAAACACTTTCTACGCCTAGAAAGTCACCAAACCAATAGTTAACACAACTCAAGTCCATACCCATACAAAACCAACGGAAACCAAGAGCCTCAGAGTGATCATTCCCAACACACATCACACCCAAAAAAATCAAGAATAAACCATAGTATAAGAATGAGAGAACACAAGAGGGTTCTCCCCGCCACAAGAATTCCACAAACACGAAAACCTTGAAACCTGAACACACCACCGTCGGGGGGGGACACGGGAACTCCCAAGACGAACTCATTCAATTCCTCCACATTGAAAAAACAACATGCCAAATATTTAAACAGAATTCTTGTTACACAATGACTATACAACCTAAGGGTGAGAAATTAATTCAACACCCCCCACACCAACAAAATAAAAATCCCCACTGCAACCGAAGACTAGGGAATTACTAGCCCGAACTCAACCCACTTTCTCAATGCTAACAAAACAAATCCACCCCCAGGATTAAAACCATTATGGGGAAAATTTTCACACTGGGACACTGGGATGTAGGAATCCCCTACAAAACTGAAATACACTAGAGAAAACCCCACGGAGAGGTGCCCAAATTTAGAAAGGGACCTGAAACACCACCCATTAATTTCCAAAAACTGAATACTCCCCTAACGAACACAACTATGACAAAGATCAAAATAAAAATGGGTCCGCTTATTCATGGGCCCAACACCCTTCAAGGAAAAAATGATTTGGAAGCCACACTAAGAGTAGATAAGGTCACTTGGATTGCGGTATAACGAGCTCATCACACCCCCACAACAAGGATGAGCTTACGATGGAGACAATATTAGAACAAGAAAACTTTGGAGATTTAAATCCCAAATATAAAAACATGATCCGGAACGAGTTTAAACACACCCTCGGTAACTACAGACTATGTGTGAACTTCACCTCAAGACTTATGGTTGGGACCCTGATGGCTGAAGCATCTTCTGCCTCAAAGTTAGGAATTTTCATCCTCTGGTCTCCAACTCCTTCTTCTCAACGATTCAAATGACCAAAATGGTGGTATGTTTTTAAAGGGATGAAACATGATGTTTTAGAATTCATGAACTTTCCATACGGGTGAAACACAAGAGAATGGTCCGACAAACTGGGAGCTGACACTGATGAAGAAGATTCTTTAGAAATAGGTTCCTCTAGCACACCTCGCTCACCAGATGGGGAACCATCATAAAAACTGAATACCCTTTAACAACACCCAAAATACTAACAACGATGAGGTTCCTGACCTCCACTAGTCCAAAACTAGACCCTCCATTAAATCTAAGGAAAAATTACTAACAAAATCGGGAGTTCTCAGCCAATCGAAGACATGCTCTTCCCCTATCATACCAGTCCTTTAATTCTAACATACCTCAAATTCCTTGAAGGACAAGCAACATCTGAGAGGAACTGGAAACTGGGCATGACTTGTTGACAACCTTGGGGAAAATTCTAGGTGGAATATCCTGAAAAACATGAAAAAAACAACCTGAAACCGGTATCAAGACCAAAACACAATCAAAAGAAAACACTTCGAGCACAAAAAAACCGACTCTAAATCCAAACAAACTCAAACACAACCAAAAACACCCTTTAAAAACATTAACATTTCATATTAATTTTTAAAATTTTAACATTTCCAACACTCTTTCAAAATACTTGAGCCCTCCTTTTAAACTAAATCCAGTTCCCAAAAATCATTTCCCCTTTTTAAAACCACCATTCCCATTTAAATTTTAAAACTCACCTATGGTATCTTATGAACTGTCACATGTTCCTTCATCCAATCCCACTTACATCATCCATAGAAAAGTTCCCCCATGCACTCTTAGTACATACCCATGCACATGTGATCCTCCATAAGAAGTTTCAAGGTTTAAACATTTCTTTTCCTTATCAAATCCAAACACATATCAATTTCTCAAATCGAGATAATTCCTCTTCAAAATCCCACTTAACACATTTAGAACCATTTGAAAGAAACCATTTTCCATTTCAAAACCACTTTCATTCTTAACACATAATCACATCGACTAATATCAAAATGAAACACAATCAACAACAAACCCCCTGAATGAGGAACTAGTTTCTATGCCTAACTCGGCAACATAGTGGTGAGACATGCTCCAAGTAAGGCATGACACTAAGAGGACCTTGAACTGGGAACTTAGACTCCATATGGTTCAATGCCCCATTGGAGGCCACATCATAACCCAATTCACCTTCGTTGTCATCCCTCAATCCAAAAAAACCCAAGACAAAAGACTCAAGTCCCGACCTACCCCTTGTGACTCGAGGATCAGTGCGAGCAAGAGTTTTTGACGCTCTTCCGACACATACCTCCCAATTCCTGACAGTCATAATCTCCTTCTAACCTGACTCATCCCAAATAATAACACAAAACAAAGATCTTAACCTTCTCGGATACCATTTGGTCTTGAACCAAATCGGGTTTTCATCCAATTGATGCCTGACTCGGTCCACGGCAAGGCCCGGGGGGTGTTCTCAACCCCCACAGGCTAAAAAGTAGTTTCGAACATCAAAATAAACCAGTTGGGATTTATTTGGCCAAAAACATTTACAGATAAAAAATCCTAAACTGAATGAACAAATATATAAAAGAAAAAAATTGAAGAAACTAGCAGCAAAAAAAGGAATAAACGAAGCAATAAGACATTCCTCAAGTGACCTCATGGGTCACCATAGAACATAAACTACATTCACTCCAAGAGCGATCCAAAACTAGAGGAACCTGAAACTTAAAAGTAAATTAGGTGTGAGCACAGAGATGCTCAGAAGGAATTCCAAGATGCAACAACACCCTATGCCCTTTCCTTTTATAAAAAACCCAAAACATGCTAGTCTGAAAATATGACATAATAAAATAATGTTTTTCATTCTTTTCAAATTCAAGAAAAAATAATAATTTTCATGTAAAGCATTTCTCTCCCACTACATTTTCAAAATAGGTTCCAAGAATGCATTAACATTTCATAATGAAAGGAAAACAATTTAGATTAAAAAATGGTTTTCAAAAATAATACATCAAGTATGAAACAACTGAAATGGAAATCACATCACAAGCACCATGGGAAATCCCTAAGAAGATAGTGTTACTTAAGGACCTAGGATCCTCATACCTCAGTGAAACGTGGTATAGGAACCATAACAATCTACATTATCGTGCACGATCCACTAGTATGAAACACACCGATAACCTAGTGGTCTCCAATCATCAAAAATGTTTAGTTAGTTTTGTAACATCAATCCTTCTAGACAAAACCGGGATGAACCACTTCCGTAACATCTGGCATACTAGTCTTAGTCCACCCACCTAGATACCAAGGTTTCTCATTTTTCTCCATTTCAAGTGGTTGTGAGTTTTTATCAAGCAAACATATATGAACTTATCATTTTCATTACTTAAAAACACATCCAACCTCTCACCACTGATCTCCCTCCTTGAGCGCATCTTCCTTTCTGTCAAAAAATAATTCACAAGCCTCTTTACTAGGCACATATCACAAATCACACATTCAACACACGTTATTTTCTAAAACAATGGGTCATGCCCCAAGAGAGGTTTTTATTTTTCATAAACTATTCTTAAGGTTCCAAACAGGCTTAATTACATACAAGGAATGCTTTTTATTACTAACTTTTCCAAAGTCCAAATGCATTTGGAAATATTCATTACCCATTCAAAACCACTTTGGAAATCACTTTTCAAGAAAAGTCACTTAAGACCAATGGGTGTTAGAAATACATTTCAATTTCCAAAATAAAGGCATGATCATCTCTAGCACCCACAACCAGATTTCATATCATGTGTATATAACATAAATATAAAACATATTTTTAAAAAAAGAAAGCAATTATGGAATTCAAATTTAAGGAATAGGCATAGGAGAACTACTTCAGGGTGGAACCAAACCGAACTTTCAACTCTTGGAACTTTCTAACTAGAAGATGATGCTCCTCCACTAGGCATATGCACTTTCACATACATATAAGGACTCTTATCCCCTATGCCCACACTTTCATGGCCTTGAAAATGTGCAAGTGGATCCTTACACATATGTGTATCTGCATATAGTAGTCTCCACTCACCTACATATGAATTTTCATATATATACATGGGAACATCTAGCCTCATACATGTATATTCACTACCATGGATGACTATACATGTAATGGGGGAACCCACACACACACACACACA
The DNA here is from genome assembly GCA_963277665.1 of Viscum album. Classification (NCBI taxonomy): domain Eukaryota; kingdom Viridiplantae; phylum Streptophyta; class Magnoliopsida; order Santalales; family Viscaceae; genus Viscum; species Viscum album. The sequence continues at coordinate 767,563,027 of OY728163.1, forward strand.
CATATATATATATATATATATGTGCTTACCTATGCAAACACAGGTGAGTCGCCTTAGACCCGACGACTCCAAACCACAAAGCAAGGACCCCAAACTACACATATAATTTAATAAAACAATTATATACTTAAACGATCTATAAAACATTTCAAAATAACACATCAAGGGTTTACACCAATAACACACTCAATTTCAAGTAGAAAAATCTACTTTAAAACCAAATGTACAACAAAGTGATATTAAATCATACTTTCCATCTTTTAAAAGAACATACAATACATGTTGAGAAATGCACAATAAGAAGAACATTCTCAAAGTGGTACATTTCCCATCAAAAATACTTTGTTAACACACACACACCTCAAGTACCCACAAAACCACATTTCATACGACTCAAACAATTTATTGAACACTTACAATTATTTTCACAACAAGGCACACACACAAATACCCCCATTGGAATACTCAAAACCATTTGAAAATATGGGCACACCAAATCAATATCCAAACATGATTCACACACATTATAAGATTTAATAAACCACTTAAAAATTTTATGAAAAAACTCCAAGAGGTATCATAAGACTTTGAACACAAAATCACACCCAAAATCCTCTTCAATGGCCAAACACACACCAATAACTCGTCAAAACCGAATTTTCATCTCATGCGCAACATAATAAAACACTAATAAAGGACTACACATGGGTTTCAATCACTAACTCACTCCATTCCATATAAGTGTGCTACAAAATGGATCAAATTCATATTAAACTCCCTAAAAACCAAATTCGCATCAAATTTTCATCCCATGCGTGGTCAAGGGAGATGTGTCGAGGGAGGTGGCGCGAGGGGCATGCGATTTGGATAGCATGGGCAGCATGAGGTGAGCTATAAGGAGAGAGGCATGCTAGTCGGTTGTGTCTCTTGAGAGAAGTAGGGGAGGAGGTGCCTGTTAGCAGTGTCACCGGGGGAGAAGAACCAGACACTAGAGAGGCCAAGGGAGAGGGGAGGACATGTGTAGCTATGTGGAACCGGGCGAGGCGGTGCGCAGGCAGCTTTTCAGGGACGGGATCTAGCCAAGAGGTGCAAAGCAGTGTTGCTCACCGGTGACGAGGGGAGGAGAAGAGCACGACTAGGGTTTTGCGGGGTTGTTCTGTGTGACGCCAAGGGGAGGGGTGAGGAAGAGTGAAAGTTGGGGGAAAATAAGAGAGAAAAGAAATGAAAATAAAAATAAAAAAACATAAAAAACTTAAAAAAACATAAAATAATAATAATAATAATAATAATAACAACTAATAATTTCCTATCAAGAATTATATTAATTGTGACTCAATAAAATATTAACCATAATGATAATATCAATGATATTAATATCAATGACTTAATTTAAAAATTAAAATAATAATAAAAATAATTAATTTGTGCATTTCATTTTAAAACATGATAATATTAATAAAAATTTAATAATAATTATATTAATAAAAAAAATTGATAATGATATTAAAAACTTTCAATAATAATATTTTTATTATCTACATAATAATATTATTATTATGTCATAAAAAAATTCCAAATTTTATTCTCACAAAAAAATTATTATTTTAAGTAGTGGGAAACTGCAACGGCACTCGAGCTGACCGCACAGTTACGACCAATTGTGTGGTGCCCGCACACCGGTCTGAAACCCATCAATATTATTAAACTTCAAAAATTTCAAACCGGGACCTCAAACCCAACTTTTCCAACAATGTGAGACTGTGAGATGAATAAAATAAAAGAGTGTCCAAGGTCGGGGTGTGACAATTCTCCCCACCAAACTCACTTTCTTCCCCAAGAAAGTCACCAAACTAATAGTTAACACAACTCGAGTCCATGCCCAGACCAAACCAATGGAAACCAAGAGTCTCGGGGTGATCATTTCCAGCACACGTCACACTAGACGAATTCAATAATAAACCACAACATAAGAATGAGGGGAGAACAGGAGAGGGTTCTCCCAACTACAAGAATTCCACTAACATGGAAACCATGCACTACGGGAAAAATGAGCAATTGCGACGGGTTATTTGCGACGGGAATAAATCCCGTCGCAAATAGTCATGTGAAAAACTTATTTGCGACGGGGGTATTTCCCCGTCGCAAATAAGGAGGCTTTTGCGACGGGATTGCTTTCCCCATCGCAAATAGTTTTCCCGCGATGCGCGCCAAATCGCGGGAAACTTATTTGCGACGGGGGAATATTCCCGTCGCAAATAATCGGCGGCGGTAAAAGGTATTTGCGACGGGAATATTCCCCCGTCGCAAATAACTATTTACCGGTTGACCGTAATAAATGTTGGCTAAGGTATTTGCGACGGGTACCGTCGCAAATATTATTATTTGCGACGGGAATCCCGTCGCAAATGGGCCCGTCGCAAATAATCTAACCTATAAATACCCCCATCCGTTTTTTTCATTTCATTCTCATTCCTTATCTTCTCCTTCTCTCAAAATTATATTTCTAGAGTTGAGTTTTTCTCCAGTTTAATTTTTTTCTCCGGAGCTGATATTAAAGTTTTGAAGACGATCAGAACAAATCAATTTTCAAGGTATTTATCTTCATTTTAATTTTTTATTTATTTTTAATTTTTTATTTATTATCAATTTTTTATTAGTTTCAATTATTATTAATTAGTTGTAATTTAATTATGTTTACATTGTTTTATTACTTAATAAATTTAAATTATTAGTATTGTTTATAGTTAATGGTAATTAGGAATAATTAGTAATAATTTTTAATAATTAAGAATAAATATTAATAATTAGTAATAAATACCAATAATTAGGAATAAGAACATTATTACATTATTAGTTTATTTTATTATTAATATTAAAATAATATAATTTTTTATATATATACAATTCTTTTTTGATCTGTGTGTTTGCTGTCTTCACATGTATTATTTGTATGTGGAGATAGAAAACGCACAGATCAAAAAAGAATTGTATATAAATTAGAAAATTATATTATTTTAATATTAATAATAAAATATATTAATAATGTTATTATTTGTAATTATTGGTAATTATTTCTAATTATTGATAATTATTCATTTAATTACTAATAATTAGGAACAATTATCAATAATTATCAATAATTAAGAATAATTAGTAATAATTAGTAATAATTACCAATAATTGGTATTAATTACCTATAATTAGTATTAATTCCCAATAATTAGTATTAATTACCAATAATTAGTAATAATTAGGAATAATTAACAATAATTAGTAATAATTAACAATAATTAACAATAATTAGTAATAATTACCTATAATTAGTATTAATTACCAATAATTAGTATTAATTAACAATAATTAGTAATAATTAGGAATAATTAGGAATAATTAGTATTAATTAGGAATAATTAGTAATAATTACCAATAATTAGTAATAATTACCAATAATTAGTAATAATTACCAATAATTAGTATTAATTACCAATAATTAGTATTAATTACCAATAATTAATTAGTAATAATTAGTAATAATTAGTAATAATTAGCAATAATTAGTAATAATTAGCAATAATTAGTAATAATTAGCAATAATTAGTAATAATTAGCAATAATTAGAAATAATTAGTAATAATTAACAATAATTAGTAATAATTACCAATAATTAGTAATAATTAGAAATAATTAGTAATAATTAACAATAATTAGTAATAATTAACAGTAATTAGTATTAATTACCAATAATTAGTATTAATTACCAATAATTAGTAATAATTACCAATAATTAGTAATAATTAGGAATAATTAGGAATAATTAGAATTAATTAGGAATAATTAGGATTAATTAGGAATAATTAGTATTAATTAGGAATAATTAGTAATAATTACCAATAATTAGTAATAATGATTATTAATTACCAATAATTGGTATTAATTACCAATAATTAGTATTAATTACCAATAATTAGTATTAATTACCAATATTTAGTAATAATTACCAATATTTAGTAATAATTAACAATAATTGCCAATAATTAACAATAATTAGTAATAATTACCAATAATTATCAATAATTATTAATAATTATCAATAATTAATAATAATTAGCAATAATTAGTAATAATTAGCAATAATTACTAATAATTAGCAATAATTAGTAATAATTAGAAATAATTAGTAATAATTAGAAATAATTAGTAATAATTAGTAATAATTAGTAATAATTAGTAATAATTAACAATAATTAGTAATAATTAGGAATAATTAGGAATAATTTGTATTAATTAGGAATAATTAGTAATAATTACCAATAATTAGTAATAATGATTATTAATTACCAATAATTAGTATTAATTACCAATAATTAGTATTAATTACCAATAATTAGTATTAATTACCAATAATCAGTATTAATTACCAATAATTAGTAATAATTAGAAATAATTAGTAATAATTAGCAATAATTAGTAATAATTAGCAATAATTAGTAATAATTAGCAATAATTAGTAATAATTAGCAATAATTAGTAATAATTAGCAATAATTAGTAATAATTAGGAATAATTAGGAATAATTAGTATTAATTAGGAATAATTAGTATTAATTAGGAATAATTAGTAATAATTACCAATAATTAGTAATAATGATTATTAATTACCAATAATTAGTATTAATTACCAATAATTAGTATTAATTACCAATAATTAGTATTAATTACCAATAATTAGTATTAATTATCAATAATTAGTATTAATTATCAATATTTAGTATTAATTACCAATATTTAGTAATAATTACCAATATTTAGTAATAATTAACAATAATTGCCAATAATTAGCAATAATTGCCAATAATTAGCAATAATTAGTAATAATTACCAATAATTATCAATAATTACTAATAATTAGCAATAATTATTAATAATTACCAATAATTAGTAATAATGAGTATTAATTACCAATAATTAGTATTAATTACCAATAATTAGTATTAATTACCAATAATTAGTATTAATTACCAATATTTAGTAATAATTACCAATATTTAGTAATAATTAACAATAATTGCCAATAATTAACAATAATTAGTAATAATTACCAATAATTATCAATAATTATTAATAATTATCAATAATTAATAATAATTAGCAATAATTAGTAATAATTAGCAATAATTACTAATAATTAGCAATAATTAGTAATAATTAGAAATAATTAGTAATAATTAGAAATAATTAGTAATAATTAGTAATAATTAGTAATAATTAGTAATAATTAACAATAATTAGTAATAATTAGGAATAATTAGGAATAATTACCAATAATTAGTAATAATGATTATTAATTACCAATAATTAGTATTAATTACCAATAATTAGTATTAATTACCAATAATTAGTATTAATTACCAATAATCAGTATTAATTACCAATAATCACCAATAATTACCAATAATCACCAATGATTACCAATAATCACCAATAATTACCAATAATCACCAATAATTACCAATAATCACCAATAATTACCAATAATGACCAATATTTTCCAATATTTTCCAATAATTACCAATAATTACCAATATTTTCTAATAATTACCAATATTTACCAATAATTACCAATATTTACCAATAATTAGGAATAACTACCAAAAATTAAGAATAACTACCAATAATTTGGAATAATTACCAATAATTTGGAATAATTACCAATAATTTGGAATAATTACCAATAATTTGGAATAATTACCAATAATTTGAAATACTTACCAATAATTTGAAATACTTACCAATAATTTGGAATAATTACCTTGTTACATTATTTGTATATTTTATTATTAATATTAAAATAATATAATTTTCTATATTATATACAATTCTCTTTCCATCTGTGTGTTTTCTGTCTCCACATGTAATATTCGCATTTTTTTTCAAAATTATCAACCTACTCGCCAATGGAGAGGTGAAAGTGAATGCGAATATTACATGTGGAGACAGAATGTTAAACACACAGATGAAAGGAGAATTGTATATAATATAAAAAATTATTTTATTTTAATATTAATAATAAAATATACTAATAATGTAATAATGTTATTATTATATAATTAATGTTTATGAAAAAATTATATTAGTATTATTAAAATAATAAAAAATCAATATAATATTAAAATTATCAATATTTGTAACATGTTTTGCTTTATTCTCAATATATTCAATCTTTACTTGAGTGTTTTTTCTAACAAATTATTCAAAACCAGTAATGCTTTTATATTTTATAGAGAAATATGGAACAACGAGGTCGTCAACAATCATTATTAGGTGACCGCATATGGATAAATCAACGTAGAAATCCAAACGGTTCTGGTTTAAATCCAGTATATGTTGAGGGTGTGGAGACTTTTTTATCATTTGCGGAATCAAATTCAGAATTTGTTTCAGAAGGAAAAATAAAATGCCCTTGCAGAAAATGTGCATTGAGAACGTTTGACACGTTTGACAAAGTGGGGGAACATCTCTTGCGTTTTGGTTTTCAAGCAGATTATGTATTTTGGTATCAACACGGTGAACACAGTTCCAGAGCAGGTGATACCAACTTGATTCCGGATCCATCCCAGTTTCAAGATTTAGTACATGATGTTGCAGGTTCATCTGTTCAACATACAGAAACTCCGGCTGATATAGCTTCAAATCCTGAGTTGGGACCGTCTGAATTTTATGAGGTGTTGAAGTCTGCTGAGGATGCATTATATCCTGGCTGCAAGATGAGCAAATTAGAAGCAGTTGCAAAATTTATGGCTATCAAATCAGATAACGGAATGTCAAACACCTGTTTTGACCAGATATTTTCTTTGCTGAAAACACTGTTACCTGAATGAAATGTTTTACCTGCAAATTACTATGAAAGTAAGAGGTTGGTTCGAAATTTGGGACTTACTTGTCAGAAGATTCATGCATGTTCAAATGACTGCATTTTATATTCAGGGGAAAATGAGTCGTTGGATAGTTGTCCCACATGTGGGCAACTGAGATATAAAGAAGGACAACACGGGAAGTCTGGTTTGATTCCTGTAAAACAGTTGAGATATTTTCCGCTTACATCCAGACTTCAGCGTTTATTCATGTCTAAGAATACAGCGACAATGATGTCATGGCATAAAGAGAATAGTTCAACCGATAAAAGCTTAAATCATCCAGCCGATGGTGATTCATGGAAACATTTTGATAGAGTGCATCCATCATTTGCTTTAGAAGCTAGAAATGTTCGACTGGGCCTTTCCACTGATGGTTTCTGCCCGTTTGGATCTTATGGTAGTCAATATTCATGTTGGCCTGTTTTTTTAACTCCGTATAATTTACCTCCATGGATGTTGATGAAGGAGCCATATATCTTTTTGACTTTACTAATTCCAGGACATCCGAAGAAAAATATTGATGTTTATTTGAAGCCATTGATTGATGAATTAAATTTATTGTGGAGTACTGGTGTCAGTACATATGATGTTGCAACGAAACAGAATTTCATACTGAGAGCAGCATTGATGTGGACAATAAGTGACTTCCCGGCTTATGGGATGTTATCTGGATGGAGTACACATGGTCAGAAATCATGTCCTTACTGTATGGGAGAGAACAAAGCATTTATGCTCATTCATGGAAAGAAACCGTGTTATTTTGACTGTCATCGCAGATTTCTTCCAGCTGATCATCCTTTTCGCAGAAACAGATCTCATTTCAGAAAAGGAACAGCTGAAAGGGATGGACCTCCAAAAATGCTATCAGGTTCGGAGTTAAAATTGGTTGTATTTTCATTACCTCCCATCACTTTTGGTCCCACAATAAACCAACAGAAAATTTCTGGTTTTGGGAAAGAACACAATTGGATTAAACGTAGCATATTTTGGGATTTGCCATATTGGTCTGATTTGTTGGTCCGACACATGTTAGATGTCATGCATATTGAGAAGAACTGTTTTGATAATTTGTTTCATACAGTTTTGGATACGCCAGGAAAGAGCAAAGACAATGTAAATGCACGTTTAGATCTTGCCCAAATTTGCAGGCGTCCAGAATTGGAACTATTTGAGAATGTCAGAACAGAAAGGTTACTGAAACCAAAAGCAGCTTATACACTGTCTAAAGAAAACCGTTTATTATTTTGTCAGTGGATTGCAGATTTGAGACTTCTAGATGGTTGTGCTTCCAATTTGGGTAGATGTGTAAAGAATGGTCATATTACTGGATTAAAAAGTCATGATTGTCATGTTATAATGGAGAGACTTCTACCCATTGGATTAAGAGGTCTGTTGAATTCTGTGATTTGGGATTCCATAACAGACATGTCTCATTTTTTTCGGGAAATTTGTGCGGCTACGGCAGATTATGATGCTCTAGGCAAACTTGAAAAAGATGTTGTTGTAATTATATGTAAACTTGAAAAAATATTTCCGCCGTCTTTCTTCGACTCAATGGAACATTTGATGTTACATTTGCCATATGAAGCCAAATGTGGAGGTCCGGTACAGTTTCGATGGATGTACCCATTTGAAAGATGCATGCAAAAATTGAAAAGAAAAGTACGCAACAAAGCATCTGTTGAAGGATCTATTGCAGAAGCTTATTTGCAAGAGGAAATATCTTTTTTCTGCTCCCATTATTTTGAATCTGAGTATCCTTCAAAACACAACCGAATGGGACGGAATGAGAGGAATATTGATGAAATCGACAATCAATTATCTGTTTTCAACCAGTCAGAGCTTGGTTTTGGTGGAGTTTCTGAACGCTGGCTTTCAGATGATGAACATCATAGAGCTCATACGTATGTTCTGCTCAACTGTGAAGAGATGACATCAGTTGTACTGTAAGTGTTTATATCACTTATTCTATCATTTATGTTACAGTAAATAACTTTGGTTTTTATAGGTTGTATGATAATCATATCAAGAAACAAATTCCACAAATTACAGCAGCTGCTCTCGAAGAACGTCGACTGAAAAATTTCTCTCAGTGGTTTCAAAAACTGGTAACATAAATTCTTTATCTTTTAGCAACTCATTCAATGTATAGTTTACTATATTGATAATTATTTCACAAATCTTCAGGTGTCTCGACATGCTGATAAAATTGACAAACGGCTGTGTGTATTGAGTAACCCACCTTCCAAACTTGTTAAAACTTATAATGCATATGTGGTGAATGGATTTCGATTCCACACACATGCATATGGGGAATCGAAAAAAACAATGAACAGTGGAGTTAGCTTGAGAGGATCTCATCATCGAGAAAATGAAGTTGACTTTTATGGCATACTTGATGAAATCATTGAACTCTGTTATCTTGGACAACATTACATAACCATGTTCAAATGTCAGTGGTTGGATACAGAGAGAGGCGTGCGTGTTCATCCGACTCATGGAATCATCGATATTAAATGTAAAAGTGTTCTCGCAGTAAATGAACCATTCTTATTGGCTCAACAGGCATATCAAGTTTATTATGCAAAGTACTGTGCAACATCAAGAGACTTGACTGATTGGTGGAGTGTAATAAAAATCAAAATTCGAGACAATCAGTTTAGTCAAAGTGAAAGTGCTTTCACTGATGTGCAAAGAATTGAAGTTTTTCAAGAGAGTACTCAAAATCAATCTTTTTTACAAAGAGACATGAGTATCGATGACGACACCCCACATTTAGGAGTCGGTGATGACGATGATGTTAATGATGTCACACATGAATTTGAAATGGTAATAGATGAAGCAACTGCAACTCGAATGGATATCGATGATGTTGAGGAGGAATATGAAGATGACATTGACATATATGAAGATGATGATGAAGATGAACACTTATAGAATTCCATGGTATTTATATACAATCATAATATGTATATATGTATATATAATAGTAATTATCAATTATTTGCTAACATTAATATTTTCTGTTTCAGATGGACGAGGCCACATTTCGTGAGTTGGCGGAGGCTGACCTGTCTTTCGATGCGGATGAGTTGCTGGCAGATGACCCTCAGCCTGCAGGCGCTCCAGGGAGTACGCGGAGGGGGCGCGGTCTTGCACGATTGATGATTCCTGACCCCGTCCCCGAGCGACGTCCACGTCTTGGGTTTGATCCGCGCACCCGGAGGTGTGATAACCTGTGTGATAACCTGTGGATTTGACTAAGATTTCATTAATCTATTCACATAATAAATGTTTATTATTTTTTCAGTTTTCCGCATATAGCAGTCGGACAGGGCAGCGCTATTTTGCGCAACTATTTCTCTCAGCCGTGGACCACATGGGAGCAGATTCCCATTGATGTGCAGCAGGCCATGTTCGGCCATTGGTTGGTACGTACGTAAATAAATAATTTTTATTTTGAAAATTATTTCATTTCTAACTTGATATTTTGATTTATTTGTAGGGTTTATGGTATCCGATCGAGGATACCATGCGTGACGCCATCCACGAGGCATGGGAGGTGGCCATGCGTGATCGTCTTCGTCAGTTTTTGCACAATTTAAGAAAAGCTGCGATGAAGAAAGCAGGAGTGTCAGATTTTGAGGAGTCATGTAGAGCACACCGACCAGAGTATATTTCATCCCATGTATGGGATGGATTATGTGCGCACTGGTTGAGTGGTGCCTTTCAGAGGAGATCATCGGTGGGGAGGCAGAATCGGGGGAGACAGGAGGTGACTCATCGAGCTGGGAGTCGTTCTTTCAGTACTCATAGACAGCATCTGGTACGTACATTATTTATAAATATTTTATATAACTATAAATATTAACAGTTTATTTTTTATTCTTATAGGCTGTCGAGCACCCCGATATTACAGAGTATGACGTATATCGGAGGATGTACAGTGATCCTGCTACTGGGGAGCTCAGAGGTGATCGTCAGCATCACATCGTGGTCAGTATTATTTGTTTTCAAGTTTAAAAATTAACTGCATATAATATATTCACAATTTTAATTTTAAATTGCAACTATAGGAGTCATATGAGGCCGCAGCGGCACAGGCCCGACCTGAGAGTCAGGCCGAGTCATCAGATCAGACCACTGCCCGTCAGTTTGATGAGGCGGCATGGATGCAGGCCACCCAGTATGCCTTCGAGAAGGGCCGGGTAGTTGGTATCGGCTCTCGACTGACTCCCGGAGATTATTATGGCAGTGTTGCGATGTCGGCGTCCAGCTCGAGAGGAGCTCGTGCATCTTCTTCTACACAGTATGAGGATCAGTTGCGATCTCAGACTGCACAAATAGAGAGTCTCCGACAGGAGCAGGAGCAGATGCGTCAGCAGCATGAGGAGGAGCGTCGACGCCAGCAGCAGCTGTACGAGGAGCAGACGAGTCGGTGGCAGCAGCAGCATCAGGAGCAGATGGAGAACATGCGCCGACTCACTCATGCTTTAGGGATGGAGTTTCCTCCACCACCATCTGCAGATCCCCCACCTCCCCCCCTCCCCCCCTCCTTCAGATTAGAGTTTGTATTTCTGTTATAAAATTTGTGAAATCAAAATATTTTTTTTTTCTATTCGTAGTTTCTGTCTCATTATAAAATATTAATAATATTATATTTTTAAATAACAATATTAATATGAATAATAATATTATTTATATTTTATAATATTAAATTTTATATATATATTAAAATTATATATATATATATATTAAAATTTTATATATATATTAAAATTTTATATATATATTAAAATTTTATAATATTATAATTTAATTATTTTTTTTGTAATACTTGAATTATTTTAATATTTGAATGTAAAATAATTCTATTATTTTTATATTAATTAAAATAACTTATTAATATTTTTTTATTTATGAATTATAATTGTAATATTATTATATTAATTAAATTATTTATTAATATTCTATTATTTTTATTTTTGAATTATAATTCTACTATTATTATAGTAATTAAAATAATTTATTATTTTCATTTGTAAATTATAATTCTATTATTATATTAATTAAAATAATTTATTAATAATTTATTTTTTTTATTTTTTTTATAGTATTTGCGACGGGATACTATGCCCGTCGCAAATACTAGTATTATTAATAGTTTTTTATTTTTTTTTTAAAAAAGTATTTGCGACGGGTCCCGACTCCCGTCGCAAATACTAGTATTATTATTTTTTTTTATTTTTTTAAAAAAGAGTTTTTGCGACGGGACCGTCGCAAAAGCCATTTGCGACGGGACCGTCGCAAAAACTGTTTTAAAAGTTTTTTACAAAAATACGGAATACTATTTGCGACGGAGAGAATGCCCGTCGCAAAAAAAGTCTTTAGCGACGGGATCCCGTCGCAAATAGCCCGTCGCAAATACCAGTTTCTCTAGTAGTGATGAAACCTAAACACACCCCACACAATGGGAGGGCAACGCGGGAACTCCCAAGCCAAACTCATTCAATTTATCCACATGTACTGAACAACATGCCAGAGATTTTGGAATGTGTGCTACGCAACGACCCAACAACCTAAGGGTGAGAAATTAACTGAACAACTCCCACACCGACCAAATAAAAATCCTCACTGCAAGCGGAGACTAGGGAATTCCAAGCCCAAGCTCAATCCACTTTCTCAATGCTAATGGAACAACTCCACCACCAGGATTAAAACCATTATGGGGAAAACATGCACACCGGGACACTAGGATGGAGGAATCCCCTACAAAACCGAAATACACTAGAGAAAACCCCATGGAGAGGTTCCCGAACATAGAAAGGGACCTAAAACACCACCCATTAATTTCACAAAACCTAATACTCCCCTAACGAACATAACTAAGACCAAGCTCAAAATCATAATGGGTCTGTTTATTCACAGTCCCAACACCCTTCAAGGACAACAAACAATTGTGAAGCAACACTAAGAGCATATAAGGCTGCTTGGGTTATGGTAGAACGAGCTCATCACAACCCCAAAACAAGGATGAGATTAAGATGGTGACAAGAATAGAAAAAGAAAAAATTATATATTTCCATCCAAAAACATGAAAACATGATTTGGATCGAGATTCCACAAACCCTTGGAAACTACTGACTGTGCGCGAGCTTCACCCCGAGACATGTGGCTGGGGCCCTGATGGTTGAAGCGTCTCCTGCCTCACAGTCAGACATTTGCATCCTATGGTCCCCAACTCCTTCCTCCCGATGATTCAAACGACTACAATGGTGATATGTTTTTAAAGGGATGCAACGTGATGTTTTAGAATGCCTAAACTGGCCATATTTCTAGCACACAACAAAATGATCCAACAAACCAGGAGTCTGTACTGACAAAGAAGATTATTCAAAAACAGGTTCCTCTGTCACAACCCGTTCGCAAGATGGGGAAACCTCACGAAAACTGACTACCCTTTAACCACACCCCAAATCCTAACGACGATGAGGCACCCAACCTACACTATTCCAAAACCGGGCCCTCCATTAAATTCAAGGCCAAACGGACTAACAAAATTTGGAGTTCCCAACCAATCGAAGACATGCTCTTCTCTTATCAAACCACTCCACTATTCTAATGGACATCATACGCCTATAAGGACAAGAAATAGCCGAGAGGAACCGGAAAATGGGCATGAATCATTGGAAATATTGGGGGACTTTCTAGGTGTCACATCCTAAACAACATGAAAAAAAACCTGAAACTGGCATCAAGCCCAAAACACAATCAAAAGAAAACACCCCGTGCACCAAACAACCGGCTTGGAAGTCGAACAAACTCAAACACGAAAAAAACACCCTTTCAAAAATCCCATTTCATATTAATTTTCAAAATCACCACATTTCCAACCCACTTTCAAAAGTCTGAAACCCTCCATTTAAAATAAATCTAATTACCAGAATTAATTTCCCCCTTTTAAAACCATTATTCCCCTTTAAATTTTAAAAGCCACCTATGGTAACTTATGAATTGGCAGATGTGAGTTCATCCAATCTCACTTACATCATCTGCGGACAAGTGTCCCCATGCACTCTCTATATATACCCACACACACATGATCCTCCATAAGAAGTGTCATGGTTCAAACATTTCTTTTCCTTATCAAATCCAAACACGTATCAATTTCCCAAATCGAGATACTTCCTCTTTAAAATCCCACATTAACCATTTAGAACCATTTGAAAGAAACCATTTTCCATTTCAAAACCACTTTCATTCTTAACACACACTCACATCAACCAACATCAAAATGAAACACATCAAAAAAACAAACCTTCGGAATGAGGAACTACTGCATGTGCCTATACTGGCAACATGGTGGTGAGTCGTGCCCCAAGTAAGGCAGGACACTAAGAGGACCTTGAACTGGGTGCTTGGACTCTACATGGGTCACCACCCCATGTGAGCCCATTGTTATCCCTCAATCCAAAACAACCCAAGACAAAAGACCCAAGTCCCGGACTACCCATGGTGACTCGAGAATTAGTGTGAGTCAGGTTTCCCATTGTGCTTCATTTCAAGTGGTGGTGAGTTTTTATCAAAAAAACATATATGTACTTATCATTTTATTTACTTAAAAACACATCCAACCTCTTACCACAGGTCTCACTCCTTAAGCGCATCCCCCTTTTTTTCCATCACACAATAATGCACAAGCCTATTTACTAGGCACATATCACAAATCACACATTCAACACACACATCATTTTCTAAAATAAGGGGGATTCCTCGAGAGAGGTTTTTCTTTTTCATAAACCATTATTAAGGTGCCAAAGAGGATTAATTATATACAAGGACCAATTTTTATAACTAGCTGGAAAGTCCAAATACCATTGGAAATATTCATTACCCATTCAAAACCTCTTAGGAAATCATTTTTCAAGAAAAGTCACTTAAGACCAATGGGCGTTAGAAATACATTTCAATTTCCAAAACAAAGCCATAATCATTTCTAACTACCAAAAACAGATTTCATAGCATGTGTATATGGAATAAATATAAAACATATTTTTGAAACAAACAAAAAATTATGAAATTCAAATTAAAGGCATAGGCATAGGGGACCTACCTCAAGGTGGAACCAAACTGAACTTTCAACTCTTGGCGCTTTCTAGCTAGAAGTTGTTTCTCCCCGGCTAGGGATATTAACTTTCACATACATATAAGGACACCTATACTCTATGCACACACCTGCATTTCCATAAACATGTGCAAGGGGATCCTTCCACATATACTTATATGCATATACTAGTCTCCACTAACATACATATGCATTTTCATATATACACATGGGCACACCTAGCCCCATACATGCATATTCACTATCATGGATGACTATACATGTAACAGGGGAACCCACACACACACACATATATATATATGTACACGCAGGTGAGTCTCCTTAACCCGGCAACTCCAAACCACAAAGGGACCATGCACTACACATATAATTTAATAAAACAATTAAACACTTAAATAATTTATAAAACATTTCAAAATAACACATCAAGGGGTTTCACCAATAACACACTCAATTTCAAGTAGGAAAATCCACTTTAAAACCAAACATACATCAAAGTGACATTAAAACATACTTTCCGTCTTTTAAAAGAATTTACAATAAATATTGAGATGCACAAGGACAACATGCTCAAAGTGGTACATTTCCCTTCAAAAAAATCTTTTTCAACACACCCTCCGGCGAGGCGGTTACAGCTCCGACAGATCGTGCGGAGAAGCTCCGGGAAACGCCCAAAAGGGTAGGATCGTGCGTATTTCATTTTTTAATTCCCGCACATCCTTTGAATCCATAAATATGCATCGATTTGCCATTAATTTGTTGAGAAAAGCCCATGAACACGTAGCATATGTTCTAATCTTTCCGACGCTTGCTTCGGATTGAAATTCCGAGTACTGGGGAGCCGGTAGCGGTCCGGAAAATTTTGTTGGGTGTTTGGAGTTTTTTTTTTCGGTGGCCGAGTAGAGCTCCAGAGGGGGGCGTGCGGGGGCCGTGGCTCATAGGCGGCGGACGAGTGAGGTCGAGGGCATCGGCGCGGCTGGCTTCAGGGTGGTCATCAGCAGGTGGCGGCGGGCGTCTGTGCGAGCGGGGGCCGAGCTACGGCGGCGTACGCGGGGCGACGCGGGGAACCGGTCTGGCCGACTTCGCCGGTCAACGGCAGGTGCGAAGACCCGGGGTCGTCGCGACCCCGGCCAGCCAACAGAGACCTGCATCCCGCAGGTCTTGTGGAGCAAACACGGACCGACTGAGCAGGTCCGGGTTGATACGGTGCGGCCCACGCGGGGAACCGCGGGCCGCGGTGGACCGAGCCACCCAGCCGCGGACCACCGGCTTGAAGGGGGTGGGCTGGGCCAGTCGGCCAGACCGGTTCCCCGCGTCGCCCCGCGTACGCCGCCGTAGCTCGGCCCCTGCTCGCGCAGACGCCCGCCGCCACCTGCTGAGTAGCCGGCCGACCCCACTGAAGCCAGCCGCGCCGATGCCCTCGACCTCGGCCGTCCACCGCCTATGAGCCGCGGCCACCGCACGCCGCCCTCTGGAGCTCCGCCCGGCCGCCGCAAAAAAAACTCCAAACACCCGCCAAACATTGTCGGACCGCTACGGGCTCCCCATTACTCGGAATTTCAATCCGAAGCAAGCGTCGGGAAGATTAGAACATATGCTAATTAGAACATATGCTACGTGTTCATGGGATTTTCACAACAAATTAATGGAAAATCCACGCATATTTATGGATTCAAAGGATGTGCGGGAATTAAAAAACTAAATAGGCACGATCTTACCTTGTTGGGCGTTTCCCGGAGCTTTTCCGAACGATCTGTCGGAGCTGTAACCGCCTCGCCCGGGGAGGTGGTGCGAGGGGCGTGCGACACAGACCATAGGGCGAGGCGGAGGTGGTGCGAGGGGCGTGCGACACAGACAATAGGGGTGGTGCGAGGCGAGCGGAAAGGGGAGAGTCGTTCCAGTCAGTTGTGTCACCAGAGAGAATGAGGGGAGGAGGTGCCGGTCAGCGACGTCACTGGATAGAGAATAAATAGGCACCGGAGATTCCAGGGGAGAGGGGAGGAGAGGGGAGGAGATGCGCAGCAATACGGAACAGGGTGAGGAGGTGCGCAGGCGGCTTCGCCAGGACGGGGTCCAGACAAGAGGTGTAGGGCGGCGTTGCTCACCTGTGATGAGGGAAGGAGGAGATTTCCACTAGGGTTTGTGGGGGCGATGTGCGGGATGCCAAGGGGAGGGGTGAGGAAGAGTGAATGTGCGGGAAAATACAGAGAAAAGAAATGAAAATGAAAAAAATAAAACCTAAAAAAACATAGAACAAGTTAAAATAATAACAACAACAACAATAATAATAATAATAATAATAATAAATAAATAATAATTTCCATACAATAACAATACTAATTGTGACTCAATAAAATATTAACCCTAATGATAATCTCAATGATATTAATATTAATCACTTAATTTAATCATTACAATAATAATAATAATTAATTTGTGCATTTCATTTTAATACATCATAATATCAATAACAATTTAATAATTATTATATTAATAAAAAAATTTGTGATACTGATATTATTAATAACTTTTAGTAATATTAATACTATTATCTACATAATAATAATAATAATATTTTGTTTTAAATATTTACCTCATTTTATTCTCACAAAAAGTTTATTATTTTATGTAGTGGGAAACCACAAGGGTGCTCGGGCCGACTGCACGTTACCGCCAACCGTACGGTCCCCGCACACCGGTCCGAAACCCATCAATATCATTAAACTTCAAAATTTTCAAACTGGTACCCCAAACCCAACGTGTCCAATGTGGTGAGACCGTGAGAAGAATAAAATAAACGAGTGTCTGAGTTCCGGGTGTGACATATCTTCTATCCGTGTTGAATTTGTATCATTGAAATCTTCTTGTATTTGTTTCCATATTGCTTCAAATTTTGAAATCACTACAACCTCATACATGCATTTTTTTAATTTTTCCATCATTGCCGAGTCTTCTTTCGTTACATGTCCCAAGTGTTTCGGGCGATTTTGCATTAAATGCCAAGTGCATATGTCCTGTCTTGTTTTAGGTAGTGTCAAACCAATGGCTTTAGACATAGCTGCATCTTGATCTATAAAATTTGTCTCATGATTTTTTCCCTATGTAAAGGAAAAAATCTACTAAACACCCAACTAAATGAGTCTGTGGTCTCATCATATAACAATGATGCACCAAAAATTACAATCTCCTAATAATGGTTTACAACAACAAACACTTCCAAAGGCCTATACTCTGTTTTTTTAAGGTAGTGTCAAACATGATGACGTCTCCAAAATGCTCATAATCCATCTTCCTTTTTAGATCAACTCAAAAAATATTGCTAATTTGACCGCACATGTCAGGTTTCACTGAGTATAAGAATGATGTGTTATTCCTTGATTGCTTCTCCAAGTATTGTAACATACCATTCGAATCACATAGATTCATGCCCCTTCGTATTTTTGACTGTAGATAATTTAGTTGGTCCACTCGTGTATATCCAAGACTCACAGGGCCACCTTTATAACTGTTACAAGTGAAAATGAATCATTGGGCTTCAAACAATCTTTATCATTAACATCCAACTCGACACCTTGTGCATCACAGATGCGTCTTTGTGACATCATGAAATGAATGGTCTCAGGAGAATGTAAAGCATGGTTATGCTCCTCAACAAATTGTGTGCACTAATACTATTTATTAGACATATAGACAACTCCCATTCACATTGGAAAATTAGTCCTTGTTTCTGCACATGGATTTTTAACATTAACATCATGTTTGTCTGGTCTTTAGCATCATTCTTTGCTACATGTATACAATCTCTACTACAATAGACGTCTTTAATAGCGCTAGCATTTAGCAGCGCTAGAAAAATGCGATGATAAATTGCATCTTTATCAGCGATTTATTTTAGCACGGATAAAGGTCCACAACAAAATGAAATAATTAAAGAAATAAAAATATTTTTTTATTCAATTTCATTAATTAAATAATTATTGTTAAAAATGAATAAATTGAATACACACACACACACACATATATAAGTTATAAAAATTAATAAATAGTATATATTAAATGTATAGATATATATAATGAAAAAATGAAAAAATTACACAAATAAAAATATAAAATGAGTAAATTAAGAAAAATATTAAACATTTTACTAATTAAATGATTATAGATAAAATGAAAATAAATTTAATATACATATATATAGATTATAAATATTAATAAATATAAGATATTAAATATAGATATATAAATGAATAGACTGTAATAATTAAATAAAAAAAATAAAAATGAATGAATTACAAAATTATTTAAAAATTTATTAATAAAAACATTATTAAAAAAATTAATAAGTATAATATATATATATATATTAATTATAAATAGTAATAGATAATATATATTAAATATATATATATATATATATATAATGAATAAAATGTCAATTACAAACATATTAATGTATTATTCATTTTTAATGATGTTTGATTTTTCAATATAATATATATATAATTTCATGTGTTACATTGATCTCACGTACATATATATATGTAATTAATGCATTTTTATATACAAACGTGCACACAAATATATTTATGCATTATATAGAAACACATACACCTAATATTTATATAATTTATTCAAATTTCAGTATATTTTAGAATTTTCATCATAACAAGTCACGTTTAATATATTATGTTTTTAATCGGCCAATTTTATTTTTTTATTTTTAATACTATTGTAGTTAGGGTATTAATTTTTAATTTTTTTTTGAATTTGGACATTTTTTATTATATATTTCTATATTTATTTATTTACTATGTTTTAGTATTTTCAATATATATATCCATATTTTTTTAATAATTTATATTTAATTAATAAAAATTATCCATTTTTTCAATATTTTTGAAGTGTAATCATTTTAAATTATTCAATTTCACTCATTTTTAAAATTCATGTATTTAAGATTATATATCCACTAAAAATGTTAAAAATATATTTGTAAATAAATATTTATATATTTATTTATTTAGAAATTTATATTTACTATATTTATAAATTTATATATTTATAATTGTTATAAATAAATAATAATTATTTTTTAAATAAATATTTATATAATTATAAATAAATAATTATATATTTTTAAATAATTATAAATTTATAATAAAAATTATTTATATAATTATACCTATAAATCCTTAATCAACGGTAAAAGTTTAGCACCGATATAAGGAATATATATCTGGGTGTTTTTAGCACTGATAAAGGTCGGTCTTTATTAGTGCTAAAAAAAAGTTGTTAAAAATATCTTTATCATCGCTAAAACATTAGAACTGATAAAGCTTGATATTTATGAGCACTAAAAATCACTGATAAATATCCATTTTATCAACGCTTATCAATTTAATGCTGATAAAAGAGATCTTTATCAGCGCTTTTTTGAAAGCGTAGTTAAAAGTGTCCTCGATCTATTTAAAAGAACCCTAACCGTGACTCAGTCACTCATGATTCTCAATAATCGTGGAACTCCTATTTTGCTGACATGACTCCTCTATGTTCCCTTGGATGAATCAAGGATAGAATCTAATCAATGTTATTTTATACTTTTCCTCTATCATTGTTTGAACATTTGGGTTCCGTGTTTTGCATTTTTTTCATTATTCTTAACCTTGATGAACCCTACATCTCATCTCCTCACCACTGAAATACAATGAGTGGTTCTATTTCATCTTTTTACTCTATATACAATGATTTCAAAAAAGAGAGGGATATTTTCATATGGTAAGGCCAATCAATATATGTGTATGGGCCTGTATGGTTAAATAAAATAGAATTTTCTCCACATTCTGCTACAAAGGTAATGTTATCTACATCCATTAACATTGACATAAGACTTTATTGATCAGGAAGTTTGTATGACGTGATGTGCTAACATGAATTGGGAACTATTTTGGTATACTAGGTAAAAAATGTTACAAAATGGAATAAGAGTGAAACTACGGATATTGGTATTGATTATAACCAAAATAAAAAACTTTCTAGACCTACGAAGTAATCCATAAATATGCCTGGATAGAATAATTATGTTGGATACATGAGTTACCATATGAATTCAAGGTTTTTTTTGTTTACTTTTTCCTCGACCTATCTACTCAATTCTCATGCCTCTTATTTAGGAGTTGATAGGTAGGAATCAATAAGAATATATGAAATGTCATGATCTTATGTGTCTTTGTTTAATTTTTTTTAAAATAAATTATAAATTTATATTAATATAAGATAAATAATAAATACATAGCATATTATTATTTACTTATTAGTGATTATTAGGTTTATATAACTTATTAATTGATTGAGTTTATTTAAAAAACCCCTTTATCGATATTATTAGTTAGTTGTTTCATACTTATATTTAAAATAATGCTTCTAACATATTTTAAATTATATTTAAAGTATGAAAATTATTATTGAAAAGGAAATGAATGAGAGAGATGGTCAGGGGGTTCATATTTAATATAGATTATTTTGTGCCTATTTCTAAAAGATTATTGTTTTTTAAGGTGGAAATTATGTGAATCTTTACATTAATATAGAATATGTCACCACTCATACACCTAGATCTCCATTGGAAGGATCCAATGAACATCGTCATTATGCTAGAACATATATTGATCAGTGTTTCCTATATTTAATTTTAGATCTACTTCGAGTTATGTGGTACAATTTTCAATGACAGGAACATATAGTATCTATGGTTCCTCTAAGATTATATGGTGATATTTCATAATAATAAATTTAGGACTACATTGAATATATTAATTTCATTTAGAAGAGTAATAAAATTCTAGATCAATATTGCGCATAAGTTAAACAATTCACCCTTTAAAGGGATGTATGTTATTGGAGGGATCTTATGGTGGATTAAAAATATATCCAAAATTGGAAGGTGATGAATCCTTGAGTAGAAAGAAGTTATGTCTGTTGGGAAAAAATCTCTCAAGGTATCATTGAATCATTTTTGAGGTGATTGTGTTTATTGAAAAAGTGGAAATATGTGTTGTGATTGTTGACAAAGAAAACCATGACATACAAATTTGTTGACAAAGGGGATTTCATGGTGGAATTCCGAGTTCAAGGGATGTGGTTAACGATCCATGTTTGATTCAAGAACATCGACAAGGGAATGGTCGATCTGGAGGCGGTTCAAAAAGAGCAGATATAAGGTGACGCCATTCTCTAGTGTTTGCCAAATTTTTGGACCTCAAAATTGACAAATGGAGAAAAGTGTTTTTGGAAAAGAGACTTGCGCACCGAGGTATTGGAGGCTTAGAAACTTGCATTCCATATGTTTTTCATGTTCAGAATATCAAAATATGGAAAAGGAAAAAGGGGCGCCCAAGTTTTGGGTTTGGTCGCGCAAGTGACTAGGGCGGCAGAACTAGGGCGGCTAGACTGGGGCGGCTGGACTTGCACGCCGAGGGGAGACTTGCGCACCGTCGTGAAGGGTATCCAAATGCTTATAAATAGAGGTCGACCTCTCCTCATTCTATATGAGTTCAACACTTAGAGAAAATCAGAGCTCCTATCGCGTAGGTGTGGTGGTCGCTCAAGTGGTGTGTGGTCATGCAAGTAAAAGTTGTGCGCCATTTGTTTGTTGCGCACCCAAAGAGGTTTGGGAAAGAAAAGAAAGGAGTCTCCCAAGTTTTGAGTTGAAGAAGGAGGTGTCGCGCAAGTGGTTTGGTGACACTTGCACGCCATGTTTTGAATAAGCACGATAGTTGGTGGTTGCGCGCCAATATTGGTTTGGGCATAAAAGGGTGTGAGTCGCGCAGGTTTGGAGTTGCAGAAGCTTGTGTCGTGGAAGTGGTTGAGGTGGACTTGCGTGCCAGCTGTAACTTGCACGCCGAGACTTGCGCGCCGACTTAGAGAAGGGAGCCAGGTATGGTTGAAGCACGACAGTGATTCTGGGCGGCATGAAAGCTAGAAGATTGCCCGATACCTTAGGTGCAAAGTGAGATTCATCTACAGGTGAATGTTGGACTTCAACAGCGCATCTACATACAACATAGGATGCATTCATTAGTGATAATGAATAGACCTACAGGTCTATAAACTGTGAGTGGATCCTTTCTAGAACAGTGAGTAAAGGAAGGGGAAGAAGGTGATCCTCTCCACCAGCAGTGAGCCAGAGAGAGAAACAATGAGTGACCCTTGGGAAAACAATGAACTGACCCTAAACCTTGTAAAAGCATTGAGGCTAGGCATAGAAGTGATCTATCCCAAACCTTGTAAACAACAGTGTGTTTTAGTAGATTTGGTACAGCGGCACATCGCCATTGTATGCTCCTTGGACGTAGCCCAGTGAGGGTGAACCAAGTAAAAATCTCTGTCTGCCTGCTTACTTCCCTGTATTGCATTTAAAGTATCATCATCAGATAAAGAAGAAAAGAAGTGGTCATAATAAACAAACAAGTGAAAAAATGTTACCCTTGTAATAAATAGGTCAAGATCCAGTGGGGCATGAAGAATTTTGAAAAAGAATATCCACACCCTGATTTACCCCCCCCCCTCTCAGGGTATATAGACCCCTATTGGTCCAAACAATGTCAAATGTAGGTGGGGTGAGATTCATTTATTCAATACCATTATAGTGGAGTTATTCTAATGCCTCTTCAATTGAGGAGACTTTTTGAGTGATTCCATCAGTGTAGGTTTCAAGGACACTTTAATCCTTATTGCCTCTTTGATGGGAAACATTTCTATGGATGTGGTTAGTTAGGGAACCTCTAATGGTCCTTTTGAGATATTCCTTATAGGTAGGGTAATTATATATGATTGGTAGATTATTTATGGCTGAGTTGTCTATAGATGATGCTAGACATGGTTCTTCTATATTGATAAGTACAATCCTAGTGTATTATACTCTTGTACATGCTCCTGGGACACATAATCTTCTAATTATTTAATTATGAGTATCTTATATTTTATATGGGATTTAGATTATAAATTATTCATAATGTTCTTAACATCAATATTCTCTATAAGTAAACATATGGAAAAAGAGTAAACCGTGTCAATTTATTCATGAGTATCTTATATCTCACTCTCTCCCCCTTACCTATACCTGCACAGTGACACCCCTACTTTGTAAACTCATTCTAGCTTCATACAAGACCACTACGAACTGCATCTCCATCTAATGTTGTGAAAGAAGCACACAACATATAATAGTCATAAGGAACATAAATAAATTTTCATAAAAAGGGACCATGGGTTTCACAAATAAGGTTCTGTAAATAAGGAATCATTTTGGTAAGATAGATATACAATACAATGCACTCCATGCATAAAAGTGCACAATTTCATGCATCTTGCAAGAAAATTGTATTTGTCTTAAACAGAGATATAATACTTCAAAACTACAGTACAACTAACCTTCACTAACTTCATTTAACACATCATGATACACTTGATTGCCTTCCATGTCTTGATGATGGATTCTTCTCCCTCTTTCATGCTAGCATTCCTCCCATCATTGTGATTCCAAAGACCATTTATGACATATTTAACACATCGAGTTTCAATAAAATAATTATATTAATAAATTATAATTTAAATGGATAATGATATGAAATATTTCATGAAATTTTGGCACTCTGGTTTATATTTTCAAAAAAAATCCTCTTTTTAAAATACATGACGACGTGTTAAAATAATAAAAATTTATTATATTTTTATGACATATAGTATCAAGATATTTTTTAATATGTTGTTTTATTAAGAAAAAAATTAAATTGAAAGGTAATATTTAAAACATAGTTTTATTATAAAACATTTTATTAAATATATTTATTTACAATTAAAACCAACTAATAAGATTTTTAATAAAAATTTATTTGAAGATGAAAATTGAATTTACATGTTTTAATTGATTTAATAATTATACTTTTAGTCTTTAAATTTATTCTAATAACATACTTTTTTTCTCGGTTTAAGAGAATAAATTTTAAATAAATTTTTTATTCAAAATGGTTATTTAATAATTCAAATAACACTTATATTAATACAATATTATAATTAATTTATTTTTTATACATATTTTATTTCTTAAATGTGATATATATATAATTTTAAAAGAATGAATATTAATAATTTTTAAAACAAATGAATTAAACTGCACTAAAAATTATGACCATCAAATTATGTTGACTAAAATTTTATAATGAGTTTGAATTATGTATTTTTAATATATAGAATAATAATAATAAGGGAAATAAATAATATTTTTATAGTATATAAATATTTTTGAAATTGATTATATAATTTTGAATATGAAGTGTATTTTTTTAAAAAAATTATTCAAATAAGTGTAATAATTTAACATATTATTTTTTAAAAGTCCAGTTTTACATTTTTTGTCCTTAAAAAATGCTTAAAATAAATTTACATTATATATATATAATTAGTTTTTAATTATGAAGAATTATTAATTTAAATTTATAATTTTTTTCTTTTTAAAGTAATTAAGAACAGATTTCAATTATAAAAAATATTATTATGTTAAAGAATTATTAAAAATAAATTTTATAAAAATAAAAATATGATATAATAATAACAATGTAAAAATTAAAATGGGATTTAGATTTCACTGGTTGGAGGTGAGTGGACCGGGAGTCGCGCCATGTGTCTTCGTCAGGGAGAGAAGGGTCGCGAGGGTAGGGGAGTTCAAGCGAAGCTGAGGTGGTCTAAAGTTGAGCATTCTATTCACGGTTAGGGTTTCTTCGCATGAGATCGAGCACGAGTCGACACCGGGTATGAATGCTAGATTTGGATCTGGATTGATAGTCTTCGAGCATGTTTAATTTTCTTCGGTCTTTGGGATGCGAGGTAGGTGTTGGTATTTTTTAATTTCTGGCGTCTCAATCTCTTTTAAAACAAGATTTCAGTTATCCTAGTGGCCTTCTTTTCTACCGATCATCACATGTTGTAGTCTTTTTTCTATGTATGTGTGGATATAAATCGCTACTTGTTGAATAATCTTACACTATTTGTCAATTTCGGAATAGTTATTCCAAACTGTTGTTGGTAGTGACTCAAATGAAATTTTATTCCTCATTTTTTCAACTTTTCACAATTACATCTATGGTTGATCCGTTTTGATTTTATCTTCTCGTGAAATGTTTTCAATCATCCAGCTTGCATTGCAAGCTGGTAAATGTCATTGTTTTAGTGTTTTTGTAATCCTGATCCGGCTATGTATAAAATATCCAAACATTGAATCAATTTGTAATATTATATATATTTTCCAATAGTGAAATTATGTTTTAAATATAGATATTTAAGCACCGTATCTGGATACCATGTCTAAATTCTATACACACTATTTGAGCACTCCACCACCTGCGGTGTCTTTTTCAATTTTCACGTTCTTCGTTTTGGTGTGTCCAAGCTGATGGAAGTACTGCTATCTCGATTTTTTTTATAGTAAGGGTGGTATGGAATTTATTTATTTTCAACTTGATTCTCTCTTTAAAAATTATTACCGGATCTATGTTTATTTATCTGATGTTATAGATTTCTATTTTTGGTTTTCGTAAGGGTTATGTTTTAAATGATGTCCATAAAAATTATATTTTATAAGGGATATACATTCATTTGTTCTTCAAATTATGATCTATAAGTTCTGGGTTCAAGTGAGGGTTTAATATCTTATGTTTAATTTCATATTTCTTTTATTATTGAAAGGAATTATTATTGTTAAATTTTATTCGATTTATTTTAGTTAATTTCTCTAAAAATCATGATTTTAGTTTTATGGTTTAGCTTAATGTAAAATTAATTCTGCAAAATCTTGTTTATTGGTTTATTTAAACAAAAATAAAACATTTGTTAGAGTTTTGAAATTTTATTGTCAATTCCTATTTTCAAGTGATAATTTTCCAAATTCAAATTTTGAGACTATATTTTCAAAATTTATGTTATGAACATTTATATGGAATTATGTTTATGTTTCAAGGTGAATAATAAAATTTTATGTGTTAAAATTTCAATCATGAATGACGATTACATGACATGGCCATCATCTTAATGAATTTCATGTTATGCATTTATATTATATATATTGGTTTTATTGTACACATATATGAATTTATAAATCATGAATATTTATGTTTATTGTATGCATATTATATATGTATTTCATATGAATAAAACTTATTGTTTTATAATTTACTTTTAATGAATGGTTTGTTAAAGGAAAGTTTATATGATAATCATGAGAAGATATGTCGATGTGAGATTCAACTATTTCAAAACTAGAAGACATGATCTTAGAAAAGTATATATATATATATAAATATTTGTGTGTGTAGGTATGTATGAATATATAAATTTTAATATATTAATACTAATGTATTAATTTTTTTTACAAGTTTTAAAGTAAGAAACCCAATTAAAATTGTATATAATTTTAAAGCAAGCTTAAAATGTATTCATAAAAATCTGGCTCTTGAATGTTGTAAATATGGAAGGAAATTGGGGAGTGAACGCATCCTTCAATAAGTGGGTAGGCCCAGACATAATTCAATGTTTCATGTGGCCTCGGAATGGAGTTTTGTTTTCAGAATCTTTTATATTTTTTTTTCAGAAAAACACTCGAATATGATTTGAGTAGTTTTGTGCATAGTTAATTTCCAAAAGCAATGCACTATTATTATTTTAAAGACGTATATAGTTTCCAAATAAAGGCAATTCAAAATATATTTTCATAATTATATTTAATGAAATATTTCGAAAAGGATTTATCAAAGTTTTTAAAACCCCTTATTGAGCATTTTAAATTCTCACCATGCATTTCAAGTTTATTTTCATAGGTTCAGTAGAGTCTCTCGAAGGCGTTCGCTTCTTGTGTGGAGAAAGAGCGCATGGTGTCATTTGTTTTTTTATTTTATTCTTATTTTACTCTAATAAATGTAAGGTTGTATCTAATAATAAAAAATATAGAACCAAAAAAGGTCCTCTGTTGTGTAATATACTATTTATTTTTCAGTTATATCTTTCAAAAAAATACACAACAAGTTTTTAGCACTGAGTCCTGTAGTGCAGGTTTGGGGTGCCAAAGTTGGTATCAGAGGCCAGTTCTAGACAACTATAGAGATTAGATATCATTTATGTGGTAGATTCTATGAGTCTAGTTGTCCTAGTTTTTCTTAATTCTGAAGACATAAATTTAGAATTGTTTTAAGTCTGACGAACGAGTTGCGAGGATGCAATTCTCTTGAGGGGGGATAATGTAACAACCTGAGTTTCAATAAAATAATTATTTTAATGAATTTTAATTTAAATGGATAATTCTATGAACTGTTTCATGAAAATTTGGCACTCTGATTTATATTTTCAAAAAAATGTCACTTTTTAAAATACATGATGACATGTTAAAATAATATAAATTAATTATATTTTTATGACATATAGTATAAAGATATTTTCTAATACATTGTTTTAATAAAAAAATTAAATTAAAAGGTAATATTCAAAACGTAGTTTTATTATAAAATATTTTATTAAATAGATATATTTATCATTAAAACCAACTAATAATATTTTTAATAAAAATTTATTTGAATATTATAATTAAAATTATGTGTTTTAATTGAATTATTAATTTTAATTTTAGTCTTCAAATTTATTCTAAAAACAACTTTGTTTTTATTGGTTTAAAAGAATAATTTTTAATTAAATGATTTAATCAAAATGGTTATTTAATAATTCAAATGATAATTATATAAATGTAGGATTATAATTAATCTGTTTTTTAAACATATTTTATTTTTTAAATTTGATACATATATATATGTGTATGTATATATTATTTTCAAGGAATGAATATGAATAATTTTTAAAACATATAAATTAAATTTCACAAAAAATTATGAATGTTAAATTAATTTAACTAACATTTTATAATGAGTTTTAATTATGTATTTTTAATATATATAATAATAATAAGGTAAATAAATAAACAATTTATAGTATACATATCTTTCGGAAATTGATTATGTAATTTTGAATTCAGAATTTATTTCTTTTTTTAAAAAAATTATTAAAATAAGTGTAATAATTTTACATATTATAATTTAAAAGTCTAGTTTTACATTGTTTTTTCCTTAAAAAGATATATAAAATAAATTTACTTGATATATATATATATAATTAGTTTTGAATTATAAAGCATGATGAAATTAATTTTATGAAATTTTTACTTTTTAAAGCAATTAACAACATATTTCAATTATGAATAATATTATTATGTAAAAGAATTTTTAAAAATGATATTTTATGATAATAAAAATATGATATAATAATAATAATGTGAAAATTATAAGGGGATTTAGGTTTCATGGGTTAGAGGTGAGAGGACCGTGAGGCGCGACCTGCGCCTTCGTTAGGGAGAGGAAGGTCATTAGGGCATCTTGTAGGGTCGAATTCGCCATGGGGTTTCTCCTCAAGGTGAACCGAGAGAAGGCATGTGAGTCTGAGAAAAGATGAGGAGTTTCGATGCAGAGCATTTTTTTCATAGTTAGGGTTTCTTTGTAGGAGCTCGAGCGCGTGCTGATGTCGTGTAAAAAGAACAGATCCGAATCTGGATCTGCAGTCTTTGAGCATGATTGACGTCCTTTGGTCTTCGGTATGCATAGTAGGTGTTAATATTTTTTAATTTTTGGAGTCCAAATCTATTTGAAAACAAGATATCAGTTGTCCTACGGATCCACTTTTCTTCCTATCATTGCCTATTGCAATATTTTTTCTACATATGTGTGGATATAAATCGATGCTTCCGAAAGAACCTTACTCTATTTATCAATTTCAGAATAGCTCTTCCAAACTGTTGTTAGTAGTGACTGAAATGAAATTTTGTTCCTCCTTTTTTACAACTTTTGATAATTGCAGACAAGGTTGATCCGTTTTGATTTTATCTTCTTATAAAATGTTTTCAATCATCCAGCTTCCATTGTAAGCTTGTTAATGTCATTGTTTTGGTTTTTTTGAAATCCTGGTCTAGCTATGTAAAAAATATCAAAATATTGAATCATTTTTTAATATTATATATATTTACCAATAGTTAAATTATGTTATAAATATAGAGATTTCAACACCGCATCTGGATACCATGTTTCAATTCAATACACACTATTTGAGAACAGCACCACCTAAGGTGTCTTGTGCATTTATCATGTTCTTTGTTCTAGTGTGTCCAAGCTGATGTATGTACTAATGTTTCAATTTGTTTTTAAGGTAAGGGTGGTATGTAATTTATTTATTTTCAAATTTATTCTCCTTTTCAAAATTAGTAAGGGATTTATGTCTATTTATCTAAAGTTATAGATTTATATTTTTGGTTTTTGTAAGGGTTATGTTTTAAATGTTTTCTTTAAAACATATATTTTATAAAGGATATACTTTCTTTTGTTCTTCAACTTATGATCTATAAGTTTTGGTTTTGAGTAATGGTTTACTATCTTATGTTCAATTTTCTATTTCTTTTATTATTGAAAGGAATTTTTTATTGTTAAATTTTATTCGATTTATTTTAGTTTATTTCTCTCAAAATCATGATTTCAGTTTTATGGTTTATCATAATGGAAAATTTATTTGGAAAAAACTTGTTTATTGGTGTCTGTAAACCAAAATCAATATTTTTTAGTTTTGAAATTTTATTTTCAATTCTTATTTTCAAGAGCTAATTTTCCAAATTAAAATTTTGAGACTATATTTTCAAAATTTAAGTTTTTAACATTTCTATAGGATTAATGTAATTCTTTATGGTGACAAATAAAATTTATCGTGTTAAATTTGCAATCATGAATTTTGATTATTATATATGTCCATCATCTTAATTAATGTCATGTTATGTATTTTTATTATATATATTGGTTTTATTATTCACATATATGAATTTACGAATCAGGAATATTTATGTATGTTGTATGCATATTATATATGCATGTCATATGAATAAAATGTATCATTGAATAAGTTATTTTAAAAAAAAAATTGTTAAATGAAAGTATGTATGACAATCATGAAAAGATATGTCGATGTGAGATTTGACTATTTCAAAACTAGAAGACATGATCTTATGAAAGTAAATATATATATATATGTATGTATGAATATATAAATTTGTATATATGTATACTAATTTATTAAAAAAATTACAAGTTTTAAAGTACGAAAACCTAGTGAATAATGTATATAATATTAAATCAAGCTTAAAATGTTTTCAAAAAAATATGGCTCTTGAACGTTGTAAATATGGAAGGGAATTGGGGAGTGAACTCATCCTTCAATAAGTTGGTAGACCCAGAAATCCTTCAATGTTTCATGTTACCTAATAATGATGCTTTGTTTTCATAATCTTGCGTATTGTTTTTAATAAAAACATTGTAATATGATTTGAGTAGTTTTTTGCGTAATTAATTTCCAAAAGTAATGCACTATTATTTTAAAGGCATATATAGTTTCCAAATAAAGGTAATTCAAAGTATTTTTTTTGTAAGTATTATTAATGGAATATTTCAAAAAGGATTTATCAAAGTTTTTAAAACCCATTACTGAGAATTTTAAATTCTCACCCTACGTTTTAAATTTATTTTCACAGGTTCAGTAGAGTCTATCGAAAGCATTCTCTTCTTATGCGGAGTAAGCGCACATGGTGTCATGTTTTATTTTTATTTTATTCTTGTTTTGATCTGATAAATGTAAGGTTTTATCTAATACTCTAGAACCTAGAATTGGAAAAAGTCATCTATTGTGTAATATAATGTGTATTTTTAGTTATATATTTCAAAACAAATACACATCATTTTTTTAGCACCAATTCTGTTATCACAGGCTTGGGGCGCCACAACATACCTCCCGCTCGGATTGTATTCATTAATCTCCATCAAAGTTGCTAACATGGCTTTTAATACCACATCTCCCAACTCATTCTTCAACTCTTTTATCCTTTCATCCTCCTTTTCTTGATATTTATTTTCATATATGATTCACTCGGTTACTTTTGAGAACACTTCGTCAAAAATTAATTTTATTTTAAGGGTGTCCAGATTGGATCCTATTAGAAATATGTTGTTAAGAATACTTGGATGAGAATACTACTACAATGAGCCATCTAATTAGAATTTCGATGGTATTTCTCCTACAATGTGCAGAGATCTATGACCCTGTTTTTGGGTTTATCTTTAAGATACTTTCTCTTAGCAGCTTGGAGAAATGGTCGGTTTTCAAGCTCTCCCATCCACCTCACATCAATAACACCAAAAGTTTGTCTCTTCTAATCCCTACAAGAAAATAAACATTTAAGAGGAAGTAGAAAAAAATAAATGTTTGTGAATGGAAGTAAATGAATTCAAGTTAATGTCATGAGGATTTTAATGTTCATTACTTCATTTTTGAATGTAATATGTTAGAATCCATAATTAAAATTGTATTTAATTTATTTTTTAACCTCAATGGAAACTCGACTTACATCTCACGAACAGTTATTATTATATATTTTTTTGGTTGAGAATCACCCTCAATCCCTTCTATGTTTCTTACTCCAATCATTAGTCATCCAAAATGTTTATGGGATGACATTTGGTTAGATTAGTTCAAGAAAAATAGGTGGATGTACACAAAATATGGGAGATTAATATAAAAAAACTGCAATAATAATTATTCAAGAGGTATTTCATCAAGGATCTTTGGAACCACAATGATGAGAGGAAAGCTAGTTTGAAAGAGGGAGTCCAATCCATCATCAAGATATGGAAGTAAATCAATGTCGGATGATGGATTAAACAAAGTTAGTGAATGTTAGTTGTGCTGCGGCACTGGATTATTATATCTCTATTCAAGATAGTAAAAATTTTCATGCAAGATGCATGAAATTGGGGAATTTTGTATAGGGATTGTATTGTACTATTTTTATTCAAGACAAATTAAACGTTTGACTACTCATGCAGACAATGTCTTCTACACATGATAATGTTACGAATCTAGAGGAAGAACAAACCGTTGATGATGAAACTCCAGAATTATTAAGGGATCAAAAACATATTGATGAAAAAAACAACGACGCAACATCAGAGTGGTGGATAAAATTATCAAGGAAAGAATTAAGGGTATAAAATTTGAGGTTGGTTGGAATCAACGTGGAAAACCTATTAGCTCCAACAATTTAATATTCATTTGTTATCTTGGTGTCACAAAAAGGATGAATATGGAAATTGATATTGATTCATGGAATCACATCCAACCTGTAATGAAGAAAATCCTTTGGAAATATATAATGGTAATGTTACAATATATTTTCTCTATTTTAATGTAAAATTGTTTAATGAAACATTCATTTAATTTTTATTATTCCTTGTAGTCTTCATTTAATTTAGAATATTTCCATAATAAATTTTCTTTAATGGCCACTGGAAAATACCAAGTAGTATTCCAAACTCTTATTATGAATTTACATCTTTGGGATGCTGAGGGGAAAATAAATCCCCAACCACCACATAGTTATGAACACATTATAAAGTAGGAAAAATTAACTTTGTTCATCAATAATCATAATGAAAAATCATTTCAGGTTCATTGTAATCGATAATATATTATTTTATATTATTTATTTTATCCAACTTGATTAAAAAAAAATTAATTTATGAAAATAAAAAGAGTTCTAAAAATAAATAACGTGCATAAAAACCAACACACCCCTATCAAAAAGAAAGAATGGGGTATACTTAATTAGTGAATAAATTTCTATATATTTTAAATTAACAATAAAAGTTTAATTATGTGATATGAAACAACATATGTTTATTTTTTGATACTTATACTAATGAATCAAAATATGAAGCCACTTCCATCCCACATCATGTGTTATGGAAGGAGGCTCATGTAAATAAGGAGGGAAAATTAGTTGATGAAAACACAAAAATAGTATGGAAAGCATGTTTATGTATGACATAATTTTAATTTTTTATGATTTATAATAATATTACATAAAAATATGTATTATTGTTCATTTTTTTACATGGTTTAGACAAAAGAACTGGCAATCACCGTACCAGAAGAAAAGCTACTTTCATTAAATCTGAAGTAGCTCGGACAATATGGTTACATTAGAGGATTAGGTTTTTTAGTCTCTCATCAAAAATATTTCAAGAAGATAAAACCACATTAAGATACATTAAATATGGTGAGAAAATTTTAGTCACAAATAGACTCACTGCAAGATATTATTTTTCAATCTGGTTTGGCAGACCAATGTATAATAAAGGATCAAAGAGAACCGGTGGTGGAGCAAAGATCTGCATATGAATCAATGATCCCACTAGCTTTGAAGCTAGTACTTACCCTAAACCTCATACTTTACCTGGGGTAATCAATTTTTTCATTACACTTTATCCAAAATGTGAATCAAACAACTTTTGATAACTTGATATTACTAAAAATCTGCAGGGTACATTTGTATCAGATTTTTATCTGTCAAGAGCCATGTAACGCCTTGTTGTGATGACTACATTGTATAATATCCCAAGATACCAGTTACACAATAAATACATCCCAAAAAATAAAATGAGAGTGGGGATTGAGGTAGATTATGATCCGACTGCTGAGTTTCCTATTCATCTTGATGGTTTGGATATTACAACAGCCGAAGCTGATATTGTAGATTTCACATCATGGATGTATAATCATATAAAGATACATGAGTTATGTCTTTAACAAATAATTTCACATGAAAAACATGTAATAGTTGATGATAAAATATCTGAAGTGAGTTATAATATTACATATCGATAAATTGGTGGGGAAAAAAAGGTTGAATCAAGAAAATATAGTTAATTGAAAAAGAAAACAAAATGACCTTTCGAGAGTTCCTTCTCCCCAACAGTTCCATAAAAACATTTATTATCATTACAAATTCATGCAGAGAATACATTTAAAGATAAAAATATGTCTTACATTGAATATGAAGAAAAAATATATGGATATTCATCTAGAGACTTAATTGGTCTTGAGAGACTAACTGAGATTCTCAAGCATGAATGGTTGGGTGTCTCAGTAGTGAATAAATACATAAGGTACATTTTTATAATACTTATGCCCAAATAGTGAGCTAATATTTTTATTAAAGTCAATAACCATAGATATTTTGTATAGTCTTTTATCTTAAAACTATATATAGGGAAGATCATGTGAAGCATGATTTGGAATCATTAATCCTTATATCATTTCTATGTCATAACTAACTTTTAATTTGGAAGCATCTTATAAGAAATAAGATTAGTTACTGGAAGCGTTTAATAAAAATGCATCAGATGAAGGACACTTTTTTCTGCCTAAAATGAAAAGGTAAAAATCTATAACCTAATCACATAAAATATATTTTTAATTTTTATATTACATAGTTGTTTTTTGTTTTTTAGGATGCATTGAATGATAATAGAAAACAATATGAACACCCCAAATATTTATTTTTTAGATCCAATGCATGGATATGCAGACAATCGACCACACATGATGTGTATTGTGAATATGTAATACATAGTAATCAACATTTTATAGATAAAATTCTAGTTATATGTTCAGTCTGTGTTTTAAAAAGATTTTTGTTATGATAGGGTAGTCGCTCAATACATGCTAGAACATGGCCTAAAATTGGTGTCTCAAGGGATAAAGATTAATAATTACTACAAATGGAATCAAATTAATATATATATTGAAATATTTAACTATCCAAACATTTCAAAAGAAATTTACTTATTTTTTTCAATGTTTTTGCAGTGTTTGAAATAAGATAATGAAACCAATTGTGGATATTATGTATACAAATTCATGAGAGAAATCATAAAACATGAAGACACCGGTATCCCCCAATAATTAATTTTTGAAGGTAACTAAAATTTCATTAAATATATTTCATAATAATTTGTTTTTCTATATTTTCTCAGTACTATCAAGACTGCAGAAAACCTAGTTACTCAAAGAAGAAATCAATTTGTTTAGAGATGAGTGGGCGGTGTAATTTTTATCAGAATGTATGCCAATAACAAATTTAAGTGATTACCTACTATTTTTGTGATCTAGTATGAGTTACGACCTTAGAAATATATTTTGGGATGTGAAGAATTAGTGTTAGGATGCTTATAAATTATTTTTGATCTATTTATCAAGGAGAAATATAATAGAGGAAATCAATTTGGTTAGATGTGCTAACCTGTAAATTTTTTTTGGAAATCATAGAGGTAGAGTTGTAGACGGAGGAAGAGGTGAAGGTAGAAGAAAAGGCAAAGTTGGAGGCAGAGTTAGAGACATAGTCATAGTAGGAGGCCGATGTGGAAGAGGAGGTAGAGGAAAAGACCAAGGAAGATGAGGATAATAAAAGTTGGATTGAGAACAATAATTTTTTTTGGGAAATGAAGTATAATTAAGATCATACCATGATTATGTTTGAGAACAATTATTTAAAAGTTCACACAACACCTGTCACTTAAGATATGATCCATTGTGAAAGTGTTTCAGGTGGCTTATTAAAATAATGTTTTTCACCACTTGTCTTAATAATTTGGGAAAATGATTCATAATTCATTTGTGATGTGTGTGAATCAATATCATTTCAAACCCACACACAATGCCACCTGTATAGATCAAAGTTTTTGTTTCTAGTGAGAATGAAATTTTAGTAAAAGACACAAGCGGTGTACTCAAAACCAAGGAAAAACATTATGATTGTTTTGATACTTTAGGAAAAAAATAAATGATTAATTTGGGATGTGTATAAATCATCCTCATCTCAATATAATGCACAATGTTACTAGTATGACTCCAAGTACATATTTTTATTCAAAATTGGCATTAATTTTAGTTAAAAATCAACTGACATACTCAAAACTGAGAAAAAAAATTCGGATTGTTTTGGTATTTTAGGAAAATGATCCATAAGTCAATTATGATGTTTTAAAACCATCTGTACCTCAATTTGATACATGGTGTGACAAATATTACTCCAAGTGTCCATTATTAGTTTAAAATTTTCATTTTAATACAAAAAAGTCTCACCCACTGAAAAATGATAAATTGTACTAAGATTATCTTGATAATCTAGGAAAACAATTCATAATTCATCTTTGATGTGTATGAATCAGTCTCATGTCAAACCCACACATAATGCCATATGTATGGCTCAATGTTCATGTTTCTAGTTTAAAATTACATTTTAGAAAAAAAGACCTAAGTGGAATACCCAAAACTGAGGAAACACGTTCTGATTGTTTTGATACTTTTTGAAAATGATCCATGATTCATTTGGGATGTGTAGAAATCATCTACACCTCAATATGACACATAATGTGACTGATATGACTCCAAGGGTGTCTTTTTATTCAAAATAGACATTAATTTTAGTGAAAAAATCAACTAACATACTCAAAAATGAGAAAACTCATTTGGATTGTTTTGGTACATTAGAAAAATGATTAATAAGTCATTTATGATGTGTAGGAATCCACTGCACCTCAATCTGACACACAATGTGACTTGTATGACTCCAAGTGTCCGTTATCAGTTTAAAATTGACATTTAATACCAAAAAGTGTCACTCATTGAAAACCCAGCAAACATTCTCATATTTTATTGATAATTTGGCATAATAATATATAATTAATTTTTGACGTGTATAAATATGTCTCACATAAAACCCAGCCATGATTCCCCTTGTATGGATCATAGTTTAAAATGACATTTTAGTACAAAAACATAAGTGGCATACTCAAAACCAAGGAAACACATAATGATTATTTTGATACTTTAGGAAAACAATTCATGTGTCATTTAAGACATGTATAAATTAGCAACACCATAATCTGATGCATGGTGTGACGAGTAGACTCCAAGTGTATCTTTTTATTCAAAATTGACATTAATTTTAGCGAAAAAAACTAACATAGTCAAAACTAAGAAAATGTATTCGGATTGTTTTGGTACTTTAGGAAAATGATCCATAAGTAATTTTTTATTTTTAAGAATCAGGTTCACCTCAATCTGATTAAAAGTGTGGTTATATGACTCCAAGTGTTTGTTGTTAGTTTAAAATTGACATTTCAATACAAAAAAGTGTCACTCAATGAAAAACAAGATAACACACTTGAATTATCTTGATAATTTTGGAAAAATGATTTATAATTAATTTTTGGAGCTTATAAATCAGTATCATGTCAAACCCACACACGATTCCACCTATATGGGTCAAAGACGATGCCACCTATATGGGTCAAAGTGCATGTTTCCAGTTTAAAATGACATTTTAGTAAAAAAACATAAGTGGCATATACAAAACCAAGGGAACACAATATAATTGTTTTTATACTTTATTACAATAATTCACGAGTCATTTGGGATGTGTAGAAATAATCTAAAATTCAATCCAATACATGGTGTGACCGGTAAGACTCCATGTGCGTCTTTTTATTCAAAATTGACAATAATTCTAGTGAAAAAAACAACTAACATAATCAAAACTGAGAAAATTCATTAGGATTGTTTTGGTACTTCAGGAAAATGATCCATAAGTCATTTTTTTTGTGTAGGAATCTTCCACACCTAAATCTGATGCACTATGTGAACAGTATGACTCCAAGTGTCCGTTATTAGTTCAAAATTAACATTTTAATAAAAAACATGTCACTCACTGAAAACTGAGAAAACACACTCATATTTTCTTGATTATTTAGGAAAATTATTCATAATTCTTTTGTAATGTGTATGAACCAGTCTCATATGAAAACCAAAAATAATGCCACCTATATGGATCAAAGTGTGTGTTTCCATTTTAAAATGATATTTTAGTAAAAAAACACAAGTGGCATACAAAAAAAAGGAAACATATTTTTTTATTGTTTTTATACTTTAGAAAAATGATCTATGAGTCATTTGAGACATGTATAAATCATCCTAACCTCAATCTAATACAGGTTGTGACCATTATTTCTCCAAGTGTGTATTTTTATTAAAATCTAACATTAATTTTAGTGAAAAATAACTCACATAATCAAAACGGAGAAAATGAATTTGTATTGTTTTGGTACATTAGGAAAACGATCCATAAATCATTTTTGATGTGTAGTAATTATCCACACCTCAATCTGATGCATGGTATGATTGGTATGACTCCAAGTGTCAATTATCAATTTAAAATTGACATTTTAATACAACAAGTTTTCCTAACTGAAAGCTAAGAAAAAATTCTCATATTGTCTTGATAATTTGGGAAAATGATTCATATTTAATTTGTGAAATATATGAATTAGTCTCATGTCAAACCCAGATAGGATGACACCTATGTGACATAAAGTTCGTGTTTCCAGTTTAAAATGATATTTTATTAAAGAAAACACAAGTTTCATACTCAAAACAAAGGAAACACATTCTGATTGTTTTGATACATTAGTAAAACAATTTATGAGTCATTTGGGACGTGTATAAATTAGTTGGACCTGAATCCGAGGCACAGTGTAATCGGTATGACTCCAAGTGTGTCTTTTTCTTCAAAACTAACATTAATTTTATAAAAAACAACTCACATACTAAAAATAGAGAAAACACATTTGGATTGTTTTGGTACTATAATAAAATGATCCAAAAATAATTTTTAATGTGTACTAATCCTCCAAACCTCAATTCGATGCATGGTGTGACTGGTATA
Organism: Viscum album; assembly: GCA_963277665.1. Taxonomy (NCBI): domain Eukaryota; kingdom Viridiplantae; phylum Streptophyta; class Magnoliopsida; order Santalales; family Viscaceae; genus Viscum; species Viscum album. Next base: position 767,602,807 of record OY728163.1, read on the forward strand.
AATCCATGGGTGTCTTTTTATTAAAAAATGTCATTAATTTTAATAAAAAAACAACTCACATACTCAAAACTATGAAAATTCATTTAGATTATTTTGGTATTTTAGGAAAATGATCCATAATTCATTTATGTGTAGGAATAAATCACCCCTCAAGTTAACTCACAGTGTGACCGGTATGACTCCAAATTTTCCTTTTTATTCCAAATTTATATTAATTTTAATTAAAAAATGACATAATATATAATAGTGTTTTTCTTATATTTGTACTGGAAATTTTATTTCATTCAAATTCAGTATTTTTATCTTCTTTTAGTAATTTATTTTTCTTTTTATGGTGATGTAGTGTGTTGTTACAGCACACTGCACCTATTTTTGGTGTTGTTGTATGTTGTAGAATCACACTACAAATTTCATCTTTATCAGCTCTACTAAATGTGCTGATAAAGATAGCCCTTATCAATGCTTTTATAAGTTCCGATAATGGAATCCTTTATGAGTTCTTTATAAATCGCTGATAAAGGAATCTTTATCAGTGCTTCCAAAATCACTGATAAAAGGTCACCTTCTTAGCTCTAAATAAAATCATTAATAAATGGCATCTTTTATCAATTATTTTAAAAGAATTGATAAAAGTATGGTTTATGAAGTCTTTTATTTTCACTGATAATGATACCCTTTTATCGGTACTTTTCTACCACTGATAAAAGCCTTGGCCTTTTAACCACACTAAGGTGTTCAGTACTTTTCTAGCACTGAGATAGTTCTATTCTAGTGCTGTTAAAGGTGTGTTTTGTAGTAGTGAATGTTTATGTTACTAAGATTTTATCCTTTTTATTTTTTAACATACTTATTTTGTACACTGAAACAAAAAATTCCTCTATAAGAAAAATAAAAGGAATAGCCTTCATATTTTGATTTAAAAACCATCATAATGCTTGGTCCCCATGTACAGTTTTTTTAGAAATATTTTTACATGGGGTTCTTTATTCTGAATTTGGGACTTCATCTCTATCAATGAAAATTTATACACTTCACTTTGAGTTTGTAATGTCATCACTGTTATTCTTCCTCATGTAATAGTAAAAAAAAAGTCTACATGGTATTTAAATAAAATGAATTTATGTCTTCTTCATCATGTAGTGCATCCATATTCAGGTTTCTTACTGTTATTCTATGTTGTACAATTTATGTGCAAAAAGTGTCCAATCACATTTGTTTATAATTTTTTTGATGGAGTTATTTTTATTGAATTAATTAGAAATTCCCATTTTAAATTTCCATTTATTTGTTGGAATGGAAATTCTAAGTGGAAATTTCCTCTTACTTTCAATTTTAATTTCTATCAGAAAAATATATATGACATTTTCTGTTTAAATCAATTAAAGATACCATTTATCTTCTTCTGGATATTTTTAGAATTCAAACATATAATTTCAATTGGGAATTCATAGTGAAAATATGCAGTAAAGATGTCATCTAGGATTTTATTAGGGAGAAAGTTGTAGTGGAATTTGAAGTGAAAATTTACAGTGAAAGTTTCTATAGGTCATTTCTGAAATCAATTAGAAATGTATGCTACAAGGGAAACCTCATTTGGAACATACCAGGGGGAATTCCAATGGAAATTTCTGATGGAAATTACAACTATAAATTTTTATTTTTTTTCCTTTTTTATATTTTCACAGCTATATAGCATAACATATTTCCACTTTAAATCATTTTCAAATTTGAAACCAATTATTTTGAAATAATTAAAAATTGCTATGCATAATTTCAATTATGATTTCACAGTGTTGTTTCTAATAGAGAAAATGTCTCCCAGAATCGTGAACATTGATGTGAACACCCCTACAAATGGATACACTCTAGTAAACACTTTCTGGAAATGCCTCCTCCCAATGTTCCCTCAAAACGCCCCTGAAAATGAACCTTAAAAAATCAACCAGTAGACACCTCCAACAAACGTGCACTGCAAATTACCCTACAGATATAGACTCTCTAAAAAACGTCCTTGTAAACACCCCCTATAATCACAAACTTTGTTTCACTAGTATAGCCGCCCCTGATGGGGAAACATCTTCTTCACCATTATTTTATCAAAAAATAAATGATCCATCCTTTTATTATTTTCGATGAGGATATTTCCCCCCTAGTGTTTTAATGATCTGGATACCAACCAGATGATGTCACAGGCATCCAATGGCCAACATGAGGGTCAGGTTCAGGTGTTGAACTAGAGTCAATGTTAATCCGATCTCGGGGTAGAATGGTGAAAATTTTAGATGATTTAATTTTTAAAAATAAAATCAAAAAACAAAAATACCAAATATCATTCAATATTTTAGATTAAATATATAATTAAAATCAATATGTGAATATTAATTATTAATAAAATAATATTAATTGTTTGATTGATATGTTTTTATTTATTAACTTTAATAATAATTATTTTTTAATTTCTTTTGATTAGATTTAATTATGTTTATTAAATTTAAATATAAAAATTAAATTATCATATATAGAGACTATCAAACATATATTTAATTATATCAAATATCATAATGACTTAAATTATTTTTTATAAAAAGCATTTAAATGTTTGTTAAATGAACAATATTAAAAGATATAAACACTATTTATATTTAGAGAAAATTGAACATTAAAATCAATTAAAGATATATTATTAATATTACCGCAATAAATGGATATTACTTTTGGTCATACAAAAAATAATATGTAAAGAAATATGCTTTCTCTTAATTGGTCAATGATAAAATATTTTCTATTATCGAATGATTTATTGTAACATTTTTTATTGACAGTGACATATTTGTTGGAAATAGTTATTATTAATAATAGATCTTTTTGTTACAAAACAGATTTCGGTATTAGTATGATAAAACAATATATTTAACTATTGGTAAATTTTTGTTTATATTAAATGATCAATATCAATAAAGATATCTATTGGAGAAAACAAGCATTGGTATTTGAAATTAAAATGAATAAAACTCAATATATGTTGGAATTTCTCATTTTTACCAATATATATATAATATGTCGATAAATTTATTTTGGTATAAGTCATTTTTTTGTATTGAGTATAGTTATGTGTCTGTATATATCTATCTATCATTATAAATTTCAAAAAATATATATTAAAAAATATATATTGTTATGAACCAACGTGATTCGTTTCTCTGTTAGATGGCTAAGAAGACATGAGACACACCCAAGGCACATTCCAGATCACCCCATGCTAGAATCATGTGTCATATAATCAAATTAAATCCAGTGGGAATAATTCTACCCAAAAAATCATAGTTAAGAAATAACATAAAAATGGGCATGACCACTCCGTATGTCATAGGTCCATCCACCAACAAAAAAAGAAAAAAACGTGAATAAAATAAATTTAATCATTTTAAAAAATGAAAATAAATTATTCCAATTCTCACCTCTAACTCTAACCATAGAATCAACCTCCATCAGATACCTTTTCCCACCACCCATGCACAGTGCACCTACACTAGCCATAACTGAAAGCAGTAAATGGACTATTTGGTCAATGTGACAAAGTAAACTAAATTAATCTAGAAAAAATCATAGCTCTGTGTGGCATCGTGACTTACCATGAAACATCAAACTATTCAACTCTCCAAAAGTGGTAATAAAATAACAAAAACATTAAAAGTGAAATTTAATAGATAATAACACTAAGAATAATAAAACAACTTTCATAGCTTTCTTTATAAAATGACAATCATCCCTTTTAAATATGTTTTGGAAACCATTATTAAAACTCCCCTTTGAATATCATTTTGAAACTAAACATAAACATCATGATTAAATTTTACAGTTAGTTTTTTATCATTATACTCATATAAATTTACAGACACACACCCACACAGATATGTCTCTCATTTCACAAATTCATATATTAGCATGTGAATTTGTACATACATATGTGTGTGTGTGTGTGTGTGCCTGTGTACACCCATGTATATGTTTAAAACTGCCTAATATATCAAAATAACTTTTAAAGACAATGCATTTTTATTCAAAACCAATCATCAAAATCTTTACTGATGCTTGGAATTTCAAGTGTCACTGAAATTCCAAGTAAAATTTTAATCCATTTGATGATTTACATTGATGACCAAAAAACATTTCGAAATCATTGAAACCATTTATAAAGGTCATTCCGGAATTGTTTCAGACACATGGAATGCATAGTTCACTTAAAATAGATTTTAACATGTTCCATGATTTAAAAACCCTCTATATTGAAATGAAAATCACAGAAAACTGGATTTTTTGCTTTCAAATAATTCTCAAACATATTTTATATTATCATTTAACATCAGAACAAAATATTAAAAATACAAGAATTCAATGTTCCTAAATTTAAATCCAAATACAGGGGGAAACATACATTAAAGTGAAAAGGAACTTGTCTCCTTATATGAACACCATTATAATAGGCTTCAAATCGAGCCTTACCAACCCTAGGAACCAAAAATCATAAATTCAAAAAACCCCAACCCATTTAGGGTTTAGACAAGGATAGTGTGCAATACAAGAAGAGAGGAAAAAGTAAGAAGAAGAGGAGGAGGCCACACCACAATGAACCAAACCAAATCATGAAGAATACACCTTAACATCTCAATGGAGGGAAGGAATAGGAGGAGGAGTGTTCATCATGGGGTATCATTGTTGCGTGTCGTGCGAACATGATGTAGGATGGGTGGGTGGGGTTGGATCAATTTTAGGGAGAAAAAAGGGAGGGTATTTTTAGTAAATTAATTCTTTTTAATTTTCCAAACACCAAACACAAATTGGTTGTATGGTTTCCCAAATCATGCATTAAATGGTCACCCCTACTAGAGGAACTAGAGCATCCTGCATGGATAGGTTACACAATTAAAAAAATCATGACCCGACCGTGTGTTTCAGCTCAATTAAATTATAGATGCATTCTGATGGTTTCCACATGGTTTATACTAACGAGGGTCAATATGTGACATATACATTCATATACACAAAACACACACACAGACACACACCTGCAAATATATATATATATATATACATATACATAGATATGGGGAAATAGGCTAAATTAAAAAGAAAATCAAACAACACACACATGTAGGGAAGTACTTGATGAGGATTAAAATTGAGACCTCATCGAGACCCATATCTTATATATATATATTCATGTATATATATATATAAATAAATAAATACTAAAATACTGAAGAAAAACAAGATGGAGTAGTGGTAAGGGTGTTAGATTTGTACAGAGAGGTCTCAAGTTGAGATCCAAGTGCACACAACTGAGTTGGTAGGGGGAAGAGCTAATAAAGGTTGGGGAGTTCCAGGTCACATGTGAACAGAGGGAGGGGCATGGGTAGGACAGGGAGCACTAATGGGGGGGGGGGGGACGAAATACCTCTCAAAATATTAAAAAAATATTTTTATATTCTTATTAGCCAACTTTTAGTGTTTCTAAAAAATTATTTTATCAACCACAAAAAATGTTGATAAATTCATCCTTTATCAAAACTGGAAGAAATCACTCATATAAGGGACCTTTATGAGTGCTAAAAAGATCTAATAAAGACCCCTCATATCATAATTTTTTGTACTGATAAATCTTTCTTTTATCAATGTTTTTTTGATTTTGTTTCCTTGTAATCTTTCCTTCATTTTATGATGCCATTTACTCTTTATACATTTCTCATGCATGAAATATTATTTGAGATTTATTTTATATTCTCAAAAAATATGTTAGTCCAGGGTTCCTTTTCTCCACTTGAGATCTTATTTGGGGCTCTTGTCATGGTCATGTTTCTTGGACTATGTTTTGTAGATCATATTGCTAGATTTTCTATCCTTGTTTATCCCAAGGGATCATGTGGGCCATTAATGACTCCACCACCCTTTGCATTTGGACCAACCACATGTATTGAGATTTGTGATTGGTCTGTTCAACTTTGTCATGTGTCTTCATCTGATTCCTCCATGTCACTTCAGCCACCTTCTATCTGTGTGGTGGGTCAAGGTAATTAATCACCCCTACACTTTACTCTTCACCTAACTCTATTATTTGGATTCCCCTAATTCTTCACTTGTCCTAGGGTGTCTAAAATATATTTCCCAAGCGATTGTGATGTCAAGAGAGATCATAAACCACCCATATTGTCCCCATTTTTTCTTTTATTTCTTCAATGTTTATCTATCAAAGTGATTCTATTCTTGATATGTGTTTCTTATTTTATAATATACTCCATTTATTTTTAGAATTAATAAATCATGTGTTTGGGTGGTATTCTTATCATGCACATAGGTCCAAAATGGGGTGAATCACATTAAATCCCAATGTTATTTCTACTTTCCTTTTCTATTTGTTTAAGTTTTTGTTTTTCATTATTTTTTTTCCTTTGATCTCATATTGATATTTTGAGATTATTTAAATATTTTTTTCTCATTCACTTTAATTTATATAAAACAAAACTAAATAAAACCAATCATATATTCAATATCCTAGGTCATTCTTAAGGGAATATTCTTAACATTGTCCCAAAAAATCATCATATCAAATCCCTATAAATTAATGATGGTATATACAAGGTATGAGATAGATAAATTTAATGGAGATAATGAATTTAGTATCAGGTTCATCATGATGAGAACCCTTCTTTAACAAAAGGGACTCATTACTGATTTACATGGTCTTAAGAAACTTATAATTGGTTTATTATATGGTGGACTATAAAACTATCCGAGGTTTTATAACTTAAATTCCATTTTTGAATGAATAAATGATTTTTTAAGAAATAAAGTTATGGAAAACACATGAATAAATTTGGTTATTTTTTATAGTTATGTGGTCTATCAAATTTAAAATACCAGAAAACATCATAACTATTGACACTATAGATATTGTATAGTGTCCATTAAGATTACTATATTAAGGGTTGTGATAAAGTCCATTTGATACAAAGAAGTGATGGAATCATCTAGTAGGATCGTACCCTATAAAGCCCATTCATTAAATATTTTAAGAGATATAGCATTTTTGGTCTTTTACCTTGATTATTACCAAGTTTTGATTCAAAAACTAAAGCATAAATGAAACATTTTCCTGTTTAAGTTCAAGCTCATCGAGATCACAACCTAAACCATGTTCACTGAACCACCCTAATAAAATCTCACCATCGCACACCTTTCCCTTAGGGCATTTACTAGTGTAGTAAAGGGCTAGTATTTTGACCCTAATGGTATTAATTTGAATATTTTACTTCAATAAAATAATGATTATATTTATTCCTTTTAATTATTACCTTTATAATGATTAAATAATAATTTTGATAAAAATTGTATTTTGATACAATGAAACACGAATTGTATTATTGGGGTATTTATGGTTTTAATAAAGATACTATTTTTTTATGAACTCAAGAAAATTTGAAATAAATTATATTTTAAGGAAATATTGTTATTAAAAAATATTTATTAAATATAAATGATAACATAATTTAATTAAGTAAAATAAAATTTTTACTAGGGTCTGAAAACTAATATTAAAAAAAACCCAGTATTTTTTAATAAATTGGGATTTTTATATAAAATTTTAATTTATCATATTTATAGAATTATTTTTATAAATTAAATCTTATTTTTTAAATCATCACATAAAAATTATTCAACAGTTATATTTTTCATAATTTTCAGATAGAGTCAAAATTTTGGGTAAAAATTAAATACTATATAATTATACGGTATGTATTATGAAATCATAAAAGTTTAAAAGTGATGTAATAAATATTATAATGATTATCCACAACCATAATTATTTTTCCCATTTAAAATAACGGTTTTTAAGTTACTTGATTAATTATATAAACCCTTAATGAATCCTCAAATCCCAATATTATATTTTAAGGTTTTAAAATAAAATATTTATAAACATTACTCACTTACACACCCCCAGGGGAATTTTTTTAATGTGTTTGGTTATTATCCATATAAAATAAGTAAAACCACTCCTATTTGACAAAAACCCTGGGTAAAAAACAATGATAATGTATATGTTTTTTATTACTTTATCATATAGATTCCAAAACATAAGTATGGAGATTAATAAAGATTATCCTCTATTTTTCTATATACACCCACCCAAACCTGCATTCTACTTCATTAATAACTCCTGAATCATGAATTTTATCTTCATTAACCTCTCTATATCACTCCCAAGGTGACCTATTATTTTAATAATCCCCTACCAAGATTTAATAATTACCCTCTCAAGGTAAGGGATCCTCTCATCCTCTTCATTCAAGAACCTTCTATATGTTATTCCTTTTTTATTTCAAATTTTTAACATTGTGATTTGTTTCTTTCACATTTCTATTACAGTACTTATTATTCAAAAGTAATGAGAGACCCCTTTCTATCTCATTCACCCCCTCAATAAACCTTTATATATACATGTTATGCTGATGAAATTATCCTATAATTTTCCATTCAAAACATTAGTGTTGTGAATACCTGTCTCCATTTACACTCAAGTGTATTCACCTAGTCATAAATAACCTTCATTTATTGGGTATTTACATTTATGTAATCCAAACTCCTTAATCATGGGATTAAAATTGATGAAGGAAATCCTTATGCTGTATAATCTATGTGGCACACTTATGCATGAACATGAAATGAAAGCGATGGGTTGGCCTGAAATTATATACCCCTCCAATGCATTGGGTAATTTTTTCTATCTCATGGTATTTCATGTATAGTGAATTAGAGGATATCCTAACCACACTATGTTATGTTTTCTTGGTGGTTATTCTTGCCTTATGTTTGTGATTTAATGTTTTATGTTGTTTTCACATTCCTATGTTATCTTTATGTTATCATATTATATCATGCATCATTGTTCAATATTATGATCCTCAACCATATTATGTTACCTTGATATTCCCCTCAGATCATATGTACTACTTTTCCTTATTATTTTCTTATTTTATTCCCTTACTGGGCTTTATGGATCTCCCCTTTCTTATGTATATCCGCAGGTTATCCCATACTGTTTTAGAAGATCCAAGTAATATAAGGGCAAGTTCATGAGTTTTTAAATAATGATGTTGTACCCATGCTTAAAGTTAATGTTCTATATACTTAATTTCCTAAATACATAGGGAAACATAATCTTATGGGGAATTATTATGTGTATCTTTATGTAATAAATCATGAAATTAAGTGTATTAATGATATCAGCTATCATAGTTGATGTCAGAGGAAAGACTAGTTTTTTTTATTAGGATTATAAAACCCTAGTTAAAGCCTTAGGAATATGACTAACACATAAGAAAACATCCCTAAATTTTGGTAAAGTATAGAGTAATTGGTTTCCAATAAAATACATCTATGTTTGGAAATTACAAGTGGATGTAGCTCTAAAACACACGTACATATGAGTAATAACCCCGAAAAGAGAGTATTGATTTAGAATCGATCGTAACTTTGGGTATGAAAATGATCCTTATTACGTACCTAGTTTGACACTTCTAGATGATATGATTTATTAAATTCACAAGCTCCTTATGAACCATTATTAAGGGAACAAAAATACCCATAATATTTTATGTTAGGAAATAGATCATGGATAATTTAGATTGAAACCTATAAATCCATATGTAAAAGAATATATTTCATTTATGATTTATCCCTTTAATTTTCATGGTTTCACATTTATTCCTTTAATAGATAAAAAATTCTGACCCCTAATATTCCCTTTATCTCTAGTCAATGGTATGAAGTTTGAGAAACCTAATCAACAACCAATGTGGGAGGAAACATGATGATGAACCAAATGAAATACCCAACCTGATATGAGAAAAAATCATGAACATAATGAAATTAATTTCTTATTTAACAAATGTTCTTAACCAAAGCATGAATCAATAGGAACACTTAACCCCCCCAAGAAATAGAATGTGTCAATTGATAACTTTATGAAACAATGGACTCTGACTTTTAGTGTAACTTCTGATCCATTAATCATAGAGAAATATAAAAACTATATTGAAAAGATATTCTCTATCCTTCAACGATTTGAGATATATATGGACATGTTTTTCATTTATTTTATATAGGTAGAAGTTGATCAATGGAGGATGTTGGTCAAAAATACAAGGCCTGAGGAGGACATCAAAGTTATGGAGTGGAAGGAATTATACAAAATTCTTTTCAACAAGTATATTCCTCACTCTCTCCAACATAAAATGGTGAGGAATTTCATTATCATCAAGAAAAAGGATGAGGAATCCATTATGGTTCATGAGACAAATATCACAAGACTTGAACGGTATGTCTCAAGATTTTTCATAACCCTAAAAAGTAAAGATGACCGCTTATTTATGGGGATAAATCATTGGTTATTCAAGACTTTTATAGCTATGAAGAAATTTTCTAATGTTCCCTAAAAGTTGAAATAGAGATCGATGAATCCCAAGGGTATCTTGGGATTAGAGACATGAAGCGAATAATGGATTTTAATTTTGGTGTTGTGATGGAAAAAAATCATAGGGGTAAGAAATTCAATCATCCCACATTTCAAAAGTGCAGGAAGAAGCATCCTAGAAATTTATTGAAGGAGATAAGTAAGTGCTTTAAGTGTAGTAAGGAAGGTATCATAAATTGTATTTTTAGATGGGAGAACCCACCAATGTTATGGAAGAAAGGAATGATCCAGTCAGTCCGCTTCCCTTCGTCCAATTTTCTAACTGCAAGGAAAAAGCAAACTATGAAAACCATTTCCTAATCTAAGGGTTGTCGATGATAACTAATAGAAACAACCTATAAGGCCTAGAGAGTAAGGGAAAGGGTATTCCATCACAACCATAATTGTGGATAATGATAATGAATTGTTGATGGTTATGCTAGTTATTCATTCAAGGATAAATAACATACTATTTGATTCTAGTTCTACATATTCTTTCATGTTATGAATGTTTAGTATAACTATTCACATAACACCTAAAAACAAGGAAGTCGGTTATAACTGAAGATGGAAAATGAGTCCATTATTTTATCCTAAGAATATAACTCCTCCCTTTTCCAAATATCTGAGATTAATTTCTTTAAAACCCCATGATACTTCCCTTAGAGGATTTTAATGATATTTTATGGATGGGTTGTATTTCCTTGTATAAATCTAATATAAATTACTGAGATAAGGAAATCACCCTCTATATCAAAAATTTCACTCTGATTCTGTTCAAGTTCAAAGAAAATGATGAATATTCTTTGGTAAAAACTTCTCAAGTATGAATATTATTTCCTTTTGAGAAAGCTTATCAAGCTCAAATGATCGATATTAAAGAAAATACCACCCTTGATGATATTCTAATTTTAATGGAATTCTCTAATGTGTTTCCCAAAAAATTTTCTAGTCTTCCTCCTAACATTGAGGTTGAGTTTTCAATCGAGATCATACGTGGAGACTTACCAATATTCAAGATGAATTGTTCGATCATATACATGTAACCTAGTACTTATTTAAAGTTTATATTCAGTTGGGATATTATCATGTAATGGTAAATAATAAGTATATCCCCAAGACTACTTTTTGTATAAGGTATGGGAACTATGAGTTCATAGTGATTCCTTTTGGACTTAGTAATGCTCTAATAATCTTAATAGACTTAATGAATTGTGTCTTTTGGGATTACATAGAATTTTTTGGTAGTATTTATAGATGATATTCATATCTACTCAAAAAGAAAGTAGGAGCATTATGAGAATTTAAATACTATCCTGAAGACCTTATTGAAGAAATTTTATATGAAAAGTATAGTAAATTTGAGTTTTGGTTGGATAATGTAAAAATCTTGGGGCACGTTATCACCAAAAAATGGATATCTATGGATCCATAAAAAATTGAGGCAATCGAAGGATGAATTATACCAATGTTTGTGATGGAAATACATAGTCTCCATGGAATATCTGGGTATGATCATTGATTTTTGACAAACTTATTTTTAATCCCACTAACCAAGCTTACTCATAAGGGGAAAGGAGGGCCAAAAATTTGATGAGTTACTATAGAAGAAGGTAGTGAATATTATAGAGGTCAACATTGCTATATATGTAATTTTAAGGGTTTCAATTCAAATATGATTCCCATTGAACAGATAATTGAATAGGGAACATATAGATGGTGTGTAATCTTGTCCTTATCTATTCATCCAAGAATCATTAATATGTATAAAAATTTTAAGAAAAATATCTTGTGGAATAACATGAAGAGGAAGATTTCATATTTTTTATTTCGATTCTTGAAATTCCAATGAGTCAAGAAAAATGAAATAAGTCCAAGGTTATGATGTAACCATTACCCATATCAGTATAGTAATGGAAAAACATAACCATACATTTTATTGTAGGATTCCCTGGGACACATAAAGGTAATAACTCCATTTGGGTGTTAGTCAAATGAATATTTCTCTATTGACTAACTCACCATGATATACATAAGGTATGTGGTATGAATCCATGGGGTTCCACTCTAAATTATATCTGATTCAGATCCAAGATTTACCTTTAGGTTTTGGATAAAAATTCAACATGTGTTAGATAAACAACTAAGCATCCGCACTACTTATCACCCTTAGAAATATAGTTAGTCTAAAAAGACCATTAAAACTCGAGAGGATATTATGAGATCATGTTCAATGGATTTCAAATGATGTTGGGATAAAAAATTTCCCCATGTGTAGTTCTCATATAACAACACATTCCATTCTAGCATCCAAATGGAACCTTATGAGGATCTATATGGGAATAGGTGTTAGATTCAATCATGATGGGATGATGTAAGAGAGAGGAAGATAATGGGACTTGATATTATCCAAGAGATTAATGAGAAGGTTCAAACCATTCATTATCATATGAAATCTATATAAAGTCGATAGAAATTTTATGTAAAAAATTGTAAATAGGACCTAGAGTTTGAGTTTAGAGATAAAGTGTTATTTTGTATATCTATATGAAATAACATCATGAGGTTTGGGAAGAATAGAAATATTATTCCTAGATAAATCGACCCCTTTTAGATCCTTGATCACATTAGATCAATGGCCTATTGACTAGAACTCCCACCTAACTTATCTCAAGTACATGGTGTGTTCCATTTATCCCTCTTGGGGAAGTTCATACAAGACCCCTCACATATACTAAATCCATAGGTGGTATCATTGGAGTATGATATTTAGTATTAGGATCATCCAATGAAGATCTTAAATCATAGAGACAAAGTCCTACAAAATAAGAAAACTCACCTGGTTAAAGTGTTGTGGTGGAACCACAAGTTTGAGGATGCGACATGGTGACTAAAAGAGGTGATGAACAAGATGTACCCCCATCTATTTTATTGTATGGATGAAATTTTGAGGGTGAAACCTCTGAAGAATGGAATAAAATAATTACCAAAAATATTATAAATGAAATTCCCATTTTGAATGAATAAATGATTTATTAATGAATAAAATCATAAAAATTACATGCACTACTTTGGTTATTCTGGACCATTATATGGTTTGTAAAATTTAAAAGACTGTTAAGAATCGTAACCATTGATAATATAATCATTTTACAGAGAAAATTAAGATTATTATATTAAGGGTTATGATAAAGTCCATTTTACACAATCAATGGTAGCGATGGCATCAACCAGTAGGATCATACGCTATGAAACATATTTATTAGAACATCTAAGGGAGATAACATCACTAGGATTTTCCCTTGACCAATCCCAATACGAGATTCAAAAAATAATTCCTGAAAAAAAAATTATTGGATAATTTCAAACTCATCGAGATAATGGCCCAAACCACATTCACTAAACCACACAATGAAAACCTCACAACCACAAACCTTACCCTTAGGGAATTCACTGGTGCAATAAAGGGATATTTATCTATACCATAATAGCATGATTTTTTTATAATTTATTTAAATGAAATAATTATTATATTTATAACCTTTTATATTAATTTTATAATGATTATATAATAAGTTTGATAATGATTGGATTTTGATACGATGAAATAAAAATTTTATATTTGGGATATGAATAATTTCAATCAAGATAATGTTATTGATGAATTAATTAAAATTGGAAATAAATGGAATTTTAATAAAATATTAATATCAAATAATATTTATTAAATATAAATGATAATATAATGTTATGAGGTCAATTATAATTTTTATAAGGGTCAGAAAACTATTATGGTCAACAAAACTAGTATTTTTTAATAAATGCGGATTTTATTATTTAAAAGTTTAAATTACCATATCTAGAGAAATATTTTTTTAAAAAATATTATTTATTAAATAATCATATCAAAATTATCCAATGATTTTTTTATAATTTTTTGAGATAGTCAATTTTTTGGGTAAAAATTAAATACGTTGCGTATTATGACATCATAAAATCAAAAAAGCGATGTAATAAATACTATAAATAGTATCCATGACCGAAATTATTCATTCCCTTTAAAATAATGTGTTATTTAGATTATTTAATTAATTTTAAAAACTCTAAATCCTCCAAAACATATATTAAATTTTAATGTTTAAAAAATAAATTCTTTATAAACATGACTCACTTCCACATCACCAAGGGAATTATTTTAATTTTTTTTGGTTCATAAACTTATAAAATGATGAAAAAATCCAATTTTTTAGAAACCATAGGTAAACCCATGGGAAGGTTTGTGGTTTTGATTACTTTGTTATATAGAGTCCAAAATCTATGTTTCGTAATTAATATATAATTCTCTTACCTTTTTCTATATAAACCCACCCAACCTCCCATTCCTATTCACTCAAAACTCTTAGAGAATTAATATAATATACCCTTACCTCTATAGATACCTCCTAAGGTTATCAAAAGCTCATAATAATATCATCTCAAGCTTTAAGAAGCACCCTCTCAATGTAAGGGACCCTCTCCTTCTCCTCTTTATCCAAGCACATTCTTTATATCGTGCCTTTTTTATTTCCAATTATTAAAGTTGGGATATGTTTTTACACATCCCTATTACTATCCTTATGATTCACAAGTAATGATATACCACTTTCTGTATCATTCACCCCTTCTATAAAACTTTATATACACCTGTTATTCTACTGAAATTTTCTTATAGTTATTCATACCAAATATTTTTGTACTGAATACCCATATCCATTTCCATTTAATCATATTCACTTAGTTGAACATACCCTTTATTTATTGGGGATTTATATTTATGTAACCAAAATTCCTTAATCATGGGGTAAAAATTATTGAAATACATCCTTATGTTGCATGATCTCTGTGGAACACTTATGTATATAAATGAAATGAAAGTGACAGGTGGGCTTAGAATTATATAGACTAATAATGCATTGGCTAATGTTTTTCTCTCATGAGATTCCATATATGGTGAAAAAGAGGATATCCTGAGCACACTAGGTTATGTTTTCTTGATATTTATCCTTTATTTATGTGTATGATTTCATGCTTTATATTGTTATCAAATTCCCTTGTTTTCTTTATGTTATCATGCTATATCATACCTCATTTATCAATATTATAATCCTCACTCCTTATCTTTTACTTTGATATGCCTCTCGGATCACATGTACTATTTTCCTTATATTATTCTTTTTCATTCCCTTACTAGGATTTATAGATCACCCCTTTCTTATGTAAATTCCTAGGTTATCCCATATAGTTTATGAAGATCCATGTAATATAAGGAAATGTTCCATAGTTTTTAAATAATGATGTTTTAAACATGTTTCAAGTTAATGTTTGATGCACCTAATATCCCAAAGACACTAGGAATCATAATCTTATGGGGTTATATTATGTGTATCATTATTGAATAAATCATGAAATAAAGTGTAATAAAGATATGGGTTATCATAGGAAGACTACTAATACGTATAAACATGTCTCTATAAATGTATTACAAAAATTAAATAATCCCATTTTGTTATCCTTGAGAGAAAAATTCCTTAAGGAAGTTGACTTTATGTATTCCACTATTGTAATTTTTTTACACTTGAGAAATTATATATGACTGCATCATTGGTTGGTCGTATTTATAACAATCATAAGATTTTTACTTTTATGATGTTATCTGGTACTTCTTTTAAGCCCCATAAATATCAATTCAATAAAATTTTACTTGACCTTTCTAATATCAATTTCTCTATTGATGATAAAGACCAATCCACATTCCTACTAATTTCTCTTGATAATTCCTATAGTACTCTGGTTGAAACTATGATGAATGGTTGTGACTCTTTAAACCTATAAGAGGTTTAATCAATATTAATATCTAAGGATATTTACAGTAGACCTAAATTAAAGTATGTGGATGAGATCTTGTTTACTATAAGTGGTTCGAAAATTGAAAAAATAAGAAAGATAACAATAAGGGTAATAATAATAATAATTAACAAATCCATAATATATCTAATTATATATCCCTGAATGTAACATAATATAATTTTGGGAAAACTAGAAACATTAGTCCCAAATTTCACATGCCCAAACATAAATAGAACTCCAAACCAGATGAACCTATTGATCCATATTTTCTTGTTGATGTCGGTTGTGATACTAATGGGGTGCTTAATGTGTCATCACATGCCTTTTTTTATTGAGTGGGTGTTAAACTATTTTCATTCCTTCTATATGTGTCTTTATAGAGGATCATTTTTTGATTTTACCAAGAGAGTATAAGGATAGGTTATTCTTATAAATGATAGGAGGTTTTAGGTCCAGGGTAGTGGTTCAGTTTTGTTAGAGCTTCATGACCATTCTATTTCCTCCTTTACTGATATGCAGTGGGTCCTTGTCCGACCTAATAATTTTATCTCATTGGGTGTTTTATACTAGAAAGGTTATGTCTTACAGTCTAAATATGTTGTCTAAAAATATCCAAAGGCTCTAAAAATTATCTAAGGATCTCTTTTTAATGGGATCTATGTTAGGATGGTAAAACTCACACTTGACAATTAGGGAGTAGTTATGTCACTAATATTAATTATTATTTTTATTTGGAATAGGATGTTAGGGAATTTCATCTCCAAATGTCTTGATCAAATTAGTAAATAGGTGTTATTATATAACATCACACCTAATAATATTCCATTTTATGAATTTAATGTTCTGGTAAAGGCTAAGATTTTCAGTTTCAATAGGTCCTCTTTTATGCCTATTAATCCTCTATAATACATGCATTCTGGTTTAGGGGTACCACTAGAACTTCCTCTCATAGTGGAGTCTCATATTTCATGACCCTAATAGATGAGTTATCAATAAATGTATGGTCTTATATTCTATGTAACAAACCTGATGTCTTTGAATCCTTTAAAACCTAGAAACCCCTTGTTGAAAAAATGGAATAAGAATCAAGGCTATGATAATTGATAATGGCTTAAAGTACTTATCATATGAATTTATGTAATTTTGTGAGTCTAAGGGAATTATAAGACACATTACTATTATGGAAACTCTCAAATAGATTATATCGATTGAGTGGATTAACCTTACTATATCATAGAGGGTTTATGGAATGATTGCATGCTATACCCTACCCAAATCCTCCCAGGTTGAGGCTGCAACTATTTTATGCTTCTTTATAAATATATTACTATAAAATTATAATTTGTTTAAAACTCCTAAATATATATAGTGTAACTAACCCCCCTGTTATGGTTACTTGAGATTATTTGGGTGCGCAACTTATTACTATACTAAAACTGATAAACTTGAACTAAGATCTCCTAAATATATCTTTATTGGTTATCCTGAAGTGATAAAAGGGTATAAACTATGGGTTGTAATCAACATTAATAAAAATGCATAATAAGTATAGATGTTGTCTTCAATGAAACGATTTCTCCTAAATATAAGTTTTTCACTGTTGACAGTGACTGCATGCCTCAATTTTAGAGTGTTCAAGATGATGCTCCAGCCCATTTTGAGAAAGTTATGTAGAATTTTACACCTAAACCTGAATCTATAATCCAACCTCAATACAACCTGGATAATAAGTTGGATAAAGAGCCTTATAGTTCTCTTAATGACTACCAACTAACCATAGATCGATGTAGGAGTGTTATCAAACCTCTTTCTTAGTTTATCCAATATGAAATGGCATCCTTGGATTTCCATGTTTCCCAGAATATTGAATTTTAGGATCCCCAGACCTTTAATAAAATGGTTTTGAAATACATTCCAAGCATTGTACCTTTTCCATGGATGATAAGATTAATTCCTTAAACAAAAATAATAGATGGTCTATTGTGAATAAACCACCAAATTCCAAGGTAATTACAAGTAAGTGGATAATAAAAATATTTTAAGATAACACCTATGAAAACAATTAAGTTTAAATATAGACTTATATCTAAGGGTTTCCTCTATAGAGTGTGAATGGACTACTCTATTTTTTTCACCAGTTTTAAAACACTCATCTATCTGATTGTTTATTTTTTTTCATACCATTACATTCATATTGAGTAGATAGATGTAAAAAATATTTTCTTTATAGTTAAATTAATGAGGAACGATATAAGAAAACTCATGAAGGATATATGAATGAGTTCAGACCAAACCAAATATATTTTATGAATAAAATATTATATGGTTTAAAATAGGAATCTCGACAGTGGTATAGAAATTTTGACTCATTCATTCATGATAATCAATTTAGAATAAATAAATATGATGCATTTTTGGATTTTAAATATTTTAATAATTTCATGATTTATTTACTACTTTATATTGATAATATCATAATCATATGAAAATATATGAAACTCATAACTTTAGTTAAGTCACAATTATAGTGTGCATTTCAAATGATAGACCTAGGTGAAACTAAGAAATTTTTGGGAATGTAAATTATCCTAGATAGGAGTGAGAAACTGTTATAATTTTCCTATCATGATTATATTTGTAAAGTCCTTAAAATATACCTACATTAGTCTCTTAATCCTTATAGTTTTACTTTTTTAAAACACTCAAGATTTTACTAGCCTAGGAACCCAATATTGATACTGATGTTCACTATATGTCTAGAATTCCCTATGCCAATGTTTTTTGAAGAAGCATGTATTCCATGATCTATAGTAGAATCAGTGTGATCTTTAAGATATTCACCCTTAGTTGGTTGATGGAAAACCCGAGTATGAAACATTGGAATGCCCATAAATGGATACTTAGATACATGTCCCATTCACCTGTATTATCTCCATTCTTTTGTATTATGTTTGATGATGATGAACTTTTTATTGGGTTTGTAGAATCTGGTTATACAGGGAATGTTGACACTAGAAAATCCCTCATAGGATATGTATTTACCACCTTTGGAGGACCTATTTCTTGTAAATGTGACATATAGTTTTTGGTGTCTTACTCATCTACCAAGGCTGAATACTTTTCCCTAATTGAGTCTAGTATAGAATCTTTCTGGCTTAATGGTTTACTTTATAAATTATTCCCTAATAATTATATTATAAAATTTTATAGTGATATCTAGTTATCTTTATAATAAGTATATTCCATGAATACATTTTATGGTATTTTAAGGTATTTATTAGTGTATTTAATTGATTAAGTTTTAAAAAATCTGAATGGATTGACTTGTTTTTTGTATTATGGTAGGAAACATCAGCTTTAAAAAAAGAATGAAAATGGGTTAATATTTGAGACGACCTCAAATTTTTAAGGAAGCATGAAACCGGAAATTATGGACAAATACAATTACACATCATGTATTCCAATCACATGACATGATTTTTTTGGAGATGGGGTTTTTTAAGATTACGTAGAAAATCATGGTGCTTTCTCATGTAATGAAATTCGAGGGATTACATGACGTGAAAGTACATTACACATCATGTAATTGTCTTAGAGAAGAAAAATAAACTAGGAATGACCAAGGATTTGACATATTGGATTATAAAAATAACCCCCTGGCCATTTCTGTGAGATTTCTGGGACCAGAGGGAGTCAGAGTGACGCTGACAGAGCGATGCATGCATGGAGTGACACCGCAGAGCCCTAATTTTCCACTGTTCTTCACCACAATTCTTCTTAGGGTACCCATGCTGCTCATTCTCATCATGATTATCATGATAGAGTAATTCTATTTATGTCAAGTGATTTGATTTTAGGAGGATGTGTTTCTAATTGATTATTTTTTATTTTCTATTCTTGGTTTGGATTTCTCAAACATTGTTTATCAATTCGAATTCATCTTCTTTTCATATTACTGGACCATTTCTACATTCTGAGGTTATTTATTTTATTTTATTGATTAATTATTATGTTTTTTTGTATGAAAATTATGAAATTGAGGTTAGTTATGTTTGAACAAGTTTTTGGGTTGCCTATTTTTTTGATTGAACCAAGTAGATGTACATTCTAATGGTGAAATCACATGATTAGTGCATGATACATAGACCAAGGATCCCTACTGAATCAACCCACAAGGACACATCATATGTTCTAAATTAATTAAATTAATTAAAAGTGAAATTATTTGATTGGTTGGGGAAAATAGAAATATAAACAACAAATATTGGGTTTTATATTAGGGGAGAGACATGTCAGGATCAATGATTTTTAGGTTCATGTGCAAGGTATTTAAATGATAATGAATTTATTCAGGTTTGGAGTTGAAATTGAGTCAGTAGAGATCCTTGGTTTGGGTATCCTTCCCTAATCTCGTGGTTGCACCACTGGAATACACAGCTACTAGGTTCAATCACATAAATAGGTGACCTAAAACCTTATTTAAATATAACTAACCCCGATTTCAAAATTTCCATAAAAAACGGCCTAATAAATCGATGTAATAAAATAAAAAACCTCTGAATGCAGAAATGGTAACGAAATATGAAAAGAAGATTAATTTTAATTGATACAAAATGTTGTATCAATCCAAAAAAATAATATAAAATAGAAAATAATCCCTTAAAAATGAATCACCTTATAATCACATCACCCGAAAAAATATAAGTACCCACTCATGACAATCATGATGAGAACAAGAAGCATGGTTACCCATAGAATAATGACAGTGAAGAATGGTGGTGAAGTAGGGCTCCGTGGCGTTAATATGTGCGTATAGTACTCTGACAACATTTCTCCAACCCCTTTGGTCCTAGATGTCTAAAATCAGCGGCTAAGGGGTTATTTTTTTAATCAAATCTATCAAAACCTTGACCACACATCATTTATTTTTATTCTCACCAACAATTAAATGATGTGTAATTTACTTTCGCATCATGTAATCCATATAATTTCATTCCATGAGAAAACATCATGATTTTGGACATACTCTTAAAAAAACCCATCTTAAAAAATAGTCATGTCTTGTAATTGGAATACACAATGTCTAATTGTCTTGCTCAAGAATTTCAAGTTTAATGCCTCCTCAAAAATCTTGTGTCAGCTTCAATATTCACCCCTTTTCATTCATTTTTAAAAAAATATATTTTTCCCTACCATAAAACATGTCAATACATTCCAAAATAAGAAGTATTAATCAATTAAATACTCAAATAAATACCATCAAATACAATAAAATGTATGCATAAAATAAACCAATCACTTTATATTTATCTAAATTTTTTGTTGAGGTAGATATAAGAACATTTATATTTTAATACATTTAATTAGATATGTTACTAAGTTTGGAACCACATGTATCACTAAGATACACACTAATTACAATCCAGTCGATAGTTAGACTGTGGTTGTGATGTTATCTAAATTCAATCATTATTTAAATATATTGAATTTGTTTATAATTAAATAAACATTGGTTTCAGAGAATTTCCTATCTTATATGAAAATGGTGGAGATTTTTATTATATTTACATATATAATTTTCTTCATTTTAGGATGTTTTTTATGCTTTAAGCATTTATCATGAATGTAATATTATCCATGCTTTATTTTATATACTCAAAACTTATGAAGGTCGTATTCATTTTATTTTATTAGGATATTTTTTATTGTTTTGTGTTCTTATAATCATATTACCAGCACCACAATCCTCATTTTATCCCTAGGGACCACATGATCCATTAATGACTCCACTCCCATTTGTATTTGGGCCATCCACATGTTTTGAGAATTGAGATTAGTTTGTTCAGCTCTACCATGCATCATTGGATGATTCCTCAAGATATTTTTGTCCACTTGTCATTTTATACCATGTGTCAGGGGAATTAATCACCACCACACCAGCCTTTTAGCCCAATTCATTCATTTGGATTTCTCTTGTTTTTCATTTGTCCGGATGTGATGAAATCCTATTTTCCTGAGAAATTTTGAATTCATGAGAGATCAAAGGCCATTTATATCATCCCCTTGACTACCCCACAT
Organism: Viscum album; assembly: GCA_963277665.1. Lineage (NCBI taxonomy): Eukaryota > Viridiplantae > Streptophyta > Magnoliopsida > Santalales > Viscaceae > Viscum > Viscum album. The sequence goes on from OY728163.1 coordinate 767,625,281, forward strand.
ATGTTTTTTTCTGGTGGAACATCAATGGAATCCATTATATTGAATATTTTTGGTCATTCCTGATCCATAATTTCAGTGGAGAACTAAGAGACACGTGCTGTTGGTGTTCTATTCTAGATCTGAGAGCCTCTCTTCATCACTCTTTCATTCCCAGATTAAGAAAATTCGAACATTGGTAAGATATTCAGATATATAATCATTTTTTCATTCTTTTATTTATTTGAGGTTTATCTTTCAATGTGATTTTATTCTTGAACTATGTTTCATGTTGCATTCTATACTTCATTTACTTTAAGAGTTAATAAATCATCTATGTGGGCGGTGTTCTTTCTATGTATGTATGTCCAAAATGGGATGTATCATGTTAAATCCATGTTTTCTTTCTAATTTCATGTTTTTTATTTCATTTTTCTATTTAGTGATATTTATTTTCATTAAATCTTATCTTGATACGCCAATATTAAGTAATTTTTGTATTTTCTCAATCACTTTAATTTCTATCAAACAAACCAAACTAAAACCAATCATATATTCGGGTCCTAAGATATATATTTTCGGGGAAATCCTTAAATGTATGCCCCAATATATTTTTGTCACTAATAAAAGTGGCATGGTTTTAGTGGAGCTCAACACATCAGAATTTTTTAGTGCTAAAAAATCGACTTTTAACACTTTTACAATCCCAATATGAAGTAATTTAATGTAAATACATACATACATACATACATACATGCAATTTTATATAAATAATCATTTGTATGTATGAATGTATGTATGTTTGTATATGTATTTGTATATATACAATATATTATTCAATGGATTAATTTAACATATTATTATATTTTTTTTAAAATATATTTTATTTTTAAATAAAAAAATTTAAATATCAAATAAAAATATAATATATATTTTTTATGATTTATTATATGTAAATATGATCTAAATTTTTATATAATTAATAATATATTTATATATGTAATTATATTTCAATATATTTTTTGTAAATACTGATATATATATATATATTTATATCATTTTGGGTGAGGGGGAAAATACAAAGAAACTTCTACACCTACTGGAACTAGGGGAGGCTCAAACATGTGTTCTCCCATAACCACCACTAAGGCTCAAAGGATAGAACCAATCGACCACACCTTATGGGGAATAAATATATTTATATATGTATTCAAATAATTTATAGTATATGTTCATATATATTATTTTATGCAAATAATGTTTGTGTTCATGCACGATCATGGGTGCACCAAGAGTTATAACGGTTGCGTGCACCAAGCGTTTTAAAGATTAAACGAACTCTCTAATTCAAGTGGTCAGGAAACTATTCCTCAATGTTAATTTCTTAGATCAAGTTTCTATGACCTCCAAAAACCCTTAATTGTTTTATGTTTATGAATTTTTTTACTAGTACTAATATAATTGATGATATATGATATTTTTCATATCACATAACCCCTATTTATCAATGTTTTCTAAGTTATCATTCATTAAATTCATTTTTTTATTTAAAATAAACCATTGAACTATTCTCCATCTTTACCAAACTATTTCCACTACACTAATCCCTAAAAAAATAATTTTATATTAATGTTTTAATGGATGTATTGATTCATAAACCCTTGGCATTCCATCGAGATTAGTTTTTATTGTTTTTATTGATCAAATTTGTTTTTTCTAAAGTTTCTCTCCATTTATATAAATCGATCAATATTCCTCTCTGTGTGTGTCTCTATCTGTGTTCAAGTGTTTCTATACACACAAAAATGTATGTTTTCATGTATTGAAGTAGATATTTACACAATCCTTTAGCTCATATGATTGTCATATCATATTTACTATTGGTGCAAGTTATAGGGTATGATATGAACAAACAAAATGCATATCATATTCCATTGAAAAATGATATTATAAAGTATATTATAAGAGATAATTTGATACTAGATAATGATAAGTGTTATAATTTGAATTTTTCTAATTTGGATATCATAAATAAATCATTTAATAAGATGAAATACATGGGGTTGGTATGACTGATGGTTGCATATGATATAACCACATGCATTAACTTGTAACATATGAGTTAATGCATGTTCAATCGAAGAGAATCCTCAGGGACCCTATATAAATAGTCCATTCCCATTATATGAGTGTGTGTGACTTCTATATGTAGTTATCCGACCCTCTATTGATCCTTTAAATATCTTAATCCCTAACCTTTATCACCACAAGACACTTTCATGTCATGAGTAATTAGAGGATCCTACTCGAGCATCAAGTGATTCAGTTCAACCCATGGATACCTTCAGAGGAGGTATGTCTTTCTACTTCCTCTCATGTGATATTTATCGAGAACATAGGATTAAGATAGATTCAATGACCATATTTGGTGAAAGGTACAAAATTTCTTCATTTTAAAGTATTCATGATTTAATTTATCTAACATGGTGTTCAAGGATTTAGGTTTCTTATTTTCTTCTATTTTATTATATATGTCTTATGTGGTCCTTTGAAATCCAACAATGGAATCACATAAAAGGATAAAGGATTTTTTAGTTTATTGGAACTTGTTAAATTTTTTTCCTCAAAACCAACAACATTTTCCATTCAATTACCCATATATTCAATGATTTAAATATTAATAAATACCATATCACAAGATTATTATTCTTTTTTGTGACATTTAATGCGATAATTTCTTTAGAATATCTGTATCATCCAATGTTTATATAAGTTCCTCTCTATAATAGGGACCTTGGAGTTCAATGATATTATTCTTTAACTTATTTCCTACGGTCAGGAAAATATAATTTAAATCGACATAGATGATGTTTTGACAATCAGGTGCTTAATGTTTGTAAAATAACAAGGCTTCAACTCTTGAAGTATTTCACTTAGTAATATACAAGAGAAGGAGTTATGAGGATAGAACCTCCAACATTAATTCCACATTTATATTTTTCATTGTATATTCTTATATGTTAATGTGTATACTGTTCCTTATACATTATATTATTATTAATGCATATGTTGAAATAAAATGATGTACTAAAAAAAATCATGGCAACATATTTTCTTTGGGAGGTAGGGTATGTTAAGTGCATCAAAATCTACTTGAAATTAATGATTAAGCCATGGAATTTTTTATCCATTCCTACTTTAGAAGATAATATATCAGGTTTTTTGATAGAAATAAAATTATCAGATTAATTCCATGTCTATGAAGATTTATTTTTAAAATCATTTCAGGTTGTTAAAGAATGATATACCAAGCATATAAGTTTATGACACAAGTATGAAAACAGTGTAATGAAATATCGACGAAAAGAGATTATATTACATAGTGACCATTAATAAAATCTTGTTTTCATTATTCCCTTAACCACTTTCTCTATAGGTGACTTGATGTGTTGTTAGATGTTGATCTTGGAATTTAGGATAGTTTTCTCTAATGTCACTATAAAATAGGTTGAGAGGTTCACACACTAAGTTTATCCATGAACCTAAGTTAAAATATATCTAATTTTAATATTATAAAAAAATCTTAAGACTAAGGAATAATATTTATTCAGGTTATGTTGATCACATAAATTCCATCACCATTTGATCCAGTTTGGAATATATGCATGTGTTGAGTTTTAAATAAATATTTTTTTTTCTAGTTAAAAAATATTATTATTTATCTCATGATTTTCTTCTAGTTATTTATTTATTTAATTATGTGAATACCTGAATAACTATTTATTCACCAATTAGTGAATATATTATTTATTTATTTATTGAATGAATAATATAATGATAATTTTTAAAATAAATATTTATTATTCAAGTTTTGATAAATTCCAAGGAGGATTGATGGGATAAAATAAGGGCCAATATGAAAAGATATATTTTATTTAATACCATTCATTTAAATATTAATTAATTTTTTTAAAAATATATTTAAATATAAATGAAATAGTGCATGTTATGGAATATAATAATATAATTATATATATGTGAGATGGGTTTTATTTCAAGTTACCAATTAGATAAGGGCCTCTATGTAGTTATCAATTGTCTAACACAAAGTCTATTAACAAGATTATATAATTTTTTGGAGAAAAGAGAAGTTTTATACACAATTATATTCTATTGAGAGAATCTCTCAAGAACTTTACCAAGAACACGAGAGATGATCATCCTCCTCTATGTCAAGAAATAGAACAAGAGAATAATCCTTCATGATAAAATTAATTATTGATGCTATCAATTATGAGAAATAATAGATGATCATGAAATTTGTGCTAACACTTGATGTTCCAATAGTGATGCTCTGAGGTTCATGGAACATGTGTTGAAACCACTATTAGGTTTATAAATTAGATCCTTTGAGACAAACATGGTATGACTCGAAGGTCAATCAGATTCTTCAATGGATAAAGAAAACAAACACAATGTATTTCTTGTTGATAAATTAACTATAAATTATATATGAAATGATCATATATTAAATATTCTAGGGTTTCTATTCATCTAGTTTTGAGAATTTATCCAAATAATTTTTTGAAAATAATTATTAGAAATAGACCCAACTACATATACTACACCCCAAAACATTCAAGCGGTATCCAAGTGATCACATATTAATTTATAATTATTATTAATTCATTGATAAATTACGCATTCAATTGTTATTTTTTAATTAGTATTTTTTCATTCATTAATATAAAAGTTGAGATAACATATTTGTTCACATTAATTTGACTAAGAATATGCCAATAACTGATGAAGATAATTTTAAGATACCATTAAGATATGTTAGAGATACTAACTAGATGACGTGATTGCACGGTGTGTAACCAAAATTATATGACATGTAGTCTGGTCAACCACAGCATGACGCATCACAATTATCATGACACATCAGTTGGGTGTTTCTACATGGCATGTATTATTAAAAATTTCATACTGAATTCCAACTGGCATGTAGCTGGAAGGGTTACATGACATGTATTTGATGTAGACATCACGTAACCCCACATGAATTGCCTCATGTAAATAAAAAAATGCGATCAAAGCACATGATGTGTAATTTATTATAGATTATAAATACACACAACCTATTGACTACCAGCCGAGAAACATATTCCAAAAGGGATTACATGACATGTAGTCAGTTGTGCACATTGTGTAACCCTTTATTAGTTGCATCGAATACACATAAAGTCCCCAGTTCTATAATGTGGGTGAAATAAAATTAATCACATGTTTTTAGTGGGATATACATGAAATAAAATTCATGTATTCTCACACTAGGTACACTCCAAGCTAGGCATATCATATGAGTCAAACACATGGAAAATAAAATTAATTTTAGAAAAACTAAACCACATGTCATGTAGCTAAATATACATGTTAAGTGAGAGGTGTTTTCCCATGAATTACACACTGAGTATTTCTTGGAAGGTTGTGCAGAATTAAATGTATAATTAATTATTTTCCATGTATTTTCTAAATACACACCATATTTAGGTGTCAAAAATGTCATGTATTTCATAGTTAAAGCCACCAGTACACATTGTGTATATTAATAGTGTGTTGTGTGGTCAAACATGCCATATAGACTAAACAACTTGACCCAAAGAAAACCATGTATTATAATATCATGACACACCATGCATGCTTACAGGCCATGTAAGTACATAGTACCCAACAAATATTATTCACAATGTATATCACATGTCATTTCATGTGATAATACATGTTGTAGAAGTTTAGTATAATGGAATATGATGTGTTTCCTCTAGTACATGACATGTATTAAATTCCAGGCTATATTTCAAACTAACCAGAAGGGTACACTTTTTTTTAATCGTTACATAATATGTACTATATAATTTTAAATAAAATTAAATATTTTTAATGTATTTAAAATTAATGAGTTGGGAACACCAAAGACTATTTGTATAATCAATTAATATAAAATAAAGAATGAATTAATAATATTATTAATTATTAATTCTGGTAGATATAACAAAACAAATAATGAATTGGATTGATTGATAGTTAGTTTAAATGCAAAGTTTCTTCATGCGTTGATGATCACGAGCTTTACCTACCAATGTATTCATTGCATTTATGTTTACATTAATATTTATTTCATGGTTTTTATTATGTGATATAATTTTTATTAAATTAAATATGATTATCAATAAAGGGTTTAGAAATAGGTAGAGGAGGTGATTCTAATCCCGAGCCAAGGTGAAACATACCAAAGAAATAAAAATGTTGAAAGTTTGAATACCACAACATGATAAAATTATTACTCAAGGAATTATTACCCTAGGGTCAAGTGTTGGTTTATCATTTTCTTGATAAACCAATTCATAGTAAATGATCATGATAATTCCATATATTTATATTATTTTATACATTGTATGTTTATTTATTTATTTTTGATATGTGTGTTTATTATATATTTAAATGTGATCACATAAATCAAATAAAATAGAAATCATACTTAGATATAATAAAATAAATGGATTATTTGTAAATTATTCTATCAGAGATGGTTTACTAATTATGTAAAATCCATATAATATTCAAAATTACTAGAAACGAAAAAATAAATAAATTTCACACATAAGTAAATACAATAGATTAAGGAAATATTACATAAGAAACACCTTCCATCATCTAAGTTCAAATGAACCCATATTTAAATTATCAATCAACCCATAATCGGGTCTGATTTTCAATTACCAGAAATTATTAGCAACCATAATGGGCCATCTTAACCAAAATAGTATTAATTATAATGTATATAGTGTATTTTAAATAATTTGGAGGAATTTTTTAGGAAATTCAAGTCCATGAGTTCAGGTTTGGGGATTCTACCTAGAAGATCAAGGAGTTACGATTTAATATAGTTTCTAATACTGCCTAAATAAATTCCATTAAATAATTTTCATGGACATAGTAAAGGTCATTTAAAGGGATATATGGATCCTCACCAATATAATTTTTACACTATAGGAAATGTTTAATCTAATGGTGAGTGATATTGGTATTTTATGGCATAGTAGGAGACTAATAAAATAAAATTTATCACATCACAATTTTGGTAATAATGATAGAGTACTAAAACCTAATATTATTTTTTTTGAAGAAAATGGAATGTAATATGATATAAAAATTATTTTTATGATTTATATTTTATAAAGGTAATATCCTAAATGGACGAAGCTTCCAAGAGTGGTATAGAAACTTTTTCATTGTACTATTCCATGTGCTAAAGTATTATATGTTGAAGTTCCCATTTACTAAAGAGACTTCTAAAGAGGCATGAGAGGAGGAGATATAACTCTACCCACGAGACTTGGATGATGAATTGGATGCCCAATTCCTCATGCTATCATTTATGATTATTTATCTCTAGAATATTCACAAAAATGTGAATTCATATTTCATGTTATCTTATCTCCATGTTCTTTATCAGGAGAGGGATAAAAATGAGAGATATGAGATCTCCAAGGAACTCTTGAAAATAAATTATAGAGATGGTGTGCAATTTGGACCACATGTAGTCAACATGATTGTTTATATTGAGAATTTGGACGTTCTAGGTTTCATGATATCTAAGTAATTCAATTATCTTACTTGTAAAGAGTGCTTTAGAGATCTCATATATCTCTTATATAGTATACTCTTGATAAAGATCGCCAATGAATTGGGAAATGACCTTGTTCATACTTCACTTACTCAGATATTATCAAGTTGTATCATAAATAATAATGTAAAAAATATTGAGAAGTTAACCCTAGAAATAATTACTCTGATTTTCCATTTATATAAGGATATGGGATGTGAAAAACCTATGATCATTATAGTGAATAAGACAAAACAGAAAGACAAAATTCCCTATGAATAACTCCATGTCTAAGGATTCTTCACACTACCTGACTAAGGGAAAGAGAATCCCAAGGTAGTATATGGAATAATATTTAATATTTTTTTTTAATTTGGAAAGAAGTACCATTAGAAGAAGAACTTCCCCCTAAGGAATAAATAATTGGAATATTCAGGTGAATTCATTATCAAATGTAATCTATCCATTTATATTAATTATGAATTTGATATATCTTGTGATCCTTATATTTTTATCTAAATAAAATAACCATATATATCTATAATGTTTTCCAGAGATTTGATGGATATTTGAGATACCAATGTGGAAATATTTGTTACACTAGTTATCAAGGATTGCCTTATTACTTTGAATATGGGCTTAATTCTAGTTTAAAAAAATTGTTTCTATGTGTCTATAATTACCAGAAAAATTATATTTATACATAGTTTAGACATGGATGAATTTATTTTCATGTTTTGAAATAATAGATTAAAATTTTATAAATATAACATTTTTTATGGAATCAAACATTTTAAAAAATACTTTCTATATTATATAATACGAAAATGAAGTGTTGGAGATCGATAATTAATAAAGTTCACATAACTCAGATCACATCCAGTTATAGAATCACTTTCTTGGAAATGTAAGAAAGAAGTTATTGAAAAATTTATATAAATATGGGATTTAGATTAATTTGAACTAAAACAACTTGATATATGTCATTATTATTTACAAGTAAAAAATGGGAAAAGATCCATTTAGTGGAAAGGGTGAAAGGGATTTCAATATTCGTGAATTGGTTCATAAAAACATGTGTAGAACTTTTTTATTTGATGTTAGAAGTGGGTACCCTTACTTCATATCTTTTACTTATGACTTTATTAGATAAGGATATATCTACTTAATGATGTGTAAGTCTGATTCCTTTGAAAGATTTAAGGATTACAAGATTAATATAGTGAATAATCTAGGTAAAAAGATAAAGAAACTTCATTTAGATCATGGAAGAAAGTATATTAACCAAGATTTTATCAATTATTTATCATAGTTTGATATACTATCTCATGTCACTCTTTATGAACCACAATGTTGTGGTATCAGTTAATAGAGGAACCACACCTTGTTCGAAATGGTGAGATCAATGATGTGTTATACAAGTATTCCATTATCCTTTTAGGGATATTCATTATACACTGAAACACATATAATACACTGAGATAAAATTAATGTGGAAAATGGTTTCCTATACAAGATTTGGTATGCAAATATTACTTTTTTCATATATTCATGTATGATGATGCAAAGTGTTTGTTAAATTCATCTTTGGAAATAAACATTATCCCTGAGGCATAAAGTGTATATTTATGAAATATCATAATTAAAATAAATGATATTACCTATAAAAAACTTTATATAAAAATATCATGGTTGATATACATCCCATGTTTCTTGAAGGGGGACACATCTTCAAAAGAGATAGTGGTAGAAAGATTAACTATGATGAAGTTAAGGATTAAGATACAACTTAGTTATCCAAATAAAAAATTACACAAATCCCCATAGAAGGGGTTATTCTAGAGACACAAGTAATATGTAGGATCAATATACAAGTTAGAGAACTGGATATATATTAAGTTCTAGTCACTGATTATGGAGACTCATTATTAGTTAATAATAATTAACTTTTATCCTATAAAGAAGTAAATTGTAGCATAAAAATTTCAAGATGTAAATTTTCCATTAATTATGAAACATATTATATATACTAAAACCAAGTACGGGGTTTAGTAGATCCCTTAGTGTATGTAAATCCTATTGGGTTTAAATTGGAATTGAAGATGAAATTAAACATGAAATGTAAATTTTGTACCTATAAGGCCTGACTAGTTTCTAGTGATTTTAAGAAATGTCATGGAATAAACTATAATAAATCCTTTTCATCTGTTACTATACTAAAATCCATCATAATTATTATTTTTATAATACCTTACCAAGATTATGTGATTCAGAAAAAGGATTAAAAAATAGTCTTCCTTAACAAGAACCATGTGGAAGATTTATATATGGAAAAACCAGAAAGTTTTGTGATTCTAAAGGATGATAATAAGGTATTAAAGTTTCCTATATACATATATGGATTGAAGAAAGCATCTAGATCATGGGATAATCAGTTTGATGAAACCATAAGTTAATTTAGTTTCATGGAGAATGAACGTGAACCATATGTCTATAAGTGGTTAAATGAAAGTAATGTAATATTCCTTATAGTAATGTATATTATATATTACCAATATGAAATGAGTTACTATTCATATATTCAATTAAGTTGTGGTTGAAAAAAAGATTCTCCATAAATGACGTAGATGAATCATCCTACATTCTAGGGATCAAGATCATTCATGACAAATCTAAGAGGATTTTGGACAATGTTAGGGTATATATATTAACAAATAACTAAAGTTATTTATTATGGAACAATCTAAGAGGGAGTTGTTTGATATTTCACATGACATACATCTCTTTAAAAAATTGTTTCCTCAGATAGAATAGGAGAGAAAAATTATGAGTATAGTCTCTTATAGCTTTTCAATAGGTTCTATCATGTATGTTATATTATGTACTAGTCCTGATGTTGTGTATGCCTTGAGCATGGTAGGTAGATATTAAGAAGATCTAAGAGACTATCATTAGATGGTAGTAAAAAATATCCTAATGTATTTTAGGTATACTAAAGATATGATCATGGTTTATGGATGATATGAGGAATTAGTCATTAGTGTATATATAGATTCCAATATTGAGACATATCTAAATGATCCGAAATCATTATCAATATATGTATTATTCCTTAATGTAGTAGCTATTATCTGTAAGAGCACAAAGAATCCAGTGCTCATTGGATCTACTTTAGAGTATGAGTATATTTTGGTTCTTTTGTTTCTAAATAAGAAGTGTGGATACATAAATTCATAAAGGTTCTTGATGTGGTTACTAGTAGTAAATATTATATCACATCGTACTGTGATAATACTAAAATGGTGTTCTTAGCCTCAGATCCAAGGTTATATTAATGAGAAAATAATATACTTTGTAATCGTCTCCTATTGATGTATTTTTCATAGAGAGGTTACGTCATTGTAAGTAGAACTTCTATGAAAGATAATATTCAATACCATTGACTAAATCCTTATCTAAATAGAATCATGGATATCATGTGAGAGTCAGTGGACTAAAATCCATTATCAATTGGTTCTAGTGAAAGTGAGAGTCTATTGGAGTTGTTTCCCTAGAACCAACTATTTTATAATTTAAATTACCTATATTTTTATAGATTTTAATATTAATAAATATCTTATAACAAGATTATTGTCCTTATATGTAACATTTAATATGATAATGTCTAGTATTTTACAAATAAAAAGGTTATAGATATTCCCTAATATATTTAGGGCCTTGATGTTTTATGAAAATATTATTAAACTTATATCCTATAGTCTAGATGACATCATCTAATAGGATAGAGATTATGTTTTTACTATTATATTCTTAACTCTCATAATAGGATGATGCTTTTTCTAATGATGTTTCACACTTGGTAATATCCAAGATGGTAGGTTATGAGGAGAGACCCTCTAATAGGAATTACAAGTTCATATGTTTCATCATATATTATTATATATGAATGTGTTTATTGGTCCTTAGAATTGAGATTATTACTAAAGCATAACAGGATTCACATAATATTGGAAATAAGGATCTTCATAAGCTGGAAACAAAGTGTTTTTTATGTTTGTTATCCATCCCAACTTGGGTCGATCAAGGAGTTTTCAAGGAAAGTGATCTTACATTGTAGATGGATTTGATGTTGAAGTTGGCATCATTTCCTAGTGTTTTCCAAATTTTTTGAGATCAAAATCAAGAGGAAGGGTAAAGCTTTGTGAAATGTGGATTTTTAATATTGCCTCATTAAAAATAAGGTAAATTCATGGATTTAATTAATATTAGAGTTTCCTAAAGTTATGGATCTTAATGAAAGAATATGGTGTCCTAAAGTTATAAAGGGCCTTGAATGCGCGATGGGGTGACAATGTCTACATGAAAACAAGAATCTTTTCAAATGGTAATAATTTCACTGGCACTTTGAGAATAAATAAGGTTTGAGAGCATGTATTAATAGGTTCACGAAAATGATGATGGGATCTTGGGATCTTCATGAAGTTTTATGTCAATAAATATGTGTTTTCCCCTAATTTTATGGATGGAGATAATTTGAGAAAATGTCAAATAGCTTTGAATTTTCAAAGGATGAGAGATTCAAAAATCAGGAACCCTTCATTAGTATAATCACCATGAAAAGTCTAGTTAATACTTAACATATGATAAGGATTTTTAAATAAATATTTTTATGAATACTGGGAGTTTTGTGAACACTTAGATTTATGTAAAAATTGTGAGCTTCATGAAGGTTGGTAGCTTCACAAAAGTGTGTGGGTTCATTAATGCTGATATATTTTTCAATAATACAGGGTATTTCACAAATTTAGGGAGCTTTATGAACAACAGTGTTGAAAATCTAGTTTAATTGAATAGTTCTTTAAAATTCATCAACTTAGGAAAATGATGCAAACAGAGTCTCATGATAATTAGTGACAAAGACTTAAATTCCCATTATACTAAGTCGATCTTCAAGTCATTAAACTACATAATAATTCACCAAAGGTTGTGAGTTGGGGAGTTTATGAAATTATTCCAAATAAGGTAGTCTACTATCCTTAATCTTCTTGGAAAGGTAGTGCGCCTGATATAGAGTGACTATGTCTACTCTTATATACTTTATAATAACTAGTGAAGCTTAGTGGATTTAGGTATGACCAACATATTATTAGTGTATTCTCCTTGGAATATCCCTTAGTGGTGAACCAAGTAAAAATTTTATGTTCTCTATCTTCATATGAATGTTTAATAACTATATGATTCCATCAAAAGAGTTTTACAAGTTCCTACCAACATGAGAATAATATTTGTCACTTTAAAAGAAAAATTTGACACCCTGATTCACCCCTCCCCTCTCAGGGTGTTCTAGGGTCCTACAAGTAGTATCATAGTTAGGTTATTGATGTCAAATATGTAATATGTTGTTTCCATATATAATTCAGTTAATATTTAGTGATTTCCCCTATTTTATAGAAGAAGCATCCAAATTTGGAAGAACATGATGAGATATCATCTGCAATCCCTTGGTATGGAAGTTGTATTTTCCACATCTAAAGGGATCTGGGTCAAATATGTAACAGGTTTTTCCCTAACTAAAACATATAGGAAAATGATTTATGTAGATGAAAAAGCACAAAATTACCTTACTAAAACTCAATCTGATTAAATCTATTTGAAGGTGATGAGTTGAAATTCATCCAAGTCTATGTGGGAGGAACTAGAAAATATATAGGAAGGTGAAAACAAAGTGAAGGTGGCCAAACATTGAGTTTTTTAAAATAATTTTGATGATCTAAAAATTCATCCAGATGAAAATATAGATATATTTTTAACTGAATTACTTATGTTGTTAGCGCAATTCGAGGACTTGGTGAAGAAATTGAAGATATTAACATTATGAACAAAATCTTAAGAATCATTCAACCTTTGTAAAATCCAAAAATGTCCTTCCTTGAGGAAATGGATCTATATAAACTTTCTCTTGATGATATTCTAATAATTATAGTGGCTTATAAAATGAGAGTCAAACTAGAAGAAACAAAAATTCAAACAAGAAAAAAATGACATTCAAATCTATATAAAATATTAACATTTTCAACATCAGTGATGATGGAGATGATATGTATGATGAATTTATTTATCTTTTTTTAGAAAATTAAAAATAGGAAAAGGGGGATTTGAAGGAGAGATTCCCTAAGAATGATTTCAGTGTGGTAAAGTAGGGAACATTATTTCTTGATGCCCAAGGAAATATGATGATGTAGAAAGTGATGAAGAAATCATTCAGAATACTCAGAAGGGGTTCCTTAATAAGGTATCCTTCATGTAAGGAAATAAATTACAAAGAAATATTTTCGTCTTCAAAGAAGAACAAGTCGATAATGACTTTTTGGGGTATGTAGAATGAGAGTTTAAATATGAACCTGAAGTTTCCATGATGGAAATAGATGAGAAGGTAGAACCTATAAGAGAATAAAATAATTAGTTGATTGGTGTTTTTGGTATCTAGGTGGAACTTGAGGATTCTCTTTATGATCTTGAGATTCAAGGAAATTAAAAATGAAATATGGGAGTTGAAATGAAAGAGTCATCAAAGTGTGTTGATCAGCTTGACACATTAATTGATCAACTGCAAGAAGAGGCAGAAGAACATTTAACAACTATTGAAATACGCGGAGGGGTTGTGGAATTTGAAATCAGTATTGAAGAGTAGGAAAAATTAATCAATGAACTTATATAAATAATGGAGGAAAATGATATGATATTTTAAAGACATGAAGAAGAAGTTGTTACTTTAAGGAGTAAATTAGAAAATGAATCAAAATGAAGGAAAAAAAGAATAAATTATAGTATGGAATATTTTATGATGTAGAGATGTTAAAAAGTGATAAATATAGTTCTAAAAGAGTTAGGAATTCCTTTAATGATCAAATATCAACATTTATGGGAAAAAGTGGAATTTGATGTGATGTAGAAACATTAAAGGCTGAAAATGGGATGCACCAAAATCAAGGGAAGAATAAAGTGAACATATGGCAAAGGAACTTGATGTTCATACAATAAAATCATCAAACCAAATATATAATAGATATTAATATCATCCAAAATTATATAGAGAGGATATTTAGTCAAATTACATTACAAAATAAGGGCATATGTGGAAGAAAGGAAATAAAAAGATATTTCCCCAAATAAAATGTCAATTTTTTAGATTTCTAGGCCATACCATGTCTTACTGTGTAGAGACGAGGAGCTATCTAAATGGGGAAGCAGCTAGAGTTAAAAAAATGATAATGAGACCATATCCTTTATCATATAGAAGAAATAGTTTCTATGGATATTATTTTAATTGTTCTAACTATGTCCATAAAACTATTCATTACTGGCAGATGAAAGGCAGGAATAATACCTACTGAACTTAGAGACAAGTCAATAGCCATCAACCAAGCAGAGTTACTCTGGAAAATAGGTATTTTTCTATGGAATAATAATATGGTTATGGTGATCCCATTAATATTGAAAAGATATTTGAATGTCCATCTTTAGCCTCCACTCAATCAAGTATCTCATGGAAGGAAAATAAGAAGATCGATAAATCAAATATTATAGAAATATATCTCAAAGATAGAAAGAACAGTAGAACCTAGATTCTTTATCGAGGATTATCATCTCAAATGATAGGAAATGTAGGTTTATTTAATAATTTTAAGATAAGGGTTGATTAAACTATGATATTCGAAAACAATTATTCTTTAAATATAAAATTTAGTGGAAGTTCAGAATTAGAAAATAATGAGATAAGGAAAATGTTGTTCTCTATATAGATGGTTAGCACCACAATCTTTTGAGTAGGAGTCCTATATATGAATTAGGACTGGTAGTGGAATTTAATTAAAAGGGTTGAACTATTTTAACACCCCAATAAAAGTGATACTTAAAAGGCTAAATGTTACTACCCATGTCAACAAGGCGAACCTTTATTTTCAATTTCTATCCTAATTAGAACTCCATAGTGGAGCATGTTTGGCCTAGAATAGTGATCAAGATGGGTGAAATTCTGGTAAGTTTCTTAGGGTTTGTGTGAGTGAAGAAAAAAATATTGAAAGAAAATGTGTTGGCTTGTGGGGACAGTCATTATTATGATAAGTGACCCCAATGACTAATAACATAGGGAGTGTTGAGAAGGAAACCAAGTTATTAAAAGAGACCCATGAGGTCTGATGACTAGGTTTATGGACTTGGGAAGGCCGGGTCATGAAAAATTGTATCCGAGGTAATAACCTGTTGGAATTGTAGAGAAACTACCAAGGATTGAGGATTGGTATCTATAAAAAATGCATTGTTCATTAAATGGGTGGAGAGTGTAGCATACTTGGGAAATTGAGGCTTAAAAGGATAAATGTTACTACCCATTTAAATAAGGTGAACCTTTCTTTTCAATAACCTACCTGATTATAACTCCATAGTTAATTTTGTTTGGCCCAGAGTAGTGATCAGGATTGGTGACCTTTAAGGAATTTTATGAGGGTGTGAGTGAGTGAGGAAAAAAACACTAAAATTCTATGTGTTGGACTATGGGGATATTCATTAGTCTGATAAGTAACCTCAGTGACTAATATCATGTGGTGTGTTTGAATGGAAACAAAGGTATTATAGGCTACCCATGGGATTATATAACTAGTTTCATAGCTTAGGGAAGGCTGGTTCATGTCAACCATCAAGGAAAAGATAGGTGATTCTGTCATGAAAGGTTGCAGAACAGATAAGAACATATATTAGCTTAACATTAAAGAGAATACTTGTTTCAGAAAAATTAAAGAAGAAAAAAACTTGTGGCACCATAGGTTGGGTCACATTAATAAAAATACCACGGAATACAAATCTAGTTTTAAGATTATTTTCAACATTCCCAATCTGAATCATGATCAATAAAATATATGTTATGCATGCATGGAAGGATAGATGGTCTGGAGTTCATATTAGCAGAAGAATAAAATGGAATAAAATATTCTTGATCTCATCCACACAAACATATGTGGTCTAATAAATATTACTAGCACATATGTAGAGATTTACTTCATCATTTTTATTGATGATTATAGTTGAATGGATTATGTGATATTTATTCAGAGAAAATGGAAAGTGGTTGATTTCATGAAAAGTTATTATCAAAGAGCTGAGAATGAAACTATCCGCACAATCAAGATTCTATAATCTAACAATTAAGGATAATAAACAACCATTGAATAAGAAAATTTCCATGAAAAAATGGGATAAATACTGTGGTGTCATCACTGAGAACCCCTAAAAAATGGGTTCATTGAATGTCAAAATCGATCGGTGAATAATATGGCTAGAACTATGTTGATTCAGTGTTGTGTTTCTTGTCATTAATGGAAAGTGGTTATTCATGAAGCAGTGTACACTCAAAATATAATATGTATTTTTATAGTATATACTAAGAAACCATATGATATATGTTATGGAAGGATCTCTCTCTGATGTAATTTAGTTTTTTTGGAAGTAAATATTTCATTCGAAACAAAGAAGACAACCAAGGAATGTATAATGATCCTGTAGATGAGGAAATATTCATTGGATATTCAATGAAGAGTAAATCCTACAAAAGTTAAAATAATCATATTAGAAATATTGTTGAATGTAATGATTTGAATATCATTTAGGAAAAGATCATAAATTACACGAGGATCACATATGTTGATATGATTGAAGATGAATAAGAAAGTTAACAAGGGAAAAAATGAAATGCATAAATAGTGGATGGCTTGAAAATATTCAGGGATCAAAAGATGATGATCCAGAAGAATAATATGAAGAGAAAATAATTTCCGAATAAACATTATTAGAACCTCAGAGGTGAAATATAAGAGTATAAATCGATCAATCCAAAATCATTGAGGATTATACCACACTTACATAGACAAGGAGAATGAACAATGAAGCACATTGTTCCTTCATATCAATTGTGGAATTAGCCTTGTTTGAACCAGAATGAATAATTGGATCAAATTGATATGAACCGGACATGGTATCTTGTTAAGAGACAAAAAAATCCCAATGTGATTGGAACAAAGTGTATCTTCAAAAACAAATTCGATGAAAATGGAAATGTTATAAAAAACTAGGCATGATTTTTGTGTAAAGGCTATGCATAGATTGAAGGAATTGATGTTGAAGAAATGTTTTCTCCAATAGCTAGACTATAATCAATCAGGGTCTTCCTTTCCATGAAAATTCAAAGAGGGTAAAAAGTTTATCATATGTATGTCAAAAAGACATTCTTAAATGGAGTTCTTGAAGAATAAGTCTACCATGAACAACTAGTTGTATTTATGATTTGAAATGATGAGATAAAGATTTTTATATTCAATAAGGATCTCTATGGTTTGAAGAAGGAACCATGAGCATGGTATTCTTGATTGAATTCTTATCTAAAAAAGCTTGAATTTAAGATAGTAGGTGTCGAAAATAATCTCTATGTGAAGTATTCTCAGAAAGATTAATTTATGGTCACTGTGTATGTAGATGATATTTTTTTCCAAAAGAAGGCATGGATCAATGGAAGAATTTTCTAATCACATTAGATATGAATTTAAAATATCGATTATTTTTTAATTCACATTCTTATTTGGAATGTAGGTGGTTGAAAATAAGGATTTCACTTTCATTTCTCATAAAAAATAAGCAAGAGAGATACTGATGAAATTAAACATTCATGACACAAAACCAATGTTGACTCTGATCATGGTTGGGACAAAACATGGTGAGATTGAAGATGGGAAATATGTGGATCCCACATTGTACATGAGGATCATTAGAATATTATTATTCTTGAATACAACATGGATAGATATCATCTTTTCAATATGCTTAGTTTCCTTCTTCCAATGTAATCTAAAAAATGAGAAATTTTCATCCATTAAAAGAATATTGAGGCATGTTCAAGGTACTCTCAATTTTGAGTCATACATTTTAGTTGGAAGAGAAAATGAATTATCAACATTTTTTGATGCTAATTTGGATGGATATGAGGTGGATAGAATTTCTAAATGTGGTGTCACATTATTTATTAGAGACAAATGTGTGGGTTAGTTGAGTAGGAAACAAGAAATCACTTCTCTTAGTACAGTTGAAGTAGAGTATATCTCTAATAAAAATGAATTCATTCAACTATTATGGATGAAACAATAACTAACTGATATTGTTAATGAGGTGAAACAATCGATGGTGATTCACTGTATCAAGAAGAGGGTGATTGATCTTATAAATAATATTGTTCATCACTCCCATACAAAACTTGTTCAGATTAAATATGACTTCATCAAATAAAAAGTTGAACAAGATGTGATTAAAATGGGGCATGTTGGAACTGATGACCAAGTGGATGACATCCTGAATAATCCCTTGGCAACACTAATTCTTGAGAAAAATCAGTTGAACCTCTACGTTCAACCACCTCCCATTACATAAGGAGGTTACAGAGTTACTCTTCTCCCAATTTCTATTAACTGTTTTATTCTTTTTATTAAGGTTATGTTAGTCTATGGGGGAGATACGATCAAGGGTTTTTTTTGAGAAATAAAAGTACAAATACAGTTTATTTGGTTTTACTAACAAAGGGGGATATAAGTGGAAATCAATGATTTGTAGGTTTTTAGGATTGGTAGGTGGTCTATCAAGGCATGAAATTATCTTTTTCCACCCTTGTTTTATATATAGTGATTTTCTCATATAGAGTAATGGATGATCTATTTCAGGACTATTAGGTTCTTGATCTAGGTTGTTGCTTTATTGAATTTTTCTATAGATTTTCAACAAACCCAAAGGGGTTTTTGTTAGAACCAAGTATTTTCATAAGCTGGAAATGACGTGTTTTTGTGTGTTTATTATCAATCAACACTAGGGTTAATCAGGGAATTTTTAAGGAAAGAGATCTTAAGTTGTAGATGGATTCAATGTTGAAGGTGGTGTCATTTCCCAGTGTTTTCCAATTTTTGGATATTAAAATCATGAGAAAGGGACATGATACAAGAAATATGGATTTCTATGATTGACACATCAAAAATATGGAAAATGTACATATTAATGAATATTGGTGTTTTTAAAAGGTGTGGAGCTTTATGAAGGCATATGATGTCACTATGGTTTAAAGGATCGTGAATGTACGATTTGGTGATGGTATCAATGAGACTATGAGAATCTTCATGAACATGAATAATTTGACTAGTTCTTCTCAAATAAATGATCTTTACAATCATAGGTGAATAGGTTCCCAAAAAGGCTGTTGAGATCTTGGGATCTTTGCGAAGGTCTAAGTCTATAAATAGAAGTCTTACTCTCATTTGATGGATGGAGATAATTTTAGGAAAGGGCGAATCGCTTTGAATTTGAGAAGTCTAGTAGATTCTTAAGTCAGGAACTCTTCACAAGCATAAAATTCAGGAAAGTTCTGGTGAAGATTCAACTAATGAAATGTCTTTTCAAAAAAGGGAGTTTGGAAAAGACTAGGAGTTTCATGAAGAATTATACTCCCATAAAAGGTTGGTAGATTTTTGAAAGTGTGGGGGTTTCCAAAAGATGATATATCTTTAAAAAAAAAGGGGGTTTCTTGAAGGTTGGGAGATTTTCGAATAGTAGTGTTGAAAATATGGTTTTTTTTGAATAATTATTTTGAGTTCATCAAATATGGACCATAGTGAAAGTAGAGTCTCATGATCATAAGGGACAAAGAATTAAATTCCCAATATACTATGGTGGTATTCAAGTTGTTAAACTGAATATGACTTCACCCATGGAAGAGAGCTAGGGGAGTCGATATAATTGTTCTGAGGGAGGCAGTGTGCTATCCCTAAACTTCTTGTAATGGTAGTGTTCTTGGCACAAAGTGATTGTGTCTGATTTTATGTACTCGGCAATAACTAGTGAATCTTAATGGATTTAGGAACAACTGATACACTATCGATGTATGATCTAAAGAGAATCCCTTAGTGATGAACAATGTCAAACTGATGTGTTGTATCTCTATACATGAATGTTTAATAATTGCGCAATTCCATTAGATTGTTTTTAAAAGTTCCTCTAAATGAGGGAAAAATATACATCTCATTAAATGAAAAATTTTACACCCTAATTCACCCCTCCCCTCTAAAGATGTTCTACGATCCGACACATACATTTATGTATTGATGAAAAACATGATTATATATTCCCATGGTAAGGTAGGATACATTAGGTGCATCATAAGTGATTTGGAATCAATGAAAATCTCATGATATTATTTTTCACTTCCAAATTTAGAAGATGATATATCAACCCCTTTGATAGAATTGGAACAATATAATTAAGTACATGTCCATAAAAATTTATTAATTTGTTTATATTATGTATTAAATGAAATATATACCATGAATATATCTTGATGACACAAGTATACATCCTTCTTGATAAGATATTGAGATAATGTGATTATAATACACAGTGAGTGTTCTTATGAGGTTGTTGTTATTACACAGTGTGTTTATTTTAGGTGACTTGAAGTGTTTCTAGATGTTGGTTCCATACGTTAGGATAGTTTGCCTAATTATACTAAGAATGAGTCTGAAAGTGTAACACACTAAGTGTATTCATGGATCTCAGTTAAATTTTCTTTGATCTTAATAATAGAATAAATATTATTCTCAAGAACATGGAATAATATTTATTTAGGTTATGTTGATCGCATAATCTCAATCAGTAGTTGTTGTAGTTTGGAATATATATGTGAGATAAATATTAAAAAATATTATTTCATAGATAGTAAATATAATATTTATTTTTATCTTATTTTATTCATGAAGTAATTATTTATTTAATTACAGGAATACATGAATACATGAATAAATATTTACTCACCAATTAGTGAATATAATATTTAATTATTTATTGAATGAATAATATAAAGATATTGTTTGATTTTGATGTGATAACTATTTTTTTAAGTTTTGGAAGATCTGGAAGCACTGTCTCTGATTATTACACTTTGGAAATCCAAGATAGAGAAAATAAACAATCACCATGGTATATTCAGGTTCGGGCCTTTGGAACTTAGTTCACTTGATGTAGTGTTTTTGAATGGGGTAGGTTTAATTAAATCTGCAATTGTGATATCAATATATATAGTTGAGTGGATCCAGTCGATGTAAATGGATGAGTTCGATTTAGGCGATGGACCATTGTGGAGTTTGTGTGTTCTATTTGAATATATTTTTTAAATAAATATATTAATGTTTATGTAAATGATAAAAAAAATATCATTTCATCTCAGCATTTAAGATAGCCCGTCAATCCTCTGTGGAATTTATCAAACCTTGAATAATAAATTTTTATTTTTAAAAATAATTATTTTTATATTATTAATTCATTCAATAAATAAATATTATATTCAGTAATTGGTGAATAAATATTTATTCATGAATTTACATAATTAAATAAATAATTATCTAGAAAACAAAAGAAGTGAAAAATAGTTTTTTGTTAACAAGAAAATAATATTTATTTAATATTCAGATCATATATATATACTTCAAACCAGAACAAATGGTGATTGAATTTATGTGATCATCATATCCTGAATAAATATTATTCCTAATTCTTGAGAGTAATATTTATTATAATATTAAACATAAATAGAATTTAACTATAATTCATGGATACCCTTAGTGTGTGGCCCAATAGAACACTTTCTTAGTGGAATTAGGGAAACTGACCTAAAGTCCAATATCGGTATCTAACAATACATTAAGGAATTAATAGAGAAATAGGTTAATGTCTCAATAAAAAGAGACTTATATAAGCACTCACTTTGTAATATAATATCCTTTTCTCAATATCTCATCAAGGTGGTTTCATACTCATGTCATCAACCTATATGCCTGATATATCATTCTTCGACTACTTGAAATGAACTCATCGATAAATCATTATATCCATGGGCTTAATATAATAGTTTCATATCAATAAAAGTTCCTGAGATATTATCTTCCAAATTAAGTATGTAAAAATCATGTCTTGACTTATTCATTAATTCTATATCATTTGTGATGCACACAATGTATCTAACCTTGTAGAGAGGATATATCATATTGATTGTCATCAATAAATCAATGTAAATGACTTAGGATATTCATTAATAATAATCTCAAGTCTACAGACCAATACACACATTCACATTTAAAAATATCCAATGGAACATATAAATATGGAATTCCTATTGGCTATTTTATCCTCCTAGCCCCCATCTTAGAGATTACCAAGAACAAAACAATATGAATCATGTTCTCATCCTCTTAGAACAATATATCACCTAATAGTTATAATATCACCTATGATGAGTCATATGATATTTTCTAAACCATATGACATATGTTTAAGAATAATATAATAGAACTTCAAGGTCCTCAATATTATGGGGAACTAATATAACTTTTTTATGAGACAAATACTCTAAGGAAATTATAATATTAAATGTTATGCAAAACAAAAATTATCATGTGACATGTTATTTATTAATATTTAAATATTTTAAAGTATAGGTTATCAAAATTACAAAGTATATGGTTTTAGGGCGCCACCTCTAACAAGTTCCTAGGAATTGACAAATCCTTTATCCTTTTCTTTGATTCTATTATTGGGTTTCAAAGGACTACATAACACTTATATGAGATTGAATAAGAAAATAAGAAACTCAAATCCTTGTTAACCAAGCTAGAAAAATTAAATCATGCATAAAATAAAATGAATAAACAATATACCTTTCACCTAATATGATCATTGAATCTATCTTCATCCCATGTTATTGATAATGATCATATAAGATGTAGTATAAAGACATCTATCCTCTAGAGGTATCCATGGGTTATGATAAATCACTTGTTTCTCAAGTGGGATCCTCTCATAACCCATGACATATTATTTCCTCATGATGAAAAAGTGTGAGGAGGAAGAAAGCTATGAGTTTGAGAGAGTTTTGTCCAGCCACACAAAAGAGTCACACACACCCATAAAATGGATACTGATTATTTATATAGGCCCATCAATGATTCTCCTTGAGTGAACATACATTAACTCACATTTTATGAGTTAATGCATTTGGAAACATCGGATGCAACCTTCGTCCATACCAACTCCATGCATTTCATCTTATTAAACACTTTATTTCTGATAGTCAAATTTGAAAGATTAAAATGATAACACTTATCATTATGTGGTAGCATATTATCACATAAAATATTCTTTACGATATCCTTTTTCAATGGCATATGATATTCCTTTTGTTTATGTATGACATACCTTATGACTTGCACCAATCGTATAATATGATATGAAAAAAACTCACCATATGAGTTAAATAATTTATCGCAGATCTTCTTTAATACATAAAAATATACATACGTGTGTAGACATACTTAAAAAATCATAGAAACACAAATACAAATAATAAGACTAGTTGATGCATATAAATGGAGACAATTTTCTAAAAAATCAACCTACAAAAAATAATAGCAACCAAATTTGATGATATACTAAGGGTTTATAAATCAATTCATCCAATAAAACATGAGAATATAACATTTTTATAGGTATATGTGCATTAAAAATGGTTTGGATGTGAAGGAGAACATTTTAGTGGTTGATTTTAAATAAAAAAAGTGATGAATTTAATCAATGATAACATAGAATACACTGATATGGAGGTGTTTTCTTAGTTCTAGAAAAAATATCACATTAAATCACATATATTAGTATTGGTTAAAGTTTTCATAAAAATAAAAAAAATATATTTTTTGAGGTCCTCATAATTTTATATTGGGATCTTGAGTCAAGAAATAATCAAATAACTAGTTGAATTAGCGAGTTAATCCGCCCTTTTGAACACTTCGTGCACACAGCCGCTATAACGCTTGGTGAACACATGTGTGCACATGCACACACACATTATTTACAGAGAATAATATATAAGAATACATACTCCATGTTATATATATATATATATATATATATATATATATATTCCCCATGGGGTATGTCTGAGTGGTTCCGTCCCTCAAGCCTCAATGATGGTGGTGGAATGTCTCATGTTTGAGCCTCCCCTTGTGCATACAAGTGTATAATTTAATTTGAATTTCCCCCACCCTTGAACCAATGTAAATATATAAAAATATATTTATAAATATATATCTGTATTTATAATAAATATATTAAAATATAATTTTTTATATAAATAAATTATTAATTATGTTAAATTTTAGATCAAATCTTTAAATAACAAATTATAAAATAATTCTAAAAAATATATGTTAATTTCAAATTTAAATTATTTTATTTAAGAATCAATTTTTTAAAACATATAATAATTTGATAAATTTATCCATTGAATGATATATTGTATTTATACACATACATATACAAGCATGCCTACATTTATACATACAAATGACTATTTAAATTAAATTACATGTATGTATGTATTTATGTCTTTATATTTCATTATTGAAAATCTGGTATTTAAAAGTGCTAAAAAAAATTCTTTCCTAAAATAGTGCTCATGTTTCCAGATCCATTAAAATCCCAACACTTTTTCAGTGCTAAAAAAATGCTGATAAATGAACCCTTTATCATCACTAAAAAAAACACTGATATAGGGGTCTTTATTAGTTATTTTTTAGCATTGATAAATTCTGTATATATCAATGATTTTCTATAGAGATAATATGGGATTTCTTTATCAACACTAGTTTTATTAGAGATTGTTTATAACTAATAAAGTGTTCATTTATTAGTGCTAAAAAATCATAGATAATACTGTAATTTTGTTAATGCACAACCCATCCCTCCCGCAACATTAATTATCGCTTCCCCCTCCCAACTCAGCAGTGTGCACCTTGATTTGAGCTCAGGACTCCCTATCCAAATCTAACACCCTTATTGTTGCTCCATCTAGTTTTATTCTATACTTTATGATATATATATATATATATTTATTAACATTGATATTTTTTATTTATATATATTGTTTCATATAATTTTATATAACAATATAATTTTTTAAAATACATTTATAAAATAAGTTTATTTATATTTACATATACATATATATATATATATATTTACATATATATATTTAAATATCTAGTTATATATTTATGTCTAATTATTTATTTATATATATATTTTTTATAATTTATTTTTAAAATACATGTTATAAATACATTCATGTGTCTATATATATTTGTGTATTTATGTGTGTATATGTATATGAATGCATATGTCACACCCCAAAACTTGTTTTCTATATTATTTTAAATGTGTAATTAATTTTTATCTCTTTCCTGAATTTTAGTTTGAACCAGTTTAAAATTTTAAAAATTTGGAATTCCAATCCATGCGCACGATTAACACAAAATTAATAGAAACCTTGTGGAAATTGTGTGAATGCATATGTAATTTTACAAAGTCAAAACACAGAGTTGGGGCATGGTTTTTCTAACTGTGAATATGACCCTTGAAGGGTGCTCTAGGTCCAACAATATAGGGTATATAGTTGGAATATAGTTTTTCCAAACATGAAGACAAACCATGCATGGTGTCCAGATTATTAAAAACGTGAAATTTATTAATTTTTTTCCCTCTTCTCTCCCTAAAATCAGGCCCCCTCAATCTGATTCATGTGATGTTCATCCGAGATCCCCCATGTCATGTTATCATCATCCAGATCCTTCCCTCTTTAGTGATTTTGTGGTGAATTCTTAATGTTCTAGGTTCAGCTTATCGAGGTAAGGAGTCCTCCTCCTTCTCCCTCCTCTTCTTCATGCTTTTCCACTCTTCTAACACTATTCACCATCCCGGGCCAAAACCTATATGGTATGGGATGTTCTAAATTTTTTATTTTAGCTTCCTAATATTTTTTGGTCTTGATTTGAATCCTAATATAGTGCTCTTTTTCAAAGGTGATGAGTTCCTCTTCTATTTAAGTTAGGTTTTTCCTTGTATTTATCCTTAAAATTTCAGAATATTGATTTATTGAATTTATAACCCTTTTCTTTGATGTTAATTATCAATATAAAATATTTTTTACAATTATTATAAAGTAAAATTAAGTTTTAATTTATTTTCATTTCAATGTTGTAACGCTCCACAATTTTACAATATAACTTTCCATTTAACATACATAGTGTTGATAGATTGTTCCACACACAACACCAAACTAAAAACTCCATGACATATCATATGAATATTATTATGAAAATTTAATAATAATAAAACTAATAGTAAATAAAATGATTGTAATCAATTATAAAGGCATGAAAATACGATTTGAAACATTTAATATTTTAAAAGGTCATTTTTGAACAAAACAATATTCTTTATATATTGTTGTTTCATTTAAAAGCCATGTCTATAAAAAATACTGATTTTGGTAAAAATTTCCATTTTATATATTTATCATAATAAAATAATGGAGAAAAAAATTAAACTCCTTTTCTATGAAAATCATATAAATTAAAAAAAATCATTTACGAATACTATGATGACTTTTTAAAAATAGTGTTTGACATTTTGGAACGTTAAGTAATATTTTACACTAAAAACATATTTATAAGATTTATACACTTTTAGAAATTAAATTTTAAAAAAGGGATTTAATATTTTAGATCAATATGTTTTTATTAGTTAATAAGTTCAATTTTCATTTTTAAGCACAAAAATGAGATTACTAGGATTAATGTTAATTAAAACGATAATGATGAAACAACTATTTTCAATTAATTGTTTTTTTATTGATGTGTTATTTTTATCTAAAAAATTAAATTAATAAATTTTAAATAATTATTTGAATATAATTATTAAATATATATATATTAACACTTTTATAATTAGAAATCAAAAAAATATATTATTAGGGATACTTAATGGTGAAAACAACCTTTTCTACAAATTATTTTTCTATATGTTAAATATTTTGATTTAAAAGTTAAATTTTACTTATATATAAATTTAATTATATTAAATGGATTTTAAATTTTGGCTCATACCATAAAAATTTAGTAGGAAGGTTTTTTTTATTTTTATTAATAAAACAAAAACTTCCTTTGTAAAAACTAGTTACCATATTAAAAACAAAAAAGGTAAAAGTAAAAAAAAGCTAAGTGTAAATGACTCAAAACATTTGTGTGAAATATTGTTTGAGTATTTATATACCCAATATCACCCCACAATCAATTATTTATAACATTTTGAGCTATGACCCTTGAATAGTGTAATGATATCATTGAAAAGTAAAGAGTATTCTGAAAAGTGCCCTTTTCTTTACTTATAAAAGGGGATCACTTAAACCCTTTAAATGATCCACTTTACATTAAAATTTTACTTTAAACCCTACCCATTTATCCTATCCTAGAAGTAACATTCAACTGCTAAATCCCCTGGTCACTAAATATTTTCCCAAGTCCTTCAATTCTAAGAGGATCATCAAGAAGAATTTTAAGGTCGCGACATAAGTATTACATAACCCTTACCATTTTATTCTTAATATTACTCTTACAAACCTAAAAAATGGAAAGTAATATAATTAACTTAGTATAATTAGTAGACCAAAGTGTTTTTATATTAATGGAACAACCTTTCTCTTCCCATCCCCATCCACTTAGAAAAACAAAATAACGTTGATCATGCGTATGTGCAGACTACCACCGCCACATAGTATCATTTTTTATTTTTTTATGTTGTGTTTTATTTATTATAAATCTTACTTAAAGTGCAATTAACCACCTTAATAACATATAAAAAAAATATTATTATACTTTTGGAATAATTATTTTATAACTGAATTACCCCCATAATCCTTATTATCCATTTACTATAGCATGTTCTTATTTTGGTTGGTTTAACCACCCACATGAATGATGAAATAAATTTATTTTATAAGTCACCATGTGAACTTAATTGAGAGTAATATTAGATGATAATAAGTGAATATTTATTTTTTTTGTTCTAGAATGGTAATATTAATATCTAACTTGTTATATGGTGTATTCAGTGCCCTATTTTCTAAAAGTGTAATGAATATCTTCAAGTTTATGATATTTTATGTCTATTTAATTATAAATCTATTATGTTCTCTTTATTCTTATGTTAATATTACATTAAGGTTTCTTTTATCTCATTTTTTTTCATTGAAATATGTTTTATATTCACCGGTTATTTCGTTTTTTTGGTGTATATACTGGCCATGGATGTTTTTTTATTATAATTTTCATGCAATGTAATATATTTACAAACCCATATCACATTTTATCTTGTATGGTATTTTGATTCAAATAATACCATGGTTATAATGTTTTTCTAGTCTCAATTTCTATTTCTTGATAAATAATTCTTGTTATGAACCAATTTACTTTTAAATGGTGTATAAATTTCCTATTTGGTATATTAAATTGTGAATTATATTTTATTATTGGTATTTTATGTTCAATTACAAGACCTATTTTTCAAAGGGTTCTGATTAAAAATTTACTCAAGTCTTAAGGGTTTACTTTTCAATCTTATTTTCAAACCAGGATTGTTATTAAAACATAATCCAATTGGGAAATTTGTATTTATTCCCAAACCCTCATCATTTTCATGGGTTATTTTGGGGGTTTTAAATTTCCCCTAGAAATTTCAGTCCCCCCTTGATCCATATTTTCCCCAAAGGTGTTTCTTGTAAGTGAAATTGACTTCATCTCTTCTTTTAGGCTGGGAACCCACTTTTCATGTCTGTATATATTGTATAATTTTTTAAATATACCTGTATAATCCTCAATAATTGATTGAGGTCATTTTATACTACTTATAATTTCATTAATTATTTTTAAATAATTTTTAATATTTTCCATATGTTTCCTTTTCATCAAAGTGTAAAAGGAATATGTTTTTATAATTTTCCATGTGAATACATATATCTATTTTTTTATTTTTTTATTACAATTACTCTAAACACTTAGTTTCTAATAAATTATAATCCTTAAGTTTTTATAAAAGATTTCTTTTTTTTTGTTTTTTATAAATATTTTTAAAAGGATGAGGATATTCCTTATTCCCAAATTGATTTTTCTAATGTTTCTAAAAGGTGTTTTCCCCTACATAAACTTATTTTGAAATATTTTATGATTTATTTAGGATATTATATAAATTTTACTATTAAACTATGTTATTTGGATGGCTAATGGAATGATATTTTTTTTATCAAAGGTGTGATCTATCACTACATTTATTTTAACTAACCATCCACTATGAATTGGAATAACTTTCTTACAATGAATTTTCTATTTAAATAATATGTTTCTATATATTTTATTGGAGGTTTTTCACCATGATAGAATACATCGATTGATTGGGGAAATTATTGATTATATTATACACCATTTATCTATATGGGGAAAACATAATATACATCATTGAAGGGTATTCACATACACTATTATAAATCTAGGATATAGACACAGTTTGTATCCATTTCTATAGACATTGAAACCATTTCTATACATAATTACCATGGTTTAACTGGAAATGTATTGTATTGTTGTGGATATAGGGTGAAGTGTATATTTACTATTTGTAATTGTGGCAATATACCTATGGACATAGTTAAACACATTGTCAGTATCCTATACCATGTAAAATTGTTTCCATATTTTTTTAACCATGGAAATAATCCAATATCCATGGTTCAAACCTTGTAAATAAGTCTACATCCATGATTTACAACCGTCGATACATCCTCGTGTTTCTAGAAAACAAACACCACCCCAAAACCTAATAAAACTTATATAGAACACCAAAAATCAAAAAATGAACCAGATATCAACAAAACACATGAAAAGATGGCACCCAAGTGCATTGGTAATTAAATTTAGTGCTCAAGATACATGTAAACCCCAACAATACTATCAAATTTGGTACACTTATTTGAAACCACCTTTATCCTCCATTAACATGAGTGTCTAATTTCATAAGACCCTAAAACAGTATACTCTACAACATTTACCAAACACTAACATCATTATCAAAAAACTCAAACATGGGACCCTTGTATGGTAATAATGAATAAGGATCATATGGTTATAAATGATGGAATTTATTGATAAAAATTCTTTAATACATATCATTAAAACAATTATGGTGATATTTCCTTTCAAGATAGAAGACTGTGGTGGACATGAATTTAGAATAATTTAGATTTTCATAACCTAATTAATGCTTCAATATGTATAGGGGCTCTAATGACCAATATATTACGAATGATGTGAGAGCATATGAAGACTAGATACAGAAGGGTGGGAATAACAACTTCATTAAGAAGCCGTATGATAAGTTATCCTATGATTAAGTACTTTTTTCATTAGTACATGAATTTTTTACCTTATCTATGAGAAGGAGTATCCTACCTTGACTGCATAAAAGACTATCCCTATTCCATTTATAAGAAGATTTTCTTACCAATTCTATAAGGTCCCATCATTTTCCAGGTATGCCTCTCTCTGAGTATTTTGTTAATATTTTCTTTCAGTTTTGTTCTCATCGTTAAGGTATGTCGTTTGGATAAACATAGTCTTGGGTTTCAAGGAAACATGAGAAAATATAGGAGAGTTTTTTCATGGAGAGTTTTTTTAGATAAAATGGATTAAAGTTCATAGGTGTATTCTTATTTAAATTAATTGAGTATGGGTATAAATCAGATTAATTTTTAAAATGGGTTCTTAGTGATTTGATAAGATTTAATGAGGTTTCAGGTGGTTTAAATGGAAAATGGGATGAAAAATTAGATGTAGGACATTTACACACCATGTAAAGGGTTGATATTTCATGTAATTGGTTGATTGTTTTAATAAAATAAATCCAAGGTGATGGGTTTCTCAGAATATTCCATAAAAAACATTTACATGATGTTTAGCCACATTACACGTCTTGTAAATGCCCGACCAACTATTTTAAACATGTCGTGTGGTGATTTTTCATTTTAATCTACTAAAAATATTATCCTCTCAACCTAGGGGAACCCTTTAGGTTATTTTAGAGTACCAACCTCCCTTCTAGACACCCCGTTTATGTGATCAATCCAAGATATTTCTCTTGGGTTAGTTTTTTCCTTCTCTTCCTTCCTCTCCCACTATTGTAGTGAAATACCTTGAATGATTGTGTTTTTGGTTTTTATATTGATCTGTTTTGATCTAGGAATATATTTTCAATCATCCAAACCATCTTCGTCATGGAGTTATCCATTGGATGCATTTTCAGATCTTCAGTTAAAGGAAGGGGGTCTAAATATTATCCCTATGGTTTGATATTAGCAATGTTTATCCAATATTGTGATTGCACCATCATTTTGTATTCCCAAATCTATTAAATAAATGAATGATATTATTCCATGTAGTCCTTCAGTTTCATATAGATTTTTAATTGGATTATGGTTACCCATGGGATGAGAAAACCATGATTATAATTAAATTGGATAATGGATTAAAGTATGTTTACCATGCCATATGACTTAGTGTGATTTATTGTCATAGAATCCCAAAATTTTGGATTATTTCTTGTTGATATAATTATTAATAAATTGTTAATTAAATTAAAAGTGGAATATGAAATAATAATGTGAATTCTCATAATTAACCATTGAGAATTGTGATGTGATATTGTGGTATCCATGTTGTTTCAAAGGGATTGTGTTCCATGTTGTAATGCTTATATATCATGCTCGACATTATAACATGCACACATATATGGTGTAATGATTATATTGATTGGGATTGGCCCAGTGCTATGTTTTAATTCTTATAGAGAGTGGGATATGCTCAGTCCCATGTTGTAATTTATATTGGGATTTGACCCAGAATGTTGTAATGCTTATTGTGATTTGGCTCGGATTGTTGAGACTATACCATTTTTATATGGAAGTGGTTAGAATGTTTTTAATATGTGTTTAGAGATATTACAACATGGCTCTAAAGTAGGATATTTAACCATTGGATATATGGTGGTGGATTATATGGATGTAAGACATGATCAGAGATATTCCAGCATGGCACCAAAGGAGGATATTTTCAATTGGTTATATTGTTGTGGTTAACATAGTCATAAGACATCCTCAGATACATTACCATATAGAGATGAAGCAGGTTAATATTTTAGTTTATAATTCATTAAATTAATTAGTATATATGTTTATAACTTTATTTCATACACTTATTATCAGAATGGTTTTTTTATACACATTGGTGCGGACCTACAGATTTATACTCACACCTTATTCGGGCCACTAATTAGTAACTGATAAAATTACCTAGATGTATGTTTGGACAAGGTAAAAGGACCTTTCTATTGTTTTCTTTTTTGTTAATGGGATGGAGTTTGGATATAAGACTGACATGGGGTTCAAGACTTGGGACATTGAGCCTTTTATTTGAGTCTATATGTATTTTTCTTTTATTATTATAGCATGACATTTAGTTACATTCGTCATTAAATTATTCCTAATTATTATTTTATTTTTCAGTTGGCTTTTATTTTTGTCTTCCTCTATATATATACTTTGATTAATTCCATTTTGTTATGATTTTTCTACTTCTATGAAACTTCATACTCAAAGGTATAGTCTCCCCACTATAAATTTAGAACCTCTACTACTAGTCGGTAGCATTAGGTATATAGGGAGGCACACCTGAGGTCTCATAACCAACCCTTTCCGACCATGTGAGAGTTCTATATTGGTGGAAATTACAAAGTTGTATCAAAGGGGGGGTTTCTTTTCTTCTAATTTACTATTTGGGGAATCATATAAAGGAGAGTAGGATGTGTCCAGACTTAGTAATGAGATTGTTCATGAGAGTAACTAACCCATGTAGGGGGGTAAATCTGAGTACCCAGGTATGGGATTACTATTTTTGTTTTTTTATTATTATAGTTCATGTTATTCCACATTGGGTGATTCACATGATGTGTGAGGTTATTGGTTTGTGATGTTATTTTTTCTTGATATTTTTTCTCATGGACCGGTATGGCATGATATTAGAATACATGCATAATAATTGTCACATAGGGATATGTTGACATGCATTGTTCATGATAGGGAAATATTTATTTTTTCATGTTATATATATACTTTCATGTTGAACTGTGATATATAATATCTGTTTCACTGGATAAATGACATGATTTGTCATGTCATGCTAAAATAATTGTAACCCATGTCTAAAGAGACCAATACTTAGTGTTTCAATGTTGTATTCACCTATTGGGTTGACCTTGTTGTGATCTAGTTCTCTAAGGTGTGAATTTTTCTTGTAGAGAAAATGCCTCCTCACTGTATTTGAATAAAATGTCAAGACAGTGGAAATTAGAATGATCCTAACATAGTTGAACTTCATCATTCTACAATTCATGAGGAGAATATAGATGTTTAGCTTCGCTATAGCTTCTTGAGGGTCATGTGATCCATATAATGGGATATTTTTTGTAATGTTCCTATAATTTCTAAGATGAAAAGAAATTTTCAGCTACAACATCTACCAATTTTTACTAGGTAAGGGGGTACCTAGGCAGCTGAGTTCTTGATTAAGGTAGTCCAGGAGATCTTCAAGCATCTAGAGACACCCACAAAAAGTAGGGTGAATCTTGTTGTGTATATTCTCTATGGAATTTCCAATAATTGGTGAGATATTCTGGAGGTAGTTGTGTGGAAGGATAGGATTTATTAGAACTTTTAGACAAATTTCCTGATCCATATCTATACCAAGACCATGGGGGATAAAAAATATCATGATTTCATTCATTTGATGAAATAGGGTTTGTCTGTGCTGGACTATACTGGACGTTTTACTGATATATAAAACCTTTATCCATCTTTGGTAGCTGATGAGATCTCTAGGGAAAGACAGTTCCAGGATGGTATTTGTTATGAGATTTAGTCACAAGTAAATTTTTTTGTTTAACCATCTTTGAATATGTGATGAATCAATCACTCATTAAGGAAGGGAATTTGAGAGAGGATCCGAGTAGAAACTATGCTAATTCAACATATCAATCTAGGAGTTTTTTATTGAGTGTTATGAAGTGTTGTTATGATAATCTCCACCAAAGTAGTAGTGGGAATAACGGTTGGGGTAGTAGAAAACCATCTCATGATCGGGTTCCATTCTAGTGTTATCAGTGTGGAAAGTTTTTCCACAAGCACCCATAGTGTATTTAACCTATAGTTTAGTGTAATATCTATTGAATATTGTATAATATTCAGAGGTTCTGTTTGAAATTTCTACAGTAGACCAGTAGAAGATGATCATTATAGGAATTGGAGTTGGAAATGGGATTAGCTACCCCTTAGAAGGCTGGTAGATGGAGTTTTATAGGTTGTTCAAGCTGAGGTAGGGGACTTAGTAGCCCAGTGCATGAGAAAAGGTACCAATAAGGGTAAATAGCATAGGTTAGTTAGGCCATATCCTAGGGGAGTGGGGAAAGTTTATTGTACATTATACAGACTACTTTGGCTAATCTCGATACAAGACCATCTACTATCAGAGGTGCAGTTCTTCTATCATCTACAATAGGTTATGTTTTGTTTAATACAAGATCATTTCATTCTTTTATATCATCTATTTTTCAAAACATTTTGGTCTTGGTTTTGGATATATAATATGGATTTCAAAACATAGACACACCATTGGGAGTGTGGTCCAAAAATATCAAATGTCGCAAGGCGTGTTATCTAGAGATTAGTGGTTACCGTTACTTTTGGGAATCATTCATGCATGAAATGATAGGCTTCAACATGATTCTTGGTATTTATTTTTTATTTCTATGCCAGGCGCATATTGACTATTTTAGGAGGATAGTTACTTTACTTTCTCTAGAATAAAACAACTATTTTTACTAAGGTGGGTGGGATCTTTAGGCTGGTCGTGCGAGACCAATTCAATGCATATTGTATTGTCTCATGGATTAGATAAAAAATATTTCTATAGATAATAGTGTAATAAAACAAGATTATTGTTCTCTAGTGGTATACCATTTTAAGGATGTTTTCCCTGATGAGTTCTATGGATTATTGCTTGAGAAAGAGATCGATTTCACAATTGAGTTGGTGCTGGGAGTTGATCCAGTTCTTATCTTGCCTTACTGAATGGAACCAAAATATCTTCAGGAGTTGAATGTTGAGTTGGAATATCTAGAATATAAACTATTCATATGACTGAGTACATCTCCTTAGGGTTATCTAGTTCTCCTCACTAAAATGGTTGATGGATATTTATGGTTATGTGTTTATTATCGAAGGTTGAAATAATTAATGGCCAAGAACCGGTATCCTCTTCTAAAAATTGAAGATCCTTTCAATCATTTTAGAGGCTCTATGATATTCCCCAAGATTGACTTGATATTAGGATATCATTAGTTAAGGGTGAAACTATCAGACATACCTTAGACTACTTTGAGAAGCAGGTATTGCTTGTATGAATTTTTAGTGATGTCATTTGGGTTGACTAATGCACTTGTGGTATTTATAGACTTAATTAATATGATATTTCTTTCTTTTATGGACTAGTATTGTGGTGGTTTTAATTTATGATATCTTAGTGTACTCCCAGTTAGTAGAAGATAATTCCAAACATCTTGATATTTTCCTGAGTAAATTGAGAGAGCATCGAATTTATGCCAAGCTAACCAAATGCATTTTATGGATACATAATGTTCACTTCTTGGGCCATGTCATCTTAGAGTAAGGAGTGTCAGTGGACCTAGAGACATTTACAGTCATAATATCTTAGAACTGACCCTAAAATGTCTTCAAAATTCAGATATTTCTGGGTTTAGAAGGTTATTATCGGTGTTTTATCTATGATTTATCCAATTTGGTAGCACCAAATTCTAGGATAAAAAATAAAGTGATGATGTTTGTTTGGTATGATGATTATGAGAAGGATTTTTAGGAGTTGAAATATTGGTTGACCTCTTCACCAATACTCACTTTACATGTTCCAGGTAAATCATATACTATGTACTGTGATGCATCCTATGTAAGACTCAGAGTAGTTCTGATATAGGAGGATCAATTGGTTTCTTATGGCTCTAGGAAGCTGAGACCACATGATAGGAATTATCCAACTTATGAGCTGAAGTTAGAGGTAGTGGTACATACCCCAATATGTAAGATAAAATATCTCATGGGTGAGAGGTTTGTCATATACATGGATCATAAGAGCCTCAAGTGCATCCTTTCTCAGCAGGACGTGATCCTTCAACAAAGGAGGTGGGTCGAGTATCTATAGTCTTTTGACATTGAATTGGATTATACACCAGGAAAGGTAAATGCGGTTTCTGATGATTTGAGTTGAAAGACACAGATAGAGGCACTATGTGAGTGTTGTGATGAGTGGCAGATAATGGCTTACTTTGTAGACATGCATATGGATGTTCAATAATCTTAGGGGTGAGTAGCTCTAACTTCAACATCTATTATACCCATGCTTTTTGACTGTATTAAGACCAATAATTTTTCTAATCCAAAGGTCGTAGTTCTAAGAGAAAAATTATATAGTGGGGACACACCATCAAGATGGATTCTCAACAATGGTAATTCTATTCCTTTATATGGATGAGTATGAGTTCCTACAGGATTTTATGAGGAGATGATGAGGGAGTTTCATGATTCTAGATGGTTGGTGTATCCTGGTTTAACAAATATGTATCTTGATATTCTTATATAGTATCGGTGGTTAGGAATAAATAAATATGTGACAATATTCATTGATAGATTCTTCACTTTTCACTAGGTGAAAGTTGAGCATGAGATTCTAGCTAGGCTTTTGCAGCCTTTACCCATTCTTGAGTGGAAATGGGATGACGTCATAATGTATTTTTGTGACACGACTTCCCAGGATAACTCATAATAGTGACATTGTATGTGTTTTTGTGGATCAAATGACTAAGGTACCCAATTATTACCTATTAGAGAAACCTTCACAGTTGATGATACGGGCAATCTTTACATGTGCAAGGCAGTTCAGTTTCATGGTGTTCTAAAGAGAATCATTTCAGATATATATACTTGTTTTAAATCATGTTTCTAGTAGGCTCTCCATAAATCCATATTATCAAATGTTTTTTGAATAATAGACTATCATCCATAGACTGATGGTTAATCTAAGAAGGCTGTTCAGGTTCTGTAGGATATGC
This sequence comes from Viscum album, assembly GCA_963277665.1. Lineage (NCBI taxonomy): Eukaryota > Viridiplantae > Streptophyta > Magnoliopsida > Santalales > Viscaceae > Viscum > Viscum album. Next base: position 767,663,166 of record OY728163.1, read on the forward strand.
TTTGTGCCCATGTTTTGGATATTTGTGCTTCATGGGAGAAACAAATGGCACCTGTGGAGTTTTTAGATAATAATAGATTACAAGAATTTATCTAAATGGAAACATTTGAGGGTTTTTATGAAGGAAATTCCATTCACTTATTTGTTGGATGGAGGTCGGTGAGTCAGTAATTGTTGGGTGTATTCTCATGCAAGAGACATATGAACAGGTTTAGTTGATCAGACAATGGTTGCTGACCATGCAGAGTTGGCAGAAATCATGTGCTGACCATCGGATAGGACCACTAGAATTCAGGTTTGGTCATCATGTTTTCCTTTCAATGTCTCCTAGGTTGGGAAATCACCATTTCAATAAACAAGAAAAGATAGCGCCTAGGTTTTTCAAGCCGTTTGAACTAGTGGCAAGGGTTGGTCCAGTGGCACAGCGTTTATCCCTTAGACAACACTATAATTCCATGAACAATGTGTTACATGTGTCACAGATATTAATATATCATCCAGAACCTTCCCATGTGATATATGTAGCAGATATTGAGCATTGTGCTGATGCGTCCTTTGAGGATCGTCTTATACGGGTTGTGGATCATAGTGGGAAATATCTTTAGGGTAGGACTATACTGTTGGTTCGGGTGTAGTGGTAGCATGAGAGAGTTCAGAAGGATACCTATGAGATGTATTATGATATGTGAACACAGTGGGTAGAATTTTTCATTGAGACCTTACAGTGAGACTTGGAGTAGCTCATGGAAGATCTGTTATAAGGTGGGGAGGTTGTAAGATCCTGTCTTTTTACAAGTACGTCTCTCTCATATTTTTTCATTAGTATTTTCTTTTGGTTGTTTTTTCATCATGAAAGTATTTTTTTTGGATAAACACTATCTTATGTTGCATGGAAACTTCAGAAAAGAGTGGAGAGTATCAGTGTGGAGAGATTTATTGGAGAAAATGACATGAAGTTCAGGGATGTATGATTTTTAAGTTAATGGAGTCCAAGTATAAATGGTATTAAGTGTTTAAATGGGTTTTTGGTAAGTCAAAAATATTTAAAGGGATTTGAGGTGGTTTAAAAGGAATTTGGTCTAGAAAATCAACTAAATAACATTTACACAATGTGTAAATGGATTACACATCATGTAAATTTTTAAAGGTTTAGATAAAATAAATCCAAAGTGATGGGTTTTTTCAGTATATACCATTAAAAAAATTTACACAATTTGTAACCACATTACATGCCATGTAAATGCCCGACCTTCTGTATAAGGCCCTAGCCATAAAAATTACTTAATATTGAGTTATTTTAAGAATACACATTGAGGATCTTCTCAGGTTTAGAGTTTTAGAGAATTAGATCATAAATCATGCATTACATTCCACATTTAAACAAATTGGTTACATAAAATATAGTACTCATTTTTCCCATCAACAGAAACATATTTAAAATAAAACATGGATTCTTTCTTGACATTTCCTTGACACTATCATCACATAATGTACCATTCCGTTAACCTATGAAAAACATTTCAAAAACTTGGGATGAGCATAAAAAGCTCAGTAAGGGATATAAAAGTACGGAAAGGAAACATTAGTACATGTATACATAAGAATCAATAAAATCATACTTTACTCATAAAACATAATCACATTAACATACCTCATGAAATCATAAGATTTATGAATAACTCATAGAAACCATAATACATAAAGGTAACTTGAGGCATTCATAACATTCTTACGTAGGGAGTAACCCTCATGGTTACGTTTGGAATACCCATCACAGTATATTCCCTAAATCTCTTCAGAGAAACCTTAACGTTTAACCCCTTAGAGTTATGAAATGCATTGAAGAGCTATATCGGGCTCACCTGCCCTTAGTTTATCACGGAACCACTGGTCTTCATAATAATTCCCAAGAACCATAACATAATTGTATCACAAAAAAATGCATAAAGGAAACATAACATTTCTACATTTCAATCACAAGATATCAATACAACACATTGATATAATAAAAAAATTATGAAAAACATTTTCAATACCAAAATAAATGAAAAGTAAAACATGGTATTTATTTTTCATTTAAAAAAAAGTTATGGCTTGTAGAGGAAGCCGAAACTCAAATAATGGTCATGGTGGCGGAGAAGTCGTTGTCGCCGCATACGTACGACAAAAAAAAAACATTCCTTTTGTCGTTTAGTAAAACGCTTGGTATAAAAAAGATTACTTTCTAATAGACTTAAATTTCAAAGGGGTTTATACACCGTATAAAAGAAAGTTTTGTATAAAAAAATATATGCCTCAATGAAAGGAGATTGAGACGAAGTCCCATACCTCGTGTCCGAATTGACTCGATCGTTCTTTAACCTCCTGAATAATAAACTTGAGTTAATTTCTACTTTATTAAGAACCGTTTTCAAGTTCAGTATTCCTTTTATATCACTTATTACCATTTTATGAACACTATGTAATTATTAAAGTTAATAATGGTCGTTTTGTCGATTATTGGTACATGAGTAAAAAATAAACTCTTTATAATTACAAGTTTTTCATGTATCCATTATATCCAGAATTATATTCATGATGTATATTTAATATATATCATATATATCCAGTATATACATGCATTTATAATATTACATAACATTTAGAGGTAATAAATGAAATGCACCGTTCATGGAGACGGTAAGCCGTACGTACGGATGAACGCTACTTTCATTTCTATTTCATATTTTATGGAATGGAATCATAATTACATAAAGGTATATTATAATTCCAATATAATATCATATATAATATCATTAACTCCATCCTTTATACGTCCCACATATGGCATTAACGAATCAAATCACTTTGAGGGGGCGGTAGTCCGCACTTCCTAAAATGAAGATATCGCGTTTACCCATAATGGAAACCATAAAGGTATTCCATAAATGAAAAATACAGAAGCTTAAAGAAAAACATAAACATATTATATATCATATATAAATATAGTGACATCTTAATGGCCACCTTTGAAGGTGTTATAATAATATTTAACAATCATTGTTTCGTGAGGCAGAAGTTCACCATCCACAGAAACAGTATGCTCTTTAACCATTAGATATTGGTGTGTGTAAGTGTAGCTCGAATAATTATTATAAAAACATCCTAGTATATTGAATATACTGGTGTTGTTACAAAATAAATGAATAAAAATAGTTTATGGGGTTGGATAAGAAAAATAAATCAAAAGAACATTAGAGAAGACTTTACCTTTAAATCAGGTAACTCCTCTTGGTTTGTACCAAAAGGGTTTCTTGAAGAGCTTTCTGCCTAAGGTAAGGCTTCTAGTATGAAGAGAGGGATGTGGAGAGATAAAATGAGCAGAGCTTGTCCAGAAAAATGGCTTGAGAGTTGTGGGTAAGGAGGTAGAGGTGGGGGCCTTTTATAAGAGGGAGGAGGGGCACTCTTGGAAAGCCAAGAAATGTTACTTTATTTTAAAATGAGTTTCGGATTTAAAAGGTCCCACATTGATATATTTCGAGGATAAGGTGATAAGGGTTCAAAATATACTCATAAAATAGGTTTTTGACAAGCTTAAGTCTTAGATTTTACATTATCTTTTTATTTTATTTAAATCGTTCATTAATGAGATAATCGTTGCATCATCATGTTGTCATAAATAAATTAATTTATTTAATGTATAAAAATTATAAAAAAATACTATGATGTATTAAATAATTTTATCTTTCCAATTAATATTTATAGTCTAAGATATCATTTACACAGACAAAACTAAAAATGTTTTACTTGGGTGATACATTCTTTAGTGATATTCTCCTTTCTTTAAAAATAAAATGATAAAGTGTCACTTTCACCCAAAAGTGATTCCACGAGGTCCCAAAGTTTGGCACAAGGAATCCCATGGTCATCCATGACACAACTAGTATCATTAGGACACATGTTGGGGTCATTTTTTATTGTTATGATATTATTTTATTTTCCTTAACTACCCGATTACTAATTAATAATGATAATTAAAGATAATTACCGTTGCTACTATTCATAATGTCAAAAAACAAAAGAGTCTTAATTATATAATTTGGAACTTCTGATTCCAAATATGGAATCCATTTTACCAAATTACAAACATATAAATTGAAATAATTAATTTAAAAATAATTCCCGTTGTCAAAACAAATAGCGGGTTTTTTAGAAACAATTTCTATTAAAAGTTTTAGAATTGTTTATGTCCAATTTCAAAGTGAAATTAATCCTAATGAACACCATTGGATTAAATGGTAACAATATATTCTAATTAAACTTTTAAACCAATTAAAAATATAATCTTACCATATAATTAAATTAGATGAAAAAGCAGTTTTGATGTAAAATGCAGTATTTTTCACTATTCATTAAAAAATCAACATTGTCAGAAAAATACCAAAAATTTATCAAAAGTAAATTTCAATGTTCCAATCATAAATAATAAGTTTATTTTGACAAATAGAGATTATAAAATTGTCAAAAGTTTGATTTAAAAATTGTTTTCCAATAAAAGGCAGTAAAACAATCTTTTAAAAATATTAGTGTATTCCATGCTTAAGATTGGATTTATTCTCATTTTAAGGCTCTAAAAAACTATCTAATTCATCAATAGACATAGATATGAATATCTATTATTCATTACTTACTTGGGATGTTACATCCTTCCCCCCTTTAGAAAATTGTGTCCCCGTAATTTATTTATTATCAAATAAGTGGTGGTATTTATCCCTCATTGCATTTTTAGATTCCCATGTTGCCTCTTAAATCATGTGGTTTTTCCACAAAACCTTTACTTGATGAATCACCTTATTCTGTAACACTTTCTCCCTGTGGTCAAGAATCTGGACCGGTTGTTCTTCATAAGATAGATTCTCTTCCAGCTGAACTACCTCTGGACTCAAAACATGAGATGGATCTGGCATGTACTTCCTTAACATTGAAACATGAAAAACATTGTGTACCTGAGATAAACTAGGAGGTAAAGCCACTCGGTATGCAACTGATCCAACTCTCTCCAGAATTTCATATGCTCCAATGAAACTTGGACTCAGCTTTCCTTTCTTACCAAATCACATCACACTTTTCCATGGTGATACTTTGAGAAAAACATGATCGCCTACCTCAAAAGAGAGATCCTTCCTCCTGTTGTCCGCATAACTTTTCTGCCTACTCTGAGCTGTTATCATGTGTCTCTGTATCAGATGAACTTTTTCTACCAACTCTTCTACCAATTCCGGTCTCATCAACTTCCTTTCACCCACTTCATCCCAGAAAGCTGGAGTTCGACACCGCTTCCCATATAATGCCTCAAATGGTGCCATCTATATACTAGAATGAAAACTATTATTATAAGAAAACTCAACCAAAGAAAGATGTTGGTCCCAACTTCCCGGATAATCCCTCGAACAAGCACGTAGCATATCCTCCAAAGTCTGAATTGTTCGTTCTGACTGCCCATCTGATTGAAGATGATAAGCTGTACTAAAATTTAATTCAGTACCCAACGACTTCTGAAGGCCTTTCCAAAAGTTAGAAGTAAACCTGAGATCATGATCAGATACAATGGATAGGGGAACTCCATGTAACCTAACTATCTCTATAAGATACAAACAAGAAAGTTGATATAGGGAAAATGTATCTCGTATAGCAAGGAAATGAGCAGATTTAGTCAAGCGATCAACAATAACCCAGATTGCATTATTACCTCGAGGTGTCTTCGGAAATCCCACAACGAAGTCCATGGATATATTTTCCCATTTCTACTATGGCATTGGTAAAGGCTAAAGCATCCATTTTGATAACTACCGCTCTTCTTTAACCTGTTGAGAATTCAAACACTTCAAAGTAAAATCAGCAATATCTCTTTTCATTCCGTCCCACCAGTAATACTCTCGAAGATCTCTATACATCTTAGTACTTCCTGGATGAACTGAAAACGGAGAACTATGAGCTTCACATAACAACTCTCTCTTAAACTATGAATCACAAGGCACACACAATCTCTTCCCAAATCTCAAAACACATTCATTATCAATGTTGAATTCAGGCAACTTACCCTTCTGAAACAGATCTACCTTTTTCTACAACTCACTGTCTTGCTTATGTGCTTTCTTAATTCTCTCTGATAGAGAATATTTCACTAATACCTGAAGTAAAATAGAATAACATCCTACACCAACAACTTCTATGCCAAAGTTCATAAAATCCTTAACCAAAGAATCATGTTCCAAACACAAAATTGTTAATGAAGCATTACTTTTTCGACCCAAAGCATCAACCAATTTATTTTCTTTTCCTGGATGGTAATGAATTGTACAATCATAATTCTTGATTAATTCTAGCCATATCCTCTATCTCATGTTAAATTATTTGTGAGTGAATATATACTTTAAAATTTTGTGATAAGTATATATTTCAAACTTTACTCTATACAATGATGCCTCCAAATTTTTAAAGCGAAAACAACAGTAGCTAATTCCAAATCATGTGTAGGGTAATTTACCTCATGAGTTTTCAACTGACGTGAAGTGTAAGCAATTACCTTATCATTCTGCATTAGGACACAACCAAGTCCTTTCAATGTAGAATCACTATAGATAACAAACTCCCCATTCCTGGAAGGTAGTGCCAAAACTGGAGAATTCACCAATCTTCTTTTCAGTTCCTGAAAACAATAATCACATTCTTTTATCCAGATAAACTTAACTCCATTCCGAGTTAGCTTAGTCATTGGACTAGATAACCGTGAAAAATTTCTAACAAATTTTTGGTAATAGCCTGCCAAACCAAGGAAGCTATGAATCTCAGTTACATTTCTGGGTCTTGGTCATTCTTCAACAACCTTTGTTTTTTCAGGACCAACAATTACTCCATCTTTAGAAACAATGTAACCAAGGAAAGAAATTTGTTTCAACCAAAACTCACACTTTATGAATTTCCCATAAAATTTATTTTCATTTAAGGTTTGAAAAATTACCCTTAAATGTCTTTCATGCTCATCTTTACATTTAGAAAACACCAAAATATCATCAATGAAAACAACCACAAACTTATCCAAGAACTCATGGAAAATTATATTCATAAGGTCCAAGAATATAGCAGGTGCATTGGTTAGCCCAAAAGGCATAACTAAAAATTCATAATGGCCATATCTTGTATGAAACACGGTCTTCAAAACATCTACTTCCTTTACCTTCAACTGATGGTACCCCGATCTCAGGTCAATCTTTGAAGAATACTGAGCTCCCTGGAGCTGATAAAACAAATCCTTGATATGAGGAAAAGGATATTTTTTATTAGCAGTGATTTTATTCAAGGCACTATAATCAATGGAATTTATCATTGAACCATCTTTCTTTTTAACAAATTAAACAGGAGCACCCCATGGTGATGTGATAGGTCGAATGAAACCTTTCTCTAATAAATCTTGCAACTGCTCCTTCAACTCTAAAAGTTCAATTTGAGCCATTCGATAAGAGGGTTTTGAAATTGTCTTAGCATCAGGAACTAAGTCAACAATAAATTCAACTTTCCGATCTAGTATTATTCCAGGAAACTCATCAGGAAAAACATTAGGATACTTATTTACCACTAGAACATCATTAATCTGAATAGTTCCTTTGTTTTCAACAATATGTGCAAGGTAACATTCATTTCCATCTTTTACAAATTTCTCAGTCTCTTGATATGTTATCAACAGTAAGGGTTCATTATTGTACACAAACTGAAAGTCTTTCTAAAAAGAAACTTCTTTAGCTCTACAGTCAATCTTAGCATGGTAAATAGAGAGACAATCCATACCCAGGATAACATTAAAATCTACTAGAGGTAAAACAATAAGGTTTGCAAGTAGGTTATTTCCACAGATAAGGATAGGAAGATTCTTATAAATTATTTTTTCCTCAACATTTCCCCTAGGTGTTTTTACTACAAGTTCAGGAGTCATTTATTGAGATGGTATTCCCAATTTAATGGAAAATTTTTCAGAGATGAAAGAATGTGTAGCCCCTGAATCAAAAAACACACTGGAATAATCTAAAAAAACAAACAAAGTACCTGATACAACTTCATTTGATGGCCCATCATCTGCTGAAGTAGTTACAAAGGATTTCACCACCCCTTTTGCTTGTAGTCTAACTGCTTCCCATCACTCGAGCTCTTTGTCGGACACTCATTTGCATAGTGACCCATCTCATTACTCTTGAAACATTTCACTAACTGTAAATCAAATTTGTTCTTACCATCACCTTGATCTTTTCCAGTTCAATCACGAGACTTATGTCCCATATTACCACATCAGTATCACTTTATAGAATTCAAAATACATTCCCCAATATGATTTTTACCACAGTTTTCACAAACTGGAAACTTAGTTTTCTTACCATCAGTCCTTTTTGAATAATTCTTCCCTTTCTCCTACCACCTCGGTCTCTTCTTCTGTTGGTTGTTATAGAACACTTGATCATTGGAAAACACCATTTCCACATTCTTATCACATCGAACAATCTTTTAATAACTTTTAAAGTCATGATAAGCTAATGCTCTTCGATATTTTGGCTTTAATCCTGAGTAAAAATGATTGATTTTACTATCATGGTCTTGGATAAAATTTAGAGCATACCTTTCCAATCAAGTGAACCTTTCTTCATAAGCAGCCACTGAGTCGTCCTCTTGCCTCAATTCCAAGAATTGTTTTCCATCCTATGTCAAAAAACCTTAGAAAAATACTTCTCAAGAAACATACCTTCGAATTCATCCCAGTCGAAAGCATCAATATCATCAGTGTCCCTGATATTATTAACCATCGACCAACACTGATCTGCTTCACCCTCCAAACGGTAAATAGAAAGACTAACCTTTTGATTGTCTGAACACCCCATGACATCGAAAATATTCTCCAGTGATTTAATACACCCTTCATCTAGCACAGGGTTAGATGATCCTCTAAATGATGGGGGATGTTTCTGAAGTGCCCAGATCAGTGTGAATCACTGAGAGGGGGAGGGGGTGAATCAGCGATCCTTTAAAACTTTTTACTAATTGATTCTTAATCAATTAAACCTCTATGGCTGGTTAAAGCCTCGATCCACTCTTCTTGTATCTCTCACATTTCCTCGAATGATGCAGTAAATATAAAGGCACTGGACACAAGGATTTACAAGGTTCGACACCAAAGGCCTACGTCCTTTCCATGTTGGTTATACGCCCCAACATGGTTTCTTCCATTATAATCTGTTAGTATTACAATGGTCGATACAGCATCCCACTGTATCTCTCCTGAGTCCCACAGGAGGGTCTTTATACTGCGTCCCACAGTGTTACCAGAGTCCCACTGGCCTGCTCCAGAATCCCACTGAAGACTTCTTCCACCCTGAGTCTCACAGGGGGCTTCTCCTGGCTCCTCGAGTCACACGAGTAGCTCTTCTTCTCTTTAAGATTCTTCAAGTATCTTCAGTAGTCTGGGATAAAGACTGCTGGCCTTGCTCTGTACCTCTGATCACTTGAGTTGATCAGGTCTTCTCGTCTTGCTCAGGATTTATCTCCTTCTTCTAAGGATGACCTGGCTTCTCTCTTCAAGAATCTTCAACAACCTCTGATAAGGTCTATTGATCTTGCTCACAACTTCTGATCACTTCTGTTGATCAGGGTCTTCTCAATTACTGAAAAAAACTCAGACAAATAATATCATTCACTTCAGTATGGCTCAGTCTCACTTCACATCAACTTCATGCACTAAGTGCATGGCATCTCTGCATCCTCATGCACTGACTGCATGGCCTTCTCAAATTCTTCAAGATCCTCCTGGTCTTGGACAACTCAAATGCACACAACCAGATTTGGATTTGTTCACGTGTGCATGTGCATGCATGCATGCATGCACTTCCCCTTTCCTCTTCTTGGTGCAGTAGTCCCACAAAGGGTGTAATACTTTAAGCACACACCTTCTCCTTGAACTTCACACACTTTATTCAATTTGGTTACACACTTAGAAGTGTGTTATACTCTAGTGTGAGTCCTCCCTTTTCTTCTTCTAAGTGTATACACACTTCTTAGTGCACACACTAGGTTCGGCCAACTTGTCTCTTTGCACACACTTGTTTCATTTTGCACACACTTAAAACTTGGCCTTCACTTCTTCTTGCACATCCCAAAGGCTACGGCCTCCACTTTGTTTAGCACACACTTGGGTTCGGGTTCTTCAATTGCACACACACACAAGATGTGGTGGCCTTCACTGCCTTCAAACACTTAACCCGTAGGTGTAGTTATACTCCTCCCGAACTCAAAGGAGGCGCGCAAGGGTGCAGCTTCTCTTCTTCAACACAGCCGCGCAAGCCACAACAACCCACGAGTGCGCGCAAGTGATGCGGCTGCCTCGGGTCTTCCTGCCGCGCAAAGGGAAGGCGCGCAGGGGACTCAGCCTTCTTGTCGCGCAAAAGAGTTGCGCGCAAGGAACTTAGCGAAGCCAAAAATGGCTTCGGGCTGCTACCGCGCAAGTGGTGCGCGCAGGGCAGATCTTCGCGAGGCAGAGAGTGCACTCACGGGTCTTCAAAAATTCAGCACCTCAGCAAACGTCTCCAGCGCCTCGGGTCTTCTTTTTATAGGCGAGGAGGGATTCAAATCCTCCGCGTGATTTAACTTCAAAATCCCGAAGTTTTCGGTTCTTTAAAATCTTCCAAATCTTTATTTTCCTTCGCTGTTTCACGCGGCTTCTTTTATTTTCTCTTCTTCACATGCATGCGACTACAAACGCATGCACAACCTTTGTTAAAGATCAACCCATGCAAATCATCAACCCTACGTGGCCTCGGCAGCTTCTCTTGCCTCGGCCTCAACCGAAATCTTCTGTATATTGCATGCACACCACTTTTTATGCATGGTCGTGTTCGGTGTGGAGAGACGAGCTCAATGGAGCCTTCGGCTTCGGAAATGGTGGCCGGGAACTCGAAAACTGTCATCGGGATGCCTCTGGTTCGAACGGAGCTCACGGGTGGCAGCGGCTGTGCTCGAGGAAGGAGATGCCTCGGAGCCGTCGGATCATCTCTTTGAACGGCTGCGATCAGAATGGGAGCGGCGCGATGAGATGTGCGGCGTAGATCGGGCGCGCGATGAGACAGACGACCAGGATTCGCTCCGGGACAAAATCTCGCGTCCCACATCGAATCGGCGAGCGGATTTTCCGCGCTTTATCACCCTGGCGCTGCCTCAACCCCTCGATTGAACTTCCAACCTCCACGGTGCCGCCCCACACCGTGTTCTCTGCGGGCGCGCTCCTAGCACCCACCATGCACTCTTGACACTCTTGGGGGCGCGCTCCTACGCCCCTGCCGCGCTCCTTCGGGCGTGCCCCAGGCGCCCATGCGGTGTCTTGGGTGTGCGCCCTTCCGCCCTGGCTCGCCCCACGGGTTCCCCCATGGGCGTGGTGCCCTAGTGCCCATGCCTTGGGGTTGAACCCTCAAGGTGCATTGGCTGGCCATATTTTTTGCTCAAGTGTAGAACCTAGACTTTGTATAAAAACAAAGTTACTAAGTACCAAATGCCAAATGCCAAGCCAAGTGCCCTTCAAGCCATTCTTCCTCTTCTCCATTTCTTCTCATCTTCTTCTTCATTTGAATTCCTCAATGCTTCTTCTACATTTATTCATTACTTAGGAATGTTCCTTCTTCAACCGAGCTCCTGATTCAATTAAATCTTCAATATTCTTCAATGATCCAATTAGAGATCAAGTTGGATCACTTCCAATTCACATGCACTAAGAGTTAGTACATGGACTTCTTTAATCCACTTCATCCACTTAGAAGTTGTGGATGGCTCTCTTCATCTCCTCATGCATTTTTATGACAATGCATGGTCTTCAAACATTGTTGTGACATTGTATCCTCTTGATACAAGTTCTTTACACTTAAATATCAGCTCATCAATCGTCAGATATTCATAGAGAATGTTTCAACCACAACATCCTATGTCACTTAGTGAATCTCCTAAGTGACATGCATCTTAGTATCATGGCCATTCTCCATTCATCACCAACACCATCACATCCTTTTTCATTCACATATTGAACGTCCTTGACATCCATCCATTCATTCCTTGACAACAACATACCTCATTGACAACAAATGCAACACAGTGCATTTCAATCTCCCCATTTGTATTTGTTGTCAATACACTTCTTTAGCACATATGAATGGGTCAATATGTGTGCCAATATTTTCTCCCCCTTATTGGCAATCAAATGCAAAGGTGTGGTGTGGTACTCTTCCAAAAATATCTTCCTCCCTTTGAATAACATCTTCTTGAAAAACACTAGGAGAGGGATGATGTCACATGTTCTTCTTTAGCAAAGAACCTTTAGTTGATCAACTCTAAGTCTACTTGGGATAACCCAGTGTAGAAAACAAGAGTGATGTAACCAAGGAATTCAAAGCTGTCCATAACTCTCTACACATGTGAGATCATGCTTAGGGGTTTGAAATTTTTCAGATATAACAATGAATTTGCTAAATCCTGCACAACTTCACAAAACTCATTAGAAAGTTCAGGTGCAAAGATAAAGCTCCCCCTTTCATCCATTTGTCTTCAATCCATACTCCCCCTTAATTGACAAGATACACTCAATTAAGAAACAAGGGATGAAAGTATGATTGGAATACCTTCACTTTTCTCAAGATGGTATTAATCTAAGAATCCCATCTTCTACAGATTGGCTCCCCCTCAAGGGGTGCTCTCCATTCTACCCAAACCACTCTCCAGTTGAGAATGATCATCATCTTCAATTCCCTAAAATGTTAGCACATGTAAATAAAAATGATTAGGGAATAAGATGGAACCTCCTTGGTTCATCAATGTGAACAACAAGGTTGAGAAGATTCTCTCAACCGAGATGTCCCATTTTCACCATTCTTCACACTTGCACATTTGATCTTCAATGATGTTTGTGCTGGTGTGGATCTCAACACCTCTTTAACATCTTTTTGTGTGACTCCTGTATTTCTAGGTGCCTTCTGAGCACTAGAGTCTCCTGGTGCAATCTTCATTCTTTTGAAGAATCCCTTCTGAGCTGGAATGAATATCATGCATTTATCACTAGTATGTCCAGCTTGATTTCACCTCACACACAGAACTTGATCTTCATGTGAAATATTTTTCTTTCCTTTTTCCTTATCAATTGCCAGAACTTCATCTTCAGCTCTCTGCATATCTTTGGCAAGTTGCAACTGATTTGGCCATATGACAAGTAAGTCACTTGGAAGTGTGGCCTCAGTTCTGGAAGTTCCACATGGTTCTTTTGATGCTGTTAAGCTAACTTTCTTAGGAAACTTATTTTCAATCAATACCTTCTGCTTCTTCTGGATTGATTGTCTTTTTGAGTCCATTCTGCTTCTATTCAGTTCCATGGCTTGTTCACAAAGATCCATGGTATGACCTTTCTTTCCACAGTAGAAGCATATTTTCTTGTTGGTCCTTCTGGATGCATCACCCTTCTTGGATTTAGACTCCAAGGACTTCTTTTCCCTTTTCAAAACCTTCTTGGGAGCATCTTCAACTTTCTTCTTGCTTCCCAAGGATTCTTTCTGAGCCAGGTTCTGTGATCTTTTCTTCTTTTGAGCTCTGGATACAGTTGGAGATTGACATGTATCTATTTGACCACTTTTTCACACATCCCAGATGTTATCAAGAAATCCAAATCTGTTAGCAGTAAACAGATGTCTCTGGACCTGTGGAAGTTACTTATTTCCTTCTGGCTTGCTCCCCCTAGGCATGGGATTCCTCTGTTCTTTGGCATTCAGTGGATTGTACCAAAAATCCTTTGCACAATGCCTATACTTGTTACAACACCAACATTGACCCACAAATCTTGACCTCTTCAGTCCTTCTGATTGTTGGGTACTTTTCTTGACTTGCTGTGCTACTTCAGGAGAGCTTTCTTTCTTCATTGTCTTCATCCATACTTGTTTGGAATTATTCTTCCATCCTGCACTTTTTGTGGAAACACAATTAGAAGCATTAGTACAAGATGGTATGGATGGTACCTTCTTTTTAGAAGATGTTGCCCTTTCATTAGGGGATGTCTTTCTTTTAGAATCATCCTTCTCAAAGCTCACTTGAGTGGCAACATTTCTTCTTCCAGGTGTCTGGGAGGCTTTGGCTTTGGGTGATTGCTGATTTTTCAATATCACCTCCAGTTCTAAGCATTTCATATTGAGGGAGTTCTTCTCATCCTCAATAGTTCTTAGCCTTCCTTCCCATTTCTCTTCCAGCTGCTTTATCTGGTCTTCATGCACCTTTTTTTGTTTCTAGCAATGAATTGTCCAGCTCCTTCACCCTATTTACTTTGTCTTCAAGTTGAGCATCTCTGACATTCATTGAAACTTTGTGCCTCTTTTCCAGTGCATGGAAAACATCTTTGATCATTATAATAATGATTTCTTTCTCAGAAAGGCTTCTTTGCAATTCTTCACAAGTATCTTCATATCTATCATTGAAAAGAGAAACTGTTTCATCCTTAGCCTTTACCAGCTTTCTGAGAGTGTTGGTTATGCCAAACCTTTTAGCCAACTGATCTTCCATTGTATTGGCTTCTTCTTTTAGCTGTAATTTTTCTTCTTGAAGATCAAGTATGCCTGTAGCTATACACATTGCCACTTCCTTGGGGACTGTCTTCTGAAGATATTCGATTGCATTTTGAAGATCATTCATTATTCCAACTTCATCACAGCTAGGACAGGATTTCTTCATCTTCTTGGCCTGTTTCTTCTTTCTATTTTTCTGAGTCTTGGCAGATATCTCCATTTGAGGCTGGTCACTCATTTCCTCAAATCTGCACTTCATAAAGACTCCCTTAGATCTTTTAGAGGTAACCTCCCCTCTAATACCAATTGAAGTGCCCAGATCAGTGTGAATCACTGAGAGGGGGAGGGGGTGAATCAGTGATCCTTTAAAACTTTTTACTAATTGATTCTTAATCAATTAAACCTCTATGGATGGTTAAAGCCTCGATCCACTCTTCTTGTATCTCTCACCTTTCCTCGAATGATGCTGTAAATATAAAGGCACTGGACACAAGGATTTACAAGGTTCGGCACCAAAGGCCTACGTCCTTGCCATGTTGGTTATACGCCCCAACATGGTTTCTTCCATTATAATCTGTTAGTATTACAATGGTCGATACAGCATCCCACTGTATCTCTCCTGAGTCCCACAGGAGGGTCTTTATACTGCGTCCCACAGTGTTACCAGAGTCCCACTGGCCTGCTCCAGAATCCCACTGAAGACTTCTTCCACCCTGAGTCTCACAGGGGGCTTCTCCTGGCTCCTCGAGTCACACGAGTAGCTCTTCTTCTCTTTAAGCTTCTTCAAGTATCTTCAGCAGTCTGGGATAAAGACTGCTGGCCTTGCTCTGTACCTCTGATCACTTGAGTTGATCAGGTCTTCTTGTCTTGCTCAGGATTTATCTCCTTCTTCTAAGGATGGCCTGGCTTCTCTCTTCAAGAATCTTCAACAGCCTCTGATAAGGTCTGTTGATCTTTCTCACAACTTCTGATCACTTTTGTTGATCAGGGTCTTCTCAATTACTGAAAAAAACTCAGACAAACAATATCATTCACTTCAGTCTGGCTCAGTCTCACTTCACATCAACTTCATGCACTAAGTGCATGGCATCTCTGCATCCTCATGCACTGACTGCATGGCTTTCTCAAATTCTTCAAGATCCTCCTGGTCTTGGACAACTCAAATGCACACAACCAGATTTGGCTTTGTTCACGTGTGCATGTGCATGCATGCATGCATGCACTTCCCCTTTCCTCTTCTTGGTGCAGTAGTCCCACAAAGGGTGTAATACTTTAAGCACACACCTTCTCCTTGAACTTCACACACTTTATTCAATTTGGTTACACACTTAGAAGTGTGTTATACTCTAGTGTGAGTCCTCCCTTTTCTTCTTCTAAGTGTATACACACTTCTTAGTGCACACACTAGGTTCGGCCAACTTGTCTCTTTGCACACACTTAAAACTTGGACTTCACTTCTTCTTGCACATCCCAAAGGCTACGGCCTCCACTTTGTTTATCACACACTTGGGTTCGGGTTCTTCAATTGCACACACACACAAGATGTGGTGGCCTTCACTGCCTTCAAACACTTAACCCGTAGGTGTAGTTATACTCCTCCCGAACTCAAAGGAGGCGCGCAAGGGTGCAGCTTCTCTTCTTCAACACAGCCGCGCAAGCCACAACAACCCACGAGTGCGCGCAAGTGATGCGGCTGCCTCGGGTCTTCCTGCCGCGCAAAGGGAAGGCGCGCAGGGGACTCAGCCTTCTTGTCGCACAAAAGAGTTGCGCGCAAGGAACTTAGCGAAGCCAAAAATGGCTTCGGGATGCTGCCGCGCAAGTGGTGCGCGCAGGGCAGATCTTCGCGAGGCAGAGAGTGCACTCATGGGTCTTCAAAAATTCAGCACCTCAGCAAACGTCTCCAGTGCCTCGGGTCTTCTTTTTATAGGCGAGGAGGGCTTCAAATCCTCCGCGTGATTTAACTTCAAAATCCCGAAGTTTTCGGTTCTTTAAAATCTTCCAAATCTTTATTTTCCTTCGCTGTTTCACACGGATTCTTTTATTTTCTCTTCTTCACGTGCATGCGACTACAAACGCATGCACGGCCTTTGTTAAAGATCAACCCATGCAAATCATCAACCCTACGTGGCCTCGGAAGCTTCTCTTGCCTCGGCCTCAACCGAAATCTTCTGTATATTGCATGCACACCACTTTTTATGCATGCTCGTGTTCGGTGTGGAGAGACGAGCTCAATGGAGCCTTCGGCTTCGGAAATGGTGGCCGGGAACTCGAAAACTCTCGTCGGGATTCCTCTGGTTCGAACGGAGCTCGCGGGTGGCAGCGGCTGTGCTCGAGGAAGGAGATGCCTCGGAGCCGTCAGATCATCTCTTTGAACGGCTGCGATCAGAATGGGAGCGGTGCGATGAGATGTGCGGCGTAGATCGGGCGCGCGATGAGACGGATGGCCAGGATTCGCTCCGGGACAAAATCTCGCGTCCCACATCGAATCGGCGAGCGGATTTTGTGCGCTTTATCACCCTGGCGCTGCCTCAACCCCTCGATTGAACTTCCAACCTCCACGGTGCCACCCCGCACCGTGTTCTCTGCGGGCGCGCTCTTGCGCCCACTCGCGCCTCTGCGGCCGCGCTCCTAGCGCCCACCATGCACTCTTGACACTCTTGGGGGCGCGCTCCTATTCCCCTGCCGCGCTCCTTCGGGCGTGCCCCAGGCGCCCATGCAGTGTCTTGGGTGTGCGCCCTGCCGCCCTGGCTCGCCCCACGGGTTCCCCCATGGGCGTGGTGCCCTAGTGCCCATGCCTTGGGGTTGAACCCTCAAGGTGCCTTGGCTGGCCATATTTTTTGCTCAAGTGTATAACCTAGACTTTGTATAAAAACAAAGTTACTAAGTACCAAATGCCAAATGCCAAGCCAAGTGCCCTTCAATCCATTCTTCCTCTTCTCCATTTCTTCTCATCTTCTTCTTCATTTGAATTCCTCAATGCTTCTTCTACATTTATTCATTACTTAGGAATGTTCCTTCTTCAACCGAGCTCCTGAATCAATTAAATCTTCAATATTCTTCAATGATCCAATTAGAGATCAAGTTGGATCACTTCCAATTCACATGCACTAAGAGTTAGTACATGGACTTCTTTAATCCACTTCATCCACTTAGAAGTTGTAGATGGCTCTCTTCATCTCCTCATGCATTGTTATGACAATGCATGGTCTTCAAACATTGTTGTGACATTGTATCCTCTTGATACAAGTTCTTTACACTTAAAGATCAGCTCATCAATCGTCAGATATTCATAGAGAATGTTTCAACCACAACATCCTATGTCACTTAGTGAATCTCCTAAGTGACATGCATCTTAGTATCATGGCCATTCTCCATTCATCACCAACACCATCACATCCTTTGTAATTCACATATTGAACCTCCTTGACATCCATCCATTCATTCCTTGACAACAACATACCTCATTGACAACAAATTCAACACAGTGCATTTCAGTTTCCTCATGAAATGTTCCACCACTGACATGTTCCTCTACGGTTGATCTGCCTGATCTTGTGCATGGATACCACCACCATTTATCGCTTGAGTCAACTACGCCATTACTGCAACAAACTATTCAGTTCCAGCTGATTCGGAAGGTCATTTCCTTCTATATTCCTTCCTAGCACTGCTTCGTTGTTTCCTCTGCGGAAAACCATTTTGAACAAACATGTCTTAGATGAAGAAACATGGTAATCTTCAAATGCTATATCATTTCAATTTGTCCAAAAAAAAAATATTTTTAGATAATAATTTAATAGAATTCAAACTCTAAAGTTATCTAATCCGACCTTTGATACCAACTATAAGGCCCCAGCCTTAAATCTTACTTAATATTGAGTTATTTCAAGAATAAACATTGATGATCTTTTCAGGTTTAGTGTTTTATATAATTATATCATAAATCATGCATTACATTCCACATTTAGACAAAGTGGTTACATAAAAGATAGTACTCATTTTTCCCATAAACAGAAACATATTTAAAATAAAACATGGATTCTTTCATGAGACTTCCTTGACACTATCATCACATAATGTACCTTTCCCTGTACCTGTGAAAAACATTTCAAAAACATGGGATGATCATAAAAAGCTCAGTACGGGATATAAAAGTATGGAAAGGAAACATTAGTACATGTATACATAAGAATCAATGAAATCATACTTTACTCATAAAACATAATCACGTCAACATACCTCATGAAATCATAAGATTTATGAATAACTCATAGAAATCAGAAGACCTAAAGGTAACTTGAGGCATTCATAACAATCTTATGTAGGGAGTGACCCTCATGGTTACGTTTGGAATACCCATCACAGTATATTCCCTAAATCTATTCAGAGAAACCTTAACGTTTAACCCCTTCACATTACCCAATGAATTGGAGAGCTATATTGGGCTCACCTGCCCTTAGTTTATCACGGAACCACCCATCTTCATAACAATTCCCAAGAACCATAACATAATCGTATCACATAAAACATGCATAAAGGAAACATAAAATTTCCACATTTCAATCACAAGATTTCAATACAATACATTTATATAATAAAAAAATTATGAAAACCATTTTCAATACCAAAATAAATGAAAATTAAAACATGGTATTTATTTTTCATTTAAAAAAAATGTTATGGCTTGTAGAGGAAGCCGAAACTCAAATAATGGTCATGGCGGCGGAGAAGTCGTTGTCGCCACATAATTATGAAAAAAAATATTCCTTTTTCATTTAGTAAAATGCTTTGTATAAAAAATATTCCTTTTGAATAAAATTAAAAGTCAAAGGGGTTTATACACCATATAAAAGAAGGTTGTTTATAAAACAAAATATGCCTCAATGAAAAAAGATTGAGACGAAGTCCCATACCTCGTGTCCGACTTGACTTGATCGTTCTTTAACATCCTGAATAATAAAATTTAGTTAATTTCTACTTTCATAAGAACCTTTTTAAAGTTCATTATTCCTTTTATATCACTTATTACCATGTTATGAACACTATGTAATTATTTAAGTTAATAATGGTCGTTTTGTTGATCATTGGTACTTGAGTCAAAAAAACTATTTATAATTACAAGTTGTTCATGTATCTATTATATCCAGAATTATATTCATGATGTAGATATAATATATATCATATATATACAGTATATACATGCATTTATAATAATACACAACATTTAAAGGTAAGAAATGAAATTCACCGTTCATGCAGACGGTAAGTCGTACATACGCATGAACGCTACTTTCATTTCTATTTCGTATTTATGGAATGGAACCATAATGAAATAAATTTATATTATAATTAAAGTATAATATCATATATAATATCATTAACTACATCCTTTATACATCCCAAATATGGTATTAACGAATCAAATCACTTTGAGGGGGCGGTAGTCCGGACTTCCTAAAATGAAGATATCGTGTTTACCCATAATGGAAACCATAAATGTATGACAAAAATAAAAAATACAGAAGCTTAAGGAAAACATAAAAATATTATATATCATATATAAATATAGCGACATATTAAAGGCCACCTTTGAAGGTGTTAGAAGAATATTGAATAATCATCGTTTCGTGAGGCAGAAATTCTCCATCCACGGAAACAGTATGCTCTTTAACCATTAGATGTCGGTGTGTGTAAGTGTAGCTCGAATAATTTTTATAACAACATCCTAGTATATTGAAAATACTGGTTTTATTACAAAATAAATGAATAAAAATAGTTTAGGGGGTTGGAGAAGCAAAATAAAACAAAATAACATTAGAAAATACTTTACCTTTAAATCGGGTAACTCCACTTGGTTTGTACCAAAAGGGTTTCTTGAAGAGATTTCTGCCCAAGGTAAGGCTTCTAGGACGAAGAGAGAGATTTGGAGAGATAAAATGAGTAGATCCTGGACGAGCCAATGGCTTTAGAGTTGTGGGTAAGGAGGTAGAGGTGGGGGCCTTTTATAAGAGGGAGGAGGGGCACTCTTGGAA
Organism: Viscum album; assembly: GCA_963277665.1. Taxonomy (NCBI): domain Eukaryota; kingdom Viridiplantae; phylum Streptophyta; class Magnoliopsida; order Santalales; family Viscaceae; genus Viscum; species Viscum album. Next base: position 767,683,794 of record OY728163.1, read on the forward strand.
ACCCAAGAAATGCTACTTTATTTTAAAATGCGTTTCGGATTTAAAAGGTCCCAAATTGATATATTTTGAGGATAAGGTAATAAGGGTTCTAAATATACTCATCCCATAGTTTTTTGACAAGTTTATGTCTTAGATTTTACATTATAGTTTCATTTTATTTAAATCGTTCATTAATGAGATAATCGTTGCATCCTCATGATGTCATAAATAAATTAATTTATTTAATGTCTAAAAATTATAAAAAAATAATAATATGATGTATTAAATAGTGTTATATTTACAATGAATATTTATAGTCTAAGAGATCATGTACACAGACAAAACTAAAAATGTTTTACTCGGGTGATACATTCTTTAGTGATATTCTCCTTTCTTTAAAAATAAAATGATAAAGTGTCACTTTCACCCAAAAGTGATTCCATGGGGTCCCAAAGTTTGGTACAAGGCATCAAATGTTCATCCATGGAATAACCAGTAGCATTAGGACACATTTTGGGGTCATTTTTATTATTATGATATTATTTTATTATCCTTAACTACCCGATTACTAATTAATCACGATAATTAAAGATTATTACCGCCGTTACTATTAATAATGTCCAAAAACAGAAGAGTATTAATTACATAATTTTTATCTTCTAATTCCAAATATGGAATCCATTTTACCAAATTACAAACATATAAATTTCAATAATTAATTTAAAAATAATTCCTGTTGTCAAAACAAATAGCGGGTTTTTTAGAAACAATTTCTATCAAAAGTTTGAGAATTGTTTATGTCCAATTTCAAAGTGAAATTAATCCTAATAAACAAAATTGAATTAAATGGTAAAAATATATTCTAATTAAACTTTAAACCAATTACAAAGATAATCTAACTATATAATTAAATTATATGAAAAAGCAGTTTTGATGTAAAATGCAGTATTTTTCACTATTCATTAAAAAATGAACATTGTCAGAAAAGTACCAAAAATTTATCCAAAGTAAATTTAAATGTCCCAATCATAAAGAATAAGTTTATTTTAAAAAATATAGCTTATAAAATTGTCAAAAGTTTGATTTAAAAATGGTTTGACATCAAAAGGCATTAAAACAATCTTTTAAAAATATTAGTGTATTCCATGCTTAAGATTGGATTTATTCTCATTTTAAGACTCTAAAACACTATCTAATTCATAAATAGAAATATATAATAATATCTATTATTAATTACTTACTTGGGATGTTACATGCTGTGTAGTTGATTTCTCATTTTAATATGCTATATATATTCTCCTCGCAACCGAGGGAAACCAACTAGGAGATTTTGGAGTACCAACCTCTGTTATGGTCATCCCATTATATGATAAATACTTGGTAGGTATTTTTGGTTAGGTTTATTACTTCTCTTCCTTCTTCTCCCACCATTATAGTGAAAGGCCTTTACTTATTGCATTATTGATTTTGATCATGATCTATTTTAATATAGGAACGTATTTATAATCATCCTCACCTTCTTCCTCGTGCTATTAGAAATTGGAAGCATTGTTGGATTGTCAGTGAATGGTAGGGGGTATAAATCGTAACCCTATGGTTTGATAATTTTAAAGTTTATCCAATATTGTAATTGTACCATCATTTCATATACCCAAATTAATTAATTAAATAAATGGGATTATTCATTGAAGTCCTTTGGTTTCAAATGGATTTATAATTTCCTTGTTTCTACCCACGGGATGATATAAACCTGATTATAATTAAATTGGTTAATTGATTAAATTAATTTTAGCAATACATGTGACCTAGGATGATTTCTTGTTATAGAATCTCTAAACTGTGGCTTATTGCTTTTTGATAATTTCTTTTATCAATTGTGAGTTAAATTGAAATTGGAATATGAAATAAGAATGGTAATTCACATAATTAACCATTTATAATTGTGATGGGATATTTTGATATCCATTATGATTAATAAGGATTATTTTCCATGTTGTAATGAACATATATTGGGCTCAGACATGGAACATGCACATGTATATGCTGTAATGTTCATATTGAGCGGTCTTGGTCCAGTCCCATGCTATAATGATTATAGAGACCAGGCTATTCCCAATCCCATGCTGTAATTCTTATAGGTATTTGACCCGAAATGTTGTAATGATTATAGGGATTTGAACTAGATTTTTGTCACTATACCATGGTTATATGATAGTGTTTAGCATGGTTTCATGACATGCTCAGAGATATCTTTACATGGCACTGAAGTAAATTATTTTACCATTGGTTATATGGTGGTGGTTGGTATGGTTGTAAGACATGATCAGAGATATTGTGGTGTGGCTCTAAAGAAGGTTATTTTACCATTGTTCATATGTTTTTTGTTAGAATGGTCATAAGACATGCTCAGAGACATTCTGACATCGAGACGAAGTAGGTTTTTATTTTATTTTATCAATTGTTTAATTAATTAATACACCAATTTATCTCTTAATTAAATACACTTCTTATCAGGCGGGTTTTTTGGACATGGTGGTGTCGACCTACTGAGTTATACTCACACCCTATTCAGGACACCATTTGGTACCCATTAAGATTACGTGGATGTAAGTTTGGACAAGGGAAAAGGACCTTGATTTTGTTTTCTTATTTGCCGATGGGATGGAGTTTGGATATGAGACCAATGTGGGCTTTGGGACCTGGGACATTGAGTTTTCTATTTGATTCTGCTATTATTTTTCTTTTATTGTTCTATAATTACATTTAGTTAGATTCTAGTATGTCATTTCATTAATCCTTTTTTTTATTATTCAATTGAATTTTATTGTTGTTTTCCTCTACATCTTTACCTTGACTATTTTTTTTTATTATGATTTTTTATACTACTATGACACTTCATACTAGGTGGTATAGTCTCCAAAAAATATATTTCACACCCCCACTGCTAGTCACCAGCCTCTAGCGTATGAGGAGGCATGTTTTAGGTCTCATAACCAACCCTTTCTAGCCACTTGAAAGTGTCAGTGTAAGAACCCAGACCTTCCTTTCAGGTATGTTTTTTTCTTTTCTGGTCGTTTTTGGGAAAAAGAGGAAAATATAGAAATTTTCTAAGTACATGCTGTGTACTTTATAAGTAAACACCATGTACTTAGATGTCGCTCGAGGCCGTGTGCTGGCCGTGTCATGACCACACACACTGCCATTTAGGGGTGACATGGAGACCGCATAATGCGGGGTATGGAAACACCAAGTACACACTGTGTACTTCCAAAGCACACACTGTGTACTTTGTTTTTTTTTCATTAAATTCACTGGGGTCGCATCTTAACCCCAAAAATATCTTCTTCTAGCCGTTCTTTGACCCGGAGAGACCGTATGACCTTGAATATTCTCCAACCCCCCGAGCCTCCGTCTGTTCTCTGAATCGTCCACCGTCGATTGCGTTTGAACCGCAGCGGTAAGCTATTCCTTCTCCTAGAGCTTTTTTTCCAATTCATATTCTTTATCAAGTTATCGTGGGTTGAAAATTTTATACATTTTCTTAGATCTATTAAGTTCTAAGGAGAATCAAGCTTCGAGGTTCAAGTATATCGATCTCCTAACATCAGGGTAGGTGGTTTGTGCCTTTCTGTAGAAATTCTTTGAGTATTTGTGTGAATTCCACCAATACCCTTGAACGGGGTATTTCGTGTTTTCTATTTTGCCCTTGTTGTTTTCCTACTTTTCTTATATTCTTGATTAGAGGTTATTTTTTGTGAATAGGGTAATTTTATTGTGCTTTGGATTCATTTCCCATGCATGTTTTGCCTGTTTATAACCATTTGGTCTAGTTTTTCCTTTTAGGCTAAAGATAGTTCCATGCCTAGTTTGTAGGATGGTGTGACTTTTATTCCATGCTGAGATGATGTAGAATTATATCCAAGTAGTTCTTGAGGTTACTTTGGCCGTTACACGATGTGATACTTGCTAACTTTACACAGGGCTGCGAGAACCCAATGTAGTAGACCATATGGAGAATGGATGTAAGGGCTTCTCCAGAGTGTCTTTATAATACGATGTGAAACCACATGTGGAATTGACGTCGAGTGCTTCCTTAGAGTGTATGTAGTTCCTCGATGCAGGCCACAGGGGGAATGAGACGTTGAGTTCTTCCCCAGAGCACCTTTAGTACGATACGAGACTATATGGGGAATTGACGGTGAGTGCTTCCCCAGAGAGTCTATTATTTAGCTGAACCAGTGGGGTGAGACTGTGTGTGCCTCCCAGAGGGTTTCTAGTACTTTTAGGTTGAACCATAGGTGTTAGGCTATGAGAAATACCCATAGGGTTACCTGTTTGTTCTACTTGCTTGAGTGGATGCTTACTTGTTTGTAAATTATATGCTAGAAACTGTGGACTGTTGCTGCCGAGTAATTCCTGTTTACTGCTTCATATAATTTTACCTGCCATATATTCACTGAATGTTAGGCACAGATCTTCAGGTGGTTGCCTACTGGGACATTGTATCACACCATGTTTGGGTCAGGCTTTTGGGCCCAAATAAATTATGTTGTCGCAGGTATAGATAAGGGAAAGCGCCCTTCGACTTCTGGTACTTGACTTGCTGTTGAGCTGGGGAGCATGGGACCAAGCTTAGGCTTGCGATGCTGAGGAGATAATTATCTTTCTTTTGTACTTGTTTTTAGTACTATTTGTATTTCCAGCATTGTGACTTGTTTTTATGTTTTTCTAGACATATACATCATGCATCATTTATATATATGCATGCTTCAGTTGTTTCTTTATATCAGTCTTCCACTGTTTACTCTTGTATGGATGTTTACTGCTTCCGCTATTGTATGAGTGTTGTTTACTTCTACTGTGTACTCTGATAATGAGGGAATAGTTTCCCCAATATCACACCTAAGTCCCTCGCTGCTAGTCGGCAGCCTCTGGCGTTCGTGGAAATGCGCTTGAGGCCAAGTGACCAACCGGGTACGGGGCGCCTTTGGGTGGCTTCCGGAACTGGGACATTACAAAGTGGTATCAAAGGAATTATTTTCTCTTGACATACTGTGTGGAGACTTTATCTAGTGATATGATGGAATAGGTACTTGGTAATAATTTGTGCTTGGGAGTAGCTAACCTGTGTACAGGGAAAACCCATACTACCTCATTTATTGAAATTTTATTGGTTTGCACATTTTCCAGTTGATTTGATTCCACTGTTGGGTGATTAACATGATTTGTGCTGTTACCATTGTTGTTATTGCGGTTCTATTTCTGTCGCACCCCGATGAGATGAGGGTATGTCATCTCATGCATCATATAGGAACTTGTTAGAAATCACATGTCATGCATTCTTGCCATGCCATCTAGGATGCATTAGAAATTGTATGTTGTTGTGATAGATGTTGTGTAGATTATGCATGATGTTGTGATATATGCTATGATAGAATCCCTTCTGTTTGATAGGGAATTTGTTTGTGTAGTGCTTTTCTTATATGGAAGCTAAAATTTGGTTCTTGAGGTGTTATGGGCCCTCATAGACCGGAATTTTGTGGATCATTGCTTATTGCCTTGTTATGACTTGTATAAGATGCCAAGATTTGATTCGTGGGGAGTATGTGCCCTCACAGATTGGAATTTGGCACCTTAATGCTGGTTTTATGTGTTTTCTGGGCTCCAGAATAGTTTCTGAGGATACTGTCTGGAAAAACCCAGAATATACAGTGTGTACTTTATGAATACACGCTGTGTAGTCTATAGTCGTGTCCCTGACTGTGAGAGTAGGGAAACAGAGTTGTGAAAAATCATGTAGAAACACGTTGTGTACTAGTTTAGCACGCTGTGTAGTATGAAATAGGTACCCCGACCATGTCACAAACAACACGGGTCAAGTTATCTTTTCACATACACACCGTGTATGAATTTTTCACCCCGTGTAGTCTGATCTAGGTACCCGGCCGTGTCAAGAACAACATGGGTCGGTGTTACACTTTCTCGTACATGCCGTGTCCATCTGGAACACACCGTTTAGTGTCAGCCGTGTGTTAGGATATGTCACTAACATCACAGGCCAAGTAATGCATTTCTAGTACACGCCGTGTAGTTTTGTCTTAGAAGAGCCGTGTGGATTAACCGTGTAGAAGGACTCGGCAAGGGAAGAGGATTCAAGTACATGACATGAGTTATGATATCACGTCATGTATTTGGGGTGTTACACGACCATTTTAGGTAGAAGTACATGCCCATGTGAATGAATAATGGGAACACACCGTGTAGGGAAAGAACACACCATGTAGTCATGTTTTGCATAACATGAATGTCTTCTTTTCCCTGTTCCTTCCAGTACGTTTAGTTTTTCAGTCCCTGCTAATGTTGATCTAAGGTTTACATTTGACCTTGAAGAGTCATGGTACCGAGACGTCCTCCGGTTTTACGCCAGTTTCCAGGTGGTGATCAGACATCGGATATGGCTGATCAAGGACTTCCCACAGATCCTCCTATTATGTCAGCCTTGGCACCAGTAGTGATACCAGTTGTAGGTGATGATGCACAGTTTAGGAAAGGATTTCTAAGGATGACACAGACCTTCCAGGGAGATCTGCCTCCTACTTTGACTATGAAAGACCTGACGTGGGTTTTCCAGCAGCTGGTGACAAGGGTTTCATCCATGACTTCTCATTCAAGAGCAGCACCACCAGTTTCTCATCAGTCTGGGAACTGGAGTTCTTCTGGCCATTCGGGCTGAGGTGGAGGTCGAGGCCTGGGTAGTCAGTCACCGGACTTTCAGTGACAGCAGGGTGGATCATCTTAGAGCGATTAGGTAGGGTCACATGGCCTTGGTATAGGTCATGCTTTTGCAGTGGAGCAGACCCAGCAGGAGTAGGACCCCGAACCCTCTACAGTTCGAGGTACGATCTCAGTAGCCTCATTTTTATCTTCTTCTCTTTTCGATACAGGGGATTCCCATAGCTTCATCTCTGTTGCTGTTGTGGAGATACATGAGCTCTGCATCTTTTCCTATGCCGATACCTTTCCACTAGACACACCGTTGGGGACTAGAGCGGTTAGTTTACATCAGTGCAGAGAGTTCCCTCTTGAGTTTCCAGGGTGCCACTTCTTATGGGACCTTCATGTCCTAAAGATGATGAGCTATGAGGTCATTCTCAGAATGGACTGGTTAGTCCCCTTCCAGGAAGTCATCGATTTTTATCGCTGCAGGGTGAGTTTCATATCACCAAAGGGTGGATCCTTTCTTCATAGAGGTGAGTGGGATTTCCAGGAAAGCATAGCGGGTCCAGAGCATCATGGGCTGAGAGGAGTTACAACCCAGATTTCTAGTCTTTATCTGGATGACTAGGGGACTTCACAGTTACACTTTCCTCAAGTGTTGGATCATTTCAGGGATGTATTTCCAGAGGACTTTTTAGGTTTTCCTTCAGAGAATGAAGTAGACTTTTCTATTGAGATCATGCCAAGAGTAGCACCAGTGTCCATTCATCCTTATAGGATGGCTACACCTAAGTTACAAGAGCTCAAGAAATAGTTGTAGGAGTTGCATGCAAAGGGTTTCATTCGACCCAGTACTTCTCCTTGGGGTTCTCCTATCCTGTTTGTGATGAAGTCAAATGGAACCCTTAGGCTTTGTGTGGATTATTGGAAGCTGAACCAGTTGATGGTCAAGAATCGATATCCCTTACCTAAGATTGATGACCTCTTTTATCAGCTTCAAGGATCCCGGGTGTTCTTGAAGATCTATTTGAGGTTTGGTTATCATCAGTTGCGTGTTAGACCATCTGATATACCTCTTATAGCTTTCCGGAGTAGGTATGGTCTATACGAGTATATGGTTATTCCATTCAGCCTCATGAACGCACCTGCAGTTTTCATGGCACTGATGAACTGAGTGCTCCATCCATACTTGGACTCTTTCGTGGTGGTCTTCGTGGATGATATCTTGGTGTACTCTCACACTCGACACGCCCATGATAACCATATTGAGATCGTTCTGAGTACCCTGAGGGAGAATCAGTTATATACTAAGATCCCAAAATTCCACTTTTGGATAGATCATATTCACTTCTTGGGTCATGTTATCTCAGAGAAAGGAGTATTAGTAGACCCAGAGAAAGTGAGAGTAGTAGTTTCCTAGGAGCATCCGAAGAATTTATTTGAGGTGCGGAGTTTTCTAGGGTTGGCTGGATACTACAGACGCTTCATACATGAATTTTCATGCTTAGCAGCACCGCCGATAGATATGACTAAGAAGGGTACAAAGTTCTTATGGTCAGATTCTTGTGAGTCAGCCTTTCAGGAGATGAAAGGGAGGTTGACTTCAGCACCGATACTAGTCTTTCCAGAGCTGAGAAAGAGCTACACTGTTTACTGTGATGCTTCGGGGATCGGGTTGGGAGCTGTGCTTATGCAGGGAGATGGAGTCATTGCGTACGGGTCTCGACAGTTGAGGCCACACGAGAGGAACTACTCAATGCATGATCTCGAGCTGACGGCAGATGTTCATGCCTTACGCTGTTAGAGACATTATCTTCTAGGAGAGAACATTATGGTTTTCACCAACCACAAGAGTCTCAAGTACATCTTCACTCAGTATGATCTGAATATGAGACATTGTAGGTGGGTCGAGTATCTTCAGTCCTTTGACATTGAGCTTGCATATATGCCGGGAAAGGGAAACATAGTGGTTGATGCATTGAACATTAGGACTCAGATATAGGCAGTTCAGGAGGCCAGCAGTGAGTGGAAGCTTATGGATCTGTTCTATGAGATACATCTAGAGGTGCAAGACAGACAGGGGAAAACATTTCATTCTTCTGTAGATGTTACATCTACTCTTCTCGATCGAGTATGGATGAGGTAGCTATCATAATCTGAAGGCCTAGTCCTGTAGGAGAGTGTGTCAGGAGAGGACCCTCTTCCTGGATGGACAGTGGGCGAGGATGAGATCTTGTGTTTCTAGGGATGCGTATGGGTGACAGTAGACATACGCGAGGAGCTGATGCATGATTTTCATTCCTCAGTTTGGGCAGTTCATCCTGGCGTCACCAAGATGTATCGTGATCTACACCACCGGTATTGGTGTCCAGGTTTGAAGAGAGATTTTGATGGTTTTTTCATGAGGTGTTCCACTTGTCAGTAGGTGAAAGCGGAGTATCAGTGACCAGCAGGGATTTTACAGCAACTTTCCATTCAGGAGTGGAAGTGTAATGATGTCGCGATGGACTTCATGACTGGTTTTCCGATGTCATCTCAAGGGAATGATGCTATTTGTGTTGTCATCAATAGGATTACGAAGGTTTCTGATTTCTTTCCAATCAAGGATTCCTTCAGCGTTGACAAGCTGGGATGGTTGTACATCCATAAGATTGTACATTTGCATGGAGTTCCACACTCCATCATCTCAGGCAGGGATGCACATTTTACTTCTCACGTCTGGCAGGGGCTTTAGAAGGCTTTGGGTATATAGGTACTTTTGAGCACAACATACCATCCCCAGACAGATGGCCAGTTCGAGCGTACGATTCAGGTGCTTGAAAATATGCTCTGAGCTTGCATTCTTGATTTTGGAGGTTCTTGGGAGAAACATATACCTCTTGTGGAGTTCGTTTATAATAATAGTTTTCAAGAAACTATTCAAAGGGCACCTTATGAGGCCTTGTACGGTAGGCCATTCCGATCACCCTTATGTTGGATGGAGGTAGGAGAGGCAGCTTTCTTGGTACCTCGTCTTGTCCAGGAGACCACATAGCAGATAGAGTTGATTTGGAAGAGGATGGCTACTGCACAGTCCCATCAGAAGTCTTATGCTGATCAGCAGAGACAACCTCTAGAGTTCGAGGTTGGGGATCAGGTCTTTCTACGTGTCACACCGAGGTTGGGACACAAGAGGATCAGGAGACAGGGTAAGCTTTCACTAAGGTATGTCAGGCCGTTTGTTGTGTTGGAGAGAGTTGGGCCAGTTGCCTATCAGTTGCAGTTACCTCAGAGGTACCAGGTTATGCATGACGTCTTCCATGTTTCTCAGCTCCGACAATACTTTTCAGACCCATCTCATGTCTTTCAACCTGAGGAGGTTGATCTTGAAGTGGATGCATCCATTGAGAAGCATCCTATCCGGATTTTTGATCGCAGTACAAAGGTTCTCCATGGCTAGTCTGTTACTCTAGTACGAGTGCTATGGTAGCACGGGTGGGTACAAGACGAGACTTGGGAGAGGGAGGCCGATGTATGAGCTCAATGTCTAGAGCTGTTTGGCGTTTCTTCTTCTATGCCACATTAGGGAAATTTGGGGATGAATTTCTTTAAGGGGGAAGTTTGTGAGAACCCAGACCTTCTTTTCAGGTATGTTTTTTCTTTTCTAGTCATTTTTGGGAAAAAGAGGAAACTCTGGATATTTTCTAAGTACACGCCATGTACTTTGATGCCTCTTGAGGCCATGGGATGGCCGTGTCAGGACCACATACATGACCATGTAGGGGTGTCATGGATGCCTCCTAATGCGGGGTACGGAAACCGCAAGTACACGCCGTGTACTTCAAAAGTACACGCCATGTACATTGTTTTTTTTCATTAAACTCACCAGGGTCGCGTATTAACCCCAAAACTGTCTTCTTCTAGGATTTCTTCAACCGGGAGATACCGTACGACTGCGAATCTTCTCTGAGCCCCCAAGCCTCCGTCTATTCTCCGAATAGACCGCCATCGATTGCGTTGGAACCTCACCAGTAAGCTCTTCCTTCTCCTAGAGATTTGTTTTCCAATTCCTCTTATTTCTCAAGTTATCGTGGGTTGAAAATTTTATATGTTTTCTTAAGTCTATGACATTACAAGGAGAATTAATCTTCGAGGTTCAAGTATATCGATCTCATAACATCAAGGTAGGTGGTTTGTTCCTTTCTATAGAAAGTCTTTGAGTATTTGTGCGAATTCCACCAATACCCTTAAATGGGGTATTTCGAGTTTCTTTTTTTTCCCTTTTTGTTTTCCTACTTTGCTTATATGCCTTTGTAGAGGTTATTGTTTGTGAATAGGGTAATTTTACTATGCTTTAGATTCTTTTCCCATGCATGTTTTTCCTATTTATGACCGTTTGGTCTAGTTTTTCCTGTTAGGCTATTGCCAGTTCCATGCCTAGTGTGTAGGATGGTGTGACTATTATTCTATGCTGAAATGCTGTAGAATTCTAGCCAAGTAGTTCTTGAGGTTACTTTGGCTGTTATGCGATGAGATACTTGCTGACTTCACACAGGGCTGCGGGAACCTAGTGTAGTAGACCATAGGGAGAATGGATGTAAGGGATTATCAAGAGTGTTTTTATAATATGATGCAAAACCACATGGGGAATTAAAGTTGAGTGCTTCCTTAGAGTGTCTGTAGTTCCTCAACACAGGCCACATGGGTAATGATACGTTGAGTGCTTACCCAAAGTGCCTTTAGTACAATATGAGACTATAGGGGGAATTGACGGTGAGTGCTTCCCCAGAGAGTATATTCTTTAGCTGAACTAGACGGGTGAGACTGTGTGTGCCTCTCAGAGGGTTGCTAGTACTTGTAGGTTAAACCATAGGGGTTAGGATGCGAGAACTACCCAAAGGGTTACATTTTTGTTCTAATTGATTGAGTGGCTGCTTAATTGTTTGTAAATTATATGCTAGAAACTATGGACTGTTGCTGCTGAGTACTTCTTTTTTACTGCTTCCTGTACTTTTACCTACCATATATTCACTGACTGTTAGGCACCGATCTTTGGGTGGTTGCCTATTGGGACTTTGCCTCACACCTTATTTGGGTCATGCTTTTGGGACCAAACAGTTTATGTTGTTGCAGGTATAGATAAGGGCAAGTGCCCTTCGACTTCAGGTACTTGACTTGCTGTAGAGTTGGGGAGCATGGGACCAAGCTTAGGCTTGCGATGTTGAGGAGCTGATTATCTTTCTTTTGTACTTGTTTTTAGTACTATTTGTATTTCCAGCATTATGAATTGTTTGGTTGTTTTCCTAGACATATGCATCATGAATTATTTATATATATGCATGCTTCAGTTGTTTCTTTATCTCAGTCTTCTGCTGTTTACTCTTGTATGGATGTTTACTGCTTCTGCTATTGTACGTGTGTTATTTACTTCCGCTTTGTACTCTGCCAATGAGGGCATAGTTTCTCCACTATCACACCCAAGGCCCTCTCTACTAGTCAGTAGCCTCTGGTGTTCTGGGAAATGCGCTTGAGGCCATGTGACCAACCAGGTACGGGGTGCATTTGGGTGGCTTCCAGATCCGGGTCGTTACATCCAAATTGGGGGACATTACAGATTCATTCTTTTATACGTGGGAAAATATCAATCATATGAATAAGTATCACTAGCAGGGAAAATATAAATTTATTTTTATAATGATACCTTATTAGTAAAAAAATTTAGTATTACATATACAAACTCCTATGTAGTTGGGGTTTGGCTTAGTGGTAAGCACCCCATAATCCTACATGAAAAATGGGGGTTCAAAACCCATTTGATGCAGGTTACTGTAGCAGTACTGTAGTGGTACTGTAGATCGGTAGGTATTGTAGCAGTGGCAGGGCACTGTAGTAGTGGAGGTACTATGCGAGTACTGTAGCAGGCGGGTTACTATTCACAGAATGGCAATTGGGCCAAAAAATTGGGCCTACGGGCTATGTAATGGGCTACAAGCCTACTGGGCCTTTGGGATATGTAATGAGTCTCCCTGTAACCAGTTAAAAGAGGTCTTTGATTTTCTTTAATAATAAAATGAGGCTTCAACCCCAACCTTTTAAAAAAAACATATACAAACTCCTACTTTAGCTCCAACCCATGAAGTGACCCTACACACTCTATGAACTTATATAGATTTTACTACATTTCAATTTCTATAGATATGATGTATTGGTTCGACAATATTATATAGAACATGACAATAATAAAGAGAATAATTTGTGTGTGTGCATACACATTTTGAGATTTAAGAAACTAAAAATTCATATTGTTTTTGGAGATGGGTATTCAACAAACTAAAATAGAGTAAAAAGAATCAATTACACATGTATCATAATAACACATTTTTATAACACATTGGAGAGATGATCTAGGGAAGCTCTCAAAATTTATTAGTATTATAACACTCCTTCAAAAAATTATGTAAGATAACCTAAAATACCATTGAAATTTAAATTCATTAAAATAGGAAATATCATTGCAATTATTACCTTGATTACTAAAGAAATGATCAATATTTCTTATACATGTAAATAAGAATTATAGAATTACATTCAAGCTTCAATAATCTTTACAAAATAATATTTAATTGATTACGACATAGAAAATTTTCAAAACACTCAAAAAGTTAATAGAAAATAGATTCTATATTTATTATGGTATTGATTATTTGTTTTTTAAAAAAATTACTATAAACCCAAGAGAATAATTTATTTATTAGATATGAGTATTTCTATGAGTATATTTCCCACACTATATATAATAAAACCATAATATACCCCACTTATGCTATTTTATATGTAGAGGACTAACACTAAACTATATTGAAATAATTATATTTCCTATTAACAGGCTATCAAAGTATTTATCTAATTCTAAATACAAAAATAAAATCAAGAGTAACTATTCTCAAATACTAAACTAAGTAAATGATATTTAAATATAAAGTCAAGGATGATTTAACACTCAATGAATCATACTAAATACACAAAAAACACTTGATATTTCAATGTATTACATCACATATAATTTAAATAGCTATGTAAACATCATTATTAGTTTTTTAAAATTTTTAATCATTTTTTTAAAAAATCAATATTAGTTTTGTTACTCAGAGGTAAAAATGATAATGTAAAGTTTAACATTTTCCTAGTGCAAGTAATATAATAGGCCCTAGGTCACCACTCAATAGCTTCAATGATGGTTTCTCCATTATCACTATTGATCCCTTAATTTTTGGATCTATTTGAAACTAAGAATTATGCCTCGATGCATGGTGGTTCACTATGATTTGTGTTTCACTATAAAAATGTTATTTATTTCTTAGAAATGTGGGACAAAACATGGAGAAAACCCCCAAAAAATACAAGTAAAATTACAAATAAAAATGGCAAGGTTTATCGAGAATAATGATGGTATAGGATTGATCTATATAGAGAGTACATGAGAAGGATTTCAGAATATTGATCAATATTGTAGATACTGTTTTTTATATTTACTATATTTGAGTTCAGGTCCATATTATTGATTCATACCCTCTATTTATTATTGATAATAATATAATTATATTTTTCTTAACCAAGGAATTAGGTGTTTAATTTTTTGAAAATTAGTGGTGATGATTTAGGAGAAAAATGCAGTGGTATAAGGGAGGTAAAAACAAGAGTAGATATATAAATATATAATTTATGTGATGAAGATAAATATAGTCATGATTTTTTTTAATATGGATACTATAGTTGGATTCATGTACGGTGAGAGTGGTTAGTTTTTGTTGGAAATGATGAATATATTTGAAATGTGGATATGAAACCACATTTAGTGAAGAGAATCTCATTATAATATATGGAATTATAATTTAATGTATATTAGAATAATATAAGTATAATCCTTGAATTCATTGTGTTATGAATAATCATAACATGGTTATTATGGTTTTGGACGATGTGTGAGCATGTCTAAATTCAATTAGAGAAGTTTGAAGATTCATTTGTAATGATTTATATTTGGTGAATTTTTATGATCTTATTAAATATATTTTTATTTAATATGGATTTTGAGTAATTTTCAAGAAATTTAGAGATGTATTAAATTAATTTTGGATAGATCTATGTATAATAAAAGATTAAACAACACTATCCAAGGTCTATGTATGATAAAATTAGGTAATTCATTGTCTATGTGATATTAAATAATAATTTTAGGGGCCATGTGAGATTAAATTGGTGCATATATGAGCTATATAAGATTAGATCCTTCTTAGGAAGTTGTATAAGATAACTATCATGTCTTTTAATCTATGTAAGAATAAGTCATCTGAAACTCAACTTTCATAAGAGTAAAATATTCATGTTTCTAAAGGATTAAGGTTTAGTATGAATCAAGATCACACATAAATTATATCTAAAATTATGAACATTGTGTGATATTAACCTTAGAGTTTCGTGAAGTCATTTTCATGAATTAAGAAATTTTGGAGATATAGTGAACATCATGAATACTAGAAGATATTAGAATGTCTGAAAATCCACGTTTAAGGTGTCATGGAGATTGAGGTCGTTAAATGATTAAATAAATTGGGAATATGGTGAGTACCACACCATGGGGGATGCTCTATTAGGATTCCAAAATCCCTATAAAACATTAGGAATCCTATAACATGATTTTTGGAATTTTATTTGGGCCTCATTTAAGATGATTTTTTTTGTAAATAATTATAAAAAAATGATGGATGGTTTGTTTAAAGATATTAAAATTAGGAAACTAGAGGAGCCCAATGTTTTGGAGAAATCATTTTAGCCTCAGGTTTCTAAATATTAATAGAAAATATGTAAATGAGTATGGAGGAATAATTTTGAATGGATTTTTTTCTGTATAACTATTACATCATGTTGATTATTGTGCCACACAATGGTTGATCATGATTTAGTAAAAATCATCATTTAAAATTATGTCATGAATTAAGATATGGAATTTATTATATCATAGATTCGAGAGTGAATTTCTAAGTTGGAGCCCAAAATAGTTGTTTCGAATGTCGCCACACTACGGTGAACTAAAACACAGAGAAAATAAAGAATCATTTTGAATTCAAATATGGAGATCATGGAGAAATATTTTATGTTCAAATTAAAATTAGAGATTTTTGTTTGTACACACTAAAATAATGTGGGACACATGGAATGATAATGGGTGATTGAGGAGAATTAAATTTATTATACTCCTTAGTTCAAAGATGAAGGTTTTTAGAGAGACTATCAAAATTTCATACTTCTGGGAAATGAATAGTGATAAAGAAATATTGAATATTTAGTTTGTAAAGAAAATAATGATCTTTAAAAATATATCAAGAATAATGGAAAAAATAAAAGATATCCTAAACTAAGAATGAAATTAAAATGCTACACCATATACATTATAATAAGGAAAACAAGAATAATAATTAGATAGAATTTCATTGATATATCTAGAATATTAAAGAGTTTAATATGGTGTATAAAATAAACAATTCCAGTTTAAAATTATCTTCATCAGGTAGAGTTTTCCACCATTGATTCTATGTGGAAGAAAAGGAGTTGTTTCTCACACTTACAGGACACCCTCATCTAGAATTGAATCTGTAAGATAATGATAAAACCCTCATATTGTGTAGTTGATCACTAATGGTTTGAATAAGAGATATAATAGAAAAGTAGAGCTTAAAGGCATATAAACTCTATATTTAGGATACAAATTGATTCATGCATAACATGAAGTGATCCTCATGTCTATAAACTATTGAATGTCTTCCCCGTAGTAGTGCATCGAGGAGGAGGAGAGGGATTAGCCCTTGAGTTATGCTCTCATTCATTGAATATTTTAAGAAATTGTAGAATTTTAAAATATTCAAGGAGGATCTATATTTGAAAACTATGAATGATTAAGAAATAATGGAAATAAGGTAAATTAAACAAAGAATATTGAAAAGTGATAGGAAGTAGATCAATTAATAGTTGAATTCCCATGAAAAAAAATACATTCATTAATTATAATCATATAAACTACATTAACATATAAATACATATATAAATTGTTCTTATATTGGAAATTGTTTATGTTAATAAAAAAACATTTAAATAGTATTCATATGTTTATTTAGATGTTTATTTGTTTAATAAAATTAAGATATAAACTATATGGCCTTTATGGAATGATTTTTTTAAAAACATTACCATAAAAACCGAAGCAATTCAATAAAATTAACATATAAACTTGTATTTTCCTAAAAAACTTTAAAAAATTATCACAAAAAAATAAATATCTAGAAATAATTATAAATTAAAAGGAATCTATTTCACTGAGTTTTTAATATATAAGTAGATGATAGATGAAATAAATTATCACATTCCATTAGGTATAATGATGATATTGATATAGTACTTGATTTAGGTTTTTGGGATCTTGCATTATACGAAGCACCATATAAGGAAATAAATAGTAATTTAAGATTGAATAGCTACTCATATTATGAACACAAGTTCCTATAAGTAGCTAATAAAATTTACTCTTTCAAGAAGATACCGACTCTTATTCATGTTAATGGATATAACTTATCCTCAATCTTACTCTAAAATCAAGAAAAAGATGCATTTAAAATAAAATTATAGGAACAATTTATAATAATTAACACCAAAACATTAGAAAACAATTTAAATACATACAAAATGATCAACCAATAAGACTTAAAACCCACATTTAAATAATAATTGAAAAAATATAATCACACTTAACCAAAAAAGGGGTTCACATAAAAAAAGAGAATAATTCAATAATAAAAAAATTGTACTTGAAACTGCCCTCTCAAAATAAACACACTAATGATAACAAAAATAATTGTATAAGTGAAAACCAAAAAAAATAATAACTAATTATCAAGAATAATTTGAATTATATTTTTTCATCACAATAAATGTGTCATCCAATGAGGTACACAACAAACACCATGTAACATGGATTGAACTATCATAATGAAATGAACAAGAAATAAGTTAAAATGAAATCTATTTTAAAAATTAAAATTATTTAGTGATAAGCCTAATTTGTATATATTCTTTTCTATAATTTATTCACAATTTTTCATTTAAATATTTGATAATAGACGTGGTATGTGACTAATTTTTCATGAAAAATCTTCACAGGTTTTCAAGAATGAAAAGGCATAAAAAGTGAAAAATTGGCCTAGTACATGTCGTGATGATGGAATTTACATCGTGTAGATGAGGATCACAACCAAACCCAAGATGTGAATCCATGACATGACCATAAAGCATGAAGGAAAAAATCTACTACATGTCGTGACCAGACTGTCCATGTTGTGACACCCAATCAAACCGGTTAGCTCAAAACCCGCAAGGATTCCATACAAAAGCTACCACACTGGAGTACACATCCTGAACCACGTCTACACATCATGTACTTGGTCAAAAATCATATCCAAAAGAACCACATGCCATGCTAGAGATCCGAATTAAAATGAAACGGATTGAGGGTACACATTGTGACAAAAAACATTTATATAAGGAATAGAGCGACAGAGTATTAAAAGATATAGAGAGGGCTCTTCCAACTCCCCTATCAATTCCCTATGATCCATTCTTACTTGTTTCCCTTTAAAACTCAATTTATTTTTAGCTTTTTCAAATTTATTTCAATTCAAGAGTCATGGATCATACTTTCATCAACACCTTCTTTTCACCGTTTCACGCTTAAATTCAAATTCCTATTTCTGTCTCAAGTAAGTAATTTAGTTTGACTTATAATTCTCTTATGCATATATTCTATTCGTCATCTAAGAATATATTTTTTATAAATATGTTAATAATTATTTATATAGTTTATTTTATTATTCCACTATCCCTAATGAGTAGGTAAATTTCATAGGGATACAAATTAATCTCGATGTTCATGCATAATTAAATATACCTTTTAATCTAAACATGGAAAGTCTAATTGAACTAGTAACTAGGATATAAACCCCTAGTCTATCCCATTTGTGTGAACGTCCCTAAACATGGGACAGTCAAACAAAAAAACATATCCTAATTGGACTAGACTAATCTATGACCCTATATTATGAGACACTCTTCTCAGAAAGACAAACTTAATGAACCTAGGCTGTCTCTACCTCCTGACCATAGAATAGATACTTCCTAGGTAGGACAAGGTGTCTAAGATCAAATCCAACTAGTGACCCATGTTTTCTTTGTAGACTAAGACATATGATCTTGAAAAGGATAAAATTAAAATTAACCATTCACCCAGATACTCGACATGATCCCAACCCCTCGTTTATCAATTTAAAGTCAACCAAAAATAGAGCTTAGACCAAAGACCCAAACAAAATACTTCTAGAAAGGACTCACTTATAAGTTTAGAAACCAGATCCTCTCAAAATTTAACAGCATACTCCCTGTGGATTTGACTCGATAATCCCACTAAACTATGTATTAGTATTTGGTGATAGTCTGAGACCAATTATAAATTCAAATTTGATTCATGCTTAAGGAAGTATTGATGCCACCATACAAATGCCATCAAATTTATGGTGCTGTTTTCAGGGAGTCAAGGTTGTTTCATAGAAGTACTCTGGGTTTTTTAAAACATAGGATTACCTTTCCCTCACCATATTTTGTCTTTCATTTATATATTCCCATGCGTCTTCTCCTTCATCTTAAGTGCATGTACCAAGGTCCCTTGACCCAATCAAGGGACCTTGAATCATAAGAACCATTGAAATTCAATCCCAAGATTGAAAGGCATATGATTTAACTCCACTGGTAAAAAATGGCCATGAAAAATCATAGTATGGGACCCAACCTACCAAATCATAAAATCATACCATGAGAACACCTGATGCACCCTGAAAAGACCATCATGGACTATGAATTTTCATTTATCCATGGTTTGATTCCAAGCATCGTTCTCCCTCCAATTCAAGCCCATACATTTGAAATCATGCTCAGACTCATCCATATGATCCAAAACATGGGACAATTAAGTGGTCTTCAGAGAAAAGACCCACATGAACATATCTCCAATTTCTTGGAGGTTTGCGATACATTTTGCAACCAGGGTGTTTCTTCTGATAAGATAAAACTCTCTTTATATCCTTTTTCATTAAGAGATAGAGCTATGGATTGGATCAAAAGCCAATCCACCAATTCAATCATGACTTGGGACAATATCGCAAAATAATTTCTTGATAAGTACTTTCCAATGATCCAAAAATGTACATTCCAAACTGACATTCAGAACTTTGCACAAGTAGATGAAGAATCCACATGGGAATCATGGGATCGATTCAAAGAACTCATGAGGAAATGTATGCATCACTGACTTAACACTTGGATTCAAATGAAAACCTTTTATTAAGGACTCTAGCCAGCAGCACGAATAGTTGTCAATGCTGTCGTAGATTGAGGTCTAATGTTCGAGAAACCTTACCCAGGAAGAGTTATTTTGGACAATGTATCCCACAATACCAGTATGTGGAAAAGTGACCATGGACCACCCCGATGTGGAATCCACCAAGCTGATGAAACCATCAGGTTATCATTTGAAGTGGAAGTGCTAACCAATAAATTTGAGTCATTTCAAATACAAACCACACACCCCCCTCATAACCTAGTCATGGAAATACATTCATGTGAGATGTGAAGTGGACCACACCAGTATCAAGACTAAAAATAAGGATATGAGGAACCACAGGATTGTAATTACATTAATTACAATCAACAAAATCAACCATTTCTGCAGCAAAAACAACAACCGTTTTTTCAATAGAGTCCTTCTCAATAGCATCCTCAGAACAATCAAGAATATTTTCATCAGCGAAGTGGCCAAGATTAATTCCACAACCAGGGGCCACCAAGGTATCCACTAATGAACTCTATCCTAAGACCACAACAACTGACAAATCCACAACAACCCTTTCTGATGCCCCAACAACAACAGTTTCTACCCACCCAGTCAAGACCACAACAACCACCTCCACCATTACAAAGTAACATGGAGAACCTCCTGAAATCATTTGTTCAAAAATCAGATCAAAGGATGACCATACAATAGAAAAAATGAAAAATTAGTGAGAAGCATTAAGAAACTTGGAGATGAAAATGGGGAGATCTCAAAAATCTTATCTTAAATATTACTAGGTACTCTACCTGATAACACTTAGACATACCCATGATTAGAAGTGAAGGTTATAGTGTTGAGGATCAGAAAAGTAAAGATGTCCAACAATTGAAGGAAACAAGGCCACAGGAAGATCCCAAGAAACAAACATAAAAAGTAGAATCAATACTAGTCGAGAAAGAGAAAACCCAAGAAAAAACAAAGGAACCCATTTATGTATCCTCATCTCCAAAAAAACCACCTCTTCCCTTTCCAGAAAGAGAAAATCAAGGTAATAAGGAGGCTTAGTACAAAAATATCTTCAAAATGATCAAACAATTGCTTATCAACATTCATTTTTTTGAGGAAATCACTCAAATACATGTTTATGAGAAATTTATCAAAGACTATCTATCAAAAAGAATATATAAGACCTAGTATTAATCTCACTAAATGAAGAGTTATCTACTATTTACAATAGAAAATACCACCAAAGTTGATAGATAATTGAAGCATTTCAATTACATTTGGAATAGGAGAGTGAAAATTTGGAAGATCACTTTGTGATCTTGGATTAAGAATTAAACTGATGCCAATTAGTGTTTTCCACAAACTCAAACTCAAAGAGATAAAGGCAGCATGAGTAGAGTTTCAGTTATCCGATTGTTCAGTTAAGTAACCATGTGTTATTCTTGAAGATATTCTAGTTAATGTTGGAAAATTCATTTTTTCAGAAGAAATTATAGTTTTAGACATGGAAGAGGAAGTATATGTCCCAATCATTATCGGAATACCCTTCCTATAAACTGTAAAGGCCTTGATTGATGTTAATCAATGATTTATCATCTTCAGAGTTAGAGAATAACAAGTACTGGTAAACATGATAAAGTCTTCACAACATTCATATGATATGGTGGGCTACAACACCATCTAGGTCACTCATTAAGGAGATGAGTACATGGCCATTGAGGAAGAGTCTGAGGATTCAGGTATTGAACATCAAGAAGACTACGAATTAGAGTAAGTTAGCTTTATTGAACCACTAACTAGAGACATCGTACAACCATGTATTCTATCATCATTTATCCACCCAAGTTGGAATTGTATCCTTTTCTGAGTACGTTAAAGTACTCATACTTAGAAGATTCATTCTCTTTACCCATCATTATAAACACTGAACTATCTCAGGATCATGAAGATAAACTAGTTGATGTCCTAAAATGACACAATCAATCAAATTCCTGGGGGTGGCAGATATTAAGGGAATAAATCCTTTAGAGTGAACCCACCAGATTTTACTCAAAGATGATAAAAAACCAAAAAGGAAACCTCAGAGGCAGCTTACACCACCAATGAAGGAGGTTATAAAGAAGGAAACTATGAATTTATGGATACCAGAATAATATTTCACATCTTATAAAGTGAATGGGTGAGTCCACTCCAAGTTGTTCCCAAAAAGGGAGGAATCACTATATAAAATACAACTAATAATGAACTCATTTAAACACGCATCATCATTAGATGGAGACTTTGCATAGATTGTAGATGTTTGAATATAGCAACAAGGAAAGATCATTTTCCTTGACCTTTTATGGATCAAATTCTTGAAAGGATATCAGGACATGATTTCTACTATTTCTTAGATGGCTATTTAGGATACAATAAATTTACAGTATACCCCACTGACTGGACTAAAACCACATTCACCTTCACCTTCAGTAATTTTGTGTATAGACACATGTCCTTCGGTATGTGAAATGCACCAGAAACATTGCAAAGATGCATGAAACACTTATCTCATGATATGGATGATGAATTTATCTAAATACTCAGAGAAGATTTCTCCATCTATGTAACATCATTTGATATCAATCTAAGTAATCTAGAATTGGTTCTCCAACGCTTTGAGGAGAAATTATTAGTGTTGAATTGGAAAAAATGTAACTTCATTGTACATGGAGGAATTGTGATACGACACAAAATCTCTAAATATGTCATTGAGGTTGATCCTGTAAAGATCAAGGTCATCAAGGATCTTCTTGAACCATCAATCATAAAAGGGATCAAAAGTTTCTTATGGCATGCTGGATTCTACGGACCCTTCGAAAAAGATTTTAATAAAGTCGAACGTCCATTAACACACTTGTTAAAAAGGACACATCTTCTGGATCTGATGAGGACTATTGAAAAGATTTTGAAACACTAAAAAACAATCTGATTGTGTCTTTGGTTATCATTTCGCCAAACTAGGAAACGGAGTATGAACTTATCTGCGATTCCAGCAAGCTTGCTGTAGGAGGTGTACTCAGAAAATGTATTGAAAAAATCTTCTACACAATCTATTATGCCATCCACATATTGAATGAATCCAAGATAAATTATACATATACGAATAAGGATCTCCAAGCCTTTATATATCCCTTTGAAAAGTTTTGTTCATACCTCATTCTATCCAAATTCATCATCCATATAGAACATGCCCACGTTTGATACCTTATGAATAATAAAGACACAAAACCAAGGTTGATATGATAGATTTATTTTCTTCAAGAATTCGACGTGGTAATAAAGGGCACCAAAGGGAAAGAAAATGTCATTGCTGACCACCTCTCACGATTACCCCTGACCATCATTAAAGATGACGACAAAATTGACATTGAAGTATATTTTCTAGTTGATACATTGTTTAGTGTACAAACCCAGCCTTGGTTCTCAGACATGGCCAATTATCTTGCCACATGATATCTCCATAATGATCTATCATGCCAGCAATGTAAGAAGTTTCATTATGATGACAAACACTACTTTTGGGACAAACCATTGTTATTCAAGAATTGTGTCAATGGACTTTTATGGCACTTCATCACATATTAAGAGATATAAAATGTGATCTAAATGTTCCACACATCACCAACTGGCATCCATCGTGGACCTAAATGCACAATGAAAATGATCCTACAAATCATATTTTTTTGGACCTCATTACATCATGATACTAGGGGATTGTGTCATCAATGTGATAGATGTAAAAGAATGGGGAACATCAGCAAAAGAAATGGGATGAAAAAAACTCCAATCTAGAATTTGAATATTTTGACGTCTGGGTATTGAATTTATAAGACAATTCCCCTCATCACATGGCATGAATTACATTCTAGTGGAAGTAGACTATGGTTACAAGATTGTTGAAGACGAATACAAAACACATAACACATCAAAGGTAGTCAAGAATTTTCATCAAAATATTATGTTTTCACGTTTTGTATTTCTATGACTATTCATTAGTGATCGCGGAACACATTTCTTAAATCATCCTGTAAAAAAAATGATTAAAAAACATGGCATTTACTAAAACACTAGAACCCCATATCACCCACAAACAAGCGGGAAAGTTGAATTGTCAAATAGGGAGGTGAAAAAAATCTTAGAAAAGATTTTCAACACTGGTATAAGTGATTGGAGCCTAAAATTGGATGATGGATTATGGGAATACCGAACTGTTTACAAAATACCCATAGGCACCACCTCCATTTAGACATGTTTATAGTAAACCATGTCATCTTATGGTGGGATTGGAACATCGTTCATTCTAGGAAATTAAAAAGATGAATCTGGATTTAGAAAATTTTGTAGAGGAACAATTATTGAAATTAACTTCATTGGAATAAATCAGGAAAGATACAGATGAAAATGCAAGTATTTACCCGGAAAAAACAATAAAATGGCATGACCAACGAATTACAAGACATAGCTTCATTCTAGGGAATATGTTTTTACTGTTCAATTATATATTAAGACTATTATAAGGGAAGTAGAAGTCATGATGGTATTGTTCTTTTGAGGTTTTCCATGTTTTTCCTTATGGAACAATCAAAATTAAATGTGATAGAGAACCATCATTCAAAGTAAATAGTCAAAGGTTGAAAATATCTCAGAAACCATTCCATGAGGGTTGTGTCCTTAGCCTCAAGTTCCACTAAAACATAGAAGGATACAAGCTCGTAACTATAAAGGAAGCACTGACTGGGAGGCAACCCAAGTTACGAACTCTTCAGGTAAGTTATATTAGGATCATTGATAATGAATCTCTAGTTTCAAGGAAGGTGAAGTATGAAATAAACAAGAAAATAGGGAAAACCATATCTAAGTACACATTGTGTACCTCATTATCATGACGTGTACATTTTTTGACTAGGAAAAACATAAATAGCACTTCAATTCATGATATGAGAAATTTGTACACATCGTGAAATCGTTTGGTTCAGTTTTTAAAAAAAATTGCAGGTCGTGACTCACAATGTCATGACCCGCATTCTTTTTACCCTGACACCTCACCTACCCCTGTACCTCACCCTGCGTTCCTGAAACCCTCCCTCTCCCCCTCCCCCACAGTCCTTATGAAAAAAACAACACATCCCTCTCCCTCACTTTCTTTCCCTAACCTCTCCCACCATGTCGCACTACCCACACCCCTCCCTCATCCCGCAACACCACTCCCTCTCCCTCATTGTCACGGTACACCACCCATCCTGCATCAATGGAATGAACCAAATGGCCACAACCCTCCTCCACCACATCTTCCTCCTCCTTATCATCACCATCTGAGGAATGACCTGTATCCAAGCGTCAGTGGGCTGACACTGATGAACCTTCTTCACCAGCAATAACCCGCATGACACCAGCCCCCCAGGCTTGGTCTGACACCACCATGACTTCCAATGATGAGGACTTGCACCTACACCCCATCTTATGTTTCTACAATCCAATGCACAAGGTTAATATTATCAGGTTATAGGTGAATCCCATGTGAAAAAATAAGACACTGGACATAAGAATCCTCGCCCAGATGAATGTTGCACATGCTATCTCTAACTTCCTCAAGCCTCTTCACATTTACACAATTCTCAAGGTCCGAGGGTAGACATACATGGAGTTATTTTTGGAGTTTTTGGAAACCTTTGAGATGGGCATTGACAGTCTCCATTTCCACCTAGGTGACCACCCACATGAGTTGACTTTCTCTTAGTTTGGGGTCAGGCATGGCATATATACTGAGGAGTTTATCATTTCGGACATTTATCCAATGCTTCAGCTCCATCCACCTTGAGACATCTCCATGTAGTTATGGACTAAGATATCACACAACCCTCAGTTACATCACAACCCATGCATCACCAAGTCCACTCAGCTATGAAGTTTGTCTTTGTGCATCTTAAAGCAATCCATGGCACATGGCTATATATCCCGGGCTGAGAGTCATGGCAGCGTCAGCCAGGTGGATGTACTGATTATTGCAGAAGTAGTGGGAAGCCCTACCGTCAACATGGACACCCAATTTTAAAAGACCCAAAAATTCCGTGGAATTTTTTTTCTTAAATTCATGGGATTTTTATGAGTCCAAGAAAATTTACAGCACTTGATTCCAAGGCCCAGTGTGCCCGGAATAAATTTCTGAAGTTTTGTTCGGGTATGTTTAGTAAATGTATGAGTGAGATTTTATAACTTTTGAACCGGTGCTCGGAATTGAAATCCGAGGGAACCGTTGAGCTCGTAGCATCAGTGATTGCTTAGTGAGATCTTCACCACAGTTGCGTACTGTCGTGCATGGAAATTTGTTTTTAGGGTTTTTAATTAGATTGAATAAAAATAAAGTGTTAAATTTATTTTTATTTTAAGGTGGTCAAAACCTCCAAGAAAAGGTTTGTGGTGGGGGCCACCACACCATAACCTCCCATGAGAGGTTATGGTGGTGGGTCCCACTCGCACATAACCTCCCTTGGGAGGATATTATTTAATGGGGCCCACCCGAGCTTCTTAACCTCTTTTAACACCCCCTTAATTAATTGGAACTCCTCACCTCCTCTAATTTTGAATTTGAACCATTATTTTCCATTAATTAAATGATTTGTCTCATTTAATTAAACACAACTATTTGTATTGTTGTGCCAAGGAAATAATAGAGAACCTCCTCTATTATTTTTGGCTTAGCATTATTTTTGTAGAACCTTTGGGAGAGGAAGAAGAAATTAGAAGAACTTGGAGGAACAAATTCTCTCAATGAATAATGACAGACATCTCTCCCTCTTCAACCGGGGCAAGAAGTGGAAGCACCGCCACCCCTGAAGAATGCCGATGACGTCATCTTCGACTTGTCTTCTTCGAACTCTTCCTCTTCCGATGTTGACGAAACGACACCGCCTTCCCGTGACTTTGTCAATGATCATCATCATATGAGGTAGGGGATTTTACGTTTGAAATTATTTCCGTACTTCAATGCAAAAATCATGGATTGGTTTTTCCAATTTTTATCACCATGACGTGGAGGGCTCGGACCACATGAACACGGCCAGACACTCCCCCTTCAGTTGATCTTGTTTGTTGACGACGGAGGCGGACTGCAAAGAAGCCGGCGGCGCAAGGCTGCTCGGTCACCACAAGGGCGCAGCATCGCCGTGCCGCGTGGAGGACTGGGCTGCGGCCCTCGCAGGCCGTAGTGGAGCAAAGCGTCCATCCAGGTTACCGGAGAAGAACGGCGCCGCCACGCCATGCAGAGAAGCAGGGGGCTATGGCCAGGCCGGGCCGTGATGGAGGTGGCGTGGCGCCGTCGCGAAACATTGTGGACAACAGGGAGCCACGACCAGGAATGGCCACGGCGGAGGATCCAGGGGTGGCTGGCGTCGGGCCGGCCGTCAGTGACCTGGAACCGGCTGGCCGCTCGGCCAGTCGGGCCGCCAGAGGGGCATGACGCCGTCACGCCATGCGGAGAAGCAGGGGGCCACGGCCAGGCCGGGCTGCGGTGGAGGTGGCGTGGCGCTGTCCCGATGTGCGATGGACAACATGGAGCTACGGCCAGGGTGGGCCGCGGTGGAGGAGCCAGGGGTGGTTGGCGTCGGGATGGCCATCGGCGACGTGGAACCGGCTGGCCGCTCGGCCAACCAGACAAGGCGGGACCCCTCGGGTCATGCGGGTCATCGAACCGACGCCAAGGGCCGGTTCCTTCGAAATCTAGGTGGCACGACACCCCCCCCCCACAGTGTGGCCTTCCTAGCCACGTGGGCCAGCCAGCCAGGCCACGTGGGCCAGCCAGCCAGGCCGGGCCGCCCATGCGGGTAGGGCCGCCTTTGGGCCGGGCCGCCTTCGGGCCGGGCCGCCACACCGGGCCGGGCCGCCCCCTCGGCCCGAGCCACCACCGAGCCGGGCCGCCCCATCGGGATGGGTCCGACCCGCGGACCGGGTCGGACCCACGGACAGGGTCGGACCCCCGTCCAGACCCGTTTAACCCGAAATCACATTTTCACCCATATCTTGGGCTACGGGTGCCCGATCGACGAACCGTCTTCGGTGACAGAAAGCTTAGAATGAGATGGAACTTTTAGAATACAGTACTTAAGGTTTGGACATAGTTGGGGTACGGTCAGATTGGTTTGACCCTAAAAACCAACCGGGATCTTGGAAGGGAAATGCCAATAACTCTCAGACTGGGCGTCCGATTGATGCGTCGTCTGTCACATTGGGTTCCATATGATGAGACGGAACTACGGGAAACATAAACTAGAGACTTCATGGTAGTTGATGTATCGACACTTAGCTCGAGGTGTAACACCCGAGACTTTTATGAGAAATATTTTGTTTTTATGTTATATATATCATCAAAGGAATCTTTCACTACACACAACACTATCTTGGCTTGCTTTACATGCAACCGCGTCCTTCCTCGATAGCTTGCGTCGTACGCAATACCGAGTTTCACTAAACAACGATATGCTATTAAAATATTATTAAAACTAGCCATTATGAATAGTAATAACTACTTTTTGAAATTTTGTAAATTTTATTTTTCAAAATGGAATTCATTTTTGGATTCGGAATATCGAAATTATCCTAGGGTGAAATTTTGGTATTTTTCTGGAAACTTTCAATTTTTGATGAATTGTGAAAACACTCGGTTACTATTTAAAAACCGAATTTTCATTTAAATAATTTATTATTTTTTTTAAATTTATTTTAGGTCAAAATTGATACATAATACCTATATAAGTTCAATGTAATTCATTGGAGTAATTTTATAATAATTTTAGATATATAAAAATTTTATTGAACTTTTCACCGTCTTTTACCCGCCTCCTAGGAGAATTTGCAAATTTACATAAAAATTAATTTTACCGCTTCTGTGAGTGGAATTTCAAAAATCCGAGAGACACGGTTGATGTCAGTAAGTAAAATGTTGTTCAATGAGATGAAAATAATTTTTGGTGAATAGTAACTTTTTTACTTTTATTTACCACGGTTAAAAGTAAATAGGGTAATTAAGGGTAAAAATGATATTATTATTACCCAAAAACATGTCCTAATTCTATTGGATAAGTTTAATTCGACCAAAAACAACCTTAGAAATAAAATATGACCATTTAGGCCCACTTGGATTAGATTAGGACATTTATTATTAATTTATTTAAAGAAGGGTTAAAATAGTTAAAATCAAAGTTTAATAAGTAAAGAATTTTTAATATAGGGATATACATATGATAAATTTGAATATAAATATCCCTTTGAAATATAGAAATCTTTCCTACATAATGGTATTTTATTTGTAATTTTTGGACATTAAATGATTTAATTTATTTATGACACAAATATGATGCAGTAATTATCTTATTAATGAAATATTGACATAATTGATGTTATAAATACCCAAATAAATTTAATTTGAGAATTTTTATGAATTACACTAATTTTATAGGTTAATATGGCATGTTAGTATTGATTTAATTCACTTTTGTCGAACTAATTATTCTGTTATTATTTTCACAAAAATCAATTACTAAATAGTGCCAAAATTGACATAAAATAGTTTTTAAAACAAATATTATATCATTGATTGTTATTTTATTACAGAAAATATAATGTTAGGCCACAATACTTATATAATGATAGTTGTATCATTAATGGACCACTTGGGGGTTGCTTGGATGTATATAGTAAGCATATTAACTATATAATATAAAAATACAAAGTGACATGGTAAATGTCAATCTAATTAACTAAGAGTTAAAAATAAAATATAAGGTTAATATAATGACCTAAACTTGTATAAATTCTATTGGATGATAGGATTTATACCCATACCCACCTTTTCTTCAAAATATATCAATTTGGAGCTATTAAAAACCGAATTTGACTTTATAATAAAATAATAGTTTTTGTTATTCCAAAGGTGCCCCTCTCCTCCCTTATAAAAGGGCACCTCCTCCCTCTCCTCCTCACTCCAATTTTAGCCTTCAAGCTAGGCCAACCCCTGACAATTTCTCCTCTCCACTTCTCTAGAAACATCCTAGAGGTCCTGGTCTTCTTAAAAGATCAATTGTAGTGCCCTAAGAGGAGGTCTCAAAGAGGTGCTTCAAATAAGAGGTAATGTCCGTTACCAATTCTTTCAACTTTATTTATTCTTCCACTTCTTCTTCTTTAGTTGTTTAATTATGAAGTAATAACATCAGTATCACTCATATACTGATATGTTATTATAAGTATGAAACAACCCTATTTTACCATCTACCCATCCTACAGAAAATGAAATCACCGCAGGTGCGTACGTACGGAATACCGTCTCCACGCCGTGGTGTAATCTATTTTCCACCACCACATTACTTATATGGGTATAATGGTGTAAATAATAACTATATATGATTATTGTAAAGTGATATTTATTCTGAAATAGTATACATACACTCCAATACAATTCCACGATCATGGGAACAATATCATCACCCGTGCGTACGTACGGAATACCGTCTCCACGATGTGATGCGACTCATTCTACATGATCTTCATTGCATAATGATTATATAAATGAATTGAATGAATGAATATGATATATATTACACTAATACCATTCTGTAAATGAGGTATCTATAAACCTAAAGAGAAGAATACGAGTTTATTCGACAAAACACGCATAAGAACAAAAAGTAATAAACACCCGAATAACAAGTAGTAATGAAATATTACTAATAAGAAGCTAAGAATATGACAATATATGATATCATAACAATAAGTATGATTCTGGAATAAGTCACTGACATTATTTAAATCATTATACAGGTGGTTCGGACACTTACGAAGCAAATCGGACCTAAGGTAATGGAAAATATCAAAATCTCATTTTTATCCGAGATTGTTTATACTTTGGTATTTACTAGGGTGTATTTTATCATCCACATCCATGTTTCCTCAATATGTAATATTATTTCCATCCACCTAAAATTGTTTAAATCCAATTTACCCTTCAGTGAGTTTTTAGTAAAAGATATGAAAGGAATCTTTTGTCGTTTTTCGTACGAGGTACTTTTTGACTTTTCCGACAAAAGTACGAGAAGAATGTTTTTTTAACTTATACGGAATGAATGGATTTTTAAAACATTATTTCCAAGAAGCTTACTTTACAAGTTTTCATGTTTATTTTTAATCAACTTCTTTTATTTTAAAATTGTATGACATGTTAAGAAATGAAAAATGTTTTTGAAGTAGAAATGATATTTTCCTCAAGAATGGAGTTCAAGAGTTTTATCAAAATTATTTTCCATATAAGATAATATAGGGTTCTGTTTCTATCCCTATTATTATATTGATTTGATTATGTTGTGATGGAAATATTTTTATGAATTCCTTTATCTTATATGAATTGAATTATGATGTCACGATGTTTAAGATTCCCATTTTTATTACATGGGTTATGCTATGATGTATGGTTTATGATTTTGTGGCACACATAAGAATGATATCATTATGGGATGGTTGGGACCTATATCTCCCTCCAATGCATTGGGTAAAGATTTTATATCTCATGAGATATACATGGCTGGAACGATAGGTTAAACCGGTTCAGTGAAACAGGACTGAAACGAGCAATGAACTCAGTTCAGAAATGGACTTTGTCCACTAAGATAGTCTTGGCAATGAGTCTTGACTAATAAGAAATGATTCTCTATGATTATGTGTGTATGCCACAAAGCTTCATGTTTTAAGTTATTATTATTGTGATTACATTTCACTACCATGATTTATCCCATGTTATGAAATTATGATCTCTTTTACAGGGTAAGATTTCCAAAATGTTATGTTCTTATGAATATGATGTGATTGATATTTCTTTTGTTTATCATTACTGAGCATTTGAGCTCACCCTTTTGTATGTTTTCTTTCCCCAGGTCAGGAAGAAAGTTATTAAGTAAGATATGCCAAAAGGGACTATAGATATGATGAAATAAATGGAAGATAGTGTAGACTCTTTATGAACCAGTTGTTTATGTTTCCCAATTTCTAAAGAAACTATACCTATACGGTCCTTTCGTGGTTTTGTTATATGTTGTAATAAGTGTAATTAAATTTTGAAGTATTAACAATGTATGTAAAGTATGGGTCATTATAGTTGGTATTAGAGTAAATGTATAGTCAACCTTTGGAAACTAGGGTATGAAAGCCTTACTAAGAACCCTAAGGATAAGTCTAAGCATAGAACACAATCTTAGTGTTTTAGAAATGGATATGAATAACCTAGGATAAGACCTTATGTGTGAAATTTTATTCTTGATTATGTGGTTTTCCTATTATAATTAGTGTTTCTCACACTACTATTCTTGGTTTTAGTCAATGGCTGGAACCCGGAGGAACCATGTTAATGCGGAATGCGATGGGCAATGCAATGATTGTACCCCTGAGCAACCAAATGTTATGGGAGCTAGAATGAAAAATCTTGTAACCATTATCACACAACTTTCTCAAGATATGAATCATGCAGGACTTCCAAATGAGAAAAGGAAGGAGAAACATTCTGTTGAATCCTTCATGAGGTAGCGTCCACCTTCATTCAGCGGGTCTACTGATCCATTAGTTGCTAAACAATGGATTAGTACTACTGAAAAGATATTTTCAATTCTTCAATGTTCTGAACATGATAAAGTCATCCTAACAGTGTATCGTTTGGAAGGAGATGCTGATCAATGGTGGAATATTATTAAGTATACGAGGAAAAGGGATGAAATTGAGTCCATGGAATGGGACAAGTTCAAGAACTTATTTTTCAATAAGTACTTCCCTCATATTCTCCAAAAAAAGATGGAGAAAGAGTTTCTTGAACTGAAGAAAAAGGATGACGAATCTATTGGTACCTATGAATCAAATTTTACAAGACTTGCAAGGTATGCTTCTGGTATTATTATCCAACCTGAGAGTAAGATCGATCGATTCTATAGTGGATTAAAACCAAGTCCTAGAAGGGCCTTAGACATAAGGGACTTCAATAGATACGAGGAAATCGTTCGATGTGCACTCGAAGATGAGATGGAGATTGGAGTAACCCATCAGTCTTATGGGGTTGATAAGAAGAGGAAAATGGAATTCAAAGGAAAATCAAAAGATCACACTGAAAAGAAAACGAGCTTTCCCTTATGCTCAAAGTGTGGAAAGAAACATGGAGGGAGTTGTCTTAAAGGGACAAGTAAATGTTTCAAATGTGGAAAGGAAGGTCATCGGGCATTTTAATATCGCAATGATGGGAAGAAGATGTCTAATGATGCAAAAAAGGAAGGGATACACAGAATGAACCTACTACACTTCAATGTATCAAGTGCAAGGAGATGGGGAATTATGCCAATCAATGCCCAAATCCAAGGGTTGATGATGATGATCGACGTCAACCAACTCTTAAGGCTAAATACAAAGGAAAGTCACATTCCATTTCTATCAGTGATGTGGAGTACGATAAAGATGTGGTGAAAGGTACACTTACAATCCACTCTAAAGTAGAAAATGTTTTATTTGATTTTGGATCCACCCACTATTTTATTTCTGAAGAATTTTCTAAGAGTATCATCGTATTACCTCAACAATTAGATGTTTAGTTATCTGTGACAACCCCTAATAGAACAACAGTCACATAAAAAGTTTATAATTCTTCTCCAATTGAAGTTTGTGGGAATTCAGTTCCTGCAAATCTTGTGATCCTTCCTATATTGGAATTTGATGTGATTCTTGGCATGGATTGGCTTTCTCTATATGGAGCTCTTATCAATTGCCAAAGAGGGGAAGTCACATTTCATATTCCAGATCAATCTATGATCGTCTATCGATGCAAGGATGAACCTAACCTTCCAGTGGAAATTTCTTCCATCTTATGGGTCTTGATTCTACTAAATGAAGGTTATTTATCTCAAATGGTTGGTGAGAAACTGACGATTAAGAATATGCCCATTTTATAGGAGTTTGATGATGTCTTTCCAGAGGAATTACCTGGTCTTCCACCAAATCGTGAAGTTGAGTTTTCAATAGAACTCGTACCGGGTGCTTTGCCTATTTCAAAGACACCTTATAGAATGGCCCCAATTGAGTTGCAGGAATTCATGAAGCAACTCCAAGAGAATCTTGATAAGGGGTTCATATTCCCTAGTGCGTCACCTTGGGGAGCACCTGTTCTATTTGTTAAGAAGAAAGATGGATCAATGAGACTCTGCATTGATTATCGAGAACTTAACAAGATCAATATCAAGAACAAATATCCTCTCCTGCGCATTGATGACTTATTTGACCAACTACGAGGAGCTCAATACTTTTCCAAGATTGATCTTAGTTCAGGGTATCATCAATTAAGGGTCAAAAGGGAGGATATACCAAAGACGACTTTCCATACAAGGTATAGACACTATGAATTTATAGTGATGTTGTTTGGTCTCACTAATGCCACTATTATCTTCATGGATCTGATGAATAGAGTCTTTAGAGACTATCTTGATCAGTTTGTTGTAGTCTTTATAGATGATATTCTTGTATATTCAAAGAGAAAGGAAGAACATGAAGATCACTTGAGAATTATATCGAAGACCCTGAGAAAAGAGAAGCTTTATGACAAATTTACCAAGTGTGAATTTTGGCTTCAAAAAGTTTCATTTTTGGGTCACATAATCTCAAAAGAGGAGATATCTATGGATCCAGCAAAAACAGAGGTTATCGAAAGATGGTCGAGACCAACAACAGTAACTAAGATCCTATGTTTTCTTGGTTTGGCTGGATATTATCGACGTTTTGTGAAATATTTTTCACAATTATATAATCCACTCACCAGGTTGACTCGGAAAAGAGTTAGGTTTGTTTGGACAGAGGAATGTGAAGAAAATTTCAAAGAGTTGAAAAGAAGATTATCCAGTGCACCTGTGCTCACACTGCCTTGTAGTGGGGAAAGGTTTGTGATCTATAGTGATGCATCCAAGAAGGGATTGGGGTGTGTTCTTATGAAAAATGATATGGTGATAGCTTATGCCTCACGACAGTTGAAAATCCATGAGTAAAATTACCCAAATCATGATTTGGAGTTAGCTGCGGTAATCTTTAGATTAAAAATTTAGAGGCATTATCTTTACGGAGAAAGGTGTGCCATTTATACTAATCATAAAAGTTTAAAGTATATTTTCACACAAAAAGAGCTGAATATGAGCCAAATAAGATGGTTGGAGCTGATTAAGGATTAAGACTGCTCAATTCATTACCACCCTGGGAAAGCAAACACGGTGGCAGATGCATTAAGTCGACAAGACCATGCCAATTTATCCATGATGAGGATCACAAAAGATCCAATATTTATGGATTTATAAAGGATGGATCTTGGAAATATAATGGAAGGGGAAAAATCTTATCTTTATCAAATTAATGTTCAACCATCTATACCTGTGAAGATTAAAGAGGCACAAAAAGAAGATGTAGAGTTACAAAAGGAGGTGAGAAATGTTCCTGAATTCAACCTTGATTATGATGGGATAATAAAGTTCAGGAATTGGGTTTGTGTTCCTCCCATCCCTGAATTAAAGAAGGAGCTGCTGGATGAGGCTCATAGTTATTCATTCTCTATTCATCCTGTAAGCACGAAGATGTATAGGGATCTGAAAGAGTACTTCTGGTGGGATGGCATGAAAAGAGATGTTGCTGAATATGTCTCTCGATTCTTGGTTTGTCAGCAAGTTAAAGCTGAGAGACAGAAGTCTAAGGGGATGTTACAACCATTACCCATACCCGAATGTAAGTGGGAAAACATCACTATGGACTTTGTCACTGGACTTCCTAATACATCCAAAGGCAATAATCCTATCTGGGTCATAGTTGATCGTCTTACAAAGTCTGCACATGTCATTGCTATTAGAGAGGATTTCTCTCTAGATTAGCTTGCCAGGATATATGTAAAGGAAGTGGAAAGATTGAATGGAGTACCACTTTCTATTATATCTGATCGGGATCCGAGGTTTACCTCAAAGTTCTGGAGAAGTCTTCAGCATACTCTGGATACAAAGTTGAGTTTCAGCACTGCTTATCATCCTCAGACAGACGGTCAGTCTGAGAGGACAATTCAAACTCTAGAAGATATGTTGAGAGCTTGCTCTATATATTTCAAAGGTGGTTGGGATCAACACCTACCTTTGGTGGAATTTTTATATAATAATAGCTTTCACTGCAGTATTTAGATGGCTCCTTATGAAGCTCTCTGTGGAAAGAAATACAGGACTCCAACTTGCTGGGATGAAGTTTGGGAAAGAAAGCTATTAGAACCAGATCTCGTTGATGAAATGGAAGAAAAGGTCAGATCTATTCAACAACACATAAGAGCAGCTTAGAGTCGACAGAAAAGTTATGCCGAAAACCTAAGAAAAGACCTAGAGTTTGAAGTGGGTGATAAAGTGTTCTTACGAATATCTCCCTAGAAGAGGGTCATGAGATTTGGAAAGAAGGGGAAGTTGAGCCCCAGATATATCGGTCCTTTCGAAATACTGGATCGTGTTGGAATGGTAGCTTACCGATTGGAACTTCCACCGAATCTCTCTCATGTTCACGATGTGTTCCATGTATCTCTCCTGAGAAAGTACATACCTGATCCTTCACATGTACTCAGCTTAGAAGTTGTACTGCTGGAGCAAGATCTTTCTTATGAAGAACAGCCGATAGAGATTCTGGATCGTAGTGAAAAAGTCCTATGAAACAAGACCACTCGATTGGTGAAAGTTTTATGGAGGAACCACCAATTAGAAGAAACTACATGGGAGCTTTAGGATATGATGAGGGAGTGGTATCCTCATCTTTTTGTGACAAAGTGACGAATTTCGAGGGCGAAATTCATTTTAAGGGGGGTAGAATGTAACACCCGATACTTTTATGAGAAATATTTTGTTTTTATGTTATATAAATCATCAATGGAATCTTTCACTACACACAACACTAGCTTGGCTTACTTTACATACAACCGTGGCCTTCCTCGATAGCTTGCGTCGTACACAATACTGAGTTTCACTAAACAACGATATGCTATTAAAATATTATTAAAACTAGCCGTTATGAATAGTAATAACCACCTTTTGAAATTATTTAAATTTAATTTTTCAAAATGGACTTCATTTTTGGATTCGGAATATCAAAATTAGCCTAGGGTGAAATTTTTGTATTTTTCTGGAAACATTCAATTTTTGATGAATAGTGAAAACACTGGGTTACTATTTAAAAACCAAATTTTTATTTAAATTTATTTTAGGTCAAAATTGATACATAATACCTATATAAGTTCAATTTAATTCATTGGAGTAATTTTATAATAATTTTAGATATATAAAAATTTTATTGAACTTTTCACCGTCTTTTACCCACCTCCTAGGAGAATTTGAAAATTTACATAAAACTTAATTTTACCACTTCTGTGAGTGGAATTTCAAAAATCCAAGATACACGGTTGATGTCCGTAAGTAAAATGTGGTTCAATGAGATGACAATAATTTTTGGTGAATATTAACTTTTTACTTTTATTTACCACGATTAAAAGTAAATAGGGTAATTAAGGGTAAAAATGATATTATTATTACCCTAACACATGTACTAATTCTATTTGATAAGTGTAATTTGACCAAAAACAACCTTAGAAATAAAATATTACCATTTAGGACTACTTGGATTAGATTAGGACATTTATTATTAATTTTTTAAAGAAGGGTTAAAATAGTTAAAATCAAAGTTTAATAAGTAGTGAATTTTTAATATAGGGTAATACATATGATAAATTCGACTATAAATATTCATTAGAAAGATAAAAAGAGTTCCTACATAATGGTATTTTATTTGTAATTTTTAGACATTAAATGATTTAATTTATTTATGACACAAAGATGATGTAGTAATTATCTTATTAATGAAATAATGACATAATTGATGTTATAAATACCCAAATAAATGTAATTTGAGCCTTTTTATGAATTACACTAATTTTATAAGTCAATATGACATGTTATTATTGATTTAATTTACTTTTTTCGAAATAATCATTCTGTTATGATTTTCAAAAAAATAAATTACTAAATAGTGTCAAAATTGACATAAAATAGTTTTTAAAACACATATTATATCATTGATTGTTATTTTATTCCTAAAAATCTAAAGTTCAGCCAAGATACTTATATCATTATGGGTGTATCATTAATGGACCACTTGGGGGTCGCTTGGATGCATATGGTAAGCATATTAACTATATAATATAAAAATACAAAGTGACATGGTAAATGTCAATCTAATTAACTAAGAGTTAAAGCTAAAACATAAAGTTAATATAATGATTTAAACTTGTCTAAATTCTATTGGATGAGAGGATTTCGACCCATCCCCACCTTAGCTTATAAATATATCAATTTTGAGCTATTAAAAACCGAATTTGACTTTATAATGAAATAATATTTTTTGTTATTCCAAAGGTGCCCCTCTCCTCCCTTATAAAAGGGAACCTCCTCCCTCTCCTCCTCACACTAATTTGAGCCTTCAATCTCGGCCAACCCCTTCCAATTTCTCCTCTCCACTTCCCTAGAAACATATTAGAGGTCCTGGTATTCTTTAAAGACTAATTTTAGTGCCCTAAGAGGAGGTCTCAAAGAGGTGCTTCAAAGAAGAGGTAATGTCCGTTACCAATTCTTTCAACTTTATTTTTTCTTCCACTTCTTCTTCTTTAGTTGTTTCATTATGAAGTAATAACATAAGTATCAATCATATACTGATATGTTATTATAAGTATGAAACAACCCTATTTCACCATCTACCCATCCTACGGAAAACGAAATCACCGCGCGTGCGTACGTACGGAATACCGTCTCCACGCCGTGGTGTAATCTATTTTCCACCACCACATTACTTAGATGGGTATAATGGTGTAAATAATAACTATATATGATTATTTTAAAGTGATATTGATTCTGAAATAGTATACATACACTCCAATACAATTCCACGATCATGGGAACGATATCATCACTCGTGCGTACGTACGGAATACCGTCTCCACGATGTGATGCGACTCGTTCTACATGATCTTCATTGCATAATGATTATATAAATGAATTGAATGAATGAATATGATATATATTACACTAATACCATTATTTAAATGAGTTATCTATAAACCTAAAGAGAATAATAATAGTTTATTCGACAAAACACGCATAAGAACAAAAAGTAATAAACACCCGAATAACAAGTAGTAATGAAATATTACTAATAAGAAGCTAAGAATATGACCATATATGATATCATAATAATAAGTATGATTCTGTAATAAGTCAATGACATTATTAAAATCATTATATAGGAGATTCGGACACTTACATAGCAAATCGGACCTAAGGTAAGGGAAAATATCACAATCTCATTTTTATCTGAGATTGTTTATACTTTGGTATTTACTGGGGTGTATTTTATCATCCACATCCATGTTTACTCAATATGCAATATTATTTCCATCCACCTACAATTGTTTAAATTCAATTTTACCCTTCGGTGAGTTTTTAGTAAAAGATATGAAAGTAATCTTTTGTTGTTTTTCGTACGAGGTACTTTTTCACTTTTCTGACAAAAGTACGAGAAGAATGTTTTTTTAACTTATACTGCATGGATGGATTTTTAAAACATTATTTCCAAGAATCTTCCTATAAAAGTTTTCATGTTTATTTTTAATCAACTTATTTTATTTTAAAATTGTATAACATGTTAAGAAAGGAAAAATGTTTTTGGAGTAGAAAGGATATTTTCCTCAAGAATGGAGTTCAAGAGTTTTATCAAAATTATTTTCCATCTATGATAATATAGGGTTCTGTTTCTATCCCTATTATTATATTGATTTGATTATGTTGTGATGGTAATATTTTTATGAATTCCTTTATCTTATATGAATTGTTTTATGATGTCATGATGTTTAAGATTCCCATTTTTATTACATGGGTTATGCAATGATGTATGGTTTATGATTTTTTGGAACACATAAGAATGGTATCATTATGAGATGGGTGGGACCAATATATCCCTCCAATTCATTGGGTAAAGATTTTATATCTCATGAGATAGACATGGCTGGAACGGCAGGTTAAACCGGTTCAGTGAAACAGGACTGAAACAAGGAATGAACTCGGTTCAGAAATGTACTTTGTCCACTAAGATAGACTTGGAAATGAGTCTTGAATAATAAGAAATGATTCTATATGATTATGTATGTATGCCATAAAGCTTCTTGTTTTAAGTTATAATTATTGTGATTACATTTCACTACCATGATTTATCCCATGTTATGAAATTATGATCTCTTTTGCAGGGTAAGATTTCAAAAATGTTATGTTCTTATGAATATGATGTGATTGATATTTCTTTTGTTTACCCTTACTGAGCATTTGAGCTCACCCTTTTGTATGTTTTCTTTCCCCAGGACAGGAAGAAGGTTATTAAGTAAGATATTTCAAAAGGGACTATAGATATGATGAAATAAATGGGAGACAGTGTAGACGCTTTATGAACCAGTTATTTATGTTTCCCAGTTTCTAAAGACACTATACCTATATGGTCCTTTAGTGGTTTTGTTATATGTTGTAATAAGTGTACTTCAATTTTGAAGTATTAACAATGTATGTAAAGTATGGGTCGTTATACGAGGAGCGGACCCTCCCGGAATCGAGCATGCTGTGTGCGGGAACCCTATGGCTGGCTGCGACTAAGATGATAGGATCCTCTGTGGAACTACTACTATAATAAGATCCTCTGTGGGTTTGATAGTGATGATATTTTACCAGGATCCTCTGTGGGTTCGATAGTGACAATACTGGACCTGGATTCTCTATGGGTTCGATAGTGATGACTTCTGTTCCAGGATCCTCCGTGGGTTCAACAGTACTGAAATTGTTCCTGGATCCTATGTGGGTTCGACAGAGGAGATGATTTAGTGGATACATCTAATCATCTTTACCCCTCTACATGAGTTGTATACCTATGTGAGTTGAGTCTTGAATTTCAGTTGTTATCATCGAGATGATTGACTTTACTTCCTTTTTGGAACGGGTTGTGCTTGGGATCGAGTGTTGGAGTCGAACTGTGATTGGTAACTTAGGTATATGTATGAGAATATACCTAAGTAGGGATAGTTGATAATTCGTGATTATATCTTACTACTGTGGTTTATACTTAGAGGATTTTGGGAGACCTTTGGGGGTCTCAGGGTCCCTTACTGAGTATTGTTTTACTCAACCCTGAATGGGCTTCGCCCGCACCTTATTGTGTTCTGTGCAGATGACGGTCAGCAGTGATCAAGGCTGAGGGTGACGAACGAGAGTGCCATGACCAATCCTTGGGGCCCGTGCCGTGAATACCCCAATAGGCAAGGGTCTGGTGACTAGAACCAAAGGTGAATCCCTGATAAAAACGGTAGGCATTGCCTTTAAAACTGTAACACACACAGTCTGAACACAAGAAGTATAAGAAAAAAGTACTAATATAAAAAAATAAAGGTGTACTGAAAGTTAGTGGTCCATTATACAAACCCAAATGAACAACAAGTACAAGTGAAATTAAAAATGGAAAATAGCTCATTGATCGTACACCAGGGAATCCTACCTGAAGGGTAGGTATAGATCTCGAACTACTCGTCCCTGAGGTACGTCCCATCTAGTCTGGATCTGAGTAACCTCAATTCTGTCACCCTCAGCCTCGATCACGGTTGATCATCGTCTGCACAGAACACAACAAGGTGCGGGCGAATCCCATGCAAGGGTGAGTATAAAAATACTCAGTAGGGGACCCCGAGACCTCTGAATGTCTCCCAGAATCCACTAAGGATAAAACACAGTAGTAAGATACAATCACAAAGTATCAACATCCCTACTTAGGAATATGACCATACATATACCTAAGTTACCAATCACAGTCCGGCTCCAACAATCGAGCCCAAGCACAACCCATTCCATAAAGGAAGTAAAGTCAATAATCTTGATGATAACAATTGAAAGTCAAGACTCAGATCACATAGGTATACAACTCATGTAGAGGGGTAGAGATGATTAGATGTATCCACTGAATCATCTCCTTTGTCGAACTCACATAGGATCCTGGACCAATATCAGCACTGTCGAACCCATGGAGGATCCCGGTACAGAAGTCATCAATGTCGAACCCATGGAGGATCCCGGTATAGTACCATCACTATCAAACCCACAGAGGATCATGGTACAGTATCATCACTGTCGAACCCATGGAGGGTCCTCGTATAGTAGTAGGTCCACGTAGGATCCTATCATCATAGTCGCAACCAGCCATTGGGTTCCCGCACACAGCACGCTCGATTCCGGGAGGGTCCGCTCCTCAAGCCAAGTCTTGATACATCAACTAACACGAATTCTCGAGTTGATGTATCCCGTAGTTCCATCTCATCATAAGGAACCCAACACGATAGACGGCGCGTCAATCAGACGCTCGGTCTGTGAGTTATTGGCATTTTTGTTCGAGGGGCCCGGTTGGTTTTTAGGTTCAAACCAGCCCAACCATACCCCAAATGTGTCCAAACCACAAGTAGGGTATGAGAAAAGTACCTTATAATTCTAAGCTTTCTGTCACCACAGATGGTTTGTCGATCAGACACCCATAGCCCAAGATATGGGTGAAAAGGGTGTAAAATGACAAAATGGTTCTGGTTCCGGTCCGACCCTGTCGGACCGACCCAGCCCGACTCGGTCCGGATCGGGGTTCGACCCGATACGCGGGTCCGACCCGGTCCTAGGGAGTGGTCCGGCCAGAGGGCGCGACCCAAACCGATGGGGCAGCTCGACCCGGCTTGAGGGCGGCCCAGCCGGCTGGTGAACCGACAGCTCGCGGGTCTGCCTAGTCGCGTCCAGGGGGGAAGCCACGCACCCCTGGATCCCGAACAGCTCTACCATTTGGGTGTGAGCCGAAAACGGTGCCAGGGGGCACCAGTCCAGCACACGATGGACCCGACGAGGTCCTGCTCCTCCCGGCTGGCCTAGCGGCCAGCCACTCCACCTACTATGCCGCGGCCTGCCCTGGCCGTGGGTCCCCTTCTCCACGCGGCGTGATGGTGCCACACCTCCTCCACCATGGCCCGGCCTGGCCACGACCTCCAGCTCCTCCGCGTGGCGCGACGGCACCGCGACCCCCTACTGACCTCCGCGCGGTGCAACAGTGCCGCACGCCTCTGCCGTGGAACGACATGGTCGCGACTCTCCTTCCACGCGTCACGACGGTGCCACGCCCTCTTGGAGACCCGATGTCCTTGCGCCGTCGGTTTCTTCGTGGCCGGTCCGACGTCGGTTGCATTTCTTCGCATCCGTCATCATCAAAGGAGAGAAATAAAAGGGGGAGGGTTGGTCCATGTTCGTGCGGTCCGAGCCCTCCACGTTACATTGATATCAATTGTCATATCTCATCCATAAATTGAATGATGAAGAACAGAAATAAATTCAACTCAAACCCCTACCTCGTTTTTCAATGATCATTGACGTAGTCGCGGGAAAAGGGCAGATGTCGATTCGTTGACGTCGGGAAGCGTCTGGGGTAAGAGATTGAGGAAGAAGTGTCATTGGTGTTCTTCATGGTTGACTCCTCCTCTTTTGGAACGATTGAAGATCGATGAAGATGTTCTTAGTTCTTTGTTGGAAGGATGAAGTTCTCCAAGGGTTCTCCAAATCTGCACAAAAAAGAATGTGCCAACCAAAATAATGGGGTAAGATAACCCATTATTTAAATGTTGGCCCAAAATAATTCAAAATAATTCTAATGGGTTTTAATTAATTAATTGAAGGAGCTAAATTAATTAATAAAGGGGGGTTGGCACCTTAATGAGGGGATCTCAAGAGGATTCCCCCACTTATGGGGAGTTCAAGGGGGTTTAAAGCTTGTGTGGGCCCCACCTAATAATATCCTCTCAAGGGAGGTTATGTGCGGGTAGGACCCACCAACATAGCCTCTCATGGTAGGTTATGGTGTGGTGGACCGCACCACCAACCTCCTCTTGGAGCTTTAACCACCAAAAATAAAAATAAAGATAACACTTTATTTTATTCAATTTTAATTTAAATACCCAAAAACTAACTTCCCTTCTTGTTAGAACGCAATTGTGGTGAAGGTCTCACTAAGAAATCACCGATGCTGCAAGCTCAACGGTGCCCTCAGATTTCAATTCTGAGAACCAGTTCAAAAGTTATAAAATACCACTCGTATGCTTACTGAACGTACGCGAACAAACCTCAGAAATTGATCCGGGCACACCAGGCCTCAGAATCAAGCGCCGTAAATTTTCAAAGACTCGTAAAAATCCCTTGAATTTATGAAAAAAATTCCACAGAATTTCTGGGTCTTTACATTCTCCCCACCTCAGGGC
Organism: Viscum album; assembly: GCA_963277665.1. Lineage (NCBI taxonomy): Eukaryota > Viridiplantae > Streptophyta > Magnoliopsida > Santalales > Viscaceae > Viscum > Viscum album. The sequence continues at coordinate 767,728,361 of OY728163.1, forward strand.
TTTACGTCCTCATAAGCTACAACTTGAACTAAGGGAACAAATGGACGTACTGGGAACGCATCTGAGCCTTCCGTTCCCATGTGCTCTCCTGGAGGTTCCCGTGCTGCCAGCGTACACACACCAAAGTTATCGAACATCCACGTAGGACCCTCTCCTGTTGATCCTCAATCTCCATTGGAACCTCCATGAAAGTTGCCCCGTCATCGATGTACAGCTCTCCGTGGTCGATGATGTGGGAAGGGGCGTGCACGTATCTCCTCACATGAGATACGTGGAAGACGGCGTGCACCCGGTGCAACTGAGGTGGAAGATTTAAGCTGTAATCCACCTTGCCTACTTTGCTGAGGACCTGGAAAGGTCTGATGAATTGAGGAGATAACTTGCCGCCTCGGCCAAATATCCGTAGACCTCATCGAGGCGAGACCCGTAGAAAGGCGTGGTCTCCATCCTCGAACTCCAGAGGTCTTCGTCTCCTGTTAGCATACAAATTATGCCTACTTTGTGCAGTCTTCATCTGCTCTTGGATGATCTCCACCTTCTCCGTGGGAGCCAATACAATCTCTGGTCCCACTAGTGCTAACTCCCATGGGTCTGTCCAACACAATAGCAATCAGCAAGGTCAACCATACAAGGCCTCGAAAGGTGCCATACCGATGGTGGAGTGAGAGCTGTTGTTGTAGGAGAACTCCAAAAAAGGCAAGTGATCCTCATAGTTGCGACCATAGTCGAGGACACATGCGTGGAGCATGTCCTCGAGGGTCTGGATGGTCTGCTCGGTCTGACCATCTGTTTGAGGATGGAAGGAGGTACTCAAGTGAAGCTATGTCCCAAATGCTTCATGAAACCCCTTCCATAGCCAGGAAGTAAACCGTGCGTCACAGTCGGAGACAATAGATGTAGGTACTCCATGTAAACACATTATCTCCTACACATATAGGTATCCCAAGCACTATACTGAACCCTGATCTCTGATCGGTAGGAAGTGGGCCGACTTGGTGAGTCGGTCAATGATCACCCAAATCGAGTTGTTACCCCTGGATGTATATAGAAGACCCGTCACAAAGTCCATGGATATCCCATCCCACTTCCACTTTGGGACCTCTAAGGGATGAACAAAGCATGCTGGTACCTAGTGCTCCGCCTTCACTTGCTGACAAGTGAGTCCCCGAGAGACAAACTCCACTACCGCCTTATTCATAGCTGGCCACCAATGCTGTTGTCAGAGCTCCTGATACATCTTCACCACTCCTGGATGTACCGCTAAAGGGGAAGTGTGTAACTCCCTCAACAACTCCTCCTGAAGTGTCACTGGTACCATGGTACGTCCTCTGAAGAGGATGACATCTCCCCACCTACAGAAAATCCATCAGGTGCCTGCCCTATGGATATCTGAGCACATCGTGTCTCGCAGTCAGTGTCCCCATTCTATGCCTCCCTGAATCACTAAAGAAGTGGAGGAGTGATTGTAAGATACTGTAGATAGGATGCTCCATCCCTATCCACAAAGGATATCTACAAGGTAGTCAGTTGATCTGTCGCCTCTCCTAGCAGCTGAATACCAGATCTCTTACTGAGCGCATCTCCAACAACATTCCCCTTACCAGGAGTATAGGCTATCTCAAAGTCATAGTACTGGAGGAACTCAAGCCATCACCACTATCTCAGGTTCAGTTCCTTCTGAGAGAAGATATACCTGAGACTCTTGTGATCATAGTAGACTGTGAAACACTTTTCCATCAGATAGTGTCTCCAAATCTTCAAGGAGAAGACCAATATTGATAAATCCAGGTCATGGGTAGTGTAGTTCTTCTCGTGCTGTCTCAACTGCCGAGAACCATATGCGATCACTGCTCATTCCTGCATTAGGACACACCCGAGTCTGGTCCCTAATACGTCACATTAGAATATGTACCCTACGCCTTCTTATGGAAGCCTCAAGATGGGGGCACTAGTCAACCTCTGCCTCAGCTCCTGAAAGCTCTGCTGGAATCTCTTCGACCACACGAAGGGTTGAACCTTCTTCGTCAAGGATGATAGTGGTGATGCAACTATGGAGAAGTCTGGAACGAATCTCTGGTACTACCCAGCCAAGCCTAGGAAGCTCCGTACCTCCGTCACACTCCTGGGTGGCTCCCAAGAAAGCACCACCTCAATATTCGCTGGATCTACTGCAACTATAGCCTCCAATATGACATGTTCCAAGAAGTGAACCTCTTGAATCCAGAACTGGAACTTTCAGAGTTTACCATAAAGCTGGTGCTCTCAGAGTGTGTCCAGTAATACCTGCAAATAGTAGGCATGCTCCTCCTCAGTAGTCGAGTAGATCAAAATGTTGTCGATGAAGACCACAACAGAGCGATCGAGGTAATGTTGGAAGATCCTGTTCAAGAGACACATGAACACTAATGGAGCATTGGTTATTCCAAAGGGCATAACCAAGAACTCGTAGTGGTCATACTGACACCTGAAGGCCGTCTTCTGTACATTCTCGTCTCAAACTCTAAGCTAGTGATATCCTGATTTGAGGTCTATCTTTTAGAACCATCGTGCTCCATTAAGCTGATCAAAGAGATCTTCAATCCTCGGGAGTGGGTACTTGTTCTTCACGGTAACCTGATTCAGGAGACGGTAGTCAACACAGAGCCTCAAGCTCCCATCTGCCTTCTTGGCGAATAAAATCGGGGCTACCCAAGGAGAAACACTGGGCCGGATGAATCCCTTTCCCTACACGTCCTCTTGCTATACCCGCAGCTCACAAAGCTCAGTGGGATCCATCTGATATGCTGAGGTAGATATCAGTGTCATCCCATGGTATATGTCAATGTAGAAGTCCACCTCTCTACGAGGAGGTAGTTTTGGAACATCGTCATGGAAAACATCCGCGTACTGGTCCACCACTATAGGATAAGTCATACTCTCCACATCTACTGCTCCAAGGGTAAGGCAAGACAACTGGTGAGTGATCGACTGCACCCTCCTCCGAGTAAGTCTATCCTATGCTGCAAAGGTTCCCTTCTCGCCAGCGAAGGTGATCCTGATCGAATCCGTGTAGACACACCGTACTTTGCACCTAATACATTCAATCTAATCGTGGACTGTAGATAACCATTCCATACCCAAGATGACATCTTAAGGCCACAACGCCGCTACTAGGAGATCCCAGCCGAAGCTCTTGCCTCCTAGAGTAAGCTCGAACTGCCAGCACCGTTGCGTAATCATCGAATCAGCTCCCGTAGGAGTCTCTAGCCATAAGGATTGAGACAATGGATCCGTTGGAATCTCAGAGCTCCAAATGATGGCAGTGGAAATACAAGAATGACTAGCACCTGTGTCTTTAAGAACTACAGATAAGGTGGAGTAGACACAGATCTTACCTCGAATCATCTCCGGAGCACCATGGTTGTAATCCTTAGCTACCTGAAGCTCAACTCTCCTCTATCCACCTACTCCCTACAGTCGGGGTGGACCTCCTGGTGGTGGTGGTGGCAACACCTAAAAATTTCGTCCACTAACAGCTGCTCGACCAGCTCCTCCACCACATCTTCCTACTCCCTATGGACCGCCTTGATCGAACCTCTACCTCTGCTTGGGAGGTCCCTCAACTATCTACTGATCACCTGAATGGCGGGTCAGGCATTCACGAGCCATGTGACCCTGCCCACCACATGCATAACCCTACATGATCCTCGTATGGCTGGCTCTGTCTCGTGTGCCCCACAAAACCGAACCTATATCCTGGGATCGCCCACCCGATGGCCTGGTCTGCTTGGACCTCTATGAAATCTATCTACTGCCAGCTGTAGAAGACTCCACTACATGTCGACCTGTGCTGGGTCTCGCTACTGGTGACTGCTCAGCTAGAAAACTCTTCACAAGAAGGGCTCACTCTAACACCCCTGACTTTTTCGGAATGCTGAGGGAGATCATCGAAGCTTTGATGTCAGGTCTGAGTCCATGATCAATGGTCCAAGCCCTGAAGAATAGGTCTCGCACCATATTTGTGGAATAGCATGAGAGGTCAGTGAACCTCGCTGAGTATTGAGCTACCGTCTTTCTACCCTGCTGTAGATGCAGTAACTCCTGTATCCGCATCGCATGATGGGTGGCTGGTACAATCTCTGCCCGGAACATGCTCTCGAAGTCTATCTAGAGTAGTGATGCCTCGTCATGCACCTGGAGCATCAGGCTCCACCATCTGTCGGCTGCTGCCTGTAAGAGACTTACAGAAAGGATCACCATGAGGTCGGCCGGTGTCCCTACCAATCTGAAAACTCTCACAACAGCCTCCATCCAATCCTCAACTACCTGTGGGTCCATCTCTCCCCTGAACCTGGGCGGCCTCTGGAACTGGAACTCATGAAACGCACTCAGATGGCTTGTACTATCTGCTGCTAGAGCTGGTGGTATCAGTGGCCTAGTGTGTAGTGGTATCGCTGGTACCTCCACTGTGATGGGTCCCTGCACCAAGGCCTCGTCGCTCAGTGGTATACCATCTCGTACCAAACTCGGAACCCTGGCTGGCTGTCTATGTGGGGCCATTCTGAAAAGAAACAGGTGCGCCACGGTTAAAACAATTTACCTGGTGAGCTGACACAAAGTAATTACAAAGAAAAAATTTCAAAGGAAACACACATGCAATCAGTGTTTTTGTGCACTGAGTCGGAAGTCATAAGTCAGAGTCCTAGTGTATGGATATGTCAGCTGCCGCACCAACACCGGTTTCCCTAAAATGATAACCACACCAAAAACACATAACACTATTGCCATTAAAATAATCAGAGTTCAAGTTCTATGGTAGAACCAACTCCTCTGATACCAATTTTTCATGACCCATCCTCGGGGCCTGTGCTGTGACTACCTCAAGCCCGCCTTCCATAGGCTAGGGGCTGGCAACTAGAATCAAAGGCGAATCCCTGATAAAAAGAGAAGGCATTGCCTTTAAACTTGTAACACAAATAGTCTGAACACAAGTAGTAGAAGAAATGAGTAATAATATAGAAAATAAAGGTGTGATGAATGTTATTGGTCCAATATACAAACCCAACTGAAAAACCAGTACAAGTGCAAGTAAAAAGGGAAAATAGCTCCTGGATCATCCATTAGGGAATCTGACCTGAAGGGTTGGTACAGATCTCGAAAAAATTGTCCCTGAGGTATGTCTTGTCTAGTCCATCTCAGAGTAGCCTCCCTTCCTTCACCCTCAGCCTCAATCACTACTGACCGTCGTCTGCACAGAACACAACAAGGTGTGGGCGAAGCCCATGAAGGGGTGAGTATAACAATACTCAGTAGGGGACCACGAGACCCCTGAAGGTCTCCCAGAATCCACTAAGGATAAAACACAATAGTAAGATACAATCATGAAGTATCAACATATCTACTTAGGTATATGACCATACACATACCTAAGTTACCAATCACAGTCCAAATACAACAATCGAGCCCAAGCACAACCCATTCCACAAAGGAAGTAAATTCAATCATCTCGATGATAACAACTAAAAGTCAAGAATTAGATCACACAGGTATACAAATCATGTAGAGGGGTAGATATTATTAGATGTAGCCACTGAATCATATCCTCAGTCGAACCCACATAGGATCCAGGAACAGTATCAGTGCTGTTGAACCCACGGAGGATCCCGGTACAGAATTCATCACTGTCAAACCCACAGAGGATCCTGATCTAGTACCGTCGCTGTGGAACCCATGGAGGATTCTTGTACAGTATTGTCATCATCGAACCCACAGAGGATCCTGGTATAGTAGTAGGTCCACGCAGGATCCTATCATCTCAGTTGCAGCCAGCCATTGGGTTCCCGCACACAACACGCTTGATTCCAGGAGGGTCCGCTCCTCAAGCCAAGTGTCGATACATCAACTACCACGATGTCTAGATTTGATGTATCCTGTAGTTCCATATAATCATAAAGAACCCAATGAAATAGATGGCGTGTCAATCGGACGAGCAGTCTGTGAGTTATTGACATTTCCGTTCTAGGGGCCCAGTTGTTTTTTAGGTTCAAACCAGCCTAACAGTACCCCAACTATGTCAAAAACTCAAGTAGGGTATGCCAAAAGTACCATATCATTCTAGGATTTCCGTCTCCACAGACGATTCATCGATAAGACTTCCATAGCCCAAGATATAGGTGAAAAGGGTGTAAACTGACCAAACAGGTTCGGGTCCGGTCCGACCCAGTCGGACTGACCCGGCCCGACTCGGTCCAGATCGGGGTCTGACCCGATCCGCCGGTCCGACCCGGTCCGAGGGAGCATCCCGACCCAAGGGGGCGGCCCAGCCCGAGGGTGCGGCCCGGCCCGAGGGAGGCCCAGTCCGAGTGGTGTCCCGACCCGATGGGGCGGCCCAGCCCGATGGCGGCATGGCCTGGGTGGCCGGCCTGGCTTAAGGGCGACCCGGCCCACCATCCCGGCTAGCTGGCGGCCCGACCGGCTGGTCACTCGGTGGCTCGCAGGTCCACCTAGCCGCATCCAAGGGGAAGCCGCGCCCCCTGGCTTTCGAACGGCTCTGCTGTTCGGGTGTGAGCCGAAACTGATGCCAGGTGGTGCGGGTCCAGCACATGCGGGACCCAACGAGGTCCCGCTCCTTCCGGCTGGCTGAGTGGCCAGCTGGTCCACCTACTCTGCCGCGGCCCGCCCTGGCCACGGATCCCCTGATCCACATGACACGACGACACCACGCCTCCTCCGCCGCAGCCCGACCTGGCCACGACCTCCAGCTCCTCCACATGGCGCGACGGTGCCACACCACCTCTGCCGCGGCCCGACATGGCAGCGGCCCCCTGCTGCCCTCCACGCAGCGTGACGGCTCCGCACACCTCGGCCGTGTCCCGGCATGGCCGCGACTCTCCTTCCGTGTGTCACAACGGTGCTGTGCCATGTTGGAAACCCGACGGCCTTGCGCCACCAGTTTCTTCGCGGCTAGTGCGACGCCGGTCGCGTTGCTCTGCATCCGTCTTCATCAAATGGGAACAATCATAGAGGGATGGTCGGCCCGTGTTCGTGTGGTCTGAGCCCTTCACGTTACGTTGATATCAATCAACATATCTCAACCATAAATTGAACGATGAAGAACGAAAATAAATTCAACTCAAACCCCTACATCGTTTGTCGATGATCGTTGATGAAGTTGCGGGAAAAGGGCGGATGTCGATTCGTTGACATCGGGAAGCTTCTGGGGTAGGAGACCGAGAAAGAAGTGTCGTCAGCATTCTTCATGGTCGAATCCTCCTCTTTTGGCATGGTTGAATATCGATGAAGATGTTCGTTGTTCTTTGTTGGAAGGATGAAGTTCTCCAGGGGTTCTCCAAAGCTCCACCAAAAAGAATGTGCCAACCAAAATAATGGGTTAAGCTAACCCATTATTTAATTGTTGGCCCAAAAGAGTTCAAAAGAATTCAAATGGGCTTTAATTAATTAATTAAAGGAGCTAAATTAATTAATAGAGGGGGGTTGACACCTTAATGAGGAAAGATCAAGAGCCTTTCCCCACTTATGGGGAGTTCAAGGGGGTTTAAAGCTTGTGTGGGCCCCACCTAATAATATCCTCCCAAGGGAGGTTATGTGTGGGTGGTACCCACCACCATAACCTCTCATGGGAGGTTATGGTGTGGTGGCCCTCACCACCAACCTCCTCTTGGAGCTTTAACCACCAAAAATAAAAATTAAGCCAACACTTTATTTTTATTCAATTTTAATTTAAAACCTCAAAAACTAACTTCTATTCTTGTTAGAACGAAACTATGGTGAAGGTCTCACTAAGCAATCACCGACACTGTGAGCTCAACGGTGCAGTCAGATTTCAATTCTGAGCATCGGTTCAAAAGATATATAATCCCACTCGTACGTTTACTAAACGTACCAGAACAAATCTTCAAAAATTGATTTCGGGCACACCGGGCCTCAGAATCAAGCACTCTAAATTTTCGTGGACTCATAAAAATACCTTGAATTTAAGAAAAAAATTTCCATGGAATTTATGGGTCTTTACAGAGAGGCTGCTCAGAGCTGGACTAGACGGGACATACCTCAGGGATGAGTTGTTCGAGATCTATACCTACCCTTCAGGTAGGATTCCCTGGTGGATGATCCATGGGTTGTTTTATTTTTTTTACTTGTACTTGTACTTGTTAATCAGTTGGGTTTGTATACTATCCCACTTAATTTCAGCAAACGTTTCTTTTCTATATTAGTACTTGTTGCTTCTACTTCTTGTGTTCAGAATATGTGTGTTACAGGTTTAAAGGTAATGCCTTACATTTTTATTAGGGATTCTCCTTAGTGCAAGTCGCCAGCCCCTGGCCTATGGAAGGCGGACTTGGGGTAGTCATGGCAGGGGCCCTGAGGACGGGTTGTGACAAATTGGTATCAGAGGAGTCAGTTCTACTGTAGAACTTGGACTCTGATTCTTTTAATGGAAATAGTGTTAAGTGTTTTGGGTGTGGTTATCAGTTTAGGGAAACCGGTGTTGGTGCAGCCGCCGACGTGTCCATACACTAGGACTCTGACTTCTGACTTCTAACTCAGTGCATGAAAACACTGATTGCGTGTGTGTTTCCTTTGAAAGTTTTCTTTGTGATTACTTTGTGTCAGCTCACCAGGTATATTGTTTTGACCGTGGCACGCCTGTTTCTTTTCAGGATGGCCCCACATAGGCAGCCAGCCAGGGTTCTGAGTTTTGTACGAGATGGTAGCCCACTGTGCGACAAGGCCTCAGTGCAGGGCCCCATCACAACAGAGGTACCAGCGGTACCACTACCCGCTGGGCCACTAATACCGCCATCTCCAGCAGCAAAGAGTGCATTCCATTTGAGTGTGTTGCATGAGTTCCAATGCTAGAGTCCGCCAAGGTTCAAGGGAGAGATGGACCCACAGACAACTGAGGATTGGATGGAGGCTGTTGTGAGAGTTTTCAGATTGGTAGGGACACCAGTTGACCTCATGGTGATCCTTTATGCGAGTCTCCTGCTGGCAGCAGTTGGCAGATGGTGGAGCCTGAAGCCCTAGGTGTATGACAAGGCATCACTACTCTGGGCAGACTTTGAGAGGCTCTTCCGGTAAGAGTTTGTTCCAGACACCCTTTGTGTGGTGCGGATACAGGAGTTAGTACATTTATAGCAGGGTATAATGACGATAGCTCAGTACTCAGTGAGGTTCACCAACCTCTCATGCTACTCAACAGATATGGTATGTGATCCATTATTTTGGGCTCGGACCTTCGAGCAGGGATTCAGGAATGAGATCAGGGCTTTGATGATCTCACTCAGCATTCCGACGCAGGTAGGTGTGCTGGAGAGAGCCCTTGTTGTGGAGAGTTTTCTTGCTGAGCAGTCACCAGCAGTGAGTCCTACCACAGGATGACATGTAGCAGAGTCTTATGTAGTCGGCAGTAGACATATGTCACAGAGTTCTAAGAGGACCAGACCATCAGGTGGGCGACCCCAGGATACATGTTCGGTTGTGTGGGGCACACGAGACAGAGACAACCATACGAGGAGAAGGCAGTGCTATGCATGCGGCGGGCAGGGTCACATGGCTCGTGACTGCCCGACCCGCCATGCAGATGAGAAACATACAGTAGAGGGAACTTCTAGGTAGAGGCAGAGGTTCGACTGTGGTGGTCTTTTGGGAGTAAGAGGACTTGGTAGAGGAGCTGGCCGAGCAGCAGGTGGTGGATGACATTTCGAGGTCCTACCACCACCACCACCAGGAGGTCCACCCCGACCACAGGGAGCTGGCAGACAGAGGCGGGCTCAACTCCATGCAGTCGAGGCCTATAACCAAAGTGCACCTGAGATGATTCGAGGTACTATATGTGTCTACTCCAACCTTGATGCAGTACTTATAGACACATGTGCAAGTCATTATTTTATTGTCGTTTCCCTCATTCAAAGCTCAGGGATTCCGACGGAGCCATTGGCTCGATCCTTATGGCTAGAGAATCCTACGAAAGCAGACTCGACGATTACACATTGGTGCCGGCAGTGTGATCTTACTCTAGGAGGTGAGAGATTTGGCTAAGATCTCCTCGTAGCGGTGTCGAGGCCTTACGACGTCATCTTGGGTTTGGACTGGTTATCCACAATTCATGCTTAGATTGACTTCATTAAGCAGAAAGTGCGGTGAGTCCATGAGGATGGGATGAGGTTTACCTTCACTAGCTAGAAGGGAGCCTTTTCAGCGCAGGATGGACTTACCTAGAGGAGGGGGCGGCTGATCTCACATCAGTTAGCTGGCCTCATTCTCAGAGTGGTTGATGTGAAGTGTCCGAGTTTTTCTGTTTTGGTGGATCAGTACGCGGATATCTTCCCTGATGACGTTCCAGGACTACCTCCTCATAGAGAGGTAGACATTTACATTGACTTCTACCCTGGGATGACACTGATATCCACTAAAGCATATCAGATTGCTCCCACAGAGCTTCGTGAGCTGCGGGTATAGCTGGAGGACTTGCAGGGGAAGGGATTTATCTGACCCAGTGTTTCACCCTGGGCATCCCCGATTTTGTTCGCCAAGAAGGCGGATGAGAGCTTGTGTCTGTGTGTTGATTATCGGCACTTGAATTAGGTGACCTTGAAGAACAAGTACCCACTCCCGAGGATTGACGACCTCTTTGACCAGATGAAGGGAGCGTGTTGGTTCTCGAAGATAGATCTTCTGTCGGGCTATCACCAGCTCAGAGTACGGGATGAGGATGTGCAGAAGACGACCCTCAGATGCTAGTATGGCCACTACGAGTTCTTGGTTATGCCATTTGGCATAACCAATGAACTATCTATGTTCATGGGACTCATGAAAAGGATCTTCCAGCCATATCTTGATTGCTTTGTGGTAGTCTTCATCGATGACATTCTTATCTACTCATCTACCGAGGAGGAGCACACCTACCATTTGTAGGTAGTACTAGAAATACTCTGAGAGCAATAGATTTATGGTAATCTATCTATGTGCAAGTTCTAGATTCGAGAGGTACACTTTCTGAGACATGTCATCTCAGAGGCTGGAGTTGCAGTGGATCCAGTGAAGATCGAGGTAGTAATTTCTTGGGAGCCACACAAGAGTGTGATGAAGGTACAGAGTTTTCTAGGACTGGCTGGGTACTATAGGAGATTTTTGATAGACTTCTCCAGATTTTCAGCACCACTTTCAGCATTGAAAAAGAAGGGGAACCCTTCGTGTGTCTAGAGAGATGCCAGTAAAGTTTTCTGGAGCTGAGGTAGAGGCTGAATAGTGCGCCCATCTTGAGGCTACCAGAGGAGGGCGTTTTGTACATAGTCTATTGCGATGCATTAGGGACTAGGCTATGATGTGTCCTGATATAGGAGAAAGTAGTGATAGCTTATGGTTCTCGTCATCTAAGATAGCACGAGCAAAACTATGCTACCCATGACCTGGAGTTAGCAGTAGTGGTCTTCGCCTTGATGATGTGGCAGCATTATCTGATGGGTGAGTGTTTTATAGTCTACTCTGACCACCAGAGTCTCAGGTACATCTTCTTGCAGAATGACCTGAACCTGAGACAATGACATTGGATTGAGTTTCTCTAGGACTATTACTTCTAGATAGTCTATAATCCTAGGAAGGGGAACGTTGTAGAAGATTCTCTCAGTAGGAGATCAGGCGTTCAGCTTCTTGGAGAGGCGACAGAGAAGATGGCTGTGTTGTAGTTTTCCTTTGTGGATAGGGATGGAGCACCATTTCTGTAGTCTCTTATAGTCACACCTCCACTTATTCAGAGAGTCAGGGAGGTGCAATGTGGGGATATTGACTGTGAGGCTCGACATGCATAGATATCTATAGGGAAGGCACCTGATGAATTTTATGTAGGTGGGGAGCACGTCATTCTTTTTAGAGGACATAATATGGTACCGATAGCACTTCAGGATGAAGTGTTTAAGGAGTTCCACACATCTCCTCTAGCAGCACATCCAGGTGTGGCGAAGATGTATCAGGACCTCCGACGACAGCACTGGTGGCCAGGTATGAAGAAGTAAGTAGTAGAGTTTGTCTCACGATGCCTCACTTGTCAGCAAGTGAAGGTGGAGCACCAGGTTCCAACAGATTTAGTTCATTTCTTAGAGGTCCCAGAGTGGAAGTGGGATGGGATATCCATGGATTTTGTGATGGGTCTTCCATGTACATACATAGGAAAAAACTCTATATGGGTGATCGGTGACCGACTCACCATGTTGGCCCACTTCCTACCGATCAGAGAGAAGGGTTCAGTAGAGAGCTTGGGACGCCTCTAAGTACAGGAGATCATACGGCTTCATGGTGTTCCATCGATGGTCATCTCCGATCGAGATGCTCGTGTCACTTCCCATCTATGGAAGGGGTTTCATGAGGCTTTCAGGACGCAGCTTCACTTAAGCACCACCTTCCATCCTCAGATGGATGGTCAGACTGAGAGGACCATTCAGAATCTCAATTATATGCTCCATGCATCCATCCTCGACTTCAGTCGCAGTTGGTAGGATCACTTATCCTTGGTAGAGTTTGCGTATAACAACAGCTACCACTCCACCATCGGGATGACACCTTTTGAGGAACTTTACAGCCGAACATTCAGATCACCTCTATGCTGGACTGACCCAGGGGAGTTGGTACTTATGGGACCAGAGATGGTGCAGGCTATGACAGAGAAGGTGCAGATCATCCAAGAATAGATCAAGAATGCACAGATCAGGTAGAAGTCCTATGCTGATAGGATACAGAGACCACTGGAGTTCGAAGATGGAGACTACATCTTTCTACGGGTCTCACCTCGACGAGGTCTACAGAGATTTAGCCGAGGCGGCAAGTTTTCTCTGCGATTCATCGGATCTTTCTTGGTCCACAGTAGAGTAGGAGAGGTGGATCACCGCTTAGCTCTTCCACCTCAGTTTCACTGGGTGCACGACGTCTTCCACACATCTCAAATGAGGAGATATGTGCACGACCCTTCCCACATCATCGACCATGGAGAGATGGACATCGATGACAGGGAAACATTCATGGAGGTTCTAGTGGAGATTGAGGATCGAGAGGTGCGGTTCCTTCATGGACTGTTGATACCTCTGGTGCATGTTCGCTGGCAGCATGGGAACCTCCAGGAGAGCACATGGGAGCGGGAGGCTCATATGCGTTCTCAGTACCCCCTTTTTTTCCTTAGTTCGAGTTGTAGCTTACGGGGGCATAAATCTCTAAGGTGGGGAGAATGTAAAGACCCGAAAATTCCATGAATTTTTTTTCATAAATTCATGGGATTTTTACGAGTCCACAAAAATTTATGACCCTTGATTCCGAGGCCCAGTGTTCCCGGAATCAATTTCCAAAGTTTTGTTTGGGTACGTTCAGTAATAGTATGATTGAGATTTTATAACTTTTGAACAAGTGCTCAGAATTGAAATTTGAGGGCACCGTTGAGCTCGCAGCATCAGTGATTGCTTAGTGAGACCTTCACCGCAGTTGCGTACTATCGGGAATGGGATTTAGTTTTTGGGGTTTTTAATTAGATTGAATAAAAATAAAGTGTTAACTTTATTTTTATTTTAAGGTGGTTAAAATCTCCAAGAGGAGGTTAGTGGTGGGGGCCACCATACCATAACCTCCCATGATAGGTTATGGTGGTGGGGACCACCCACACATAACCTCCCTTGGGAGGATATTATTTAGTGGGGCCCACAGAAGGTTCTTAAACCCTTTTAACTCCCCATTAATTAATTGGAACTCCTCACGTCCTCTAATTTTTAATTTGAACCATTATTTTCTATTAATTAAATGAGTTGTCTCATTTAATTAAACACAACTATTTGTGTTGTTGTGGCAAGGAAATAATAGAGAAATTCCTCTATTATTTTTGGCTTAGAATTCTTTTGGTGGAACCTTTGGGAGAGGATAAAGAATTTGGAAGAAGTTGGAGGAACAAATTCTCTCAACAAAGAATGATGGACATCTCTCCCTCTTCAACAGGGGCAAGAAGTGGAAGCAGCGCCACCCACGAAGAATGCCGACGAAGTCATCTTCGACTCATCTTCTCCGAACACTTCCTCTTCCGACATTGACGAAACGACACCAACTCTCCGCGACTTCTTCAAAGATCATCGTCATACGAGGAGCGGGATTTTACATTTGAAATTGTTTCCGTCATTCAACGCACAAATCTTGGATTGGTTTTTCTAATTGTTATCGCTATGACGTGGAGGGCTCGGACCGCATGAACATGGCCCAACCCTCCCCCTTTGGTTGATCTAGTTTGTTGAAAATGGAGGCGGACCGCGAAGAAGCCGGTGACATAAGGCTGTCGGGTCGCCACAAGGGCGCGGAACCTCCGTGCCGCGTGGAGGATTGGGCCGCAGCCAGCGCGGGCAACGATAGAGCAAGGCGCCCAGCCGGGCCGTCGGAGGGGTGCGACATCATCGTGCTGTGTAGAGAAGCAGGGGGTCGTGGCTAGGCTGGGCCATAGGGGAGGCAGCGTGGTGCCGTTGCGCCTCGCGGTGGACAGCAAAGAGCCGTGACCAGGGTGTGCCACGATGGAGGAGCGGAACCACGGCGTTGTCGCGCTGTGGTAGAGGAGCCAGGGGTGGCCGACGTCGGGCCGACCGCCGGTGAAGCGGAACCGACAGGCCGCTAGGCCAGCCAGACAAGGCGGGACCCCTTGGGTCCTGTAGGTCACCGAATCGGTGCCTAGCACTAGTTCCTTCATAAGCCAGGGGCGCGGTACCCCCCCATGGCATGGCCAACCTGGCCACATGGGCCAGCTAGCCAGGCCATGTGGGGTAGTCCGCCAGGCCATGTGGGCCAGCCAGCCAGGCCACACGGGCCAGCCAGCCAGGTTTGGCCGCCTTCAGGCCGGGCCGCCACACCGGTACGGGCTGCCACCGGGCTGGGCCACCCCATTGGGCCGGGTCGGACCCGTGGAATGGGTCATACCCGCGAACCGGGTCAGACCCACGTCCGGACCCGTTTAACCTGAAATCACAATTTCACCCATATCTTGGGCTACGAGTGTCCGATCGATGAACTGTCTATGGTGATGGAAATATTAGAACGAGATGGTACTTTTGGAATACCCTATTTTAGGTTTGGACATAGTTGGAGTATGGATGGGTTGGTTTGAACCTAAAAACTAACCTAGACCCTAGAACAGAAATGCCAATAACTCACAGACCGTGCATCTGATTGACGCACCGTCTGTCACGTTGGGTTCCTTATGATGAGACAGAACTATGGGATACATAAAATCGAGACTTTGTGGTAGTTTATGTATTGACACTTGTCTCAAGGAGCGGACACTCCCATAATCGAGCGTGCTGTGTGCGGGAACCCTATGGCTGGCTGAGACTGAGATGATAGTATCCTATGTGGACCTACTACTGTGTCAGGATCCTCCATGGGTTCGATAGTGAAGATACTGTACCAGGATCCTCCGTGGGTTCGACAGCGAAAATACTGGACCAGGATCCTTCGTGGGTTTGACAGTGATGACTTCTGTATCGGGATCCTCCGTGTGTTCGACAGTACTGATACTGTTCCAAGATCCTATGTGGGTTTGACAAAGGGGATGATTCAGTGGATACATGTAATCATCTCTACCCCTCTACATGAGTTGTGTACCTGTGTGAGCTTAGTCTTGACTTTTAATTGTTATCATCGAGATGATTGACTTTAATTCCTTTGTGGAATGGGTTGTGCTTGGGCTTTAGTGTTGGAGCCGGACCGAAATTGGTAACTTAGGTATATGTATGGGAATATACCTAAGTAGGGATGGTTGATACTTTGTGATTGTATCTTACTACTGTGGTTTATCCTTAGAGGATTCTGGGAGACCTTCAGGGGTCTCGTGGTCCCTTACTAAGTATTGTTATACTCACCCCTACACGGGCATCGCCCGCACCTTGTTGTGTTCTGTACAGACGACGATCAGCAGTGATTGAGGCTGAGGGTGATGGACAAGAGGCTGATCGGAGCTAGACTAGACAGGATGTACCTCAGGGACGAGTTGTTCGAGATCTATACCTACCCTTCAGGTAGGATTCCCTGGTGGATGATCCAGGAGCTGTTTTATTTTTTTTACTAGTACTTGTACTTGTTGTTCAGTTGGGTTTGTATACTAGCCCACTTACTTTCAGATCACCTTTCTTTTCTATATTAGTATTTCTTACTTCTACTGCTTTTGTTCAGACTATGTGTGTTACAGGTTTAAAGGAAATGCCTTCCATTTTTATCAGGGATATTCCTTGGTGATATTCGCCAGCCCCTAGCCTATGTAAGGAGGTCTTAGGGTAGTCACGACACGGGCCCTGAGGATGGGTCGTGACACATTTCGCTCAGTACTATTGGACCCTGGAATAGCAGAGGCACAACACACTCTTGGGTGGATTTTTCATCACCCACTTGGCCAGGTACCTGAATTTTTTGGACGGTTCACACCCCCTCACCTCCATTTATCCAGTGGATCTGATTGATATTGTTCTCCTTCTAAAGATGATGATGTTGGTGAAAGAGGGTGACTTATATTCATGGGCACCAGGAATCCAAGAGCCCACACCTCAGGGCCAGCCAGCCAAAGTTCCGACAGTAGAGCCACCCCATCCTCCTCAGACAGCCACACATACTACACCCATGCCCACCACCACCTCCATCTCCACCCCTTTGATCATACCACCATCATTCTTTCACACCCCCACTGAGCTCCAGGCCAATATCCAGTTCATTTTGGTGAATCTGAACCAAATATCGACCCAACTTCATCTTCCATTCATTGAGAGAAATTCATTTACTATTTTACCATCTCCTACCCTAGCTGGACCTTAGTCCTCCATCATTCCAACACCCCCTTCCACCCAGTCGGACCTCCCCCCTGATCTCACTGACCCTTCTGCACAACAAGAGTTTCTAGCATATCCGGATTTTAGGGGAAAGGGAATTTCCATCGAGACCACCCCTGAGGTCCCATTAATTGATCCATCTGCCAAACCCACATCCCCAGTCTCGATCAGGACTTCACCACCCACTACCCCAGCCCATCCCCATCCCTCCACCTCTAAAGTACCCACCACCACCATAGCTCCATCATAGAATACTGCTGATACTGATGCGACTACCCTCTACAATTTGATCATGACACCATGAAGTGGGATGGTGCTTAAGGATATTTTTGGCACCAATATCTGATCTGTCTTTTATCTATATTTTGGTAATTTTGGGACCCTTACACTTACTTGGGCTGGTTTTATTTTCACTATTTTCTATCCCACCCTTGTACGAACTTTATGATATCTATATATACTTGGGACTTCAATTTTTTTATGTTCTATTGTGTTTTGATTTTCGTTTATTTTCTTTATCATGTCAAGCTCCTCATAATCATCTGTCATCCTCAATGGTCCAGTCCTGGCAGTAGTCTTCGAACAACGGGTGCTCGAGCACATCCTATACATTTATCGACAGCTTCACGAGCTATCTTTCACTATTCAGCAATAGAAATAGCAGTCGTGACCAACAATTCCATTCATAAAACACCTCATCCATACTCACGCGGATACACCTGAAGTAATCAACCCATAGAATATACCACATGAGCTTTAATACACCACCTCTAGCAGTTATAAGAGGAGCAGGAGCAATTGAGCTGGTGGACCATCTAACAAAAATATCAATCCACCATCTAACTAACGACATTGAGTGAGTTCTTAATGGGAGGAAACCTATATTTCATCTCTATTTTGTTGCATTGTCATTGTTGTGTCTAGTCCATTCCCTTTTCATTTTTCATCTATGTATTTCATGCAACTACATTGTAAACTTATCAACATTTCAATAAAATGACTCTCTCAGTTTCTCACTCTGTGTGCCTACTGTTTTAACTACTATTAAAATTGTTTATACCTATGGAATAATATTTTTTATCTAGTGAAGTATATCCTTCTCAAACACTTTTTCAGGTACACTGAATATTCATATTATGACAGCATAAACACCCCCATGGCATACAACTTTTCCCAAGGAGCTCTTGATTCCCTCTTATTTTCATTCAATCCAATTTTCCATATAAAAAATATTTCGTGATTGCTTCCACACCACTCTAACCTATTTTTCATTGATAGTAGGGACACAATCTCATTTTTATTGTGTGGGGTCTTCTAATAGTTTCACTGATGATACACTTGAATTTTTATTATTCTCACTTATCTAGGAGACATTTTTCTGAATAATAAGCATTCTTTAAAACTGAGAAAAATTATTCCCTTGTAATTAAAGAAAAAATTACGTGTAAAAGTTTTAAGGAATATATTTCACTCCTTAGATTGGTTTTTAATGATTTCTAAATTTTGGGAATTAATTCAAATTCAAAATCATCAAAATAATTACTATTTTGCCCATTATATATGATTTATGGCCTTTTCGATTGTTAGTTTTTTTTATTCTCACTACCCAAGAGGACTCTAAGCGTTCATTTTCATACTCTCATCTGATCATATTTCTTGAGAGGTAAATGGGTCCTATAAACCAACTAGAACTTTCACTAATATCTTATCAAAACAATGAATGAATAAGTATGAATTTAAAATGATTGATACATTCTTTGATAGCCACTTTCCCGGAGACCCACCTGATTTCTATCCTTCATTAGCCCATAGTTTCCATTAATAACCTATTAGAATGAATATATTCCAATATTATTCCCCTTCCTACCCTGCTCTGGTACAATGCTTATGGATATCTTTGAACAAGTGTGGGAGGGAAATTCAGACACCATGGATGTTTCCATTTTCATTGATGTATAGTGTGCTAACCTGATTTCGAGGATGTGATCCATATACCATTTATTTTATTTCATTCGTATTTTGTTCCTTTTGAAAATACAAAAAGAAAAGAAGGAAAAATAGATATGGGTTTTGTTCTAGGAAGGTCAAAAAATCACCATTTTCCAGACTGATGAATCCCTCAAAGGATCATATGTGTTTAGGTAATGGATGTGAGAGCTATCCTTGGCATAACTTTTAAAAAATATAAATGAAAAAGAAAAAGGAAAAGGAAAGGAATAGAATAAATTAGTTGTATACAATCTTTCTATACATATAGATCCAACCTAAGCTGATGGAGTATGGACATGGCCAGCCAGATGGAAGAACCTAATCAAACTTGTACTTTCACTTTTTTTCATTGTACTACAGAGCTTACCCTCCTATTTTATCCTAATTTTTTACATTTTACCTACCAACCCACAACCACAAATTCATCGTAACCTGATTGCCTAATCCCTTAATATTAATCTTATGCCTGACTTTACACAGAAGAGGTGATATAACTAGTACAATCCTATGGTTAGGAATATGTACTTAGTGTACAGTCACACCTCTACTTACATTCTCTACCCTAGGTGATGAGCGAAAATAATGGTTACGTAGATTACAATTGGGCATATAACATAAGGAACAATTAATAGGTTATTATTAGAAGACTATAATTTGTTTTGAAAACTAGACTATGAGGCAAGACTAACTCTCTATGTAGGTTTAATTTTATAAATGTACTTTTCTTTGCTTACACCTAATTTAATTTCATGCACATAATGAATGTTTATTGTTTTATAAATTGATTTTACTTTATGAAATCATTGTTGAGATGTATTTATTGAGGACAATAATTTTTTCAAGTATGGTTGGTATTTGATAAGAATCATTTTTATATATGATTTTCTTTCATTTATTCATCATTTTCATTTAATTATTTGATAATGCATGGGGTATGTGTATAATTTTGTAGGAAATATCTTTATAGGTTTTCAAGAATGAAAATGAATAAAAAGTGCATAATAATCCAAGTACACATCGTGATGATGAAATTCACATCATGTAGCTGAGGATCTCATCCTAACCCAAAATGTGAAGCCAAGTCGTGACTATGAATCCATAAGAAAAAATCTAATACATGTTGTGAATAGATCGACCACATCGTGACAGCCATTCAAACCAGTTAGCGAGAAATCCGCGATGATTCCACAAAAAATCTACCATGCTAGAGTACACATCGTGAACCAAGACTACATGTATTGTACTTGGTAAAACATCCTATCAATGAGAACCACCTACCATGATGGTGATTCTAAGGAAAATTACATGGATTGTGGGTACAAGTCATGTACCATATGTACACATCATGAAAAAAGATTCCTATATAAGAAATGAAGTGGCGGAGCATTAAATGATATAAAGAGAGCTCTTACTTATCCCTTATCAATTCCCTCTGATCCATTCTTACTCTTTTCCCTTTTGAATGCAATTTATTCATAGTTTTTTTCACATTTATTTCAAATCAAGAGTCATGGAGATTAATTTCTTCAACACCTTCTTTTCCCCAATTTGCGCTTAAATTTCAATTCTGATTTCTATCTCATGTAAGTAATTTAGTTTAACTCATAATTATCTTACACATTTTTTCTCTTCGTCATCCTAGAATATCTTTTTTTATAAATCTTTTAAGCATGATTTATCTAGTTTATTTTATTATTCCATTATCCCTAATAAGTGGATAAATTTCTTAAGGGTAGGGATTTAGCTCGATGTATCTGTATAATTAAATTACCTTTTAATATAAACTTGGATATCCTCACTGAATTATTAACTAGGATATGAACCATAGGTCTATCCCATTTGTGTGAACATCCCTGACCACGAGACAGTAAAAAAATACCCTATCCTAATTGGAGTATACTAACCTATGACCACTATCTTAGGATACTTTTTGATCAGAAATCCAAACATAATTCACCTAGGATGTTGCTACCACCTAACCACAGAATAGATACTTCGTAGGTAGGACTAGGAGGCTAACACAAAAGCCAACTAGTTTCCCATGTTTTCTTCACAAACTAAGACATATGATCTTTACAAGGTTATAATTAATAAATGCCCTTCACCAAGATACCCAACTTGATCCTTACCACACATTTATCAATTTAAAGTCATCCCAAAATTGATCTTATAGAAAAATCCCAAACAAAACACTTTTAGAAAGGACTCCCTTATAAGGTTGGAAACCAGATCCTTTAGAAATTTCACATTAGTCTCTCTGTGGATTTGACTCAGTACTCCCACTACACTACGTCTTGGTAGTTGGTGAATGTTTGGCACAAATTATAAATTCAAATTTGATTCACACCAGAGGACGTAGTTACACCACCACACAGAGGCCTTCAATCAGTATGCTATGATAATAAATTTCTTCAATGAATAATAATGTTAAATAAATCTGAGTCACCTATGTTTGGTTTTTAGGAATTTTTTTTAATACTTCTTATAACACTCATATTATGGTTTCTAAAAATTTCTTATGTCACAGTAAAATTCACTACTATTTTGTTAATGGAAAATAATTTATAATCTGAAAGAAAACCACTTGAATAAATAACATAAACCTTGAAACCATTAAATTCATATATAATACATCATACTCAACAAAGAACCTGATATTATTTGAGCTCATCAGCATAGCATTTCAAAAATAAAAATATGAAAAAAATAAGGCATCAAAACATAGAAATTCTATATAAAGAAATGACCTTGAAAAAATGCATTTGAATGTCATCAAAATACATTTGATACCATCCTCTAATAATATTTGACTAAATACCAATATAAAATCATCCATGGTCCATAATAACATAAAATATCAACTATAAATGAGGATAAATGTAATACTAAGAATGTATGGAAACAAAGTGGCAATGGATTTCACTTTTAGTTATAATCATAAATAGGTGAGCTATTATACGAGCAACCAAGGGTATTTTTTACATGTTGGGAACAATATATTACATAATAAAATGAAGGATTATTAAGCATAATAACTTGAAATTCATGGTCTACATGGGGTTTTCAAGAGGTGAGTTTTTGAAATTCTTATAAAAGTAGTGATGATAAACAAACATAAAATGGTAGAAAACATACTATTGTGGTAGTAATGAAACATTTGGATGAAATAAAGAATACTTATGGCCACATGAAACATATTTTGACACTCCTGGATATATAATGGTGTTATTCCAAAATATCAAAGGTTAACATGTAGTTATGAAAGTTTTAGTAACTTCAATATGTTAATAAAAGAGTAATTACATATAGGTGGTTGGTAGAAATCATTAAATTATGTTTAAATATGAAATTTTAGTGAAATTATAAGAGAAAGGACCTTCATGTGTGGAAAATCATCTCAAGAGAATGATTATGGCCCCATGAAACATATTTTAGAGAATCCAGAATATAATAAATCCACTAAAGAAGGAGAACCTGATTAGACACAGAATACTAATCACCAAAACCTTAACATGAAGAAAAATCCATTCGCATTGGTTGGTGATACATTTCCAAGAAAAATGTTGATATTACCTATCCTGGAAGAGGAAAATTATTTGCAATCTAATTCTCTAATATTTTTTTATAAAATACAATGTTCAAGGAGTTAATCAGTTTTGTTTCTATAAAAAATTTATTAAAAAATGTTTTAAAAAAATGTGAATAATATTTTGAGCACATAAAACTTGGGATGATATATACAAATATAAAAGCTGATTGTTTTATTTTTGACTAAATAATTAATATTAGTCTACATATGACAACAATTATCAGAAATTGTTATGTATTCTCCATCACATAGGCAATATAGTATTATCAAGAACATATAATCATGGATAACTGAAAAATAGTTGTTATGTTAGGAAATATATTGATAAAATAACATATACAATAGATTTAATGTATACCTGCCTAGACCAATTATAGTATATTATCAATAACACACCTACTTGAATATATAAATTACATCAAAATAATAATTTTTCAATAAAATATATACCTACTTGAATTTTCCACAGTAATGTATCTTGAATATACATGATTGAATATATAAGTAACAAAAAATAGTGGTTTTGAAACTAGTATTATTTATCGAGAATAGAAACCTGTCTAGAAAATAGAACTTTATCAAGTACATACATACCTAAAAAATAGTAGTTTTTCAAGGACATATATTGAGACAATAACATAAAAACATTCTTGAATATATGCCTGCTCATTTTGATCATAGTAATTTATCAAGAACACACCTACTTGAATATATGATAACATAAAAAATATTAATTTTTCAATAAAATATTTAACTTATTTCATTTTTCATAGTAATTTATCAAGAACATGTATGATCTAATATATAAATATCATAAAATAGATGGTTTTTAAATTTTATTATTTATATAAGTGTCCAAAAATGATTTTTTCCAACATGATATACTTCTACAAAATCATTTATCATATGTGATATGTGATATAGAAAATTTCAAATTATTGTTATCAATTAGTTTTTGGTGACATATAAATAACTATCAGTCATCAGTGTAAAGTTTCAGAAATATAAAAATGAAAGGATAACAATTATAAAAATTCATATGGAATAAATTCAAATAATAATAAAATAATATAATAAAATAATTTTTTCCAATTAATTAAAAAAATTAAACAAAAAAGAATTACATTTACTAACCTTCATGGTAAGGGTGAATATAAAATGAATAAAACATTAAAATAACATGAATATACATGTACAAAAATTCTTAAACCACCTTTAAATATTAAAATATCAATATAGTATTCAAGAATATGAAATTCATTTAAAGGAAAATTCCATGGAAAATGAATAATCAATGAAAATAATATCAAACATCAAATAGTTTATCCCTTGAAAGTAAGCGATATTAACACATGATAAAAATTAATTAAACTATTCAGACAAGCCTTCAAAATATTGCAATATTTATAAATTTATAAGAAACAATAAACAAAAATGAAATATAATCATGACATACCTTTGACATTATCTAATTATGTATGCAACAACAATACAGCAAAATCCAAATAAGTTATTGCTGCAAGGAGAAAAGCATAAAATCATATGTTAATGAAATAAATATTTATTAATTTATTACTAAACACACGTTTAAACAGAGTAAAAATTAGTTAGGATATTGGGGAAAGATGAATTCAAAAATATAAAATCATTTGTAGTGGTAGATTGGGGGAAAAACAAAAATATGATGCATGTTACCTATAATCCTGTAAAAACACACAGTGATGGGAACCCTATCTAGTTATATAGATGAAATTCAATAGAATTGTACGAGGTATATATTTATCATGATAAATCAAAAAAGGGAGTATTTATATATCTTAAATGAATGGGGTTAGTGATAAATCACTGAAAGAAGTGGATCTAGAGGGTAGATCTGTGTTTAGTTGAGAAATCAAGTGGGTTGGGTGCCCATGTCAAAGGATATGGATCTCTAGGAGGTGGGGTGGTCATGTTAGAGGAAGATCAGTGGAGGTGGGGTGGCTACACTAGATCCATGTCGAGTCACATTGCAGTAGGAGGACTGTGTAAGTTGGGGCCACATCGGAGCCACATCATTAGGGAGGTGGGGAGGCCACATCAGAGTTGTGTTGGTGTGGAGGTGGTTTGGATACACCAGAGCTGCATCGATAGGTAGGTGGGTTGGCTATGTTTGAGTTACGTCATTATCAGAGGATCACTAAAAGGTTGGTTGGACATGTTGTAGGAGGAGTATTGTAAGGAGGATGAATCACAAGGGTAGGGGGAGGAGGGGGAATAACTAAGGGTAGTGGCGGGGGAGGGGGAGGAGGAATCTCGAGGAGGATGTGAGGAGGAATGTAAAGGAAGAGGGGGAGATGAAATCATGATTAGGTAGTGAAGTAATTAGAGGCACTGAAATGGGAATATTTTGGTCCATGGATTTATATTGGATATAGATATGGTTTTTTAACTGTATCTATAGGAAAAATTTATTGTAGTTCTTGAATTTTATTGAATATCATTGGATATCCATTTATTTTACTTAGGTTATCATGATATGTTTAATGATGTAGTTTTGACTTTTCTCTTTATGTGATTTTATTTTTTAATGATATGAAACCCATATTATTTCCATGGGTTTTCAATATATGTTAAATGATTGGTATCTTATGGAAGACACTTGTATAGTTTTAAATTAAGAAATAGTTGGGATCTTTATATTCCTCAAATGAATTGGGTAATGTTTTATGACTCATGATATAATGGTGAAATGAGTAGTGCTTTTTAATCCAAAATGGGGAATAATATGTAATTCTTGATACAATATTTTAAATTTGATGTAATTTCAGGTCTACTGTGGGAAAAAAGAGGTAATTTATGATCCACTATGGGAATATGTTTGTGATGCCTAATCTGCTATGAGAAACAGGTTGAGATTCCATATCTACTATGATATAATTCCTATGATTATATTTTTATAATATTTTTATGTTATGTTTTAAGGGAATGTTACACTTTAATACCATCTTCCTATGATTATGCTCTATGTCTCTTGATTGTGATCTCACCATTCCACACTCTTTTTTGATGCTATATTATTTTTCAGTCGAGACTACATGTTCTTTTATTGCTTATGGAAAACTCCTATTATTATATTCTCATGTTAATCAAACTTATCTTCCTTTCTTATATGTTATCATATTCTTATGATCCAACATTTTATGACATGTTAATTAGTTTTTCCCTTACAAAGAATTAGATCTCACTACTTTCTTATGTTTATATTCCCCAAGTTATGAATATGAATATAACCTAGGAGATGTCTAAAAAGAGATATTGTAGGGTGAAATTATATATAAATGTTAAAAATTATTGTAAAATAAGTGGATTATGTTTCTAGTTCTCAAAGACACTAAACCTTTGGTTCACGAGATTATGTGGTTGTTTCTCAAATGAAAGGATTATTGGTCTAAAATAAAGAATTAATTGTGAATTTTTAGCTGGGGTATATATAAATATAGAGGTTTTCTAAATTTTGGGACATATTAAAACCTATAACATCACACCCCTTACCCATTGGATTGGGTAGTGGCAGCGTTGCTACTAAAATTAGGTAAAATCCTCAGAACACTAAAGGTTAGTAAAAAAATCTGGGTTATATGGAATCATAGGGGGGAAGATTTAAACATACTTAAAATAACCAAAAAAAGATCACCTAGAATAAAGGATATACATATGATGCATGAATAGATATAATACAAAACTTTGAATAATAAAATAATGAATAATTAATATATTCCAGTGGATAGTATTAGTACTAAAAAGAAAATAATATAAAAGACTAAGAAAGAAGAAAAATTTCCAATTGAAGCCCTCTCCGAAGCTCCATATAATAGAAAACACTGATCCCCATGATCCATAACCAAATACCGTTTCATTTTCTATTCTCCACTAAAAATTTGATAGATCTATCTCTTTATCTATAGCATGTCAATAACAACTGAATATGCACCAAGGTTCTTATACATGAGGTGAGTATACAAACCCAATAAGAAATCCACCAAAATATTCCCACACATACCAGTAGGATATGAAAATTTTAGAATAATTAAAATAAAATAAGTATAAGTAAGAAAAAAAATTCATGAGAGTTTCATGAAAGAGTATGAAGGGGAATATCAAACAATTTATAATCCAAAACACCATTTAAAATGTTTTCTAAAATTAAACAGGAGAAAATCCAAATTTCTTTACTAATTTAAATAAATTTTATTTAAATAATAGAAATATTCTATCCATTAAATCTGCTTGGCATGCCCATTCCACATTCACACACATAGACACAGATGCATGCATCCAGTTATGACCAATCCTAACTCATGAACATAATCTTTTCCTACTATTCATGTCATCACTTGAATATGAATCCAAGGTGACCTTATTTAGTCTAAACCCTTGTTCTAACCCAACAAGGAGTCTTCCAATTCAATATGAACTCACATAATTTCAGGTATACCAAAGCCTCATATCCATTCATTTTATAGAAATTAATCAATCTTTTAAAAGCATATAATCAAAAATATTCCACACATTAAACCTAAACCAAAATTTAAAAACATGAATAACATGGGATTATTCCAAAAATCATTCAAAAATAGAATCTATCCAATTTATAATACAAAAACGTTTTTTTAAAAACAAAATCACCCAAAGTTTCCTTTCCAAATCCAAGAAAATCATTTAAGAAAATAAAATCCTTCAAGTTATAGAAAAATTGGAGAGTGAGAGTGAGATAGAATACACTTACCTTGAATCAAATTACCATGATGAAATCAAACCATAGTCTTATTTATTTGGGATCTCCTTTCATTAATTTATTTTATTTCAAAAAATATTATAAAATATAACCACTAAAATATATATCCAAGACTGGAAACCATGATAGATGTTTCCTATTATAAAAAAAATTGAATCAAGGATAAAGATGTTGAATGTGGCTCTTACATTTAATATCCATGATTCAATAGTCTATGACCCATTGAAATAAAGAACTATAAGGAATTGTATATTCTAAAATTTCTAAGGAAGTTCAATGGTTTTAGATCCTAGGATATAGGAGGAGGAATGAGGTTTTCAAGGAATTCTCAGGTCATTAATTGAATTTATAGATTTAATTTTTCCCACTCCAAGGTTAGTTTGCCTTGTTTTGAAAAATATACACTTAGCATGTGAATTAGATTCATCTTGAATATTTCAACATCGCATGGTTTGGATAAACTGTGTTCCAACTATGTCCCTACCTATAAAACAACTCTAACTCTTACATGGTTTCTTGGGGAACTAACACGATATCCCATAAACTTTATCAAACCATGAAATATTCAAAACCTCTCTGAAATACTCCAAAAACATCTATTATATACCCAAGGAAAAACCAATCCTTACTAAATCTTAAAAAGAATCTATAAAACCCATAATACCAAAAATTGGAGGTAGTTACATTCTCCCCATAATAAGGCTTTTTATCCTCAGAAATATAGAGGCTATCAGTGACAAAAATCAGTTAAAACCAGTAGTCCAACATAATAGGATTTAAACTCTATATTTTTTGGATATTCATCCATTATAGAACTAATTACCTAAAAAAATTACACATCAACATAACATTATCTAATCATGGTTGACCCAAGGTATGAAAGATAGTGATAAATAATTGGATCAATCAATCCAAGAATGAAATTATCATATGAAAAATAAAGCTATAATTTTCCTCAGAAACTAACCCACATATGTAAAAGTATGATGTATTCTACATTAAATGATGTATGAGATACTAAATTAAAAAAACCCCATTGACATGATTTATGATTTAAAATTGTTCCAAACACTAAAGAACTAACATCCATAGATTATCTAGGTGAGAACTCTTTAACTCCAAAAATATAAAAATAACACATGATCCTTGATTAAGAATATGAGAACAGAACAATAAAAATATAGATAACCTAAAATCTATAAAATATATACATAGTAAAATAAACCTTACATGAACTACTAAAGTTTATCACACACTTCCAATTAGATGAAAGATCACCACAATTTCCCCCTTTTATTGATGTTGGTATCCTATACTCATAGATAACCTATCTAATAAAGGGAAATGCATTGACCAAAACCCTTGAAAGGTACTATGTTTCATTTAAATATAATAATAATTGGAACATGATATAAGGTCATTAGTTCCTAAACATACACTATAACCTAAACTTCACAGAAATTGTTCCCTAAATAGGAATGAAAAACATAAACTCAATGAGTTGGTCAATGTGGACTTCAAATACATCAATATTATTAGGAAAACAAGTTTCAAAGTATTTTTATAACTCACACACCATACTAGAAAGGTATAGATAATCACTGCAAAAATCCCACCCAGTTAGTGTGAAACATTCACTATTGTGTGTACATTCCTTACTCCAGGATGGATAATCTTCTTAAGGTTATCCCATACAAGGATGAACCTATATTATTTCCCAATAAAAAAGAAATATATTTCATCATTTTTCTTCCTCTCAGTTGATATCCACCATTAAGGGTTAGTTTAATAGTATGATAATGGAAATTTGACCACTGGACTTCCTAGGACGTGGTCATCCATGTTAATAATGAAAGATAGTTGATAGAAAACCATGAAATCATCTTGATGCACATAACTCATATTCATGTTAGTTATTTAACAAAAAAATCATCCACGATCCAAAATTTCACTAAACCAACACCTAGAGACTGGAGATATATGATATCCAATACTCAAACAATCAGGAACATAGAGATGTAGTTGGATAAATCATTGTTAATACCTTTCATGAGAAAATATTAATTGAAAAATATAAATAAAATACTAAGTATAATGGGTATGATTCATTGAGGTAACTGAGGAAAACAACTCAATTATTTCTAAACCAATGACAAGAAAATTCATGCACCTATATCATGGAAAACATCAATGGAAGGTAACAACCTTGAACTACACACTACAAACCACATGAAACCCTTATATTTGACCCAAAAAAGATGGGAATAAACAAGATATGGTTCCTAACCCATCTTATCTTATCCTTCCTTACTCATGTCCCAACCGTGATGAATTAATGAAGATCTATTTTAGAAGGCTAATGAGTAGCCTAATAATGTAAGGAATCATGTTATTCCATAGATTATAATGATGAAATTCTAAAGATAGTGAATTCTACCAAAGGTGGACCATGTTAAAGGTCATTTTTTATGGTGACCATTCTAACAACCCAAAAATCCCACTATTCATGAGATTTTGTGATGATTATCCCATGAGACATCACTCCCACTAACTTCTATTTATCATCCATAGATTAAATCTCTCACAAGAAAAAAATCCTACAAATAATGTATGAGAAAATGAAACCATCAAAATCACAAAAACACATAATATGGATGTAGTAAAAACTTGTATAGAAACATGAAGAGATAGTCTACATAACAAGAATAGAAGAATAACCTAACAACCACAAACAACATTACCACTTCCCAAGAAAATATCCCACTATATCTTTCTCAGTAATAACAACTCATTATTTCCCCTTACACCACACCATAAAGATTTTCAAACACCAATTTAGAACATAAAAACATTTCCTAAGAACCATATTAAAGATTTATAGTTTCAAAAAAATGAAAATATTTTCTATGATGATGATCTTTTCAAAAAAAAAAACCAATTACAGAAACACTTTAAATCTCTTAATAAATATAAACACTAGTAAAACCATTTTGAAAGTCATTTTATAAAATATCTTTAAAAAATAAAATGCAATAATGTATCCTTTGTAAAAAAACTTTCTAAAAACTAGAAAATTATACATTTCAAACAATTTAAATGTTTACCACCATTTTTCTTAAGCTCTTTTCCCAAAATTCCACATAAATAAGGGTTTTAAATCTTCATTCAAATAAAAATATCTGATAATTTTCTTAAAAAATTCTAAAAAATTATTTTGTAAAACCTATATTAAATCATGAAATAATTTGTAAAATAAAGCCTGCTAAAATAATTATGTTATTGAAAAATATATTTGTCATCAAAGCATGGATCGTCAAATCAAATCATATAAACCCAAGTAACCAAGTCATGCAACCACCAAGAATAAACACAATATGCACCAACAATCTCATATGAATGAAAAGGTAACCAAATTTCTAATTACATCATGATAAATCAACTAGTTTAAAGTAAAGAGCAATTGAATTATGTAACAAAATCTAAACCATTAGAAATTATTTCTAGAAAGGAAAACATTATATGAGAATTATTCTCCTACCATACTTATTTCTATTATATTCCAAGGTTATGAATATTATTTAATACATTATTTTAATAATCAAGAATGATTAATTTATGAATAATTTGTACAACAAAAATTTAACATTTCATTAACTTTACATGTTTCTAAAGCCAATGAACTATAAAATAAAAGGATTTAAAACATTTAAAATATTATCACAGACTATTCCTATTAACACATCACAAATATATTTTTTTTATAAAATATACTTAAAAACATATATTATAGTTAATAATAACAACATGATATTTTTTAGGTTTTAAAATTGAAAAAATAGTTAGATTTCTAGTATACTTTCATGGCTCAAGATTCAATAAATGTATGATTTCCAAAAAAACAATACAATAGGCTATTAATTTTACCTTACAACAATTATACGTGTTACAATATTCATTATTCTAGACATTCTTCACTAATTATGAATATAATAAGGAATAACAATGACATACTTTTCTTTTTTACTTTTTTATGAGAGTAACCAAGGAAATAATAACTCAAAATTGTTTCATTATATTTGTTTATTCATATGATATATCTATCAAAATTTCAATAACATGATTTAAACAGACATAAAGAATGTCATGAAAATCATAAAATGTTAGGCTAAACATAAGTAATTCAAATATGCATAAAGTTTTGTTACAAAACTAGCATGAAAATAGTTTCTGAGCACATGAAACAGTCAACATGGAATTATGTATTTAACTAATAATTATAAAGTTACTATCATCTTTTTAAAATAGAATAAATTTTAATTTCCACTAATCAATAATAGCTAATTAGAACCATTATTAGTTTTAGTTTAGTTAAATACTAATTTCATGTTTTTTAAGCAATAAAACACCAAGGAGACATCAAAAAAATAAGTATAATTAGAAATAAACCAAATAAAATTAGAAAGAATTAAAAAACAACATAGATCCAGACATATTTAGCATATTCTGGAAATCATTTATTTGAAACTCTCAGTTTCATACTATTGGATCCAATGTTTCATTTGTGGGTAATGAAGTGTAGATATGTTTTTGGTGGGTTTTTTGGATGAATTGGTAATTCTTGGATATTTTTATAGATTCAATTAATAACATTGGATTTCATTCTTGGAAAATTCTACTTGGAATTGTGATTATTATTGAACTGGTCATTAATTTTCTAAGTAATGTGTTTATAATAAATGAATAATGATTACAAAAAATTATGACCATGAAAATATTTATTATCATGAGTAGAATAAGAAAAATTGGTGTTATCCATAGAAAAATATATTCATATATTGTTCATGATAAGTGTTAAATTTTGAAGGACATGAAAATTATTATTATATAATTTCATGATGAGGAAGGAATTTGAGAAAAATTTGTATTTTTTTATACTTAAGAATTCTAAATATTAACTGAATGATACTTGTATAAAAAATAAGGCTAACCATGACTATGAACATGGGATATCCCATCAACCTCATTGTGAGGAGTAGGCTCAACTCATGAGGGAGAACCAGCCTGAGAACTAACCATGGTGGAATGAGAGTGACCAGGTCATGTATAGAACTACAGGAGCATGCTCCTAGGTCTGGTTGGGTTTGGGATAGTGTCGGTGAGTCAGCGCATGTTGATGCATCTTTTGAGTCATGTAGTGAAAGTGTGTGAGGGTGTTAATCCCCCGATTCTAGCCTGGAAATGTTGTAGAATAATATTTTTAATAATGTAATTTATTTACTCTTCTTGATATTGATGTGGGAAAACATGTCATGGAAAATTTTAATCTTTTTATTGAGTTATGGGTAAAATTCCTGTCATCATATTGGATTGATCTCAAACATCCAATTGAATTAAGTCATTATCTAAATCATCCCATCCCTTGATGGTTTTGTTGTTCACCATAGAATATGACCAAAACACCATCCATCGAGCCCGAGGTTTACATTGTTATTACAAGGCTGAGTTTGTGAGGAGATTATGTGAAGGAACTTCAGACATGCATTATTTATCTTGAATGCATGTGGTTGTTTGAATAATGAGATATTACTGAATGAATATAAAGTTTCAGTTTGTTTTTTGAGCATCCAAAATATAGGGATGTGTTTGATCTATAAATGATAAGGATTATGTGTTAATAAGAATGAATGTGAGGAGTTTTTCATGAAGGTAGAGCCACCGTGATTATCAACATCATAGGGATTAATAGTAAATTTGTGTTCAAAAATATGAGATCTGATATCTCTAGGATTTCAAACCATTGATAGACAAGAAATAAAATGTGAAAATGAGGTGGTTCAAGGAAAAGAAGTATTTCTTATAAATACTGATGCATGAATCTAAAGTAAATTTCTATATATACTTAGAGGCTCTCATTTTCTAAAGAAAATAGAGAACCGAAATTACCACTTTTTGTTAATGGAAGAGAGATAACACAAAGCATCTTTATTACATGAAGAAGATGAATACCATGAAATCCTAACATTAAAACATGTGCTCAGGGGTTTCGAGAAGAAACTAAGAATCTTTTAGGACACCCTTACATGAATCTATTCATGTTCACATGATGTACTCACATATAATGAATTTGAGACTACTGCAAGATAATGTGTACATAAAAACCAATTCTTGTGAAGAATAATAAGACTAGTGACTTAAACTATTTCATATAAGGAATAAGAACCTGAGATATACTCATTTGGGTTTTCATGAAGAATGAGAGAAAAAATACGATAATATAGTTCATGGATAATTACCTTCATGAAGTAAAGTGAATATAAAAACAGTGCATGTGTGATTTCATGTATACATACATACAGAAGCACTTAGATGGTATAGGGGAAGAAAAAAGGATTTCCCAGACATGTATTCATAAAGAAAGTATATGTAAGCCTTGAAAATTGAGATATCTGAATTGATTAAATCACATTTAAGTAAGAAAAAGAGATAATAATAAAGATAATATTTCATATGTTATATAGTTTTTAAATGGAGAAAAAATTGATATTGTGAAATTATTATAGTTGTATAATATATTTAAGAACAATTATGTGCATCTCTTGAACACATCCACATGATGATGGGAATTAATAATTCATAAGGGAGAAATAATAACTTGATAATAGTGTCAATTAGGAAACTAATCAAACATAGATGATCATAATTATTTGAAAAAGGAAAATAGACCTGAACAGTTGGTGATGAAGGTACTTAAATAGGTACATGAGCAAGTCAGATCGTACAAGCTCATGGAGGAAGATAGAAAATCATCCTGTAGTAGATCAATCCTTTAAGAAAGGTAGATTCTTCTGGTTATATTCTAGATCTGGAGAAGTCTTTTAGTCAGAACTAAAAGTTGTGGAAGTCTTTTGGATGGAGCCAAAAGTAGAAGGAGTCTCTCAATTGGAGCTGGAGAAAGAAGTCTCTCAGTTTTGTTTCGGATCATACGATGGTTGGGGGTATAACCAATTGAGTCAAAAAAGTTGGATTGCTATGGGTTATAAGATGAATCAAATAGAGTATTGATTACTAGGGGTATAACCAGTCACTGGATAAACTATTTAAATTGATAAAAATATTATAGTGGAGAATACATGTTGGGGGTATAACCAACATAGAAAAAAGTATTTCTTTAAACCGAACCTTGTAAATATTTTCTGTTGTTATCTCTATTATTACTAGTTCACATGAGGGGAGATTGAGAGATATCATATAGTGGATCAAGAACCTTAACAGGTTCAAGAGGTAAAATTAAAAATTAAAATAATTTAAAAAATAGTATACCACTTATTCACCCCCCTCAGTGGAACCTAATTCAGCCAGGGGATCTACAAATCAAAATCACAATTACACATTTCAATGAACAAATTTATCATGTTTCTATATACTAATGTATGACCAAAATCACATAAATTATGTGATAATAATGGGATATATCTTTAGTAATGCACGATACACAAGGATTATCAGTTAAACCCATGATGATAAGGTGGTGACAAACCTAGTAGTGTTTTATAACACTTTTGGTACCCAAACTACCATTGAAACTTAAATTTCAGTATAAAGAGGTTATATATATATTTTTGTGAAATAAATTTCATGTA
Source organism: Viscum album (assembly GCA_963277665.1). NCBI lineage: Eukaryota > Viridiplantae > Streptophyta > Magnoliopsida > Santalales > Viscaceae > Viscum > Viscum album. The sequence goes on from OY728163.1 coordinate 767,763,182, forward strand.
ATGAAACATCCTATCTCATAACTACCATCCAAAATAATGTATTGAAACAAACTAATATCATTTATAACATTCCATTCATAACCCATTAGCTTGGGAATAGGTGGAGGTGCTACTGACCTTAGGTGACATCCTCAAGACACTAATTTCTAGAAACAAAATTCAAAGGTATACATAATCATCGGGAGATTATTTTCCTTTATATACAAAAACCATTAAAATAAAATCTTGAATAAATTATTTACATATGCTTCATGAATCAATATAAGACAAAACTATAAATAAAATAAATAAGAAACAGAGGGAAATAGTCTGTAACAGTACTAAAAATACTATAATAAGATAGTCTATAAGAAAGAAGACAAAGTTCCAAACATGGAACTACCCTAGTCTCTACATAATAATGACCATCAAGTTTTATGGTATATATCCAAATACCACAACATTCCCCATTCTTTGATATAAAAGTTAGAGATTTGTCTTTATTTGTAACATGTCAGAAATGACTACATATACACCAAGGTGTATATGTAGGCGATGAGTTTACAAACCTAGTAGTAAATACACCAAAATCATCCCACATGTCCCACTGAGACAAGAATAAGTTAAAAAAATTTAAATAAAATAAGTTGAAGTAATATTTTAAATGATAGTTTCATAAAATATTTAGAAGGGGCATATCAAATAGTTTAGAATCAAAAAACTATTTAATAAGTTTTCCAAAATCAAATCGGAGAAATAAAACATAGTTTACTAATTTAAATTAATTAAATTTAAATAGAAAAAATATTTTATCCATTAAATCCACTTGGAATAGTCATTCAACACACACACATATGCATCCAACTAGGATAAGATCTAACTCAGAAGAAAAATGTTACCCTTCCATTCAAGTTGTCACTTGGTAATGAATCCAAGGAGCCCTTATCTATATTTTTGCCCTAATCTAAACCCAATAAGGTATCTTGCAATGAAATAAGAACACATGAAATTTTAGTGTATGCTAAGGTCTTACGTAAATTCATTTCTTAAAAATCAATTAATCTTTTTAAAATAATTAATCAAACATATTGCAAACCTTTAATATAAAACCATGAATAAAAATGGTGTTTCTAAAAACCATTCATAATACAGTGTCTTGAATTAATAAACAAAACAAGGTTCTCTGATAGAACAAATATTTTCAATTATTTTATTCTGAATTTCAATGTTTTTAATCCCACCAATGTGTTATTTAAGGGTCAATTGTCACATTTTATGTTTTAGGAGTATTTTTGAGCTTAATTGGAAAATGGCTTATTTTGGATTTAAACAGTTTTCATTTATTATAATGTTTCGGCCATAACTTTTTCTAAACTGATCCAAATTGCAAAATTCTTCTTTTACAGGTTTCTATGTTCTATTAGCTTAATTTTATCCTTCTGTACCAAAAGCTCAATCAATCATTTGGAAGCTCAAATCCAGCTCACAAACCAGGCCTCGAAAACTGTGTACAGATTTGGAATGTTTTAATGATGAGATTGTATCTCGAAGATGACCGATCCAATGGAGCTGATATTCGACAAGAAGATGGAAGAGGAATTAATGAACATCTTTCATTAAGGAGGCCACGTCTGAATCGGCTGTTTGCAAGGTCTTAATGTCATGGGAAGTTGGAGTTGTGGAAGACGAAGAGTCACCTGGACAGAATTAAATATCCGGAGTAATGTGACCATATCTCCTTCATACGTGGACCAAGTAGGCGCATATTTTGTGGGTCGACAGAGGAGAAGTTTTGGAACAACTTTCAAGAAGGCCCAAGTTCCAAATTCGGTCATTAAAGAATCCATCCACGCGCCTACATTCGGGGATGAATTTTGGAGGCAAATTTCCACACCCTTTCCCTATAAAAGTGTATCTCTTTTTCATTCCAAAGGGTTGGCAACTTAGGAATAGCCTTTGTTGGCCATTATATGTAGTTTAGCTTTGTATTTTCTTTTACTTTCATTATGTAATAGCATTTAATATTTTTATTCAAGTGTTCTCCTTTCACTCTTATTCTTTCTCTCTTTTGTTTTTCTCCCCCCGTTTTCTTTTCACTGTGAACTCTTATGCTCGTGATCATGAGTAGCTAACCCGAGGAAGTTCCTGGGGGAGTAATCCAGTGATGAACCCAAGTATTTGAAAATTAATGTCTTAATGTTTCTTATTTTCTTAGAGTTATACCGAGGGGGATCTTAGTGGGTAAGGCGCCTTTGTGTCTCCACTTGCCACCCGAGGTTTAGCTTTCACTTCTGCAATATTTTCCCTCGATCGAGGAGGTGGATGTGTGGTCTCTCGGCGATCGTTGAGAGTACCATATGTTCACAACCATATGCAGAGGAGGATGTTCATGCATACGATGGAGCATGTTCATTAAGTAAATTTGAAACTAATAATGAGACGATGAAGGTTCACTCTGGGTGATGCTCTCGGGAATGTCTCCTTTCTGTCTTAACATCATTCTGTTTGCATTCATTCTGTCTGCATTGCATCTGCATATTTACTTTTAGTTTTGTATTTTTAATTCTCAAATATAATTTCTGGTCATTTTATTTTATATATACATAGTGAATTAGAAATAGTGAGCGATTGACTGCAAAAGGCTCCTCAAGAGATCGACCTAGGTCAGCCACTGTGCTGCACTTAGTATAAATATTTTTGAGAGCGTGCACGACAACGCTACATCAAATTGGCGTCGTTGCCGGGGAGCCAAGTAGTCTTCACTCATTATTTTTATTCACTTATTGTAAATTATTTTTCTTCCTTTAATTAAAAAAAACAAAAAAATCATAAATTTCAAAAACTAAAAAAAATATTTGTTCATGATGAATTTCAATTCAAATTTTTATGCATGGACTGATCAATCACAGGTGCATGAAGAAGTTCAAAATGATTATGAATCCAAAATGCAAGAACTTCATGAAGAGATTAAAAAACTGAAGAGAACTGAAAAAAGGTTTGATGAATATATTCGTTCACTGATGGAACAACCCAAACCTGAACCAGAACCTGAACCTGAACCCAAACAAGTGGTGGAAGAGATTTCACCGATTATTTTTTATGTCAATGAACCTGAGGAGGGTGAGAAGGAGCTTCTAAAAGAATTAATTATATCATCCCGAACTCAACCATTGCTCAAGGAGGTCCCTAATTTACACATTCCAGCTGATGCACTTATGGGAGATCAACAATTTTTGGATGAATCATGGAATCACTTTGTTGAAGATAACCTGAAACTTGATCTTCCCATGGTTGATATTGAACAATCAGAACCTTTTGACCTCTCTCTTGCTTTGGAAGATGAAGAAGATGATGCACCTGCTGAGATGGAGTTGCCAATGGTCTTGCCTGAAGAGATCAATTTTCAAGCTGACATACTTGAAAGGGAAGATTTCTGTATTGACTCATCATGCTTTAATACTATTCAAATTGAATTGTTTTCTGACTTCTCCTTTCCTGAAATTTCTGATACAGTACAAATGGGGCAGACCTTGGATGATATGAAGTATACCACTCAAGTGGTGGTGATAAAGGAAGAAGAGTTAGAGAAGCTAGAGGTGGTGCGACTGCCTCCTCTACAACAAATTTCATACCATTTGGAGGAGGACACCACAGAAGTTCACAGGGAGCACCCCTATATTCTATTCCCTCCCACTCTGGATCTCAAATTCTATCTTTATTATTTCATGGGGGTTGGGAACTTTCTTATTTTCTTTGGGGTTCTCCAATCTCAGTGTCTACTGATGGACACTGGAAAAAGTCACATGTGGTGGTTTATCTCAAAAAAACCACATCCACCATCTGATTGGGGATAATCTGCTGCAACTGCCTGACTAGGGGCAGTAAAAACCTAGCACCCGCTTGGGGGGTCAAACCAAGCATTATCCCTTTTCTCTTTATTTTTATTTATTTTTTCTTGTGAGTTGTCATTTCTTTTGTTTGTGCTTTCATTTTTCATGTTGTTTTTGTGAAATTTTCTTGGTTTCCTTTTTCATGTTGTTTTGTGTGTTTTTAGGAATCTTGAGCTGAATCGAATACTTGGGAAAATTCAAACCATCTTGGTATTTTTGGCCCATTTCTTGATTTGAGTATTTGAGGATTTAAATGATTGCTGAATGGATTTTGTTTCTGATTTCTGATCTTTTCATTTGATGACTTTTGATTGATTGTGAAACTCATGTGCACTAGTGCTATCCAAATTGAAAATCTTGCCTAACCCGAGAGGTTTCTAAACCTGTTTGACATATTCTTACATTTCTCTTTTTCTTGAGAGTCTTGAGACATGTTGTGTGATCCAGAACTTGCTATTTTTCTCTTTTTCAAAGCTGTTAGAGTTCATGGAATGTGTCACGTATGATTGAGGCATCACTTTGAAAGCCCCTTTTTGCATTAAACTCTTATTTTGTCCTACCTTTACATCTGACCTTCTTTAAGCCCCTAGTAGCCATGAAATACCTTGTTAGGTAGCCACATTACAAGCCATTTATCCCTTTCCAACCTTCTCTAGAAGTTAAATGCATGATTATTGTTGAACTCAAGTGTGGGGGAGGGAGAAGATGGGCTTTGTTTTGCTTTCCTGAAGAATCTTTTTGAGCTAAATTGAAAGTGTTGCCATATTTATTGCTGATTGGGTGGAAGAAATGTCATGATGGGAAGATGGATGGGTGGCCCAAAATATCATCACATATGGGCTGGGTGTTCACCAATTTTTGAAGATCAAAAGCTGCCTCTCTTTTCCTCCAAAACATGATTCTGAAGAGAAATCCAGATCTGAATTCAAGCTGAAACAATGCTACAAATGGGGAAAAGAGGGATGAAATTCATTGATTCTGAAATCCCAAGTGTGAACTTCCCGAAAGAAGAGGTGTTTGGAGGTGATTCGTTTTTGAGCTGATTGAGGAGCACACCATTCTTGAGCAAAACTGTTTTCATGCATTTACTTCACTTTAGAGCTTAACCCTCCTCATTCTGCCTCAGATGTTTTTACATTTTAAACCTGCCAACCCTCAGCTTCAGAACAACCCATGAAAAAGACCTCATGATTGACACATTTTTGACTCTGTGAAGTGGAGATACTAGGAGGATAGCAAGCCTATGGAAATCACACATGTTCTTGGGAATGAGGAAAACTCCACATTAAATATCCTTGAGTGAAGAGAGAAATAATTTTCCGGGGAGGTAGGTACGACATGCATGTGAGGATTAACATGAGATTGAATGGATTCATATGATTTTTGAGGAGTTCTGAAATTTTTATCCATGTAGGAGGCATGATATTTCCTTTGATATGATAATTGAGCTATGTTGTCATTTATGCTTTGAGAAGTTTGTTTTTGACCTTGGTATAAGATGATTGCCCAGGAGTGCAATGTTTAAGTGTGGGGGAATTGATAGAACAAATATTTTCAATTATTTTATTCTGAATTTCAATGTTTTTAATCCCACCAATGTGTTATTTAAGGGTCAATTGTCACATTTTATGTTTTAGGAGTATTTTTGAGCTTAATTGGAAAATGGCTTATTTTGGATTTAAACAGTTTTCATTTATTATAATGTTTCGGCCATAACTTTTTCTAAACTGATCCAAATTGCAAAATTCTTCTTTTACAGGTTTCTATGTTCTATTAGCTTAATTTTATCCTTCTGTACCAAAAGCTCAATCAATCATTTGGAAGCTCAAATCCAGCTCACAAACCAGGCCTCGAAAACTGTGTACAGATTTGGAATGTTTTAATGATGAGATTGTATCTCGAAGATGACCGATCCAATGGAGCTGATATTCGACAAGAAGATGGAAGAGGAATTAATGAACATCTTTAATTAAGGAGGCCACGTCTTAATCGGCTGTTTTCAAGGTCTTAATGTCATGGGAAGTTGGAGTTGTGGAAGACGAAGAGTCACCTGGACAGAATTAAATATCCGGAGTAATGTGACCATATCTCCTTCATACGTGGACCAATTAGGCTCATATTTTGTGGGTCGACAGAGGAGAAGTTTTGGAACAACTTTCAATAAGGCCCAAGTTCCAAATTCGGTCATTAAAGAATCCATCCACGCGCCTACATTCGGGGATGAATTTTGGAGGCAAATTTCCACACCCTTTCCCTATAAAAGTGTATCTCTTTTTCATTCCAAAGGGTTGGCAACTTAGGAATAGCCTTTGTTGGCCATTATATGTAGTTTAGCTTTGTATTTTCTTTTAATTTCATTATGTAATAGCATTTAATATTTTTATTCAAGTGTTCTCCTTTCACTCTTATTCTTTCTCTCTTTTGTTTTTCTCCCCCCGTTTTCTTTTCACTGTGAACTCTTATGCTCGTGATCATGAGTAGCTAACCCGAGGAAGTTCCTGGGGGAGTAATCCAGTGATGAACCCAAGTCTTTGAAAATTAATGTCTTAATGTTTCTTATTTTCTTAGAGTTATACCGAGGGGGATCTTAGTGGGTAAGGCGCCTTTGTGTCTCCACTTGCCACCCGAGGTTTAGCTTTCACTTCTGCAATATTTTCCCTCGATCGAGGAGGTGGATGTGTGGTCTCTCGGCGATCGTTGAGAGTACCATATGTTCACAACCATATGCAGAGGAGGATGTTCATGCATACGATGGAGCATGTTCATTAAGTAAATTTGAAACTAATAATGAGACGATGAAGGTTCACTCTGGGTGATGCTCTCGGGAATGTCTCCTTTCTGTCTTAACATCATTCTGTTTGCATTCATTCTGTCTGCATTGCATCTGCATATTTACTTTTAGTTTTGTATTTTTAATTCTCAAATATAATTTCTGGTCATTTTAGTTTATATATACATAGTGAATTAGAAATAGTGAGCGATTGACTGCAAAAGGCTCCTCAAGAGATCGACCTAGGTCAGCCACTGTGCTGCACTTAGTATAAATATTTTTGAGAGCGTGCACGACAACGCTACATCATTCTCAAAAAAATAAATTATTCAAATTTTACTTTGAAAAACTAAGTAGATCATTTATGAAAATATAAGACATAAATTTCTATAAAAAAGTGGATAGAGAGTGAATACACTGACCTCGAATCAAATTTCCATGATGAAATCACACCATGTTATCAAGGGTTTGGTATTTACTTCTTGTTCCTTCAAGAAAATCCAAATAATATTATCAAAACAATCCCTAAACCATAGATCCCATCACGGAAAACCATATCTATATTTCTTCTTCTAAAAAAATGATATAATCAAGGAGTGAGAGAGAGAGGAAGAATGAGCCTCTTACCTTAAATCTCAATGTTCCAAAACACTTATACCAATTAAAATAAAGCAAAAAAATGAAAAATATCTTCTAAAACCAATAATTAAGGTCCATGGTTTGAGATCCTAGGATAGAGGATGAAGAATGAGGGTTTTTTAGGAAGATTCAGCTCCTTAATTTAACATCCTGGTTTAATTTTTTCCATCACATGGTTAGTTCCCACAGTTTTTAAAACCGTGTATGAACCATGTGAATAGTTTTTCTATTGAAAATTTAAAGGTCACAAATTTTTTCCAAACCATGAGCCAACCACGATCCTTCCTAGAAAACTCCTCCAACTCTTGCATGGTTTCCTAGGTAATTCACAGAGTTTCCCCTAACCATTATCAGATCATGAAACCTCAAAAATCTCTCTGAAATACTCTAAAAATATCCAAATCCTTCCCAAGGCCTAACTCAATCATACCAAATCTTAATAATATGTTATAAACCCCCTAATACAATAAAATTTTGTTTTTACAACAATTGTTTTAATTCAGCTATGCATGCCATGTGTTTGATATAAATATTGAATGACCCTTATAAATGATTTATGTGATTTAAAAATGTGTTTTAGTTATTTAATGTAAATACTTAAATTTATTTAAATAATACATTTCATTTAAAGTGACGCTAGAAATTACAAGCAATGATAGAGTGTTTCATGATTGGTTTTGGATAAAAATATGATATTTTCAAAATTTATTTTGATATAATTAATGGCTATATATATATAGGTATATGTCTATACACAAATTCAAATGGTAATATATGAATTTTTTCATTGAGATGCATATATATGTGTGTGTTTCTATGAGTAAATGTATATGAGTATAATTATAAGAATATTACTTTCAAATTTAAGCTTTATGTAATAGTTCATTTTCAAAATAAATTTCAAAGAGGAATTTTATTAATGGTGTCTAAAACATAATTGAAAGGCATGTTTAAAATTTTGTAGAGAAATATGAGAAATATGGTTTATTATTATCATTGTTATTGTGTTTGAAATTTCCATTGTTATTAGGAAAAATGGAATGTCCTATTATTTATGGAAATTTGAACTACTTATGAATATTTTAAAAGAAGTGACCTGTTTAGTGATTAAGTACTATTTCAAACCTCATGGGAAGCCGAGGTACTTGGGAAGGTTATACTAAATCAGATGAGGTCCTCTTCACTAGATCAGGTAGTGACCTATGTAGTGAAGTAATATGTTATATGATTCCCCATTGGCTAGTGTATTGGGTATAGTTTATCCCCTCATTAATGGTATACTTAATAAGTGACATAGAAGTAATAGTTCCCCTATATATTGTGGACTTTTGGTGTTTTATCCATGATGCACATTTTAAATTATTAATCTTATGAATTTCTCTTGCATTATCCTTACTTCTTACTTCCTATGATATATAACCTTTATATCTCTCTTTATTTAAAATAGTGGTTCTAAAGAGTTTTGAAAATATTATACTAAAAGTTATTTAAACCTAGTTTTTTAATGTATTCGTTTTAAAAATTGGTACAAGCCTGAAAAACAATTATAAGTGATTTCGTTAATTTAAAAGAAAATAATTTTTTTTATAAATGATTAATGACCTGTGATTGGTTTGGATAAAATCGAAAAACTATTTTTGAATATGTATTCCAAAAGAGTATAATTTTTTTTATTTAAATAATTTACTTGGGTTGTTGTATTTTAGCATGCCTATTGATATTTATTCTCACATATATCTATTATATTTCAGTTTTCAAGTCCTAGTTATTTTATTACCACTCTTAGAGATTTTATTAGTTTGAGGTTGGATGGTAACTCATGGAGCCACACAAAAGGTATTTTTATTTTTCTGGTTTTATTTAGTTTACATTTTTGAATCAGCCAAATATACCTTTTCCTACTTTATGTTATAGATATTAGAGGTTTACTATGAATGGAAGAATGTAAATTTATTTGGTGGTCGTTGTTTCAATAGAGGTAATTGATGGTGGGTAGAGGGAAAATTTAATTGCTTTATTTAAAATGATTTTATTGATTTTATTTCCTTTTTATTGGTGCATGGACCTCTGATGTAAAGAGTGGTCAAGTACATTTTTATTCTATTTATTAACTCCAATTTTATTGGAAAATATCATTCCCATTGGATTAACGTTGATTCTATGGTACTTGTTTCAAGGTTAGGGTGATCGGGGATGTGCCTCGAGTATATCATGGGTCAGATTTGGTATTCGATGTAGGGACGACATGGGTTGGTTCATGAAAAAAAATATTTTAATATAAATTTATTATAATGTATAATGACACACACACACATATATATAAAGACACACAAAAAGTACACTTAACACTATCTTGGATGAGTTTACATGTTATGTATTGACATATATATATATTGACATATATATATATGTATGTATGTATGTGTCTATATATTCTTCAACATATACTTACTTTAATTTATATATTAATATTCATTCACATATGTCATTATAATATATACATAAATATATCACTATTTACTAATACACACACACACACACATTTATATATAAGCATCATGTATACATTTCTATAGGTTTGTATATATATATATATTCATACATTTTTATAGGGTAAATAAAATGGTCATGATTTTTTTTAAATAAAATGGATAATAATTATTTCTATATGGTTAAAAAATATGTAAAAATATATTTTACTTGTAAATATGTTTAATTTTTTTATAAAATTAAATTTATATATATAAATATATGAAAATATGTATATATGTGTATATATTTAATTATAAATAATAGTATAATGTGAAAAATGATAAACTTTTAACACCATGATATCCATATGAAGGTAATGCCAAGGAATAAACTCAGTCTCCACTAGAAATTTACTATAATATCCTCTTAAAATAAACTAAAATTCCATAAAAAATTCAAAAATTATTGTACCCCAAATAAAAACTCAGTTCTGGAGACCTTCTTAGCCTTTTTTGACCATTAAAAACATGGACCAAGGTTTTATCAAGTTAAACGGTGTAAATATTATCACATGATTTTATTTGATATCTTTTGGATCCTAAATAGACATCCAAATTAAAAGTTTTGGTTTTTTTGAAGTTCAATCTATGTTATCAAATTTCTTTAAGATCATAATTAATTTATAATTTTTTTATATCATGAAATTGTTGTTAAATGTCTATTAATCAATACTAATCAACAAATTATTAATTAATATTAATTTTTAATTATTTTATATACCATTATTCACTAAATATATTATATATTAAGTGTAAATTTATATTTAGTGTTATATGAATAATATTTAAGAAAATATATTATATAAATAGAAATCAATAGAAATATTTTTTATATTAAAAAATGATTTTTAATAATATATAATTTTTTTATGAAGGTAACTTTTATGAGTTATATAAAATCACTAATAAAGGATGACCTTTATCAATGCTTAAAAGACCGCTGACAATGGTCATATTTTATTTGTGTTAAAATAAAAGTGTTAATAAAGGGATGCCATTATCAGCTCCAGAAAAGAGATAATAAAGCAATCCTTTTATCATTACTAAAAAAATATCTGATAAATGTTTCATTTTATTAACCTTTTTTAGCACTGATAATAGTGACTTTTCTCGACACTTTTAACCCACACTGAAAATAGTGTATCACTATATAAGAGTGAGTTTTTAGTAGTTTTTGTTTGTGTTATGTTTTATAAAATTAGATAAATAAATCTTGTACACACACAAAACTAATGTTTCATTGTGTATCTTCTATGAATATGGTATTTACACTTTGATACTACTGATAATTATAAATACCAAAAGTAATGTTTTTATGTAATTTAAAATAATATCCACCAAAAAAAAATATATAAACAAATATAAAAAATATTTTTAAATATGGTAATCAACTTGAAAAAAGTTGATTCTTTTTTCTTAAAAATAATTAAAATACTAATATATAATTATGATATATAATTGATATAAATTAATTCTATGTGAGAATATTATCTGATCAAATTTCATTAGGGCCCATCTCCACTTCACTTCACCATGTGGGACCAAAATAAGAAATTTTAAAAGATCTCCACCCCATCCATTTTCGAAGTCCATTTAATTACACCCATCTAGTTCTCCCTCCACACATCTTATTCCTATTCTTTCTATAGGTGTCAAAATTTTTTTTAGAGAAGGATCCTCTAATAAATACTTATGATCCATTGTGTTATTACACATTCTGAGAATGAACCTTCTAGTTTGTTTCTATCATAATGGACTTCATGCCTGATCTGATCTGACTTAGCATCATCTTGTCCCAAAATTCATATTTCATCATCGTCCAGTTTTGAACACCGTAATTATTTTATAATTGAATCAGAGGTTGTGTAAAAAATTTAAATCCACTTTGATGACCATTTCCAACTAATTTGGGCATTGTGTTTCATCATTAGAGACAATGATGGTCTAGTCCCACTACATGAGTTAGTGGGAAAGCTCCACTACCTAACGGTGTTCCCACCAACCAAGGGCGGGACATGGAGAATGGTGAGGGTTATCAATGAGAATAGTAGAGGATTTATCATTCTATAATTTTTTCCCATCATCCTAAATTTCACACTCTCTTGAAAAGACAAACCCTAATAGGTGTTTGATCTGTCGGACATGAATGATGATGGGTATATCAAGCAGGAGGAGTTGTTTCTTGTCTTCTTTTCCATTTTCCACAATGATTGTAGCATATAATACTGTGACCACATGATATTGTTTTCCAAATAGTTTAATGTAGGTTATATATAATAGGGGGTGAATTTTAATTTATTAATAAACTAAATTTTTTTAACCCTTAGGTTTTAATTTGATCAGTTTTAGGAAATCCTAACCAATTCAAAGATCGGACTAAAAAAAATCCAATAAAAATAATTATACATTTTATAAAATATAGTAAGAAGAATGAAAATAGGTTCATGTGATGGTTTTAAAAATCCAATAGTAGTAATTTAACCAGTATAAATAGAATATTTGAATGTAGTAGTTTTTTAAAAATGAATATAGCAGTAATTCAAATATTTAGTAGAACTAAATTTTAAAAGCAATACATGGCATATTGGTTAGAAAACCAAATTATTCATTAAAAGGATATTTTTAAAACCATTCCTTTAATCCAAAAGGTAAGGTATATATTTAAAATGGATCTAAATTATCCTTGACTTGAAAAATTCTGTAAGGTATCTCTATTCTTATGCCCATACGAAGGTATTTCTTCCTAGCCCTGGAAGCCCTCAACTTAGCCTGTTGGTAGGTGATCTCTTATATAACTCATAATTATCTAAGATCTATCTTTTTATAAATGGATTCCCTCAATATATATGATTAGTAAAATAAATATTATAATATAATTATTGTAATCTGTAAAAATGAACTTTACAAGATAAAACTCTTTGTAGAAACACTTAGAAAGTAAATTATTACACCGATCATATGTTATCTCAGAAAAAGGAAATTGTAATGCTTAAAAATGAACATAAAATTTTAGAAATATAATTCATGAAATATATTATTATGACACTCTTGGTTGTATCTTTATTTATAGGAATCATTGTCACAAATTTCAATGGTTAAATTATTTAAATCCTACAGTCAGTTGTAAAAGAATTGACAACTATTTCTTCATATACTGATGAACTTATAAATTTCTATTTTTTACCAGTGAGTTTAACCTACACCACTATAGTTCATTTTTATGTTCTCAAGTATTTCATTTAATAGTAAATTTATTCAACTGGTGAATATACTCTTCATGATTTGTGAGTTCATTATAACTTCAATTATCAAAAAAAATTTCATAAGCACAAGGACTAATTTTTTTTAGTTAAATCAATACTGTGATAAGTTTATTTTTATTTCCAAATTAAATGAAGGAATTTATTCATTGAATCCAAAACCTCCCCCTTTTAGAAAACACAGTACATGTAGGAAAAATTTAAAATAGTTGAAAGTTAAAAATTAAGCTCCCTGATCTCTTCATCATTGATAATTTATCCTCATTTGTTTTCATTGTTTTATAAATAACTTTATTAATAAAAATAATACATCTAAATCCCTCCTATCATAAAAAAAATATTTTTTATTAAATTAATTCCCATTTATTATTTTCAAAAATAAATAAAGAGAAAAAATATTATAGAGAAAAGAAAAATATAATCAGAAATTTAGTACTCTTAGGAATTGTATGATTATATGTTTTGGATATTCTGGATGCTTATTAAAATTCATATCTTCAAGAAAAATCCATTTAACATGGTGATGTAATCAAATATTTCTTCATCAATTCTATTTCAAACATGCTTTCCTCTATAATTAGATCTTCATGCAAAGTGAGTTCAGATTAAACTTTAATTTCTCCATTAGTTTTAAGAATATGATTAGGAATATCAATATAATACTATATATTTTTCTATATTATAAAACTTTGAACTTCACATTCGTCACAATTGATCCAAGATATTGCATTACCTAAATATTATATTCTCACATTTTTGGAATATTGGAATTTGAACTTGAGGGATGGTCTTATTCAATTATTTTAGTAAAAATTTTAGATATGAATATGATGAAATAGATTTTAGTATGGAACAAAAAATAATATAAAGAATTTAGTGTGAATAGAATCTTTGAGAAAGCTTCCCTTATATAGTGTTTTGTGATTACTGTTAGCCAAGAAATTTTCCATTATTGTACGAATGGTTCTTAATGATCCACATGGATCAGTAAGTCCAAAACATATGTCATAAAAATTATATTAATATTTAAATTTGAAATTTATTCAAAGAAAACATAGGAAAATGAACACTCCCCTATATAATGTAATTTAAGTAAGGGGATAAATAAATTCAAATAATAAATTTTTTAATTTATGTATTAGATAATATTATAGAAAATACTCCATTTTCCACATATTTCATAAGCATTATAATATTAATCATAAATAAAATATGGAAAAAATGAATATTTAATAAAATTAAATAATGATAAAAATAGATTACCCTCCCATTTTTTGAGTTGTTTCTCAATTAAAGGATATTGACGAAATAAGAAGTGGGTTGAAATAACGACAACATGTATATTTTGCATTATACCTCAAGCCATCACAACCCATACATGTCATAACTATAATAATCCATTGGATACTATATCAAGAAATACATATGTGTGAAACAACCACAATCTATTACAACCCTCTACATACATATATGGGAAAGGTAACCACTATGCATACCAGCATATAATACTACCAGGATAAGAGAGTGGGGTTAGAGGGGGTAGTCAGAAATTTGTTCCATGCCAACCTAAATTATGGGGAAAGCACCATCCCATAGTACATAAGGTTTCGGTTTCCCTAAAAATATTGGTGGCGTATAAAATTAAATCACATAACATACAAGACATAATATGTCTCACAACCATGATATAGGCATTAACCTAGTCTTAGGATCAACTGTAGGTATCATCTCTTGGAAACCCGACTACCACTGCTATGAACTAGATATACTAAAATAAGAAAATCATTCAGGGATATTAATTCAATTAATTATTTCCTTTTAAAATTTCCATTTATGTTAATTAATATATCATCCTTTAATTAAAATTATTCTATACACATATCCATCAACCACCAAGTGATGTCCATTCCCTCTAGGAAAAATCCAACAGATTTTATGGTTCCACAAGGTTATCAACATTTAGATTACATTCAACCACCAACCTCATGGGTTAAAACAATTATTAATAATTATCATCACATTATTCTCGGTACTCTAGGAAACATCTTAAGCTACCACAAAAGAGATGTTTAAGCCAAGAAAATAAAACCTACCTCAAGCAGTGGGGAAATGAATTCTAGTAAACAAGAAACCCATACATCCAACATTTAAAGTGGAAAATTATCAAGAAAGATTCTAGCTTCCATCACAAAAATGGGCTATCCTAGATTCAACCCATTCCATCAATCAGGGTTCCATCCCCAACACCACC
Organism: Viscum album; assembly: GCA_963277665.1. Taxonomy (NCBI): domain Eukaryota; kingdom Viridiplantae; phylum Streptophyta; class Magnoliopsida; order Santalales; family Viscaceae; genus Viscum; species Viscum album. The sequence continues at coordinate 767,778,502 of OY728163.1, forward strand.
ATTTATATCACCATACGTTTGTCCTACCATCACTTTCATTAGCCGATGCCAAAAACTTGATCCTCCATGCCCATATCTTACTAAACCATTAGCCATACCACGATCACATCACATCATATAGAAATATTCACATCAAAGAAAAACCCAAGGAAATAAGGAAACATTAAATAGTGTCAATAAGGCATCTTGGCCATAAAAACCAAGGCGTCCATCCTTTACAAGAAAACATGCATGATCATCCCTAAACATATATCATTATTAAACAACTATTTATTTAAGAAATTTAATTAATTAATTAATTTATCGTATATTACAACCAAAGGAAACCTAAGGTATCATCTATTAAGATCTATAAATTATTCAAAAATTCTCATAAGTATAACATAATGTTTCGGCAAACTTTATGTGAAAAGATTCTGTTAACATGCCTCTTTATTATTATAAAAAAAAATCATTTATAGATTCATGTTCTTTAGAAAATCCCATTAATATTTATAATAATAATTTCAATTAAACAAGCATCATAAATAATCTCATTTCCATCAAATTATAATAATCAACGGATTCAATAAATATGACTCTTAAGTTCTTTAACCAAGAACATTAACAAATTTACTTATTAACCATTTCCATCAAATACACATGATAAAGAAAAGAATAAAAAATAGTCTAAACACATCATAAACATAAATAACAAACTATTTATTAAAACAATAGGAAAACCATTATCATAGTGGGAACACATACGATCTCTACTACCATAAACCATTTATTTTCATTATTCGTATTTATTCTTTATTAAGGTTAATTATACAATCACCCAAATAGGTAAAGCATGATTACTTTATAATTTCACATATAATAATAGGATAAATATTTAATCTCCTAAATCAATGATTTTGATGTTCTTTAATAGAGAATGGAACAACAGCATAGAAATTTGGTCACCTCTCCTACAAGGAAACATATTCTCTCCAATAAATCCATGACACAACCACACTAAAAACATCAAAAGAAATATATAAAAACAAAGGATATGAACCACCATAGCATGTAAAATAAATAACGTGAAGAAAAGATATCAATCAAAGAAGAAACCATGAGATAAAGAGGGAAAAATCTCCTTGAATCACCATGGATCAAACACATGATATTAGGGATCAGTACCTTTTGAAAGGGATTAAAAACTCCCTAAATAAGCACCTCTCACCACCTAGGGTTTGGATAGAATATAATGTTTTGAGAAAATTATATGGTGAAACAAGTTTTATAGACATTCTTCTATATAGGATTTCATGGCGTGAATGGTTCATTCATTTCATGAATTTCCTAATTTTAAGATCCACTGAGAAACATGTCACCAAGATCCAACAAACCTAGTATTAATTCCCATCATGAAAAATGGTTATGTCAGGTATTTTTGGAGATAGATTTACCAAATTAAAACCCTCATCCTCTTATGTTGTGAACTAACAGTAAACATAATGAATTGCGCCCTGTGAACTTCTCTTCTTAGGCCATGAATTCTTATTTGGGCCATGAAAGGAACTCTTGTGTTTTGAACTACCATTCACATCATGAACTTATACTAATTATATATTCTAGCTACCAAACCCCACCGATCCTGAGCTAGGATTCCTCCAAGCACCATGGACCTCAGAACATGAAAAGAAATGGGCAATAAGGAAATCAAACTTTTCATCAGATGACTCTAAAAAAAATCTAGTCCTTGAGAATTTAAAACCGAACCTAGAGATGTGGAAAAGAAAAGAGGTTTCCCAAACCGACACCTTGCGATACCCCTCTTAAAAATCTCACCATAATAGGAGAAAAACCACCTCAATTAGAGTAAAATGGTGTAAAAATATGAAACACCCACAACCATCACCCAAAAAAATTCATGGGGAAGATACATATCAAATAAGATCAAGGACACAAACAACACATCTAAGAAGAGAAACCCATCTCATAAAATATATAAAGGTTAACATACAAAAAAATGATAATCACTGCAAGATAAGAGATAAATATCAAATGACTCAGTCTACTCCTCATGCATCTAAAACTTGATTTCCTAGGTTATCTCCTCCATGTCATAGTTTCACTATAATGCCCCGACCACAGTTACCCAGAGTCAGTGCATTATTGCGTAACATTGGAATGATCACAAAAGATCAAGTCTCAAAAGAACGATTAGTTTAGTAGTATTGGAAACACTAGATACATTCATAAGTCTTACATTACATAATAAAGTAAAACAAAACTAAAAAAACATCCTGTCTTCATATCCCCTCATACTATCCCTGCAGGTCATTCATAATATACTTCATCACATCCTGGAAAAATTAAAACATTGAAAGGGGTGAGCTCAGATGCTCAGTAAGGATAAAAATACAGCAGAAGCTTTCATAAATAAACATAAACATTTAAGACAATGTATAACTAAAATAAAAGCCTTTTAAACTTTAACTTTAGGAGATTAACCCAAATAATAGGATATAATAATATCATGACATAATTTGAAAGTATAAGATTAACCCAAAGAATAGAAATTGGGTTAAGAAGTTCCCTTACCTCATGTCCGACTTCACTCGACCGTTATTTAATCTCTTGAATAATAAAATAGAGTTAATATCTACTTGCTTGAGAAACTTTTTCAAGTTAATTATCTCTTTTATATCACTTATTACAATGTTACGAAAATTATGTAGTCATTTAAGTTAATAACGGTCGTTTTGTCGATCTTTGGTACTTGAGTCAACAATAAACTTCTTATAATTACAAGTTGTTTATGTAGAAGAATATTCATTATATCCAGAATTATATTCATGATGTAGATATAATATATATCATATATATCCTGTATATATATTCATTTATAATATTACATAACATTTAGAGGTAAGAAATGAAATTCACCGTTCATGGAGACGGTAAGCCGTACGTACGCATGAACGCTACTTTAATTTCTATTTCGTATTTAATGGAATGAAATCATAATGATATAAAAGAGTATTATAATTCCAGTATAATATCATATATAATATCATTTAATCCATCCTTTATACGTCCCACATATGGCATTAACGATTCAAATCACTTTGAGGGGGCGGTAGTCCATACTTCCTAAAATGAAATTATCGCGTTTAGCCATAATGGAAATCATAAAGGAATGACATAAATGAGAAATAAATAAGAATAAGGAAAACATAAACATAATATATATCATATATAGAAATAGTTTCATCATAATGTACACCATTAGAGGTGTTAAAAGAATATTGAACAATCATCATTTCATGAGGCAGTATTTTGCCACCCACTGAAACAGTATGTTCATTAACCATTAGACGAAGGTGTGTGTAAGTGTAAATCAAATAATTATCATAAAAAAATCATAGTATATTGAAGATACTGGGTTTTTTACAAAATAAAGTAATAAAAATATTTTAGGGGGTTGGAGAAGAAAAATAAAACAAAAGAACACAAGAGAAGACATTACCTTAAAATCGGGTAACTCTTTTTGATTTGAGTCAAAAGCTTCCTTGGGAAGACTTCTGCCCAAATTGAGGCTTCTAGGAGTAAGATAATTATTTTTAGAGAGTATGTGGGCAGAGGTTGGCCGATCCAAATAGCTTGAAGGTGTGAATAAGGTGGTAGAGGTGGGGGACTTTTATAAGAGGATAGGAGGGGCACTCTTGGAAAGTCATGAAATGTTACTTTATTATATAATGAGTTTCTGATTTTAAAGGTCCCACACTTATATATTTATAGGATAAGGTGATAAGGGTTCTAAATATACTCATCTAATAGGTTTTTGACTAGTTTAAGTCTTATATTTTACATTATCTATTCATTTTATTTAAATCGTTAAGTAATGAGGTAATCGCTACATCATCATGGTGTCATAAAAAATTTAATTTATTTAATGTCTAAAAATTATAAAAAAATATCATGATGTAGAAAATATTTTTAAATTTCCAGTTAATATTTATAGTCGAAAATTTAACTTATATAACCCGATGTAATAATTTTTTTAGTAAAACAATACGTGTTTGTGACAATTTTATTTTTACTTTAAATAAAAAGTTATTAATGTCATTTTCTTACCCAAGTGGCTCCATGGGGTCCCCAAGTTGACCCATGGATTTTATTGGTCTTACATGACTCATCCAATAAGGGTAGAACAAGTTTCAAGATATTTTCATATTTTTATAATATCATTTTTACCTTCAATTTCACTAATTACCTTTAATGGCGATTAATAGAACTTAAAAGTTACTATTCACCAAAAAAATATTTTAATCCCCTTGATCATAATTTTACTTCATAATAAAAATTATGTATGATGTATTTTTGAAATTCAAACTACATAGGTGGTAAAATTTCATTTAAAGGAAAAATCAGTTTTTTTTAACTACCACTTAGTCGTTTCACTATTCATCAAAAATCGAAGTTTTTCAGAACAACACAAAAAATTAACCCTAAGCTATATTTGATATTCCTAATTCAAAAATTATTTCTATTTTACAAAATTCCAAAAATATAAGTTGCATTAATTAATTTTATAATTAATTCCCTCTGTCAGAACAAATAGCGTTTTTTAAGATACAATATATATTAAAAGATTGACAAATGTTAATGTCCAATTTCAAAGTGAAATTAATTATAATGAACACCATTGGATAAAATGGTAATAATATATTCTAATTATACTTTAAAACCACTCAATAGTATAATTTATCACTATAAATTATTTTTATTAAAAAAAGTTGTTTTAAAGTATTTTTCACTATTCATAAAAAATTGGAAGTTCTTAGAAAAATACCAAAAATTCAACATAGGGTAATTTCGATATTATGAATCCAAAAATGATGTCCATTTTGAAATATAAAATATATATAATTTCAAAAAGTGGGTATTACTATTCATAATGGCTATTTTGATTGGTCGCGGTGTGTTAGAATCTCGAACTTTCGTACAATGCAAGCTATTGCATTATTGAAAGAGAAGCGCATCGTGGAAGATAAGGGTGTTACATTCTCCCCTCCTTCAATAAATTGCGTCCTCACAATTTTAAATTTTTCTTTGAAAATAAAAGGTTGAAAATAGAAAATACCTTTGTGGAAAACCCACATCGGAAATAAGGTTAAAAAATTTAGCCTTAATAAGAGGGAAAGGGAAATGAAAAAGTCACCACCAAATTATGATCTCGATAAGGAGAACATTGGTTGAAATTAGAGACATATAATTGGAGGAAAAATGTAAATATTTGTAGGGAGTGATTGAGGTCATAAATCACAAAAACGTGTAAAATTGAGGGCCTCAAAGCCTTCAATCTATGTTGATTTAGAATATTTTCAGTTAAACAAGACATAAGGTATTAAGATAACACATTTTTTGTTTTAATGTCCCTTTACTAAAGTTTAAGAATTAATTTATTCATAGAATAAAAGATAGGTATATATATATTTATTCTTGACAAGTAGAGCTTCAACCTTCAACTAATTTCTACCACAAACTCATCTTTCACTCAAAAAGACAATAGAACTCAAAAATATTATATTTATCCTAATCGTACAAGGTTAAAAATATTAACACATACCATTTAGATTAGGAAAACTATTTCATAATAACCAGGGACTTCATGTAGGCTAGTGGTAGGTAATAAAGGCATGTCGCACTATAGTTATGGGTTTGATTCCTAAAGCTTTGTCCGAGGCGGAGGGTTATCCCCCAACCTACAGGTTTTCATTTTCCTAAAACTATATTATTATAATATTCCAAAAATAATATTCAGAAATGTTTTAGCCTTAAACAATACTATCCAAACTTCAACTAAATCCATTCCAACCATTACAGTTATCCAAAATACCTCTGTCCGTACTTTCTATAAAAGTTCTCTAAATTCCAAAATCAATTCATCAGATTCCCCAAACAAAGTAAAGTTTCTCTTATTGTCATATACTAAAAATAGGATTACCTTCATCATATTAAAACCTTAATGAAAACAAAAAGTACTGCAGTACAATCCTTATATATATCACATTATTCTTATAACCAGAATATAATCCTTGTTTCCAAAAGCACCAATACATTAATTATTCCACTTCAATTGTAGTAACCACATAAGATTGTCCTTGATCCCTTGGCCTTTTCTAAGGTAAGTTTCCCTGACGATTAGGACATTCATTTTCATAATTCCCCATTTTCCTACAATTGTAGCATTCAACATTGATATCCTCTTTCCTTCCCTTGCAATCACGATCCTGGTGACCTTTTTCTCCACATTTATAACAAACTCTCATTCCTTTTAGGCATGTACCGGGGTGATTATTACCACAATTATCGCATAATGGAAAATCCTTCTTTCCCATTTTCCCTTTATATGTCTCTTGTTGCACAGTTCTCTTCTTCTATTTCTTTACTTTGTTGTCATAAGACTTATATAATTCCTTTTCTGTCTTGATAGCACATGATACAATATCTTCATACATTGAGAAAGATTGTGATACTAAAGCTCGACAGAGAAATGGTTTTAACCCATCAAAGAAATGATCAATCTTACTTCTTGGGTTACGTATATAATCTGTAGCATGCTTCTCTAACCTTGTAAAGTTAGCATCATACTTTGCGACATTCTCATCCTCCTTTTGTCTCAGACTCAGAAATTGCCTTTCCATATCTTCTTGATGGTCACAAGGAAAGTATTTTTCTAATAAAATCCCTTTGAACTCCCTCCATTCCATATTTGACACTTCATCATCTCCCTTTGTGTTTTAAATCAATGACCACCATTGATCAGCATCTCCAGTGAGGCAGTAAACTGCCATGATAACCGTTTCCCTTTCACTACTCCCCAAAGCCTAAAATATTTTCTCTAGGGAATTTATCCACTGCTCAGCTTCTAAGGGATTTGTACTCCCATTGAATATTGGTGGTTGTTGCCTCATGAAGCGGTCTAACATTGATCCTCCACGTTGCGGATCAGGGTGCTCCATACGAGTAAGGTTATTATTCATAACCTGAGTGAGTTGTCCCAATATGGTGATAAGCTGATCAGAACTAGTTGTATCACCAACTCCATTATAATTATCTTGAGCAGGAGGGAAATCCCTACATGGAGTGCGTGCATTGATACGGTTTCCATTCCTTTCACTAGGACCCATTTCTAAACAATGTCATAAACTATATTAGTTTATGAATCGAAATACATAATAACAAACTTGAAAAACACTTAACATAAATTGAACTATTTATGGATATAATCCATAATCATAAAAATGTTTTCTTTGAATAATTATATACTCATAAACCCTTCATAATGGTTTGTAAATAAAATGATAATTATCCTAATCATATCCCATGGGAGTGTCGTAACCAATAGTGCATCAAGGCCCGTTGTCATGCACTAGTTCCCGTTTGAGTCTAGCTCAAAGCGGTGTTTTTGATTTTTACCCCTAGGTACATCTGTTCTAAAGCCGCCTCTACCTGCTCATATCCAGACAGTGATGTATTGCTCGGAAAACTCACAAAATCTCTATAATACCAAAATTATAGGAAGTTCATCTATACTAATCCTCAAATTTTATCTTAAGTATATGTGCTCTAATCAGAGTTTATCTAAATCTAGTTTCCAAGGTTAGTACTAAAATGCCTTTGACACCAATTCTAACGCCCTGACCCCAGTTACCCAGAGTCGGTTCATTATTGAATAACATTGGCATGATCACAAAAGATCATGTCTCGAAAGAACAATTAGTTTAGTAGTCTTGGAAACACTAGATACAGTCATAAGTCTTATATTACATAATAAAGTAAAACAAAACTAAAAAAAAACATTCTATCTTCATATCCCCTTATACTATCCCTACAGGTCATTCATAATATACTTCATCACATCCTGAAAAAATTAAAACATTGAAAGGGGTGATCTCAGATGCTCAGTAAGGATAAAAATATAGCGTAATATTTCATAAATAAACACAAATATTTAAGGCAATGTATAACTAAAACAAAATCCTTTTAAACTTTAACTTTAGCATAATATGGAAAAAGTAAAATTCAATAATTCCATTTACTTATTCACATGGATATTCTACTGGTCGAATAATCACATGCAATATCAATAACCACTTTCATAATGATGGAATGCATAATTCCAGACTATCATAACCACGTAGCCAAGGCCTCATGCCAAGACTACAAATAAGATTTTGTCAAGGCCTCATGCCAAGACACTATTCTGTCTCATGAGACCTACCGATGCATCTAGGAGCTATAGCGGGCTCCACCCGTCACTTATTAAGTCCAATGCATTCCTCATAAGAACGGGTTTAAACATATCATAATCCATAACATAATCGTATCACATAAAACATGCATAAAGGAAACATAACATTTCCATATTTCAATCACAAGATATCAATACAACACATTGATATAAAAAAACACTTTCAAAACCATTTTCAATACCAAAAGAAAACTAAATTAAAACTTTGTAATTATTTTTCATTTAAAAACATTTATGGCTTGTTGAGGAAGATGAAACTCAAATAATGGTCATGGAAGTGGAGAAGTCATTATCGCCTCATACGTACGACAAAAGAAACATTCCTTTTTGTCGTTTAGTAAAACGGTTAGTATAAAAATATTACTTTTTAATAAACATAAAAGTCAAAGGGGTTTATACACCGTATTAAAGAATTTTGTGTATAAAACAAAATATGCCTCAATGAATGGAGATTGAGACAAAGTCCCTTACAAAGATCATTTTTTTAATAAAATAGATATATTATGTGTATCCACTATAATTACACATAAATAAAGTACAAATAAAATATAGGACATAATAATATCCTGATATAATTTGAAAGTAGGAGATTAACCCAAAGAATAGAAATTGGGTTAAGAAGTTCCCTTACCTCGTGTCCGACTTCACTCGACCGTTCTTTAATCTACTGAATAATAAAATAGAGTTAATATCTACATGATTGAGAAACATTTTCAAGATCATTATCTCTTTTATATCACTTATTACAATGTTACTAAAATTATGTGGTCATTTAATTTAATAACGGTCGTTTTGTTGATCTTTGGTACTTGAGTCAACAATAAACTTCTTATAATTACAAGTTGTTTATGTGGAAGAATATACATTATATCCAGAATTATATTCATGATTTAGATATCATATATATCATATATATCCAGTATATACATTGATTTATAATATTACATATCATTTATAGGTAAGAAATGAAATGCACCGTTCATGGAGACGGTAAGCCGTACGTACGCATGAACGCTACTTTCATTTCTATTTCGCATTTAATGGAATGAAATCATAATCATATAAAGGTGTATTATAATTCCAGTATAATATCATATATAATATCATTTACTCCATCCTTTATACATCCCACATATGGAATTAACGATTCAAATCACTTTGAGGGGGAGGTAGTCCGCACTTCCTAAAATGAAATTATCACGTTTAACCATAATGGAAATAATAAAGGTATGCAATAAATGAGAAATACATAATAATATGGAAAATATAAACATAATATATATCATATATATAAATAGTTTCATCATAATGGCCACCATTAGATGTGTTAAAAGAATATTGAACAATCATCGTTTCGTGAGGCAGTATTTCGCCACCCACAGAAACAATATGTTAATTAACCATTAGATGAAGGTGTGTGTAATTGTAAATCAAATACTTCTCATAACAACATCCTAGTATATTGAAGATACTGGTTTTGTTACAAAATAAGGTAATAAAAACATTTTATGGGGTTGGAGAAGCAAAATAAAACAAAAGAACACAAGAGAAGACATTACCTTAAAATCGAGTAACTCTTTTTGATTTGAGTCAAAGGATTCCTTGGAAAGACTTCTGCCCAAATTGAGGCTTCTAGGGGTATAGAGGGAAGTTGAGAGAGTATTTGGGAATATTTGGCTGAGCCAAATGGCTTGAAGGTGTGAATAAGGCGGTATAGGTGGGGGCCTTTTATAAGAGGAGAGGAGGGGCACTCTTGGAAAGTCATGAAATGTTACTTTATTATATAATGAGATTCAGATTTTAAAGGTCCCACACTTATATATTTCTAGTATAAGGTGAAAAAGGTTATAAATATACTCATCCAATAGGTTTTTGACAAGTTCAACCTATAGATTTTACATTATCTTTTCATTTTATTTAAATCGTTAATTAATGAGGTAATCGCTGCATCATCATGGTGTCATAAAACATTTAATTTATTTAATGTCTAAAAATTATAAAAAAATATCATGATGTAGTAAATCTTTTTATATTTCCAATTAATATTTATAGTAGAAAAGTTAACTTATATAACCCCATGTAATAATTGTTTTAGTAAAATAACACATGTTTGTGACAATTTTATTTTTACTTTAAATAAAACGTTATTAATGTCATTTTATTACCCACGTGGCTCCATGGGGTCCCAAAGTTGACCCATGGATTTTATTGGTTGGCCATGACTCATAAAATAAGGGTAGGGCAAGGTTCAAGATATTTTCATATTTTTATAATATCATTTTTACCTTAAACTTCACTAATTACCTTTAATCGCGATTAATAGAACTTAAAAGTTACTATTCAACAAAAATTATTTTAATCCCATTGATCCAAATTTCAATTACTAATGACAATGATGTATGTCGGATTTTGTAAATTCAAATCACATAGGTGGTAAAATTTCATTTAAACGAAAAATCAGTTTTTTTAACTACCACAAAGTGGTTTCACTATTCATCAAAAATCGAAGTTTTTCATAACAACACTAAAAATTAACCCTAAGCTATATTTGATATTCCTAATTAAAAAATGATTTCTATTTTAAAAAATTCCAAACATATAAGTTGAATTAATTGATTTTATAATTAATTCCCGCTGTCACAACAAATAGCATTTTTTAAGAAACAATATATATCAAAATATTGACAATTGTTTATGTCCAATTTCAAAGTGAAATTAATTCTAATGACCACCATCGGATAAAATGGTAAAAATATATTCTAATTATAATTTAAAATCACTAAATAGTAAAATTTATCACTATAACTTATTTTTATTAAAAAAAGTTATTTTAAAGTATTTTTCACTATTCATTAAAAATTGGAAGTTCTCAGAAAAATACCAAAAATTCAACATAGGTTAATTTCGATATTCCGAATCCAAAAATGAAGTCCATTTTTAAATATAAAATATATATAATTTACAAAAGTGGGTATTACTATTCATAATGGCAATTTTGATTGGTCGTGGTGTGTTAGAATTTCAAACTTGCGTACAATGCAAGCTATTTCATTATTGAAAGAGAAGCATATCGTGGAGGCTCAGGGTGTTACAATCACCATCAAAATTGTACAAAGCGAATAATACACCCATGTAACACCTTATTTCGGTGGTCTTAAATCTCTGTAGGATGCTCCTCAAAAGTCACATCATCATCAACATAAATCTCTCCCTGATCAATGATGTGAGAGTCTTCATGAAGATAGTAGAGTAGTTGAATCCCATTTAAGAAATCATGTAGATGGATCATCCATGAGGGAAGTTGTATCTGTTTCTCAATAACTCTAACATGATCTAACACCTTGAACGTCCAAAAAATCAGGGATAAATATTACTCCCACATCCAGACCTTTTCTTCCCAGGATGAGGAGTCACATTTAGGAACACATAATATCCAATGTGGGACTCTGGAAGTCTCATCCTTTTATCATAACAAGACTTATGATGTTTTTTAACTACCTTTATACTCTCAAAAATCACCTAAACCATCTATTTCATTCCTTGCATGATTTCCAGTACAATAATTGTTGACTCTATGTACCCAGTCTAGAATAAGGAAGAATGGAAATATCAGATGTACAAATTTTAAAATGGTTCCATACCAATGGTGGGGAAAAACTATAATTGTAGAAAATATTTACCAATGGTAGGCGCCTCATCCAAAAACCTACAAAATCTAGTTCACAAGCACACAACATGTTATCAAGAGTTTGAATGGTCCACTCTGTCTAACTTTTCATCTATGAATGGAAAGAAGTGTTATGGAATAACTGAGATCCAAAATCATCCTAGAGAACTCTCAAAATCATGGATTTAAAACAATGATTATGATTAGAGATGATCATTTTTGGTACACTATGAAGTATCACCACCTCCTCCAGTGACTTCCTTGAAAAAAACTCCACTGAGCTCAACTCCTTGATTTCCATAAAGTTGGATGATTTTTTAAAATTGTCCACTATCACCCGTATAGAACCCAAGAAACCCAATGATAAAGATAAACTAGTGATGTAGCCCATATATATATTCTACCACTTCCACTAAGTAACATACATTTATTAGAGTAAACCACTAGGAATAAAGTGCTTGACCTTCATTTTCTGGAAAACAAACATTGATACACATAATCTATAACTAAAAACATTAACCGATGCTTCCAAAACTAACATCTCAGAGCTCTATATGTATTTATCATTATAGAATGTACCTCCAAGGGTGGGCTATGAAACCCATGGAGAACCAAATCACACATCACCAAAGGGATGAAAATCCTTCCCTATAACAACACACCTTGTTGTTCATCCTTAGAAAAAACATCAAGAGAATCACTAAAGAAAACTCAGTATCTCTAGATCTCCACCTCAAAATCTCCCAGCTAGGACTCTTCCAACTACTAAAAAAAATATGATTGTATTGTCATCTAAAAAAAGAAACCTCTATCACTAACCTCTCCCATATCAAGATGCATCGCTGATAACTCTTCAATAACTCTCCAGAAATCTCCAAATTCATCAACGACATCATTATGTGACTTCTTGATCAACACATCACCTAAAAATTTACCATTTATTAGTATATAAGAAATATTAAGTTCATAATATTACAAGAGTCCTATCAACCTTTATTATCTCAAGTTTGGGTCACAATGTGAGGAGACATACCTCGAGCTCTTATGATCATTAAAAACCAAAACATTCTCATGGATGAGGTAATGTAACCAAATTGTTTTGGAAAACAAGATTACTACAAACTTGATATCATGGGTGGAATAGTTACTCTCATAGGGAGGTAAAAAAATTATATTTTCTTTATCATAAAAAACCCAAAACCAATATGAGAAACATCATAGAAAACCTTGACCTAAACTCCATCTTCTAGAAAATGAATAATTGGAGTGCTTACCAAAATATCCTTCAGGTAATCAAAAAGTATATGAAACTGATAAATCCATAAGAACACCTGATCTTTTTTTGTTAAGGATATTATAAGATTCATAAAACAGTACAAATCAACTGTGAACCACCTATAATAGCCTCTACGACCAAGGAAAATATGAACCTCTACAATAGCCTTGGGGGATGACCAAGAAATGACTGTCTCAATATTTGAAGGATCCAAAACTATACTACATTGGTACATCATATTCCCTAATAAATGAACATCACAAGCCTAGAACTCACACTTCGACAACTTCTGGAATAGCTAATGAGGATAAAAAAACCAAAAAACTACCCAAGATGCACTGTGTGCTCCTCCTTACATATGAATTACATAAGGATGTCCTCAATAAATGCAACCATGAATCGATCCATGAAATCCCTATAAAATTATTTCATTAAAAAAATGAACATAGCTTGATCATTCATCATACTGAACAACATAAAACTAAACTTGTAATTCCAATAACAACATTAGAATGTGGTATTTAAAATATAATCATGTTTTCCCCATATTTGATGATATTTTGACAAAATATTGATATTTGACAACAAACTAGATCCCTTAACCTAATAAAATAAATCATCAATCCAGAGAAGTGGATAGAAATTCTTCACTTTTACCTAGTTCAAGTTATTATTATCGATACATAGATGTAGACTTCCATATTACTTCTTCACACATAGAACTGAAGCAACCTAAGGTGAAACTCTTGGTTGAAAAAAAACCTCACTAAAAAAAGACCATTGATTTGTACCCATAAATATCATGACTCAGAAAGAACCATCTTATAAAGAGATATCGAGATTATAGAAGTGCTTGGTTGTATCTCTATCATAAACTCAATCATCAGTCAAGTTGATAACACCAACAACCCCAAAAGAAAGAAATAATGATACATTTATATAACTCTTGGAAACACAAGATTTTGAGAATCTAAAGAAGAAATAAACAAATCAACCATTAAGAAAAATAGTGATGAAACATGATCCTACCCCATCTGAGGGTCTCACTAACCAATGTACATTACATGCTCTCTATCAGCATCATAGAACACAATTTGCCTCCTGATGTAATCCAAAATATCCTGCACCAAACCCAACTAGACCATGCTGATTATTATTATTTATTATTGTATCTATAAACATATGAAGTCTCCCTAAGAGTGGTACTACCCCACAACTATCTTATAGTCTCTACATACTTCACGCCGATAATTTTTACCTCCAACTTGGGTAGTCAATGCCAAGGGAACAAGAAGCCTATATACCCCATGTTTTAAATCAGTTATTAGGGAAGGTGATATGATGGATTTTGTATCTCCTGAATAAAAAAAAGTATACACCCAAGTAGAAATTAAATAAAGGGTACCAAAATTGATGTCTGTCTCACCTAGAACTGAAAATACTAAAAAATACAGCTGACCTTGACCTACTCCCTGAACTTTATGTCCATGGTGTTGACCCTCACCATATCTGCATTCTACTCTCTGTGAGAAAAATAGAATATAAATAATGTCCTCAAGCTTCCCTATATCCTGTTTTTCAATCCAATAATGGAGCACGCTACAACTGCCACCTAGGTTGAAACTACATCAATGGAGGAACTTGAAGTGGAATGGATACTACACACTAACTACTCAAAAAGTTCGGGTAGTCTAGCCACTGATGAACTCAACCTATATTTGAAAATAATTCACTTGATCCCTTAACATGGTCCTGAGAGACACCACCCTAAGATAAACAAAATGATTAGGGCTGATACCTACCCCAACTATCTTAATGCTCTTATTTCTAGGAAATTGGGAACCTAAAACCTTAGGTAATCTATTTGATTAATCAAAATAACTCCCCTATCGTGATGATATAGTTCAATAGAGTGTCCTATCGATGATATTTTCTCTCACTATCACATAGAGATACATAAAAAACATAAAAAGGGTGACATAACACTATATATTTAGATTCAAAGCCTACTTGAAATTCCTATACATTTCCTCCATATTTGGAAACAGGTCTGAAAAATAATAGATAAGGGTTTGGAAATGGATCTCGAACTCTCACATACTATAACTCCCATGTTGAAGGGTAATAATCTCTTGGCGAATGGACACCCTTTCAGATAAAGATAGAAACTATGCTCAAAATTGGTCTAAAAAATTCTCCCATTAGACTACTGACTCCTCACAATCCTTAAGGAATAAGAACCACCACTTCTTTACTACTCCATAGAGGATCAAAATATCCATTTAAACCAAGTACACTTTTTGAGTATTGATCAAACTGAATGATATCTCTACCCATCCAACCAATCCTCTATCAATGAGTTTAAAAAGACCCCTCATACTTTTAGAGACTCTAGAACTGAAATTATAGGAATTTCCTCCTACAAGTGTCATTGCCTTCGACCTCCACTCTATGGTGATCTACTGAACATCTTCAACATGAACCTGATTAGGATATCTACCTAGATCCATACCTTTTGAAGAGAAAAACTATTATGGGATCCTAAACTTGGAATCTATAACATTTATGATTTATTTAAATATTTAAGTTTCAACCTAATTCCATGGTCTACCATTTCAAACATAGGTGGAAAAAATAATGTTGCAATATCATTTCCTATGTATCTACCACACAATGAGTATCACTTCATTTAGTAGTCCCAGTAAACTTAAAGGTATATTCATCAAATAATATGGGGTCAAATATCCCCATGTATCAATATATATTTATTATTTACATTTCATACTAAACATTGATACCACTTTTACCCTATTAACCAATGCAGTCCTCAACTTTTCTTACCTAATACCTTTATTGTATCCCTCAACCTGATGTTTTGATACCACTCTGTCCTGTCCCCCTCCCACCAAAGTTGCTAATCATTGGAAAACAAAGAGATAAGGGAGATAATGATGCCTAAATCCTACCTCCAATACTCCATGGGTTAGATACAATCACCCAGGTAATATCATACACAAAGATGTGAGGAATTACCCTCTAATTAAAACATGAAGAAATATAGATAATATTAAACCACCATACAACCCCTTCTTATAAAAAACGTAAAATATCCCAAATACATGCATGTAAATTCATAAAACTCTAAAAACTACCAAAAGGGAACTAAAAGTACAAAAATACAATCCTTAGTAGTGATAAAAAAATCCCAAACATCTCTTGAACCACCCAAGTGTTGGTAAAGTACATCCCAATCACCAACCAAATCCTTATGACCTAAAAAACATTTATATATTAATAGGGTGATAACAACAATTATATTCAGCAGGATCCTCCCTATTTCCTATTATTCAGATGTTAAAGAAATAATGGTAAATCCCAGTGAGAAATAGGTGAATCTAACTCATCACCTAAAAATTTATGCTAAGTACCTAGCCTCACCATGGATATCTCTCACCAAGTATCACATGCAAGTGAACATATAATATAATACCAAAAGAGTGTACCCCTATATCATTTCTCCACTATTTTCCTACTCTATCCTAGCATCACATGTCTTCAACCATATATCTTTAAATGTATGTAAGCCCAAAGAAACCTAGGCTAATGTATCATAACATGAATCATGTGCGTCACATCATCAAATACCATGAACCCCATGCATAAAATAATATCATCATCCCATACAACATCTCTAGCTAGTAATAATATAGTTTCTAGGATCCACCCCAACCTATATTTCATTTATTATACCTTAATACATCACAACCCATACATGTTATACCTATAATGATCCATATGATACTATATATAGAGATACATGTGTATTAAGTAACCACAATACATTAAAACCCTCTACAAACATATAAGGGAAAGGTAACCACCAAGAATTATAGCACATAATACACCCAGGATAAGAGAGTGGGGGTGGAGAGGGTAGTCGGCCATCTGTTCCTCACCAACATGGATGTTGGGGAAAACAAAATCCTAGATTCCATTGGTTTATAGTAACCCTAACTACATGGGTGGGGTATTATATGAGATTCAATAAAATATAGGATATAATATTACTCAAACCTACAATATGGTTATTAACCTAGTCTTAGGATCAATTGTAGATATCATCTCTAAGAAACTCGGATTCTACCACTAAGAACTAAATATCCTACAAGATTATAAGCATTCAAGGAGACTCATTTAATAAATTTTGTCCTTTTAACACTTCACATTAAATTAATTAATTCATTATACATTAATTAACATTATTTCATTCAAATTTCATTAAAAATTAAGTGAATTTCATGCCAGCCATGCATAATCCAACTGATTCCATAGTTCTATATGGTTATCAAATATTTTCATTCCATTCAAGAACCAAACCCATGGGTTAAAAAATTTATTAATCATTATCATTCAAGATTATGGGTACTCTAGAAAACATAATAAGATACCATAAAAGAGATGCATAAACCAATAACAAAATGAATACTCAAGCAGTAGGGAAAAGAACACATGTCAATAAGAAACCCATCCATTTGGCCTATAAATCAGTACATTATCAAGCAAGCATTCATCTTCTAGAGAAACAATGGGAAATCCAATCATCAACCCCTTCTATAAATTCCAATTTTATCCCTGATAACACCATGTATATCACCATGAATTCTTCCCACAATCACTAGTATCAATTGATGCTGCAAACCTGGGCCTCCCTAACTATATCTCGCTAAACCACCATCTATGCTGGACTCACATAACACCTCATATAAAAGATCACATCATAGAAACAAAAAATGTAGTAAGGAAGTAATAAATAAAGTTAATAGGTAATCTATTCCTTGGGAACCAAGGCATCTTTATTTTGTAAAAAAAAATAGATAATCTCAACCATTAACATTTATATTCATCAAATAACCATTTATCTACAATATTGAATTAAATGATTCATTTATCATAGATTACAAACACATGAAACCTAATTCATTAGCTATTAAAATCTATAAATTATTAAAACATTATCTCAATAATAACTTCTAGTGTCAACAAACTTTAAGGAAGAAGAATTTCATTAACATTCCTCTTTATTATTATCAAAAATAAAAATTTGTAGATCCATGTTATTTATCCAATTATATTAATATATGGAAGAATAATTTCAATTAAACATGCATTAGAAATCATATTATTTACATCAAATTATAAGAATCAATAGAGTCAATAAATGATACTATTTAGTTCTTTAACCATAAAAATATTTTCCTTCACTTATTACCCATTTCCATCAATCTAATATGCTAAAAACATATATAGAAAACATACTAATCAAAGAATAAACATATATAACACATTTTATAATAAAATAAGAGACAAAACATTGTCACGATGGAAACACATATGATTACTACAACCATAAAAAATTCCTTTTTATTCTTTAATGTTAATTCAAATATCACCCAAATAGATTAATCATGATTAATTTATGATTTCACAAAAAATAAAAGGATAAGTAATGAATATCCTACCTCAGGGTTTCCAATATTCTTTCATCGATAAATGTACAATAACACAGAACTTTGATCACCTCTCCCACAAGGAAACAATAGAACTCCAAGAACACCATGTCATAACCATGCCAAAAAAACATGAAAATAAATTTATATGAACAAAGTAGATCAATTTTGAAAGAATGAGAAGAAATATCTGGAGAAAAAAAGATCGATCAAAGATCAAAACATAGGATAAAGCTGAAAAAATAACCTCGAATCACCATAGATTGAAAAAAGTATGACATGAATCAATATTTTTCAAAAGGGATTAAAAACACTTTGATAAAGAACATATAGTTTCCTAGGGTTGGGATAGAATCAGAGGTTTTGAGAAAATTCTTGGGTGCAAGTGGTTTTATACGCATCCTTCGAGAAATACTTTCATGGCGTGGATGGGTTATTCACATCGTGAATGTCTTGGGTTTCAGACCCAAGAAAAATGCATCACCCGGATATAAAAAACCTACGATTAATTCACATCATCAAAAAAATGATAAAGTCTTGAGTTTTTATAGATATATTTACCAAATTTGATCCCTCATCCCTTCATGTCATGAACTTACAATACATCTCTAGAGTCACACCCTATGAACTACTCTTATTAAATTATGAATTCTATTTCAGTCTGTGAATGAAACTCTCACATCATGAACTACATTTAAAATCATGAAATTCTCTTACATCCAAATTTTTTCTCCTAAAATCCACTTATCCTACTCTAGGATTCCTCAAAGCACTTCAAACCTGAAAAAATACAAAGGAATGGGATAAAATTATGTCAAACTCTAGAATAATTTTCATTAATATTGTTATAAAATCCAGTATCCTTAAAAATATATTTTCTCAATCTATAAATTATATTATTCAATTTATCAACATTTTTCTTAAAAATTAGATTCATTATTAGAATATTCAAAATAAAAACGAGAATCACTAACCATAGTCAAAGATTAAATGAATCACAAGTAAGTTAATCATTTTTCATTTTCAAATTCATCAATAGAATCAGATTCTTCAATAAATCTTCAACATATAGTTAAAGCCTTTTTCTATTTCTATCTATACTTATTATTTTTCTACTCATTTTTCAGTTTATGGTAGTTAGGATTTATATATCCTTTCATTCTGTACTCAAAGATAAATAACATTTAAATTATTATAATTAAAGTTAGTTTTAATTTTCCTTTTATCTTTTTTATTAAACTTATGAGTTTACCGTCTAGATAAATTTATGAAGCCTTTCCTTTTAATTATTTTTTAAAATAAAGTAATAATATGAGCTATGTACTCTTTATAACTATAATGAATTTTAGAATAAGAATAGTGATAGGAAACAATATTAATAGATTTTAAAGCCTTAAATTTCCTCTTTTTATTCTCTTATTCATCTATATACTTAAATTTCAATTCATATTAATGTTTTTAGGCCCAAAGGTGTCTTGGATTCCCTAAGAGAGGATGAATCAGGGTATGGATATTCTTTTCAAAATTCTTCCTACTGCACTGGATCTTGACCTCTTTATTATGAGGATCACATTATTTTATTTTTAGTGTTTAATATTTCCTTATCCTTTACAACATTATCTAATGATGATTCATAGAAAGTAAACCATGAAATAAAGAAAATATATGTACAAATTTTTACTTGGTTCACCCTAACTGGGCTACATCTAAGGAGCATAGAATGTAAATGTACCGAAGTACCAAATCCACTAAAACTCACTGCCAATACAAGGTTCAGAGCAGACTTAATGTCCCTCATGGTTTACAACCATTTAAAACTAGCATAAAAGAAAATGAATAGTGTCTTCAATTGTTGTGAGTTTCACCAAATATAAGAAATGTTCATTTGAACTGAACATGCTCCTTCATAGATTTGACGGGAACATCCCCTTGAGCATAACATTTTCATGAGATGTCATCGAAACTTTTATCACATTATAAAGTTCTTCAAGTGATTCAAAGTTTTCATCTTTCTAGAATGATTCTAGAAATATACTCACCTGCTGGTTTAAAACACCAATTTATTCCTTTGACTACCTCAGATGTAATAGTGAATAAACTCTTTTTGAAAGTTTTTTATAATTGTATAGATCCTATTTCTTATACTTCTTCTTCTGAATTCAAATGTGACAATGAAATTTCTCACAGGATAACTCTAGAATGTTACCCCTATGTGAGAACATAGTGTATAACCCTTTCATGATAACCTCACATGTAACCCTTGTGCTAGATACTATCATGTAACCCTTGTGCGAGATCCTGACGTGTAACCCTTGTGATAGATTCAGGCATGTAGATCCTCCAGGAGGCTCATCCATGATACCACTCCATGAGAGCTCTCCACGATACCTCTTTGTGAGACTTTTCTTTGTTCATGTGAAATGAAATTGTAACACCCCAAGATTTTATGAAAAATATTCTTTTTAATTTCATTAATGTCTTGTGTTGTAAGCTACACCAAAAAAATCTTGCAAAACACGCATCCTTGACTTGCCTACATTACACGCAATCACGACCTTTTCTCGATAGCGTGTGTAGTACGCAATACTGAGTTTCACAAAACAGCGATATGGTATTAAAATATTATTAAAACTAGCCGTTATGAATAGTAATAACCACTTTTTGAAATTTTCTAAATTTTATTTTCAAAATGGACTTCATTTTTGGATTCAGAATATCGAAATTAGCTTAGGGTGAAATTTTGGTACTTTTCGGATAACTTTCATTTTCTGATGAATAGTGAAAATTACTAAATTTTAATTAAAAACAACCTTTTTAATAGAAATAATTAATATTGATAAATTATTAATTTGAGTGTTTTTAAAGTATATTTAGAATATAATTTTACAATTTAATACAATGTTTGTTATTGGATGTAATTTCACATTTAAACCAGACATAAACAACTGTCAATCTTTTGATAGTTATTATCTCTTAAGAACACGCTATTTGTTTTGACGACGGGAATTAATTTTTAAATTAATTAATGAAACTGATATGTTTTGAATTTGGTAAAATAGACATCATTTTTGAATTTATAATATCAAATATAGCTTAGGCCTAATTTTTGGTATTTTTCTGGAAACTTTCATTTTTTGATGAATAATGAAACCACTAAGTGGTAGTTAAAAAAATGAATTTTTCATAAAACATAATTTTACCACTTCTGTGAGTAGAATTTCAAAATTCCGAGAGACACGGTTGATGTTAGTAAGTAAAATGTGGTTCAATGAGATGAAAATAATTTTTGGTGAATAGTAACTTTTTACTTTTTTTTACCACGACTAAAAGTAAATAGGGTAATTAAGGGTAACAATGTTATTATTCTTATCCTAACACATGTAATAATTCTATTGGATAAGTGTAATTCGACCAAAAACAACCTTAGGAATAAAATATGATCATTTAGGCTCACTTGGATTAGATTAGGACATTTATTATTAATTTATTTAAAGAAGGGTTAAAATAGTTAAAATCAAAGTATAATAATTAAATAATTTTTAATATAGGGTTATACATAAGATAAATTCGACTATAAATACTCATTAGAAAGATAAAAAGATTTAGTACATAATGGTATTTTATTTTTAATTTTTAGACATTAAATAACTTAATTTATTTATGACACAAATATGATCCAGTAATTATCTTATTAATGAAATATTGACATAATTGATGTTATAAATACCTAAATAAATGTAATTTGAGACTTTTTATGAATTAATATAATTTTATAGGTTAATATGACATGTTAGTATTGATTTAATTAAAGTTTTTAGAACCAATCATTCTGTTATGATTTTCACAAAAAATCAATTACTAAATAGTGTCAAAATTGACATAAAATAGTTTTTAAAACATATATTATATTATTAATTTTTATTTTATTCCTAAAAATCTAAGGTTCGGCTAAATGACTTATATAAGGTTATATATATTAATAATAAACAACTTGGGGTTCTTTTGGCTTGATATAGTAAGTTTATTAACCTTATAGTGTAAGAAAAGAAGAAGACACGGTAAAAGTTAAATTATCTAACTTAAAGTTAAATATAAATGATAAGGTTAAAATAGGAGCCTAAACTTGTATAAATTCTATTTTATGAGATTATTTAGACCCATACCCACCTTATATTTAAAATAAATCAATTTGGATCTATTTAAAACCGAATCTGGCTTTATAATAAAATAATATTTTTAGTTATTCCAAAGGTGCCCCTCTCCTCCCTTATAAAAGGGCACCCCCTCCCTCTCTTCCTCACACCACTTTGAGACTTCAAGCTGGGAAAAAACCTACCAAATTCTCTTATCCACTTCCCTAGAAACATCCTAGAGGTTCGGTTCTTCCTCAAAGACCAATTTTAGTGCCCTAAAAGGAGATCTCAAAGAGGCGCTTCAAAGAAGATGTAAAGTCCGTTACCGATTCTTTCAACTTTATTTCTTCTTCCACTTCTTCTTCTTAGGTTGTTTCATTATAAAGTAATAACATAAGTATCACTCATATAATGATATGTTATTATAAGTATGAAACAACCCTATTTCACCATCTATCCATCCTACGGAAAACGAAATCACTGCGCGTGCGTACGTACGGAATACCGTCTCCACGCCGTGGTGAAATCTATTTTCCAACACCACCTTACTTGGATGGGTATAATGGTGTAAATAATGACTATATATGACTATTTAAAAGTTATATAGATTCTGAAATAGTATACATACACTCCAATACAATTCCACAATCATGAGAACGATATCATCGCTCGTGCGTACGTACGGACTACCGTCTCCACGACGCGATGAGATTCATTCTCCACGTCAACCATTCATGATTGATTATAAAGTATATATAATAAGTAATCATGAAATATATTACATAATAATACTACTGAATTTATGTATATATATGGATTTATGAATATATATTTATGTCATCTACTTAATTCCACTCAATTCAATAAGGAAACGAAAACATCGTTCATGCGTACGTACGACCTACCGTCTCCATGAACGGTGTATTTATTTCCATTTACTGATCTATTATATATATGTATACTCTGAATATATATTATATATAAATCATGTTTTATATTCTTTAATTAAGTAATCATGATCTAAGTAATCATATTAATAATTACAAGTCAAAACACGGACGACAAATGAAACGATTTTACCCAAAACGGTCTTTAACATGGAATTTACAAAAAAACGGGTAAAATAAAGTCATAAGTGAACCATATATGATATAATAACAATGAGTATGATTCTGGAATAAGTCAATAACATTATTTAAATCATTATACAGGAGGTTCGGACACGTACAAAGCATATCAGACCTAAGGTAAGGGAAATATCACAATCTCATTTTTATCCGAGATTGCTTATACTTTGGTATTTACTGGGGTGTATTTTATCATCCACATCCATGTTTGCTCAATATTTAATATTATTTCCATCCACCAAAAATTTTTTAAATCATATTTTACCCTTCGGTGAGTTTTTAGTAAAAGATATGAAAGGAATCTTTTTGACGTTTTTCGTACGAGTTACTTTTTGACTTTTCCGACAAAAGTACGAGAAGAATGTTTTTTTAACTTATAAGACATGAATGGATTTTTAAAACATTATTTCCGAGAAGCCTCCTTTTCAAGTTTTCATGTCTATTTTTAATCAACTTACTTTAGTTTAGAATTGTATGACATGTTAATAAAGGAAAAGTGTTTTTGAAGTGGAATGGATATTTTCCTCAAGAATGGAGTTCAAGTGTTTTATCAAAATTATTTTCCATCTAAGATAATAAACGGTTCTATTTATATCCCTATTATTACATTGATTTGATTATGTTGTAATGGAATTATTTTTATGAATTCCTTTATCTTATATGAATTGTTTTATGATGTCCCGATGTTTAAGATTCCCATTTTTATGGGTTATGCTATGATGTATGGTTTATGATTTTATGGCACACATAAAAATGGTATCATTATGAGATGGGTGAGACCAATATCTCCCTCCAATGCATTGGGTAATGATTTTATATCTCATGAGATAGACATGGCTGGAACGGTAGGTTATACCGGTTCAGTGAAACAGGACTGAAACGAGGAGTGAACTCGGTTCAGAAAGGGACTTTGTCCACTAAGATAGTCATGAAAATGAGTCTTGACTAATAAGAAATGATTCTCTATGATTATGTGTGTATGACAAAAAGTTTAATGTTTAATGTTATGATTATTGGGATTACATTTCACTACTATGATTTATCCCATGTTATGAAATTATGATCTCTTTTGCAGGTTAAGATTTCCTAAAGATATGTTCTTATGAATATGATGCGATTGATATTTCTTTTGTTTACCCTTAATGAGCATTTGAGCTCACCCTTTTATGTTTTTTCCCCAGGACATAAAGAAAGGATTTAGGTTAAAAAAATAAGATCTTTATGGGAGATGTTGAAGATCTTTCACCACGATTAGAAGATTATATTCCGAGTTTCCAAAGACACTAAACTATTACGGTCTTTGTTTGTGTGTTTTTGTTATGTACTAAGTATTCTGCAAAAGTAATGTAATTTCCTTGTACGTCAAGCTTCGGTTCTCTACAGTTGGTATCAGAGGAAAGGTTTAGTCAGCCTTTGGAAACTAGGATGCGAGAACGTTAGTGAGATCCCAAGTGATATTTCTAAGGTATGTCTAGGGATGTCCCTAAGGATAAGTATACGTATAGGATATAGTCCTAGAACTATGGTAACGGTATTACATTAAACCCAAGATGTTAGATATTGAAGTTACTCCCCCTTTATTCTGATTTTTGCCTCTCACACTATTCTTTTTGGGTTATTTGAAAATGGCTAGAAACAATAGGATTCACGATAATGGAGGATATGATGGACAATGGAATGATATTCTTCACGAGCAACCAAATGAAATGGGATTTGGAAGTCCAAACATCATTATTATGCCGAATCAGAAATCTCATAATATGATCAATAAAGTAAAATTTGGTAAGTTTCCTAACTCGGCTAATAAGAGAAAGATGGAGTTTCATGATGATCATTTAGGAAAGAAAGTTCAATTTCCCCTATGTAAATCATGTGGGAAGAGGCATCAAGGAGAATGTTTCAAAGGAACTGGAAGATGCTTTGGGTGTGGAAAAGAAGGACACAAAGCCAGTAAATTCAAAGGAAAAGGTTCAGTTAACACCAGGGATGAGGATAATGGTATTGCTATGACATCAACAATGGTTAAATGTTTTAAATGTGGAATGTACGGGCATTATGCAAACCAATGCCCTAAGGGAAAGTCTCATGAAGAGAATCAGTATGGTCCTATGGGTAGTATTTATGTTGATGATGATGAAGAGACTACAAATGATATGTGAGATGAAAGAATTGTTGAAGCTCGGTCAATGGTTTAAGAATGTAGTGGAATGATTACATGTTTATCATGTGTAATGTTGTATAAATAATCTCATGCTACTATGGAATAAAGAGAAATCTAAGGATTGTTACACTGTTGTCTTTCCTTGAGTTTTGAAAGTGTATGATTAATGTTACCAGTATCCATGAAAGGTTATTCAGATATTTTTTGGAATGTAGATGATATGCACATAAGGAAGGGATAAGGAGAAAATTAAATGTTTGATAGTATTCATGAGCTCATGACTGATATAAGGAGAAGGTTATATCATGTTTTGAGTATATAGAATTTTTGAATTTTGGTATGTGGAAAGAGGTAACTTTTGACAGCATTCATGTTTTCACTACGGTTTAATGGGTATTCATTTTTCAAGAGAATACATCATTAAGGTATTCACAGGATTGGAATGTGACCAACAAGATATATGGGGGATAAATGATGGTATTCACATGCTTGGTTGATGACATTTCAAGTAATCGTTTTCTTTATACTATGATCTTGGACCTAAGTATTTTAGATAAGACTAAAGATTGGAATGGATTATGTTAACCATAAGTTAGTATTGTTTAAGGATAGAACTTTTTTTGATATTATTTTTGTGATGTTATAGTAATGCAGTTTTAGAAAAAGGAAAACCTGCAGGATGGGCGACAACCCATCGCGTCGGACAAGGCTATGGGAATCGAACCAACAACCGAAGTGAGACTGGACTTTATCGCCTACCACTGGACTACAGAAAGTCCCTGTTTAGTAGAAACTAGTTTTATTATATTAAGCAGTATGATATATGAAGTATAAGTCCATTTTAGGAACTATATATGATTGATCTCACTATAAATGGACTTATGTATTTTTTTATAACTTTTCTAACCTTTTGTTTGAGACAGATGGAATGAACCATCATTCTATCAAATGATCTGCTAACACATCACAAATGACAAATTCGACTTCATTTCCTTAAGAGATGAAGTGGAAATTTTCCAAAGAACGACAAAAGTATTTCTTCTAATTCCAATTTCATCAACTTTAGGGAAATGATCTTGAAAACCAAAAATTTTGTCCTAGTGCTCTTATATCTAATGAATCAGATGGTACCTTTGATCGTCACAAATTTATGGCTTTGGGATTGCTGGCTTTTCCATAGCCATGTTCTCTACCACTCTCCATCGGAACATGATGGTTAGATTTCTCTTCCATATCCATATTTTCACCTATGTGGAAACCCATTGATTAGTTTATTTGGGTAACCATTACGTTTCATACTTTTGTTTTTAAAGATTGGTTTTAGTATTCCTTTTTATGATGTGGGTTTCTATTAAAGAAACTTTCGAATAGTAAACCATTTATAACCCTGACGAATTTCGAGGGCGAAATTCATTTTAAGGGGGGTAGAATGTAACACCCCGAGATTTTATGAAAAATATTCTTTTTAATTTCATTAATGTCTTGTGTTGTACGCTACACCAAAATAATCTTACACAACATGCATCCTTGACTTTCCTTGCATTACACACAATCGCGACCTTTCCTCGATAGCGTGTGTAGTACGCAATACCGAGTTTCACAAAACAACGATATGCTATTAAAATATTATTAACACTAGCCGTTATGAATAGTAATAACCACTTTTTGAAATTTTGAGAATTTTATTTTCAAAATGGACTTCATTTTTGGATTCGGAATATCGAAATTAGCTTAGGCTAAAATTTTGGTACTTTTCGGATAACTATCATTTTCTGATGAATAGTGAAAATTACTAAATTTTAATTAAATACAAACTTTTTAATAGAAATAATTAATAGTGATAAATTATTAATTTGAGTGGTTTTAAATTATATTTAGAATATATTTTTACAATTTAATACAATGTTGCTTATTGGATGTAATTTCACATTTAAACCAGACATAAACAACTGTCAATATTTTGATAGTTATTATCTCTTAAGAACACGCTATTTGTTTTGACGACGGGAATTAATTTTTAAATTAATTAATGAAACTGATATGTTTTTAATTTGGTCAAATAGACATCATTTTTGAATTTATAATATCAAATATAGCTTAGGCCTAATTTTTGGTTTTTTTCTAGAAACTTTCATTTTTTGATGAATAGTGAAACCACTAAGTGGTAGTTAAAAAATGAATTTTTCATAAAACTTAATTTTACCGCTTCTGTGAGTGGAATTTCAAAAATCCGAGAGACACGGTTGATGTTAGTAAGTAAAATGTGGTTCAATGAGATGAAAATAATTTTTGGTGAATAGTAACTTTTTACTTTTTTTTACCACGGTTAAAAGTAAATAGGGTAATTAACGGTAAAAATGTTATTATTACTACCCTAACACATGTATTAATTATATTGGATAAGTGTAATTCGACCAAAAACAACATTAGGAATAAAATATGATCATTTAGGACCACTTGGATTAGATTAGGACATTTATTATCAATTTATTTAAAGAAGGGTTAAAATAGTTAAAATCAAAGTATAATAAGTAAATCATTTTTAATATAGGGTTATACATAAGATAAATTCGACTATAAATACTCATTAGAAATCTAAAAATATTTCCTACATAATGGTATTTTATTTGTAATTTTTTTACATTAAATAATTTAATTTATTTATGACACAAGATGATGCAGTAATTATCTTATTAATGAAATATTGACATAATTAATGTTATAAATACCTAAATAAATGTAATTTGAGACTTTTTATGAATTAATATAATTTTATAGGTTAATATGACATGTTATTATTGATTTAATTAACCTTTTTCGAACTAATCATTCTGTTATGATTTTCACAAAAATCAATTACTAAATAGTGTCAAAATTGACATAAAATAGTTTTTAAAACATATATTATATTATTAATTGTTATTTTATTCCTAAAAATCTAAGGTTCAGAAAAATGACTTAGATAAGGTTATATATATTAATAATAAACAACTTGGGGTTCGTTTGGCTTGATATAGTAAGTTTATTAACCTTATAGTGTAAGAAAACAAGAAGACACGGTAAAAGTAAAATTATCTAACATAAAGTTAAATATAAATGATAAGGTTAACATTGGAACCTAAACTTGTCTAAATTCTATTGGATGAGAGGATTTAGACCCATCCCCACCTTATCTTAGAAATAAATCAATTTGGAGCTATTTAAAACCGAATTTGGCTTTATAATAAAATAATATTTTTAGTTATTCCAAAGGTTCTCCTCTCCTCCCTTATAAAAGGGCACCCCCTCCCTCTCTTCCTCACACCACTTTGAGCCTTCAATCTCGGCCAAACCCTACCAAATCCTCTTCTCCACTTCCCTAGAAACATCCTAGAGGTTCGGGTCTTCCTCAAAGACCAATTTTAGTGCCCTAAAAGGAGATCTCAAAGAGGCGCTTCAAAGAAGAGGTAATGTCCGTTACCAATTCTTTCAACTTTATTTGTTCTTCCACTTCTTCTTATTAGGTTGTTTCATTATAAAGTAATAACATCAGTATCACTAATATACTGATATGTTATTATAAGTATGAAACAACCCTATTTCACCATCTATCCATCCTACGGAAAACG
This sequence comes from Viscum album, assembly GCA_963277665.1. Lineage (NCBI taxonomy): Eukaryota > Viridiplantae > Streptophyta > Magnoliopsida > Santalales > Viscaceae > Viscum > Viscum album. The sequence continues at coordinate 767,808,274 of OY728163.1, forward strand.
AAATCGCCGCACGTGCATACGTACGAAATACCGTCTCCACGCCGTGGTGAAATCTATTTTCCACCACCACCATACTTGGATGGGTATAATGGTATAAATAATGAATATATATGACTATTGTAAAGTGATATTGATTCTGAAATATTATGCATACACTTCAATACAATTCAACTATCATAAGAATGATATCATCGCTCGTGTGTACGTACGGACTACCGTCTCCACGACGCGATGAGATTCATTCTCCACGTTAACCATTCATGAATGATTATAAAGTATATATAATAAGTAATCATGAAATATATGACATAATAATAATAATGTATTTATTTATATATATGGATTTATGTATATATATTTATGTCATCTACTTAATTCCACTCAATTCAATAAGGAAACGAAAACAGCGTTCATGCGTACGTACGGCCTACCGTCTCCATGAACGGTGTATTTCATTCCATTTACTGATCTATTATATATATGTATATTATGAATATATATTATATATAAATCATGTTTTATATTCTGTAATTAAGTAATCATGATCTAAGTAATCATATGAATAATTACAAGTCAATACACGGACGACAAATGAAACGATTTTACCCAAAATTCTCTTTAACATGGAATTTACAAAAAAATGGGTAAAATAAAGTCATAAGTGAACCATATATGATATCATAACAATTAGTATGATTCTGGAATAAGTCAATAACCTTATTTAAATCATTATACAGGAGGTTCAGACACGTACAAAGCATATCGAACCTAAGGTAAGGGAAATATCACAATCTCATTTTTATCCGAGATTGCTTATACTTTGGTATTTACTGGGGTGTATTTTATCATCAACATCCATGTTTCCTCAATATGTAATATTATTTCCATCCACCTACAATTGTTTAAATCCTATTTTACCCTTCGGTGAGTTTTTAGTAAAAGATATGAATGGAATCTGTTTGACATTTTTCGTACGAGGTAATTTTTGACTTTTCCGACAAAAGTACGAGAAGAATGTTTTTTAACTTATACGGCATGAATGGATTTTTAAAACATTATTTCCGAGAAGATTCCTATTCAAGTTTTCAAGTCTATTTTTAATCAACTTCCTTTAGTTTAGAATTGTATGACATGTTAATAAAGGAAAAGTGTTTTTGAAGTAGAAAGGATATTTTCCTCAAGAATGGAGTTCAAGTGTTTTATCAAAATTATTTTCCATCTAAGATAATAAATGGTTCTGTTTCTATCCCTATTACTACATTGATTTGATTATGTTGTGATGAAATTATTTTTATGTATTCCTTTATCTTATATGAATTGTTTTATGATGTCCTGATGTTTAAGATTCCCATTTTTATGGGTTATGCTATGATGTATGGTTTATGATTTTGTGGCACACATAAGAATGGTATCATTATGAGATGGGTGGGACCAATATCTACCTCCAATGCATTGGGTAAATATTTTATATCTCATGAGATAGACATGGCTGGAACGGTAGGTTATACCGGTTCAGTGAAACAAGACTGAAATGAGGAGTGAACTCGGTTCAGAAAGGGACTTTGTCCACTAAGATAGTCTTGGAAATGAGTTTTGACTAATAATAAATGATACTCTATGATTATGTGTGTATGCCACAAAGTTTCATGTTTTAAGATATGATTATTGGGATTACATTTCACTACTATGATTTATCCCATGTTATGAAATTATGATCTCTTTTTCAGGTTAAGATTTCCGAAAGATATGTTCTTATGAATATGACGTGATTGATATTTCTTTTGTTTACCCTTACTGAGCATTTGATCTCACCCTTTTCTGTTTTATTTTCCCCAGGATATAAAGAAAGGATTTAGTTTTAAAAAAAAAATAAGATCTTTATGGGAGATGTTGAATATCTTTCACCACGATTAGAAGATTATATTCCGAGTTTCCAAAGACACTAAACTATTAAGGTCCTTGTGTGTGCGTTTTTGTTACGTACTAAGTATTCCGTAAAAGTAATGTAATTTCCTTGTACGTCAAGCTTCGGGTCTCTACAGAAATACTCCAATTAAAGACTCTATTCTGCTTACATGGATCGTAAGACTCTGTGTTGTTTATGAAGACCGCCTAACCTTGATCTATTTACATGGATCAGGTGTATTTGTTCTATTCACGTGGATCATGTAATATCAACATGTCTTTCAATGCATGAAAACACCCAATGCATAATTCTATTCAAAATATTCCATCATGACACCCTTTCATAAAACTTTTCTCTAATTATGGGGATCGTGTGATTCCGGATCAAAACTCTATTCTATTCATGTGAAACACTTATGTAATTTCAATCATGAATACTCATTTGCATTATATGAAACCCCTCCTCTAATTTTTTCTTTAGATATATATTTTTTTGAAAAACCTCACTACCTCTTAATGATAGGTCAATGGGTATTTATATGAAAAATTCTACCACCTTAACACTACAAATCATAGTCAGTCATCTGTTCCACCATCTTAATAACCACCATCAAGCACTTCACATGATCCCATTACGATATACAATTAAAATAATATGGTTAGTGAAATTTTCATCCAACACTTTTACAGATATCCTCACATGATCCAAAGATAATCATGCAGTCATGTGGTTTCGTACGACCTTGTGATAACTTCATCATTTAAAACTTCTTTCCATTCATGCACTTCATGTGATCTCACCATGTGATCCACTAATAATCATGTGATTACCATGATTTTATATTACTGAAAGAAATCTATATTATTACTAACCATATTTATTTCATGAACTTCAGATGACTTCTACATGAGATCCTTTGACAATCATGTGATGTATTTAGGTGCTTCGCATGATCTCTCCACAAGATCCTTTGACAATAATGTGTTGCTTTTCATGAATCCTTCACATGATCTGTTGGAACATCATGTGAACATGTGAACTTTCACATGACCAGTTCTAAAATTTACACTCTTATTGACCAGTTCAGACATTCATGCTCTACATGATCAATCCTGACATTCGTGCTCCACATGATTAGTTCTAACATTCATGCTCTGCAAAAATTTTCAGACATTTGCACTCAGTCTTCACACCTTCTTTGAAATCCATCCATTGTCAACAACCTCAATCCATTTTGAAAAACACAATCATCCCAAAATCACCATTATAAGGTATTTTCTTCAAAAATATCCCCTTTTATTTTTTTACAACACTTGTAATCTTCAATAACCAAATTTATGACAATTCATGCACATGAGAAACCATTTTCCTTCTGAAAACCATTATAGTGATAAAGGACTTCATTAACACATACTTTAATCCCACAAGAATCAATTTCGAGGTGTGAAACAAGAGTAACATGTAACGTTCATTGATGAATCACTTCATTCTCAAACCTGGTACTAGATACCTTCTCGATATCAAATGATATAATAAGTTAAATCATCGAGAACTTATTATCTTCACATATCAAATTCTTGTATCATGAACATAAAGGCCACTACTTTTTATGATTCTTCTTCATTAATATACCATATTTATCATCTTTATAATTAGAAATCCCCCAGTTTCACTACTCCTCCTACATGATTCTCCACTATCTTTATCAATTCATTTTCTCCCCCTTTGTCAATGAACCCAAAAGTCACTCCTTATTGGTCTGTAACATGAGAAAGAACACATATTAGCACATAGGGTAAAAGGAAACCATTCCATAGGGAGAGGGGGGGGGGGGGTCCCATATCCACCCTATTCCAGTGTAGGGAGTCTCCTGAACTTCAAGAGCTGGTCTATGCCACTCAAATGATTATTTGGTTCATGCATTCATTATAAGGCCTATAACCTTTAGGTCAATCATTTCATACTCCAACTTCTCAATCCTAAACTCCACATTTTACTTGATGAAGTGATATTTTATTTCAAAGTGATCTGTCCTTGAAATATAGGATGGTTTTTTGCTAATATTTATAGTATTGATGTAAGAACATGGATATTATTTTTGGGTATGTTCTTCTTTTTCTTGTGTTTTTGAGGAAAATAGATGTTTCTAGAAATTATTGAAGTACACACCATGTAATTTATGAGTACATGCTGTGTACTCGGTTAGTGTCGTAAAATGAAAGTACATGCCGTGTACTTCTAAATTACACATCATGTACTTTCTTTTTTTTCATTAAACACACCAGGGTCATGTATAATCGAATGAAACACCCCCTTATTCATTTGTCACATCCAGGAGCATCATACGACCATGGATATTTGACAAGCCCCTGACCAAGCGTTCGTCCTCTGAATCGAACACCGTCAGTTGAATTGGAATCGTACCAGTGAGTTCTCTATTTTCCTAGAACACCATCATTAGTTTTCTACTCTCTCATGTGATATCATTGGTTGAAAATTTTAGAAGTTTTTTTTGATCTACAATGTTTTGGGGTGATTCAAGGCTTTAGGTTCACTTATAACGATCTGCCAACCTTGAGGTTGGTGGTTTGTTTCTTTCCGTTGGAAGTCTTTGAGTTATATGTGAAAACTTTCCCAATACCCTTGAACGGGGTATTGCGTGTTTACCAGTTTACCCTTTGTTGTTTTCCTGCTATGTTTGTATACTTGAATAGAGGTTAATTGCATGTAAATAGGGTTAATTTCTATGCTTTGGAAGTGGTTTCCCATGCATGTTTTTTTATGACCTTTTTGGTCTGGCTTGCCTGTTAGGCTGCTGTTTGTTTCCCATTCCCAGTATTATAGGATGGTGTGATTATCTTTTCTGAGATGCTTATATTATATAGACTGATTAGCTAAGTAGTTCTTAAGGTTTACTTTGGCCACTACGCATTTCTATGCTCGATTTACTTACACAGGGCCGTGAGAACCTGGTGTAGTAGACCATAGGAAGAATATATGTAAGGGATTCTCTAGAGTGTCTTTTATAATATTACAATGAGAGACCAAAAGGGGAATTGATGATGAGTGACTTCCTAGAGTGTCTGTAGTTCCTAGATGCAGGACTCAAGGGGAATCGACATTGAATGCTTCCCCAAAAATCCTTTAGTAATGATACGAGACTATAGGGGGAATTGACGGTGAGTGATTCCTCAGAGAGTCTACACTTTAGCTGAACCAGAAGGGTGAGACTGTGTGTGCTTCCTAAAGGGTTTCTTGTACTTGTTTGGTTGAACTATAAGGGATAGGCTGTGTGTTATTTCCAGAGGGTTACCTGCTTTTATTGACTGTTTGTTTGTTAAATGTAAATTGAATGAAATTGAACTGTAGGAATGTTTTCTTTTGAGTACTTCCTTATTTACTATTTCTTTTTGCTTATTACCTTCCATATATATTCACTGACTATTAGGCACAGATATTTTGGTAGTTTCCTACTGGGATTTTGTCTCACACCTTGTTTGGGTCATGATTTTGTGCCCAAATAGATTATATTGCTGCAGGTATAGATAAGGGCAAGCACCCTTCTACTTCAGGTACTTGATTGCTGAGGAGTTGGGGAGAATGAGACCAAGCTGAGGCTTGCGAAGCTAAGGAGTTGTTTATCTGTTATCTTTTTTTACTTTGGTTTAGTACTGTTGTATTCCAGCATTGTGGTTTTTTTGGATACTTTCCTTGACATATATATATCATTCATCATTTATATATGTGTTCCTGTTTTTTCTTCTTCAGTCTTACACTATTTACTTTTTTATGTTATTATTACTGCTTCCTCTATTGTTATCCTTTTTTACTTTTGATGTGTTACTCTACCAATGAGGGCATATTTTCCCCACTATCACACCAAAGGCCCTCTCTGCTAGTCGGCAGCCTCTAGAGTTCGGGGAAATGTTCTTGAGGCCATGTGACCAACCAGTTATGGGACACCTCTAGGTGGATTACAGAACTAGGATGTTAGAAAGTGGTATCAGAGGGTTTATTTTCTTCTTGAATTAATATTTAGAGACTATAGCTAGGGATATAAAAGAATATGTACTTGGTAATAAGATGTGCCCGAGAGTAGCTAACCCATGTACAAGGAAAAGCTAACTTACCTCCTTATTGAAATTTTTCTGGTTTTTCAATTTTACAGTTGATTTGATTTCACCATTGGGTGATTCACATGATTTATGTTGTTATCGTTGATGTTATTGAGGTTCTATTTATGTTGCAACCCAAGGAGATGAGGGTATTCCATCTCATGCATCATATAGGCACTTGCTATAAATCACATGTCATGCATTCTTGCCATGCCATGTAGGGTGGATTAGTGATTTCATATTGTTGTGATAGATATTGTGATAGATATTCATGCTATTGTGATAGATTCCTTGATAAAATACATTCATTTTGATAAGGTATTGCTTTTTTTAAGGTCTTGTTGGAATGAACTCCAAACTTTGGTTCTTGAGGTGTTATGGGCCCACATGGACCGGAATTTAGTGGATTGTTACGCTGTAATTCTTGTTTATGACATGTATAAGATGCCAAGCTTTGATTCGTGAGGATTATGGGACCTCACAGATCAAAATATGACACTTTGATTCTCGTTTCTGTGTTTTCTGGGCTTTCAGAATAGATTCTGAGGCTTACTGTTCGGAGAAACCTAGAATACATGGTGTGTAGTGATGAACAAACGCTGTGTGTCCTTCTGTTCAGGAAGGAAATTTTTTTCTTAAGTACATGTCGTGTACTCTATGTACACACCGTGTAGTCTCTAACCATGTCACAGGCCATGTGTAATGAGACATGGGGCAGGGAAATCTTTGGTAGGAGACGCCATGTACTGGATGTACATGCCGTGTTGTAAGAATTATTTAACCGACTGTGTCACTAACAACACGGGTCGGTTGAGTCTTTCCTACTACACGCCGTGTCTGTTTGGAACACGCCATGTAGTGTAAATCGAGTATCCGACCATGTAGCAAACAAGATGGGTCGGAAAAATCTTCCTAGTACACACCGTGTCCACATGGCACATGCTGTGTAGTCTGGGCTATGTATCCGGCTGTGTCACTAACAACACGGGTTGGAGAAGCTTGTCTAGTACATGTTGTGTCTGGCATGAACACACCGTGTAGTATTTTTCTAGGAGAACTGTGTGGCTTAGTCTTGTAAGGGGAATCGGGTAGGGGAAAAGGATTCAAGTAAATGTTGTGTGTTAGGACAACACGCCGTGTGTTTGGGGTGTTACACAACCAGTTGTGGTACGAGTACATGCCCATGTGAATGGCTTAAGGAACACGCCATGTAGGGGAAATACATGCCATGTAGTCATGTTTTTTATAACATGAATGTTTTTTTATCTTGTTCCATTCTGATACTTTCAGTTTCCAGTCCTTGATAATCTTGATCTAAGGTATGCATTTGACCTTACAGAGTCATGCCACCGATATTCCCTCTGGTTGTCCTCCAGTTACAAGGCAATGATTAGACGTCAGATATGGTTGATCAGGGACTTCCTGCAGATCCTCCAGTTGTGTCAGTCTTGGCACCGACAGTTATACCTGCTACAGGTGCTGATGCACAGTTCAGGGAGGGATTTTTGAGGATGATACAGACCTTCCAGGGAGCGTCGCCTCCCACCCCATCGATGGAATAATTGACGTGTGTCTTCTCAAGGGATGGATGACCCTAGGCTACAGAGTCATGGATAGAATCCATGCTGACGATCTTTGAGAAAATGGAGATGCCTCCAGAGAGGTAGGTCAATCTTGCTACATATATGCATCAAGATTCCACCAAGATATGTTGGTATGTGATCTCACAGGTGTGACATAAATAGGTTATGGATTGGGAGGAGTTCCAGTGTATATTCTATGACTACTTCTATCTGGAGACTTTGAGGGACAATCGAGCCTAAGAGTTCTTGAGTTTGGAGCAAGGTACTCTTTCTGTTATGGGGTATTCCTCTCGCTTCACTGAGCTTCAACGCTTCACACCCTTCCTAGGGGGATATGGGTTATTCCGAGAAAGGAACTTTGAGGATGTTCTCAGGCAGGATATGCGCTCACAGGTGAACATCTTCAAGTTGACTTCCATCACTACTATCTTCAACCCGGCACTGATCATGAATCACAATCTAAGGGATTATGGAGTTGTGAGCCAGGCTGAATCGACCTCTAAATTTAGTGCTTCGCCAGATGATAGTAGGATGCACTGCATGGAGACTACACGAGGAGATATGAGTAGGTAGGATGCACCTTCAGGTATCCCGGTGGTATGCTACTAGTGCAGGAAGATTGGGCATACAAGGCCACATTGCCTGGGATACCCAGTAAAGTGCTGGTCTTGTGGCAAGATGGGGAATCATCAGTGTTTCTGTCAGATCTTCTCACCAATAGCTGGTGACAAAGGAACTTCTATAACTCCGCATTTAGGATCAGCACCACCAATTTCTCACAAGTCTAGGAACTGGAGTTCTTCCAGCCGTTCAGGTTAAGGTGGAGGTCACAACCATGGTATTCAGTAACCAGGCCTTCAACGACAGTAGGGTGGATTAGCTCAGAGTGGTCATGTAGGGTCACAGGGTCGTAGTTTAGGCCATGCCTTTGTAGTGGAGTAGACCTAGAAAAAGTAGGACCCCAGAACTTCTACAGTTTGAGGTATGATTCTAGTTTCCTTAGTTTTGTCTTCTTCTCTTTTCGATACAGGGGTTACCCATAGCTTTATTTTTGTTGTTGTTTTGGAGAGACTTGGACTCTGTATCCTTTCTTCTGTCGATATCTTGATGCTAGACACTCTGTTGGGGACTATAATGGCTAATGTATGCCATTTCAAGGAGTTCCCTCTAGAGGTTGGTGGGTGTCACTTCTTATGGGACCTCTATATCCGAGAGATGACAGGCTATGAAGTCATTCTCGGAATGGACAGGTTGGTTTTATTCCAGGAATTCGTTGATTTCTATCATTGCAGGTTGAGTTTGAAATCATCATAGGGCGGTTCGTTTCTTTATAAGGGAGAATGAGATGTCTAGGAGAGTAGAGAAGGACCCGAGCATCATGTGTTGGGAGGAGTTATAGCCAATATTTATAGACTCTATCTGGATGAACATGGGACTTCAGAGATAGACTTCCCTCCAGTGGTGGATAGTTTCAGAGATATCTTTCCGGAGGACTTTTCAAGTTTTCCTTCAGAGCGTGAGGTGGAATTTTTTATTGAGCTTGTGCCAGGAGCAGCGCCAGTGACTATTCCTCCTTATAGGATGGATACACCAGAGTTGCGGAAGCTCAAGAAGTAATTGGAGGAGTTGCAGGAAAAGGGTTTCATCCCACCCAGTACTTATCCTTGGGGTTCTCCAGTCCTGTTTGCAAAGAAGGCGGATGATACCCTCAGACTGTGTGTGGATTATCAGAAGTTAAACTAATTGAGAGTCATGAACCGATATCCCTTACTGAGGATTGATGATCTCTTTGATCAGCTTCGAGGATCCCGAGTGTTCTCAAAGATTTACTTGAGGTACGATTACCATCAGTTACGCATTAGACCATCTAATATACCTCTCACAACCTTCCGGAGTAGGTATGGTCTATACGAGTATGTAGTTATTCCGTTCAGTCTTACGAACTCACCTGTAGTTTTTATAGAACCGATGAACCAAGTGTTCTATCCATACCTAGATTCTTTCGTCGTAGTCCCCATGAAAGATATCTTGGTATACACTCACACTAGACACGACCATTCCATATATCTTGATATCATTTTGAGTACACTGAGAGGGCATCAGTTATATGCTAAGCTCTCAAAATTCCACTTTTGGATATCTGATTCACTTCTTGGGTCATGTTATCTCAGAGACAGGAGTATTAGTAAACCCAAAGAAAGTGAGATCAGTAGTTTTCTGAGAGAATCCAAAGAAAATCTTTGAGGTGTGGAGTTTATTGGGATGGATGGATACTACAGACGCTTTATACAGGACTTTTTACATTTAGCAGCACCACTGATGAGTCTGACTAAGAAGGGTGTGAAGTTCTTATGGTCAGATTCTTGTGAGTTATCCTTTCAGGATATTTAAGGGAGATTGACTTCAGCACCGATACTAGTATTTCCAGAGCTGGGAAAGAGCTATACTATATACTATGATGCATCAGGTATTGGGCTGGGAGCAGTGCTTATGCATGGGGAAGGAGTCATTGTGTACGAGTCTCAGTAGTTAAGGGAACATGAGAGAAATTACCTAACACATGATCTGGAGTTGGCTACAGTTGTTCATGATTTACGTTGTTGGAGACTTTGTCTTCTGAGTGAGAATTTTGTGGTTTTCACTGACCACAAAAGTCTCAAGTATATCTTCACTCAGCATGACCTGAATTTGAGAAAGAGATGGTGGGTTGAGTAACTTTAGTCCTTTGACTTCGAGCTTGCCTATATGCTTGGGAAAGGCAACGCAATGGCTGATGCGCTGAGTAGGAGGACCCAGATACAGGCAGTTCAGGAGGCCAGGAGTGAGTGGAATATTATGGATCTCTTCTCTGAGATTCATTTGGAGGTGCACGACAGACAGGGGGCATATGTTTCTTTCTTATGTAGTTGTCTCCTCTACTCTTCTTGATTGAGTGCAGATGAGACAACTATCATATTCAGAAGGACTAGTCCTATGGGAGAGTGTTTCAAGAGAAGACCATATTCCTGGATGGACCAGAGGAAAGCATGAGATCTTGTGTTTCCAGGGATTCATATGGGTTCCAACAGACATATACGAGGAGCTGATACGAGACTTTCATTCCTCAGTTTGGGCAGTTCATCCTGGTGTCACCAAGATGTATCGTGATCTACACCCTCAGTATTGGTGTCCAGGTATGAAGAGAGATGTTGCTAGTTTTTTTATGAGGTGTTCCACCTGTCAGTAGGTGAAGGCGGAGCATCAGCGACCAGCAGGGCTTTTACAGTAGTTACCCATTCCCAAGTGGAAGTGGAACAACGTCTCAATGGATTTCGTGACAGGGTTGCTGAGGTCGCCTCAAGGTAATGATTCCGTTTGGGTTGTCATTGATAGACTCATGAAGGTTTCTCACTTCTTTCCAATTGAGTAGACCTTCAGTGTTGATGAGCTGGTATGGTTTTACATCTAAGAGACTATACTTATACATGGGGTTCAATAGTCCATTGTTTCAGATAGGGACACACGTTTTACTTCTTAGGTCTGGCAGGGGCTTTAGGAGGCTTTGGGTACACAGGTACTTTTGAGTACAACTTACCACCCCTAGATAGATGGCCAGTCTAAGCGTACGATCCAAGTGCTTGAGGATATGCTTCAAGCATGCATCCTAGATTTTAGAGGTTCTTGGGAGAAGCACTTACCTCTTGTGGAGTTAACCTAAAAAAATATTTTTCAAGCAACTATTCAGATCGAACCTTATAAGGCTTTGCATGGCAGGCTATGCTGATCAACCTTATATTGGATGGAGGTAGGAGAGGTAGCTATGCTGGGACCTCGTCTTGTCCAAGAGACCACAGAGCATATAGAGTTGATTCGGAAGCATATGGCTACTACACAGTCTCGACAGAAGTCTTATTCTGATTGACGGAGACGACCTCTAGAGTTTGAGGTTGAGGATCAGGTTTTCCTGCGTGTCACACCGCGGTTGGGACACAGGAGGATTAGAAGACAGGGTAAAATTTCATCGAGGTACGTCAGGACATTTGAGGTGTTGGAAAGAGTTGTTCCAGTTGCCTATCGGTTGTAGTTAACTCATAGATACCGGGCTATGCACGAAGTTTTCCACATTTCTCAGCTTCGACGTCACTTCTTAGTCCCGTATCATACTTTCTAACCCGAGGAGGTTGAGTTAGAGGTTGATGCATCTTTTGAGGAGCATCCTATTCAGATTGTTGATCAAAGTATGAAGATTCTCCTTGTCATGTCTGTTCCTATGGTATGAGTGCTATGGTAGCATAGGCAAGTACATGAAGATACTTGGGAGAGGGAGGCCTATTTACTATCACAGTGGCTGGAGTTGTTCGACATTTCTTCTTCTACGCCACCTTGCTAGGGAAACTTGGGGATGGATTTCTTTAAGGGGGGAAGTTTGTAAGAAACCAGATCTTCTTTTCTGGTATGTTCTTCTTTTTATGGTGTTTTTTAGGAAAAGCATAGTTTCTGAAATTTTTTGAAGTACACACTGTGTACTTTATGAGTACAATCCGTGTACTCGGATACTGTGGGTAACCGTGTGCTGTCCATGTAGTGGCCTTGCACACGACCGTTTGTGGTGATCTAGAGACCGCCTAATGCAGGGGCCAGAAAAGGCAAGTACATGCCATGTACTTTTTATCATTAAATGCACTAGGGTCATGTATAATCGACAGAAACACACCCTTCTTCATCTGTCTCATCCATGGACACTGTACGACCCCATATCTTTGACGAGCCCCCAACTGAGCATCCGTCCTCTAAATCAAACATCGTCGGTTGCATTGGAATCACATCAGTGAGTTATCTCTTCTCCTAGAACAACATCCATTTTTTCTCTTCTCTCATGTGATATCATTGGTTGAAAGTTCTAGACGTTTTTGTAGATCTACGATGTTATTGAGAAATTCAAGGCTTGAGGTTCACGTATAACGATCTCCCAACACCGAGGTAGGTGGTTTGTGTATTTCTGTTGAAATTACTTGAGTTATATGTGAAAATGTTCCCAATACCCTTGAACGGGGTATTGAGTGTTTACCATCTTAACCTTATTGTTTTCCTGCAATGCTTGTATGCTTGAATAGAGGTTAATTGCATGTAAATAGGGTTAATTTCTATGCATTGGAAGTGGTTTCCCATGCATGTTTGTTTATGACTATTTTGGTCTAGCTTTCCTGTTAGGCTGATATTTGTTTCCCATGACTAGTATTGTAGGATGGTGTTGTTATCTCTTCTGAGATACTGGTATGCTTTAGACTGATTAGACAATTAGTTCTTAAGGTTTACTTTGGTATCTATGCATTGCTATGCTCTATTGACTTACATAGGGAAGTCAGAACCTGGTGTAGTAGATTATAGGGTGAATTGACATAAGGGATTCTCTAGAGTGTCTTTTATAATATTACGATGTGAGAACACAGGGGGAATTGACAATGAGTACTTCCCCAGAGTATTTTTAGTTCCTCAACGTGGGCCACAGGGGGAATATAAGTTGATTGATTCCCCAAAACGCCTTTATTACCAATACGAGACTATATGGGAATTGACGGTGAGTTCTTTCTCATAGAGTCTATACTTTAGATGAACTAGAGGGCTGAGACTATGTGTGCTTCCCAAAGGGTTTCTTATATTTGTTTGGTTGAACCAGAAGCGATAGGCTATGTGTACTTTTCAGAGTGTTACCTACTTTGATTGGCTTCTTGTTTATTAAATGTAAATTGAATGAAATTGAATTATAGGAATGTTTTCTTTTGAGTACTTCCTTGTTTACTGTTTATTTTTGCTTATTTTCTGTCATATATATTCACTGACTATTAGGCACAGATCTTTTGGTGGTTTCCAACTAGGATTTAGCCTGGCACCTTGTTTGGGTCATGCTTTTGGGCCCAAACATATTATATTTCTACAGGTATAGATAAGGGAAAGCACCCATCTACTTTAGGTACTTGATTGCTGAGGATATGGGGAGAATGGGTCCAAGATGAGGATTACGATGCTAAGGAGTTGTTTATCTGTTCTCTTTTGTACTTTGGTTTAGTACTATTGTATTCCTGCATTGTGGTTTGTTTGGATGCTTTCCTTGATATATATATATATATATATATATATATATCATGTATCATTTATATATGTGCTCCTGTTGTTTCTTCTTCAGTCTTCTGCTATTTACTGTTGTATGTTATTATTACTGCTTTTTCTATTGTTATATTTTTACTTCCACCATGTTACTCTGCCAATGAGGGAATAGTTTCCCAACTATCACACCCAAGTCCCTCGCTTCTAGTCAGCAGCCTCTGTAGTTCAGGTAAATGCGCTTGAGGCCATGTGACTAACCGGGTGCAGGGTGCCTCTGGGTGGATTCTGGAACTAGGATGTTACAATTGTGTTATCACAATGGATACCAATCATAGAATTCACTTAAATATCCCCCTGTCTCATAGAATTCAATAATGGATTACTTCATTTATTGAATTACTCCCCCTTTTCTCATGAACTTCTGCATATCTCATGAGACACTGTAGGTTTACATCTGAAGACCACATGGCTTTCTTACCTATTGTCAATTTTACCTTTGAATCCATTTATCAACATTAAACTGAATCTTTGACACTTTTATCACTTTTCAATATTAGAGTCATATTCTTCTTTATAAATACACACTATTGAAATATTTTTCACAAGTGAAATTACCACTTGGAATTTAGTCCTTGATAGATACTCTAATTTTACTAAGTAATAAATTTTGTATGAGACAAGAGTTTAAGACAATAAATTACAATGTTTTCCATATCACTCACTCACTTCCATGGAATCAAGTATCATGACATTCCTCAATTATTCAAAGAATTATCTTATTGGATGAGGTTGTATTTCCTAGAGTTATTTTCACCATATATCCCTAAAAACCTCTAGCTTTGGGTGATATAGATCTTTAATACCGATTATTGATCTGAATTAAGATGTTGAATTACTCTTTAAAATGGAGATACCAAATGTTGGAAACACTGTTTATTTTCTCTCGAAACATCTTGGTATCCTAAAAATAGCCACCTGACACCACATTATTATAACAAAATAGATAATCATAAAATACATGAATGCTTATGATTCTCCCCCATTAAGTCTTCTCTTGGTGAATAAATAACACTTAAACTGAGGCATAAAACCAATGGTTGAATATTCAATGTGACTTGTAATGACTAGATAATTCAATTATAGCTATGATATCTCTTTAGTTACACATTAGTCTCTTCATCATATAATCTTCCTTTTATATAGTATGCCACTTCTAGATGCATAATTTAAAAATACATTTTTTTATATAATGTCACTTATTGAATCTGATACCGTGTGTGAAAATCAAGAGTGAAGATTCTTCTTTCTATATTTATCTCCATTCAACTTATAAACCCATTCCCTTTAAGCACACACACACACATGCCATGAATTATATCTCCCCATTATTCTTTCACAATTTTGATAAGATATTATAAACATTTAACACATAGGAAGAGGGGTACCTAGAGAGTCCTCAATAAGAGGACTGTGGTTGATCCTTATAGACCAACCATTTTACATTTTCTTAAAAAACACTATAATCTTTTCCTTATCACTCAAACTAACTTGACAGATTCAAATTATCTATCCATATTACAAGACATTAATTAACCACATGACCAGTATTCTTCGATATATAGGTTCTGTAGGCATTTCTATTTTCACAATTTTAGGTTTAAAACCTCTAGTAAAAATTTCTTTCTTTAATGCTCCACATATATTATATTTTTTTATGATTATTTCTCTGAGCAGGAATCATTTCATTGGTCATCTACTCTTGCTTCATCCCCCATTGGAGGGATCTTTCTCTTTTATCAGTTATCCAAGTCATATCACACAATCTGGTTAGCGGTGAGTTTTTCAATATACGCACATTCTTCTAACTAAAAACATGATTAGATCCTCCTTTTTTTCTTGGTTCGTTCACATTTTTTTCTAATAGAGATATTGTGAGTGTGATAGAGGAGGTTCTTGGTACACTTATTTTTGAGCCCCCTATATTTCCTCTGAAAATGTAAACTTATTTTTCAAATTTTAATGTTTTCTTCCAGTGTAGTACTTCTTGCTATACACCAATGGAGTTTATGATCTCACATTAGGTTCTTTTTGCTTCGCTTCTTTTGTCTAGTTTAAATATCATTCCAATGTCCCTTGATTAAAACATATAAAACATATCATGTTAAAAATATAACTTATTTCATCATTTATTGGTTGAAATGTTGATTTATCAAGAGTTATACTCCTAAATTTTAACCCTAGGCCTTCTTTACACATACTCATAGTGTGTCCCAGCCTTCTAAAATAATAAAGTTTGATGGATACCTTCTTATGTCTTGTTTTTCTTTAAGAATTTTCAATAATATTCTACTTATTTTTGGATTTAGTAATATTTTTGTCTTCATAATATTAAATATATTCTAATATTTCAAAATAAAAACATGAAATATGACCATGTATTCGACATAAATAGAACATATTATCATCACTCCTTGTATATATATTTTAAGTTCTTTTTCTATCACCTAAAATATTTTTCTTATTTCTGGAACCATTCACAACTCTCTTCCTCTCATGCATAGGAGATGGTTCATCATATATAATACCATATTTTCCTAATCTATATGGACTTTTAGATGAGGCAGTCATTTAATTTTTTTCTTTGAAGTAGCATATTTTCTTTTCATCTAATTATTACCCACCAAAGGATAATCAAATAATAAATGAAAAGCATCCCTCAAATTGGTATTTTCATTAGCAATAGATTGTTCCACTTCATTATTGACTGATTCTAGCTCTTCTTATAATTTTTTAATATTTTTATCTCTTCATACAATTTTATCATTAAGTTATCTCTTGAGATTCTTCCAACTACTCATCTCATCTTCCAATTCCTAGGAGATATGATCCATTATGTCACTTTGTACCTTTATTTTATAACTCATATGAAGAATAAAATCATTAAATCATACATTCTCTTGTCATATCCATTGATTCTCATGTTTTAGTTCTGACAGGTTTGTTTCAATATCATCATTTATTTCTTACAAATTCTATATTTCTTCCAGGTTTAGATTCTTTCCCTTGTCATTAACTTTTGTTTTTTCAGGTATTCATCTTGGGAATCATTTTTCTCCTTTAGATCTATGGAAAAATGAAAAATTATTTTATTTAAAAATTTTATCTCATTGAATTAAATTTCTTACACATGGATCCATATATATTTAGACATATTTTAATCTTTCAAATTTTGATCCAATTCATTTATTACATTGATGATTTCCACTTTTCTTCTTCTTGTAATTTCTTTATTATTAGTAGTTTCAGCATCACTTGGAATATTGGGTTCTTAACTCATTCATACAGCATAATTACATTAGTAAATATTACCACTTCCTGATTCATCAAGACCATTACCCAGTACATTTTTGGTTTCCATCAATTTAATCATAGTCTTTCGATAGACACTTACACTCTAAGGAATACCGCCAAACTTCCGCTTCTTATTTAAAGTTATTCTCTTTTACGTGGAACGTTGAGATAAGAGAAAACTAAAATAATTTTTCAATAGAACCATAAACCAGTTAGAGAAATAATACAAAAAATAAACCAACCCTTTGATACCAATTATTAGGCCTAAAACAAGATTATATACTGTAACACCCTAAAAGTCTAAAGTAAGAACATTGTATTTAATAGTTTGTATGGAACACAAAACCAAGTGTAGAAAGGGATATAATGTCTTAAGAAATTATTATATATTTAATATTTAAAATAAATATATTATATGTCTTATAATGCGCGCAACACTAAGTTATATTTCATTATAGTCAAGAACTATTTTTTTCGGTGGTTTTCATTACATACAAGACTGAGTCTTACCAAATGAAAATATATTATTTAGATATTATTATTTAATGTAATAAGATAAAATATATAAATGAAATTTATGGATGGGAATAGTTTTAATTAACTCTTTTAGATATATTGTTGAATTCGTTTATTTATCTTTAAATAAAAATTAATATCAAAACCAATTGAAAATGTATGAAATATTTTTATAAAAAACTATTTTAGGTTTCTAAATGCATTTTGTCTTAATAAATTAAATTAATTACTCTTATTTAATGAGAATAATGAAGAATATTTATTATATTTTCAATAAAATATTTTTTATATTAATATAATATATTTTAAAATCATAAGATAAGAGCAAACCCAATATTACTCATAAAAACTATATTTTAATTAAAGTAGTTTTACAGAATTTTAGTGGAACACCTGTTTTAAATATGAATTTTAAAAGTTATATAAGTTTAATATGAAAAAATAAACTTCATTTTTAAAAAAAAATCAAAATTATGATATAGTGATTTTTTGGTATTTTTCTGAAATATTTTATTTTTTGATGAATAATGAAAAATACATAATTTTAATTCAAAACTGCTTTTTCATTTAATTTATTTATAAGTTTAAATTATGTTTATGATTGGTTTTAAAGTTCAATTAGATAAATTGTAATCAAATTAATACAATTTAGGTCATTTTAATCAATTTCACTATGAAATGGGATATAAAAACTTATCAAAACTTTTTAACATTTTCACATTAAAAATCTGCTTTGTTGTCCCGTCTGGAGGATTAAATTTAAATTAGTTTCTTCCAATTCAGTCATTTTAATTTTGAAAAATGGATTTCATATTTTTAATAAGTATAGTTAATAATTTATAATAATTTCAACTTATTTTTTGATGAAAAATGTTTGAGAATATGATTAAAATTAATTACAGCAATTAAGAGAAAAATTAGCTTAATAAAGTACTAAAACTTAGATATAAGGCCCAAAATGACCTAGAAACCTTTAAAAAAGGATTTTTATGTTAATATTTATACCCTATACTCCCGTTTATCTAATTGGATCATTATAGGAACAACTAGAGATCATAAAAATGTGGGTGGAATATAGTTATCAAAAATTTATAAGAATGTCACTCCTCCACTATAAAAAGGCACTCACCCCTCCCATTTATTCATAAATATAAAGCCCCTTGGATCAAAAAAATATTGTAAAATAATCTCCCAAAACCACTCCCCTAATCCTATAATCATACAATTTGAAATAAATCCATAAAAGGTATCAATTTTGTGCAAATGAAAAAGAGTTACCCAAAAAATAGGTAACATCCTTTATTCATATCTTTTGTTTTATTTCCATTCTACA
Source organism: Viscum album (assembly GCA_963277665.1). Lineage (NCBI taxonomy): Eukaryota > Viridiplantae > Streptophyta > Magnoliopsida > Santalales > Viscaceae > Viscum > Viscum album. The sequence goes on from OY728163.1 coordinate 767,827,162, forward strand.
CCCCCTAAAATATTATTTTTCCATAATTAAATAATAAAATGTGTATAATAAATATATCAAGATATTTTTATATTAATATTTCAACCTAAACTTTCACACACTTTCATCAAATGGGTAATAAACACATTGTTCATGTGTTTGATGAACTACCGCCTCACAAAACGATGTAATCCATTTTTCCTTTACCACCTTACATGGATGGACATTATGATAAAAATTATATTTATATATTATATAAAGGATATTTAAAATGTATTCATAATTATTTAATTTCTATATATAATATACCTTTATTCTTTCCATTTTTTGGGAATATGATAACATCCTTTATGGAAGTGAAGACTATCAACACCTCAAAGTGATGTGATTCGTTCATGCTATATATGGAATGTATAAAGTATGGTTTTAATTAGACATATTTGTAATAAATGAAATATATATTATATTAATAACATAATTAAAATTATAAAAAATTTAATATATCATTTTCTTTATTTCACATTTCACACACTAAAAAGTGATAACATCAGTCGTGGACATGTGGATTAACACCTCCTCAACACAATGTGATTCCTTTTAAATCATAAGAATTATATATATAGTTATATATGATTAAATAAAATGATATTTATGATATTATTATAATTTAATAAAGATATAATGTTACTTAACTTTTTTCCTTTTGATCATTGAAAAATGGAAATGTCACTCTTGTACATGTTCAACCTACCGTCTCTCCATGATTTTAACATTGGTTCATTTTTCATGGCCATTTTTCATGATTGGTTTTAAAATTATAATTGTTGTATAAATATGACAGTTATTTAATGATTAGTATTCTTTATATGTTTATATAATCACCAATTTGACAATATTTGATCTACCAAAGTCATTTTTGACACATAAACTGAATATTGTCAAAATACCCAGCATAAACATATTTTCTTAAGTAGTTGTTTACAACATTGTAAAAAGTGAAATATAAGAAATTATAAACATGAAAAAGGTTCTTAAGCAGTTAAATAATTAACATAAATTTATTATTTATTAATTTAAAGACACACGTGACATGTCAAGCTCAAGGTAAGGGATTCTTGTTCCACTTTTATTTCTATGAGCCATTCAAACAAATACATAAATGATTTTTAACATTATTTTCTTGATTTCTACATCGATTATTAACCGACATTATTAAATGTGATTTTTTAAATATGTCTTTATCTTCTATTAAAAAATATTAATGTTTTAAATGAATCATGGATTTTTTTTCAGGTTGGTTTTCTAGTAACTAACGTAAAAAATTATTTTTTACATCGGTTATATAATAACTGATGTAAAAAATCCTCTTCCACATCGGTTAATACATAGCTAATGTGTAAAAGCTTTTATATAAAGAGTTTTTAATGTTAGTAATCAAATAACCAATGTAAAAAATTCCACACCGGTTCTTAAATAACTGATGTGAGAACCCTTATATATAGTTTTTTCACCTAGGATATAAAATAAATGATGTAGATTTGAAAATAAATTCTTTTAATCATTCCTCTCCAAAGCCAACCAAAACAACAAAAAAATAGAAGACAAGTATAAGCACTAGATAAACAACTTAATCTTTATAGGTATGATATAAGATAATAACCAATGATTGGTTTGTTGTTGGTCAATTTATACCACCCTAAATGGTTTCTAATCTAGTCCTATAGTAATCTCCAATGACAAAAAAACCCATAACTAGGCCATCACTATATTGATTTTCACGATCTATAAATATAATATTATCAATTATGACAAGTGTAATACTAATCCATCCGCTAATTTCCATCTATAATGCCATTATAAAATTCTCAACTCCTACTATATTATAATAATATCATACTATTATGTCATAAATGATGATATACATTGATAATAATGTTTTTTGATTGATAAAAACTTAAATTGAGGTACTTAACATAGAAAAATCTATATTTGAAGAGAATAAACTTGATCCCATACTTAATTAAAATGAGTTTATAAAACCTAGACAAAGTGGATTGATCCATCAATAAGAAACTACATGATTCATACATTTATCAAACATAAACAATAATAAATGAATCTCATCACATTCCCAATACCCTCTCAAGAAATATCATATTTTTATGTTTATTAAAGTAGCATGTAAAAATATAAAACTTCCCAACAAGGTGAAAAGTGTATATAATACATATTATATTCTAAGGGGATAACAAATGAAGGTTTCACAACATCAATAAAACTGTTTTATATGTTATCAAACAGGCCTTCGAAGCCAAATTTGAAAAAAAAGTTACAACCATCCATTGAAAACTAGAAAAGGGTCAAATCAATACAAACAACGAATACCTCTCATATTAGTTAGTTAAAAACCAAAAAAAAATATTTAATTAAAAATAAACCCTTATAAAATGGGTTATATTCATCAGAAATAAAAATAGGGTCAAAACCCTTATTTTATCATCAAATTCAATTAAAAATATCGTCCAATTAATTTTTTTTTAAAAATTGCATACAAACATTTTAGTAGAAAATTAAATCTATCAACATAATCTATTCCATGTAAAAGAAATTTTGAAACCATTTCACAGATACCAAGAATATCATGATAGGTAATATGAAGGGATCACATAAAACACCTACCTTATTCACTAAGAATGGCCATCCACAATCCACACAAAAGGCCCCTCAAAAGAAAATATATTAATTCAAAACCCATCATAGCCAAATGAATCCACAAATTTATTCATGATGGGCCCATAATTGTAAACCCATATCCTTAATATGTATCATACTTCTTTTGGTGTTAAGAGAGTATATCATAAGATGTAACCCCATGAGATATAATCCTCCATGATGAAAGGAGATGAAAAATTATCATTAGAAGCATGGATACAAGTAAATGGAATATATGATATAACATGTGTGGATAAAACCAGATGATAATGAGGGATTTAGTAAATGAAATAAAAAATTGGGAGTTAGGGCATCCTATACATTTATCAACCGAAAGCAAGGTGTGTAAGGCTTACTTAAGAGTTGAGAGTCCATTAGATCGAATGTTCCAATGAAAATGTGGATGTATAAAGTTGGAAAATGATGTTTTAGGCCACTTTATTAAAGAAAAGAGGTTAGGGTTTCCATTTGATAGAGAACCAAGTTTTCCTTCATCCAATTGAATACCACCAAAATAACTCAAAATGGGAATTCATAAATTCTAAATGATTTATCACATCGATTATAATATAACTGATGTTATAAATAAAATTTTATTCAATTTATCACTTCAGTTATGTAGAAACTGACAAGATAAATTAATTTACCATGTCAGTTATTATATAACTCACATTATAAAATAATGATATTTTCTTTATCATGTCGGTTATTTAATAACTGATTTAAAAAATGTAATTTATCGTGTTGATTATTCTATAACTGATGTGATAAATAGGGATAATTCATTTATCACATCATTTTTTGGATAAAATACATGATAAATCAATATACATTGCATTGCATGTTGGTTATAATTAAGTGACGTGAAAAGGCCGACAAGATAAATACTTTTTGTACTAGTGATACCATTTTAACAACTTTTTTCTTTTGTGTAGAATATTTTTTTTCCTATTGTATTTTATATCATGAATACATTTATTTTCATGGTATTTAGAGTTTCATTTGAAACTATTTATTTGATGAAGATTATCGTTCAAATGTTTCAATGTGGTATGGGACACATTGGAATGTTTAATGATTATTTTCCTCAATAATGTTTTTAATGATCTTTCAACGGTATTTCCATTCATCAATGTCAAAAATACTTTTTGATACATATCCTTCCCTAGTGAATTATTTATAAATACATATATTTTATTCAATATGGATATTTTATTATAAGTCACATTGTTAATTAATTAAATCAATTATTCGATACATGAGGAATACTTTAGACACGATGTGATGGGTGAGGACGAGAGATTATATATCCCCTCGATGCATCAATATATTATCATGAGAAAAATCATTTCTCCATCTTAAATAGGTTTTTACCTGTAGTTTTAAACTGTCTGTAGGATAGATCTTAACAATAGAGGTTTTCATGTGCCTGATACATGACATCCAATTACTAATAATTTCCTTCATTTTCAATTATCATTCTATACATGAGATTTTTATATGATAATATCTATGGATGCATTTAATTATCATCTTATTAATTAAATGGAATGTTTTTACATTTATTTTCATTTACATATTGATGATTCTTTATCCATTTATTGAGTGGAATGTGTTCTTACTTATTCACCATTCCATGTTTATTATGCTTATTGATTAATTATTGCTTCTATTATACTTACCCTTACTAATCATTTGATATCACCCTTATTTTTTTCCTTTCCCCAAGATATAAAGAATAAATATTTTAATGATAATTCAAGGATATAGTTCATTTCATTTTATTATGTATCATGTTTCATTTTATTTTCCCCAATGTAATATGGGTATCGTGTATGTAATCTATTTTTCAAAAATTTATAAATTGTTCGGTCCATTAGGATTGGAAGCTTGTATCTATGAAAATTTAATAAAGTAATTCACTGGATCCAGGATTTTGGGGTCTGAGAGTTATATTTGGAATCAGAGCAGGTTTACAAGAAAATGTGGAAACTATATTTATAGAACATAGATCAAGGAACATAACCCTAAGATAGACCTTGGGGAAAAGAATATAGGAACATCCTAGAATTTTGGTAATTTAGTTATTATACGGGTATTCCTAGAAATAAATCCATGTCTGGATACTACAAGGGGGCTTGTTTTTTGAATATATGTACATATAGGGAATAACTCCAAGAAGGTGTGTTGGGCTTGACTCGGCATAACCTAGTACACAACAATGGGTCTTACTACGCAGTTGGTTTGACACTATCTTGGGATACTCTTAGGATAATTCACATATTCTTTACAAACAATTTTAAAGAACTTTAAAGTAATGATATCCTGAAAGAATCATGGTTTATTATTATGATATTATCTATGCATAAAATTTTCAATTTAAGTTATGTGTTACACCATGTTTAGAGTTATACAATGTTCATAATTTTATGACCTAAACCATTATATTATATTGTTTAGAAATGGAGTCTAGAAGGGAGGATGGTATCAATACTCATGGAAAATGTAGAGGTTTCCCTAGTGAGAAATCTGATATGGATAGTATTTGAATTGAGCGATTAATTGATATATTATGTAACCTTAATCAGATTATGACCCAAAACATTTCCCAAATGGAGTAACCTATTCCATAATGATATTCTATAATTTTGAATCACTTTATACGACATAGGCTAAAATAATTTAGGGGGAATACTAACCAAATAGTGGATGAGCAACAGATTAATCTTTAGAGAAGATATTTATGGATTTGGGATGTGGTGAAAGGGGAAAGTTTACACATTTAGTGTATTGTATCAATGGAGATTTAGATTAAGGGTGGTCATTGATCCAGAATATTAGGGAGGAAGAAGAAATAAAACTCATGGAATTGAAAAGTTTTAAAGATACATTTTATGATAAATACTTTCCATATGATTAGAAAACTGAGATTAAGAGAAAGTTCCTCAGTTTAAATAAAAATGGGTAATAAAGTTTTATAGAGTATGAAGCTACATTTACTAGGTTATAAAGGTATTCTACATATCTCATATGCAACATAGAATATAATATTGATCATGTTTTTGAAGGACTCAAGTCAATTCTCCAAAGGGTGTTGATTTTTCAAACCTTTTCTTCTTAAGTTGAATTAGTTTTATGAGATATTAAAATAGATAAATAATCATACAAGCCTTATAGATTCAAAGGTAATCAAGAGAATAAGGTAAAGGAAGAGAAAATAAAAGATTATGGGAATAAAGGAGAGAAGGATTTTTCCACATGGGATAACTCTAAAAAGAATCCCCCTAGTAAATGCTTGAAAGGACTGCGAGTTTTTATAAGTGCAGAGAAAAGGTTCACGAATAATAATAATGGAAAGGAAAGAAATAGAATGCTATTATTCAGTGTTAAAACTACAAAGAGATGGGCACTATGAAAATTATTATTCCAAGAATCAAGGGAATATACCTAAGAAGAATCTAAGGGATCAAGGTCAAGTATATGTTATTAACATAACCAAAGTGGAATGATTAATGTAATACTATATTGGACCTAATAATAATGCTTTAAAATTATTTTATTAATGATATTATCATAATATGAATACTGGAATATATAAGGATTGTACTGTAGTACTTTTTCATTAAATATTTTAGGACATATATTGAATGGTGTAAAGAAAAGTGACTTGCTAACAAGTAAAACTTTTGGAAAATACATGGTTAAGGGAAATACAAGACACTATATATTTCTAATATTGATATAATGATTCTTGGATAAAGATATGATTGATCTGTATAAATTAAATTAGATACTACTAACTACATTATTACTCATTAATGATTTTTTGACAACATGGTTTATGCTATTATTGATGGATTTTACAACATTTTTGTATTTAAGTAGTATATACAATAATATATATTCAATTTAAGTAATAATGAATCATTCATATTTTCAACAAGGTTTTATGGTAATTATAGTTATTACTAAGTTCACATGTTTGGTATGTGAAAATTAAGAGACAGGCCATGTTGTTTGATAAGTTCATTTTGGAAATTTATTGAAATTTCATATAAAGTATTGGATCACAATATTTTTCAAAATTTAATCATCTATGAAATGGTTTAAGTTTATCTTTGGACTAGGATTTAGAGATTGCAGTATTATACCACCATATAATAAGTCAAGTTGGAATAGTTCAAGTAACAACCAAAGGATAAGATTGCATTTATAAAATAGAAATGTATATTTTTTTATATTATTAAAGAGTGAAATAATTCCTCAACTCTAGGAAAAATGTTTTGAAACAAAAAAATTGTCCTTTTATCATCATTTTTAATTACATAAATGGCCTTTTTCATGATTCTAGTTTATATATTTGTGGTCATAAACTTTTAGCTGAAAATTTTCTCTATTAGTCTCCATCATAACGTGATAGTTTTATTTCTCTTCCCTGTCCAAGTTTTCACTAATGCTCACCTATTTGAAAGCCTAGTTTTGTGGCGACCTTCACATTTTCCTTTCCATCTTACTAAGAAGACGTGTTATTAACCAAATTTATGATGCGGGTTTCTTCAAAAATAGTATTTTAAAATATCAAACCCTCTATTACCAAGATCAAGGTTAAATTGTGAGGACATAATTTAATTAAGGTTTCTAGAATTTAAAACCCCAAAAGTCTAAAGTAAGAACATTGCAATTAATAACACGTATGACACAAAACACCAGGCATTGAAAGGGATATAACCCCATGATAATTTATGATATATTTAATATTTTAGATAAATCTATTCTATATCTTGTAATGTATGAAACACTGATTTATCTTGTGTTACACATAAGAACGACTTTTTTTGGTAGTTTTCATTTCATGCAAGACCGAGTTTTACCGAATAACAATATATTATTAATATATTATTATTTAATATAATAAGATACAACCAAGACATGGAATTGATGGTAGTTAACAGGATTTACTAAATTAAGAAAATATATGGTTTAATTAATTGGTTTACCATTAAATATAAATGAATATCAAAACCAATTAAAAATATAGGAAATGTTTTTACAAAGAACTATTTTATGTTTCCAAAGGAATTTTGTATTAATAAATTAAATTAATTAATATCAGGGAATGATATTAATAATATATATATATTATATATTCAATAAAATATTTTTTATATTCATCCAATATATTTTGTAAGAATAATATAAGAGTAAACCCAATCTTACACATAAAAAAAATATTTTTATAAAAGCAGTTTTATCGCCTTTTTGAGGAGAACCTATTTTAAATCTTAATTTTGACACATTTATAAGTTAAATATTCAAAAAAAAATTCACTTATGAAATAAAAAAACGTAAAAATTAGTTAGGTTATTTTTTTGGCATTTTTATGAAATATTTTATTTTTCACGAATAGTGAAAAATACTGAATTTTAAATCAAAATTCCTTTTTCATATACTTTATTTATAAGTTAAAATTATGTTTATAATTGGTTTTAAATTTAAATAATATCACCTTTACTTAAATTAATCTAATTTAGGCCATTTTAATCAATTTCACCTTGAAATTTAATATAAAAACTTAGCAAACTTTTGAACATTTTTACTTAAAAAACATGTTTTGTCGTCTCGTCTGTGAGATTAAATTTAAATTAATTTATTCCACTTATGTGATTTGAATTTAGAAAAATTGATTGAATATTTGGAATAATAATAATATCTAATTTATAATAGGGTCAAATTATTTTTTGACCAAAAATTTTAGTGGAAGGGATTAAAATTAATTACAACGAATAAGAGAAAAATTAGCTTAACAAAGGACTAAACCTTAAACTTAAGGCCTAAAATGACCTAGAACATTTTCAAATATCCATTGAATGTTATTATTTATACCCTATACACACTTGTATATAATATTTAACACTATTTAATCCCATTTACAATGGAAAAATTGGGGTGGAATTCCCTTTTCAAAAATTAATAAGAATGGCTCTCCTCCACTATAAAAAGTCACACAACCCTCCCACTTATTCACACCTATCAAGCCCTTTGGATCACCCAAAATCTTATAAAATAATATCCAAAAATCCCTACCATAATCTTATAATACTATATTTGGGTATAAATTCATCAAAGGAATCCCTTTGGTGCAAACTAAAAGGAATTACCCAAAGAAGAGGTAACATCCTCCCTCAAACTCTTTTGTTTAATTCACATTCTACACCCCATAAAATATTCTTATTAAATTCTTACATAATTAAAACATTATACTAAATATTCTAAGATGTTTTTATACTTATATTTTGACCTAAACTTACACACACTTCCATCAAATGTGTAATGAACTTATAGTTCAAGTGTCTATTGAACTACCGGCTCATGAAACGACGTCGTTAATTTTCCTTTACAACCTTTAATGGTTGAGAATTATGATGGAAAAATTGTTTAAATATATGATATATTTGATATTTAATATTTATTTCTTCATATTTAATTTTTATATATAACATACCTTTATTCTTTCCATTTTGTGGGAATACAATAACTTCGTTTGCTTAAGTGTGGACTACCTACTCCTCAAAGTGATGTGATTCGTTCACTCTATACATGGAATGTATAAACAATGATTTTAATTAAACACACATGAAATAAATGAAATATAAATGATATTAATGACATAATTACATTTATATAAATATAATATATCATTTTTAGTACCCTTTTCACACACTAAAAAGTGATAATGTTGGTCATGGATGTATGGACTACCACCTCCTCAACACGATATGATTCATTTTAAATATCGAGAATTATATATATAATTATATATGATTGAATAACATGGTATTTATGATATAGAATGATTTTTTAAATATATAATTTTACTTACCTTCTTTCCATAATGATCATTGAAAAATGGGAATGTTACTAATGCATACGTACGACATTCTGTCTCAATGATTTTAATGTTGGTTCATTTTCCAAAACCATTTTTCATGATTGGTTTTAAAAGTATAATTTATGTATAAATTTGAAAATTATTTCATAATTAATATTCTATATATGTTTATATAATGACCCCTTTGACCATATTTTATCTACCAAAGTCATTTTTGACACATAAACTGAATATGGTCAAAACACCTGATGTAAATTTAATTATTTAAGTACTTGTTTAAAAATTTATAATAAGTGAAATAGAAGTAATGATAAAAATTAAATGTTTTATAAATAAAGTAAATAATTAACATTAGTTTATTATTTTGGAATATAAATACACATGTAACATGTTAAAGTCAAGGTAAGGGATTCTTGTCTCACTTTTCTTTTCGTGAGGCATACACCATTTTCAAAAATTATTTATTTTATGTGGTATATATATTTATCTATTTTATTTTATATCAAGAATAAAAATATATTAGTTTTATTTAGTGTTTAATTTAAATTATTTATTTCATGTGGATAATGTTTCAAATGCTTTAAATTGGTATGGGACACTTTTTAATGTTTAAAGATTATTTTCATTAAGAATGTTTTAATGATATTTCAATCATATTTCCATTCATCAACATCAACAAACATTTTTGTTACTTATCATAGACTAGGTAATTATTGATAAATACTTATCTTTTATTCAATACATATAATTGGTGATAATGTAAATTTTCCATTAATTAAATTGATTACTTTATATATGAGAAATTCTTTGGACAAACAGTGATGGGTGGGGCTTGGACTTTATATACCCCCTTGATGCATCAATAGGTTATCATGAGACAAATCAGTTGTGTATGTTAAACATGTTTCTAACTATGCTTTTAAACAATTTTGATGATATATCATGATAGTATAGGTATTCATGTTCCTGAGACATTATGTACAATAACTAAGAAATCCCTTCATTTTTAGATATCATTCTATCCATGATATTTTCATATGATAAAATCTATGGATGAATTTAATTATCAGTTTATTGATTAATTGGAATTTATTTTTACTTATTTACCTTTCCATAATGATTATTCCTTATCTAGTTATTGAGTGAAATTTGTTCTCAATCATTTACCATGCCACATTTATTATGATTATTGATTCATTATTACTTCCGCTACACATACCCTTACCTAGCATTTGATCTCACCATTAATTTGTTTCCTTTCCATAGGATATAAAGAATAAATCATTGAATGAGATTTAAAGTATACATTTCATTTTATTTTATTATGTATCATGTTTTATTTTATTTTCCCCAATTTAATATGGGTATTGTGTATGTAATCTAGTTTTCCTAAACTACTAAACTATTTGGTCCCATGGTATTTAAAGCTTGTATTTATTCCAATGTAAAAAATCTATGAACCAACTCTAGGATTATAGGGTTTAGAATTATAGATACCCTGATGGGTGGGTGAATCAGGGTATCGATATTCATTTCAAAATTCGTCATACCCCACTAGATCTTGACCTCTTTATTATGAGGAAAACTTTTTTTTATATTTTGTGTTTATGTTGATCTTATCGTTTAAAAAATTATTTTATGACGATTCTTAAAAATTAAACATGAAATCAATCACTAGGAAACACATATTTTTACTTGGTTAATCCTCACTAGACCATATCCAAGGAGCATACAATTGCAATATACTGAAATACAAAATCCTTTAAATCTCACTTTCAATACATGATTCATAATGGACTCACTATCCCTACTAGTTTTCAATCATTTAAAATTTTTACACATTCCAAAGAATAATATCTTCTATTGTTAATAGTTTCACCAAATGCATGAAAGTTGCCTTTGAACTTCATGTGCTTCTTTACAGCTTTGATGTGAACATCCCTTTGAGAATATCCTTTCCATGAGATTTCATTGAAAATCCTTAGCACTTTTGAAATTTCTTCAAGATATTACAAGTATTTATATTTCCAAAATGATTCTAGAAATATCATCACTTGATGGTATATCGATCTACCTTCTTCCTTTCACTACCTATGATTTAGTATTGAATAAAATCCTTTAGTAATTATTGTCAAATTTTGTAGATCCTATGTCTTATTTATCTTATTAATTCATATGTTACAATGATATTTATAATAGGTTAACCCTAGAATGTTACCCCTATGTCAGACCCTAGTTAGTTACCCTTTCATGAGGTCCTATCACATAACCCTTGCACGAGATCCTGTCGTGTAACCCTTTTTTGAGATCCTAGCACGTAACCATTGTGTGTGATTCAGGAACATATATCCTTTATGATATTTCTCTGAGAGACAACCCTATAAGAACTCTCCATGATACCTCTCTATGAGACCATTCCATGATACTGAGTTTTATTCAGTAAAATCATGGTACTTTAACACACGACTTAATTCTGCTTATGTAGATCGAAATACTCTATGTTATTCATGCATGTCGCATCAAATTGTTCTGTTCATGAGGATAATGTGTCATTTTTTTTTCATTTAGATAATGTGATATCAATGGGTCTGTCTATGTACAAAAACACCCTATGCATACTTCTATTCACAATATACCATCATGATACCCTTTCTGAAGACTTTGTTCTGATTATGTTGATCATGTGATTTAGACACAAGTATTCATTATGCTCATGAAAAACACTAATATGAGGTCAATCAAAAAACTCCTTCACTTTACAAAAAACTACTTCTCCATAATTTCATTTGAATAAATATTTTTAAGAAAAACATTGTCACCTATTAAGGGTGAGTTTGTGGGTGTTTATAAGGAAACATCTACCACCGTAACTGCAAAAATGATGGTCATAGGTCCCTTATTCAAAATTAAAAATCACCATCACATGATACATGTAATCCCATCATGAGATCCATATACATTCATGAGGTGGAAAACTTCATTTTCATCCATCACTTCATGTGATCCCATTACTAGATCCAAATAAAATCACGAGTACTTTGTGTAATCCCATCGTGAGATCCAATGACAATCAAGCAATCTGTGATATTTTATTCTAGAGATTCATAAGTTCCCATCACATGATCTAAATATATTCATATAGTCACATGATTTAGAATGACCGCATGATATCTCCATCATTTCCAGCTTCATTGTATTCATGTTCTTCTTGTGATCTCACCAAGAGACCCACTGACAATCATGAGATTCTCATGAGATTGAATGAATATGAAAAATCTCCTTCATTAATAGTTATTTTTATTTCATGTACTCTTTACGACCTCTCCATGAGATCCTTTGATAATCATGGAAGGTCTTCTGGTGATTTTCGTGGTCTCTTCATAAGATCATGGGACAATTATGTGGTGATTCGAATGAATCCTTCTAATGATTTGTTCAAAAATCACGTGAACATGTGATCCCTTCATATTTTCTATTCTGAAATCCATGCACCACTAGATCGGTTAAAATATTTTCTCTCTGTGTGATCAGTTCTAAAATTTATGCTCCACATGATCAGTTCTAACATTCGTGCTTTGTGAAATCAGTTCAAACATTCTTTCTCACTCTTCATGCCTCCTTTGATAACCATCCATCATCAAAACCTCAACCCTTGAAAAAAACAATCAACCTGGAAGAACCATAAGAATGGATTTTATCAATAGAATTAATGAACCAATTATTGCATCAATATTATATTCATTGAAGTTCTTGGTTTCAACAATAGAAACCTTCTTCACATGCAATTTATGTAGTAAATCTATCAAGATTATTTTAATAAGTACTAAGTAGTATAATATTTCTCCAAGATAATTAATTCCATTAATAATGATATTAAACATATGAAACATTTAAACTATTTCACTCTCACCCATATTGAAATATTTATAATAAATCTAAAGTATTCAAAGATTTATTCTATACAACTTTTCTGATCCAAGGTGAGTAGCATGAAAAATTCTCAAGATTTCATGAGGTGTATTAAAACTATAAAAAATTAAAGTAATTTATATTAATATGATGATAAGGAATATTCATAACATTATTATTTAGGATATATTTTGAAACAATACTTTCTATAAGTGAATCAGGGTTATAATCAAGTAATTTATAAGGTTTTATCATAATTGTCCAATGATTAATACTGATTTTCCAAAAAATTATTCTATTTTATTTCTCTAGTTTTCATAGTAAAAAACATAAAATTTAGGTTATTTTTGAGGAATCCAACCATCATTTGAACTAGTTCCTTTAATCTTAATGATCTTTTAGTTTGACTATGAGGTCTAGGAAAAGGTTCACTCATAAAATATAAAACAATAGAATTCAAGATTTCCTTACAAGGTCAAGACCTAATACAAATGTTATTTATGACTGGATTAGATGGTTGATAGTATAGAGGGGGGAGGTGAATAGACAAAATTAAATTTAATATCCAATAATTTATTAAATTTATTAAATAAAAGTTATTAATAAAAATTTTAAATATGGGGTGGGGAAAATAAAAGAGAAATAATAGAAAAATATTGATAGTTGTTAGGATAAAAAAGGATCCTACATGTACTATTCACAAATCTATACACCTTGAGGCATATGGTATTCAATAGTACAAAAATATTTAAGGGGTTTCACAATTTTATTACATGATACGCTTTGTAGTAGAATAACAATGACACCAACAACACATACTGTTAAAGTGGGAGTCATGACCTAACATGACTTTTAAAGTGGGAGTGATAACCTAACTTGAATTTTAAAGGGGAGACACCATCCGATTACAACACATACCTTTTGTGGAGGTATAACCAAACAAGAGAACTTTTTTTGGAAGGGATATACATAAACCAAAAACAGTTTAAGAAAAATTGAATATAATAGGAAGAATCAATTTTAGGCTCGATGAAATAGTAATAGTAGTTGATGCAGAATAATGGAAGCATTACAATCGGTCCTTGAGTATTGGAATTTTTTATATCTCCAAGTAAGTAGTGGTTAAAATATTTAATTATTCTCTGAGAGTCACCCAATAGTTTGTAAAAAAATCCCTAGGAATTACTTCACATTGTCATAGCACACACAATTCAGAACCATTATAAATATCTATATCACTACATTCACCCTTCACAAATATTTATAGCCTTGATTCCTTCGAATAAAATCATAATTGTCACCATGATTATCATAATTCAACTCCTATAATAATCAATTGAATGATAATGGAATAATTTATAGATGGTAAATTAAATTTCAGATCATTGAATAGGTTCAAAATACATACAATAATAATCAACCTTAATATAACATGAATCTCTACTACTATAGATATGATCTTTAACAGTGCTGGAAATAGCCTTCATCAGTGCTAAAAAAGAACTGATGTTGCAAGTATATTTAAATGTTGATGAATTTTATCAATGCTAAAAATAAAAATGGTAAAGGGGACCTTCATTAATGATAAAAAAGTACACATAAACGAGGGTCCTTTTTAGCTGATAATTTAGATTTAAAAAAGGTGGGCCTTTATCGGTTCTATTTTTAGCACTGATAATGTACCAATTTTCAATGTGTGTGTTTAGCATAGATGAAGGGCCATTTTATCATCACTGTAAATTGCACTAATAAATCTATACTACAATAGTGTGATGCTAAAATTACAACTCACTGCAACATAAAACACAAAATTTAATTGAAACTAAATTTACATCATAAATAAAAGAAAAACACTATATAATAGAAATATATAACACTAGTTTGTGAAATTACATAGGTATGTATAATTTATCACGAACATTAAAAAATTCACAATCATCAATGTTTTGTTCCCTTTAGCCCCTCAACCCCTCTCAAAAGACCCCTATCATGCTACCAGTTGTCGAAAAACCACACCATCTCGAGAAAAAGAGTTAAAATATACAAAAAAATTATTATTTATCCAGTAATACTATAAATAGATGAATTAAACATAAATAAGAAACAATACATTAATAAAATTTCACCTTTAGACTAAAAACATACACTTTCAGACATATTTACCACACTGTATGCTAGATTAATTTGTGGTTAATTCTGATACATCATAAATTATTTAGAGACCACTGTATTAAAGTATCATGAAAATACAAATTCATTTTCTTGGTTTTCAGTATGTGACATAAGTTTTGAACTAAAATTTCAATTTTAAACTAAAAACATACACATTAATTCATACTGGGCACACCGTATGTCATATTAATGTGTGGTTGATTCATAAATAATATAAATGATTTATGGATCATTTTACAAAATTATAAATAAAACATGAGCACATTTTAGTAGTTTGAATTGTGTGTGTTCTGTATTGAACTAAAATGTTATTTTTAAATAAAAACACCAACACTGAGTCATATCGGCCACCCCATTTGTTGGATTTAAGTGAATTTGATTTCTACAAATCAAAAATGACTTAAGAAACATTTTTATAATATATTAAGATATTCATAGGGGGTTTTTAACGTTTTTAGTGAGTGAAACATGTTTTTTAACTATTATTAAATTTTAAACTAAAAGCATGCACTTTGAGTCTTACTGGTCACATTGCATTTTAGATTGATGTGAGGGTAATTATTACATGTTAAAAATGACTTATTCATCATTCTCATAATGTATCAATATTTTCAGAGATTTTGTTTCTGAATTTTCAATGAGTGAAATTCATTTTTATCTAAAATGAAAATTTTAAAATGAATGTACACATTTCATGTCATATTAGTCATATTCTATTAGATTGAGAAACTTCTAATTTATATATGTCGCAAATGACTTATGGATCATTTTCCTAAAGTATCAAAACAATCTAATTGTTTTTTAGTTTTTAGTATGTCATGCGCCTTTTTAACTAAAATCTAATTTCTAAAACAATGCCGCACATTTTGAGTCATACTAGTCACACTATGTATTAGATTGAGGTGTGGATGATTCCTACAAGTAAAAAATGAATTATAGATAATTTTACTAAAGTATCAAAAAATTAAAAATGTGTTCTCTCTATTTTGATTATGTCACATGTCTTTTGAACTAAAATATCAATTTTAAATAAATACACATACTTTGTGTCAAACCAGTCACACCATGTGTCGGATTATCATGTGGTTGATTCCTATACATCAAAAATGACTTAATGATAATTCTACTAATGTATAAATAAAATTCAATCATTTTATCTATGTTTTTAGTTAGTGAAACATGTTTTTAACTAAAATGTATTTTAAAATTATAAAACACAAACTTTGAGTCATACCAGTCACATCATGTTCCAAGTTGATATGGGGATGATTCCTACACATTGAAAATGAATTAGGGATCATTATACTAACGTATCAAAAAAATACAAGTAAGTTTAATTATTTTTTGATGTGTGACAAATGTTTTTAATTAAAATGTCATTTTTAACCTCAAAAAAAGAATTTTGAGTCATACCGATCACACCCTATA
The DNA here is from genome assembly GCA_963277665.1 of Viscum album. Taxonomy (NCBI): domain Eukaryota; kingdom Viridiplantae; phylum Streptophyta; class Magnoliopsida; order Santalales; family Viscaceae; genus Viscum; species Viscum album. The sequence continues at coordinate 767,844,251 of OY728163.1, forward strand.
TTAGATTATAGTATGGATAATTCATACACATTAAAAATGATTTATGGATCGTTGTTAAAATTTATAAAAAACAAATAAATTTATTCTCTATGTTTTCATCATGTGAAGTGTGTTTTGAAATAAATTGTTAATTTTGAATAAAAAAACACTTTCAACCATACCAATTACACCATGCATCAGATTTATGTGCGGTTGATTCCCACACATAATAAATGAAATCATGTTTATTTTACTAAAGTATAAAAACAATATAAGCATCATTTACAGGTTTTTAGTGATAGAAACATGTTTTTATCTAAAATGAAAAGATGCACTTTGAGTTATACCGTTTATACCGTGTGTTAGATTGATTTGTGGTAAACTCTTACATGTAACAGATGACTTATAGATCCATCCATCCATCCAACGGCCCGAAGGCCTTCAAATTTTTATTATTTTGATAAAGCCCCCTTTTAAGGGAAGAAGGGGGAAAACCAAACAGACTCCACAGACATACAAATCACATCTGAATGAGAAAATGTAAAACCAGACTAACAACACGAAACACCCCTCCCAAGAATATATCATGATAAAAATTTCCACCATTGCAGGACTATCCGGAAAGCAAGTGTCCTATGTCAAAGAACAGGACCGATCCGATAGCGAACGCCATAACCTCTCAATAATCAAATCCGTAAAGCACTGCAAAGATGAACCGTCAGCTCTAAATCCTCCTCTAGGGCTAGTTCCAAGTGGTCAAGCTTGGATTCACAGACTTTTCACCTTCGAGATCAAACTAGGAACAAGTGCACACCTCAAACTATGAGCAGCACAATCCAAAATTCAGCAACATCACAAAGCACTCCACGAGTCAGCCTCCACCCCACCACACTCTTATTACTCTCAACCACCACTGTAGTCAATGGAGAAACCCGAAGATGATCCAAAGAAAGTGATGTCAGAACATCGTCACATAGGACTGGATATCCCAACACCACACCAAGGGACTGTCACCGGTGAAGGTATCTGGGCTGCTTTGAACCAGAAACGCCTCTCTAGGCATGGATCCACTCAGAACAATACCACAGACACACCCTCATCGGAGTCCGGAGCATGAAGACCATAGGGGGAGAAAGTATAAGGAGCAGTAGCAAGACAACCGCCGCACAAAACCAGATCCATAGATTCAACTGAAAATTCAATATCCAATAACCAAAACCACAATCAACGAACTACTGCATAACACCTGAACCACATAACAACATAGATCACGAAAAGCATAAACTCAAGGAAGACCTGCTGGAAGAGACATAGGACCACCGGAGGTCAGAAAACCCCCTCCCCTCCGCATTAATCCAAGGTCGACGCCAAGCTACAGACTGTTGCCCACCACGATGACTTCGCCGCCGACACCAGATCAAGATCCGGTGCCGAAAAGCCTTCAAACTCCCATCTTGCAACCTTCACCAGCCAAATCTGAAGCCATCATGGAGTCCAACGCCAATAGCCACCGAGACGCACCAAGACCCAACACTTCTTCAGAATCGGGAAACCCTACACGTTGAATCACATGTGCACTGAGAAAAGATTTGAAACCTGGCTACGATCCACTGGAGGAGCGGAGGAGAGGAGGGAACGAAATTGCTCAGAAAACCCTAGCACCGTGGAGGGGGAGGGATGATGCCTCTCAGAGGCTACAGATGACTTATAGATCATTTAAAAAATTTATAAATAATATATGATTCTATTTTCTCAGGTTTTAGTGAGAAAAACATGTTTTTAACTAAAATGTCATTTGTAAGCTGAAACCACACATTTTGAGTCGTATTGATCACACTATGTATCAGATTGAGGTGAGGATAATTCCTATATATAAAAAATGACTTATGAATCATTTTACTAAATTATAAAAATAGTATGAATGATTTTGATTAGTTTTGGGTATGTCACACATATTTTTAAATAAAATATCATTTTTAAATTAATACACAAACTTTGAGTAATATCGATCACACTATATGTTATATTGAAATGTGATTGATTATTACCATTAAAAAATTACCTATAGATTTTTTTACTTGAGTATCAAAACAATCTAAATGTGTTTTCTTAGTTTTGAGAATGGAACACATCTTTTTTACTAAAATGTCAATTCAAACTAGAAATATGAACTTTGAATCATACCCGTCACAACATGCATTAGATTGATTTGAAGTTAATTCCTACACATAAAAAATGAATTAAATATTTATTAAATATTTGGCGCATTATCAGTGAATTTTCTCAGTTTTTACTGAGTGACAATCATTTTTCACAAAAATTTCATTTTAAAACTAAAAACAATCATTTCAAGTCACACTGATTATACCATGTATTTTATTAAGGTAAAAATGTCTCATATATATCAAAAATGACTTATAAATTATTTCCCTAAATTATCAAAACAATATGAAAGTTTTTTCTAGATTTTGTGTATGTAGAATTTTTTTTAACTAAAATTCTATTTTTAAACAAAAACACACACTTCAAGTCATACAGGCCACACCGTGTATCATATTGAAGTGTGGTTGATTTCTAGACATAAAACAATACCGATGGATTGTTTCATTAATGTATCAAAACTATTTGAATGTGTTCTCTAAATTTTGAGTATGTCTTTCATCTTTTTAACTATAATGAAATTTAAAACTTAAAATTAGAATTTTGAGCCATATCGCTCATATCGTATATTAGATTGATTTGTGGATTCTTAGTACACATCATAAATTAATTATGGGTCATTTTCCTATTATATAGAGACAATCTGAGCATGTTTTCTTAGTTTTTAGTGTGTGATAAATTTTTTTAACTAAATTATCATTTTAAACTAAAAACACTCATTTAGATTCATATTGGTCACACCATGTATCATATTGATGTACGAATGATACCTAAATTTCAAAAATGACTTATGTATAATTTTTAAAAATATACAAAAATACGAATGTTCTTTCTTGGTGTCAAGTATTCCATGCGTCTGTTTAACTAAAATATCAATTTAAACTAAAAAAATCTCTGTAATTCATTTGTAAACTGAAAACGCACACTTCCAAACATAAAGAGATCAAATATAGGATAAATATTTCTATTAATAGAACAAATAGTAACAAAGTGCATAATATTTTTTGAATACTTTGTTGAGAATTACTTTTTATCTCATCATTATGAGATCTTAATAGAGAAAAATGGTTAGAGAACAATAAATTCTTGATGAATTCATTTCTTCAAAATATTGGTGAAAATTTACTAAATAGGTAAAATTATAATTAAATTAACTAAAAAAATTAGATAAAATGGGGAAACAATTAACTAAATAAGTAGTAGGAAGTCACCTCTTCATGATGTCTATATACATTATAATACTATGTATTTGGACTCTCAATTTCTAAAAAAACTATTTCCTCTTTATAATGTGAGGACTATCAAAAGTCTTGATAGCTCTAGAAAAATATAAATAAACAAAGCATTAATAAATTTTTTAAATGACATTGTAATTATTATCAGAAATACCTCTTTGGGGATAGTAGTTTTTTAATTAAATATGACATCTTTCATAAATTTTAAAATGTAATAACCTTGTTCTTTTCCATTAATTTATTTTGGAAATTGAAGATACATTGATAAAAATAAGTAATTTGTTTTGATATATGTTTTGATAGTGAAATATTATTACATATACCATAATAATTATCCACTTTTAGTAGTCAATAGGATTATTATGCTCAGGGATTGTTCTCATTCGATGATTTTTATGACATTTAAACACCACCATATCATAAAAAATTCATTAAAACATAATATAAAGTTCATAAATTTAAGGTTATTTTTAAGAAGTTGCATTTAGTTTATTATAAATTGATAAACTTCATCAGGTGTGGTTGATTTTTTTGGGATCCAAAGTATTGAATTCAAAAAATAAATATTTGGAGTATCCAAATATATTGTAATGAGAAACCAATGATTCCATAAAAATAAAAAATAATACGAAATGAAAGGAATAGAAATATATTTGATATAATTAAATTATAGTGTTTTGACCACGCATCATGGGTAGTAATAGGAGTATGTCATCTATACGTTTTTTTAAATGTTATGGAAAGTTTTACCACTATTATTGAATATTCCTCTTTTTGTAATGACCATTTTTGTATAGAATTTATGTGAGGACTAATGAGTCCAAATTTTTATCCCTAGGCTTTTCCATTCAAATAGTATATATATATATACACATACACAAAAATATAAATAGTATTTAACTATAATTAGTATAATAGATCAACTATTACTTAAAAAAATTATGAAAATTCACCTCATGTATAAATTTAAAACTAAGATTCCTAGCCATCCGAGCTTGGGGATTTCATATAATTTGTCAAGGACAAGAAAATCTGTAATGGCCTCTCCATAAAATTGTTCTTCAAAATCAATAATGGTTGTATCACCATTTTGGAATTTTTTATCCATATGAACTTATAATATTAGTAAATTTAGAAGTTGGAATAGTTTGGAAAAGTTACTTTCTGAAGGTCAATTTGATCAATTAGTTGATCCTTTATATTCTTTTGATTTAACTTTCTGTTTACCTTTCTATTTCTCCACCTTTAATAATATTCATTGGTTTGGTATTTTTTTAATTGATAAAGGTTTTGTATAAAAAATAAATTTTAAAGGAATAACTCCTTAACATCATGTATTTTTATAAGATAAAATGATCATGCTATGAAAGTTCCAATAGTGTGCTCAACCATATGAACATCTATATCAACAAGGGGAAAAGGTAGCTCGGCACTCGGCTCATGAGATATATGAATCCCCACTATCACATGACCCTTTGGAAGTTATTTATTGTGCACAATATCTCCTTGGATAATGTACATTGTAATCCTCACAATAAGGCATTTGGTGTGTACTAATATACATAAATCACAATCATTTTAACTCTATAGAATATCAGTATAAAAATAGTATTATTTTCGTCATAATTAAATTTTCCTAAAAATGTTATGATAAAATTAATTACCTCTAGTAAGGAAGACCTTTTTTGGGAAAGTCATGCCTCAAAGCTGGGGGGTCTTTATGTAGTGGTTGTTGTTATTTTGTTTATCCTCTCTGATGCCTTCCCATGACATATTATAACAACTCAGACTAGAAATTAATTTTTTTCTTTTATAAAATTTAATTTTGTCTGTATCTCTCCCATTTTCTTATCCTTACCCCCATGTGCATTTCTTTTCTTAAAATATGTTTCGGGAGACACTCTAAAATTCGCACCTCTAACATGGCCAAATTGTTCTAGCCACTTCAAGGACACTAAAATTAGTCATTCATTGGGTAAAAATGATGATCATTCTTATGTCTAAATCAGATAAAGAATATAGGAAAATAATTACTCATTATTATATAATACCGATTTATAGTAGAATAAATTTTTATTATGTCATTCCTACACTTGCTTCACATAATTTTTTTGTTCTTTATCTATTTGTATTATACCTTTATTTACAAGAACCTCATTCCATATCACATGATGTGGGATGAGAGTATATTTAAATTTTGATGAATAATTCTATAAATAGAAAAGGAAGATAATTAAGTTATTGTTTCATGACACATAAAAGTATTATTGTAGAATAAAAATACATACCATTTTTTCAAGTGAAGTGTACCCTATCCTTGCTTTATGGAAACGGTATATTGGTTTTTATGCATGTTGCCTATTTTTAATACTCATTTATTGTTTTATAAATTAATAATTCTTGATCAGAGTGATTGATGCATGTATTGTCAAGTAATGTATTTTCAGTCATAATGTATGTGAAAATATTCCTCCTCAGACAGCCAATAAATTCATTCCATATTTTTTGGTTTATCATATGTGAAACAATATGTGGTGGGTGGGGAAGTAATTTCCCTAAAACATAACTAAGATGATTCTTTATAAGAATCATCTGAAAGCCATTATGATCCTTCTTAGTGACCATTAATTCAAATTTAATTTGATGTCCATCTTTTATAAATAAACTCTTTAAGGGGTAATGAAGAGTATATCAATGTTTCATTGTTTTTTTCTAAAATAAAGAAAATATATCATAATTTTACCCTAATTTCTTCCCGATTTAGTTTTATAACCATGAACACAACATTGTTCAATGTATATGCATCAAAAAGAACATGCATTCTAGTGGCGAGACCAATGTTACTAATGAAAATGGACTTTTTGGGGTTAACTAGTTGGCCATGTGTATTCTATCCATACTCAAATTTGATGGATCTTCTTCTCACATTAGAAATTTTTGTTAAAAATATCATGATGTAATGATCCTATTTTTATGGGACATAGGTTTTTCAACTTCTACCATATCCTAATCTTAAACATCATCAATATATTTCTCCTTGGGTTTAGTTGCATTGAAATGTGGAAAAACTTTTTGTTCCTATATATTAGAAGCATCATCATGTTGAGAAGCCTATTGTTCTTTAGGATTGGGAGTATTATCATGTGAAGAAGATATTATCTACATTAGTGGTTGAACGTTTTATTTAGATTACATAAATGAAGTAGTGAAAAAATAATAGTATGAGGTAAAACAATGTATATTACAAAATAAATATAACTTATCTATTGAAATATATTTTTCTATTTAAAGTTTAATGGAATTTTACCTCTCTATCGAGTATCCAAAAAACCCCATTGTGGTATCATTTGAAATATAATATCTAGACTATATTGAGACTTTTGTGAAATTATTATAATGTATTAATGAATGGTTTATCATAAGTTGAATTGAAATATAACCCTTCAGTGGTTTTGGTTGATAAAATAACAATTAACCACTTTATATTTGTAGGATATGGAATATAAAATACATTTAATACTTGTTATCCCATTATAAATGGTTCATCATTGTACCCTTCCTTACTAAAATCCACTTTCAAGAATCACAATTCTTTGATTTTAACTACACTCATATTATAAACCCACTTACATTGAAGAATTGGCACTTATAATATTTTATAACCAAACTCCCATATTTATTTGATAATGACAATGTATGACATATTCACATAAATTGAATTTTTTCCTTAGTATTAGATACATGCATAACTTCATCCACAAGTGTAAATCCAATATTTTTTAGATATTTTTATTGTCATGTTCCTTTATATAAGACATATAAGCATTAATTATATAACCATTATAATATAATAAATTCACACTTGGTCCTCTAGCTATCCATTTAATTCATTATGAAATTGAATTCAAATATGAAGTTGACACCTTAAAAATATGGTCTCCAAACCAACCAATAAATGGTTGATTATATGCATTTAATATCCAACTTTTAGGCCTTTATAGATTCTAATTCTTAAGAAATAATTTGTTGGTTTCAGCATATGGTGTAACCTTTAAACTATTACGTAAAACATAAATGTTAGAATACTCCCACTCTGTAATAGTAATTACAAAACATCTATTCTAGAAATTCCATTACACACAAGTCACCCAGTGTGATGAGATTCTAGTAGACCAATGTTTCAACATCATACAATTAATTTGTATAGATATTAGCAGATTCCACAAAAATATATCTCTTCTAAATTCAACCTTGGGGTCAACATTTATTTTTGACATACCCTTTCATGATCTTCAAATCCTGTTCAATGGGGTATATCTTTCTATAATGAACAAGAAGAAATTTCCAAATTTCTCTAACCAAGTGAACCATAATATAAAATAATGAAGGTGGGAATAACATCTATAATTCTCATAATATGAAAAATATGTCCTTTTCCCTGGCTATAAATTTCACCAGGCCTATAAATTTATAACATATAATTTTGAAAAAGAAACAAATTTGGGTTAATTTCTAATGAACATTCCAAGGAAAAAATGCAATGTAAATCAATAGTCATTAGATCTTTCATAAACACATGAAATTCATGTGATTTTTTCCATTTAACTTTAAATAAATCATTGAAATGATATTATTGATATTTTATGAATACCTCTCTAGAACATTTGTATCATTAAATAAGTTAAAAAATTGATATCTCTCTTTCCTAGAAATATCGTATGCCACCAGAGGAAGAAAATTCTCTCTTTCACCCTTCAATGGCACTAACTGTTCATATATCTTCATGCCAATAATATTCAACCTAGCCTTAATCCCATCATTTTTTGTTACATTTAGTAATTTTCTAATGAAATTATCACATATTTGTTTTCTACATGAATGTCATCAAGAAAATGTTTAATGTACAAGTAATTATTGTATGATTATTCAAAAAAATTGATATGTTTTTTCAGCTAGTTTTTTATGGTTTTTGGAATTTTTTTTACCAAAAACAGTGTCCATATATTTTAATTTCTCAAATAGTTGATCACCTGTCAGTGGAGAAGGTGTTGTACCTTCTAGTGAATTCCCATCGAATGATTTTTTCCAACAGTGGTATTTATATTTTTGGGGTAGAAATATGTGATATCCTCGAAACATATTATTAGATCAATGTTCTATCCTAAATGATTATGTACCTTATTCAAAAATTGGATTCCATTGAGTTCATTTAAAACTATATCCTTAAAAATTCACATAAGTAGGAAATTCATTTATCAACCCATACAACATGGATCTAAACATGGAATCTTCATTTGTGTAATCATCATGAAACATAACACCTGAATACCACATTAATTTCAAATATATGATCAATGGATCCAAATAAACATCAATATCATTAATCATTTTTTTTCTCAAATATAAGAAGAGGAAACATAATGTATTTTTGATTTAGGCATAACCATGGTGGAACGTTATAATTTACTAAGATAACTAGCCATGTACTATGAGTAAATATTTTTACACTAAATGGACACACTCCATCTATAGATAGTGCAAGATAAAGGTTTCTCCACTGATTTTCAAATTTAGAATGCTCATGATTAATTTTATTCTACATAGGAGAGTCTACTAGGTGATGAAGTTTCCTATCTTTATTTCTTGTATCCATGCACCATGTCAATTTCCTTGTATTATACTCACTTCAATTTATGCATTTAATCTTGGAATGATTGAAATAACCATTAAATTTTTAAAGGATTTGATTCATATTTCTTCTATCGAGCCACACCACACTTCGGTAAATTTTAAAGTGATTCATGGTCTTTGAGGAATAGTATATATTAGTTTAGATAATTATTTATTCTTTTGGATATCATACCCATTGAATGTAGCATTTTTCTCGTGTGATATGTTTTGTAAGGAATATCATTATATTATGATAGAATATCATTAAATATAGAAAGTATTTCAGTAAATTCAGTGTAAATCCATCTTTTTCAGGATTTTACATTACATGTATTAAATATGAATGATAATGTTGTATATTTACTAAAACTAGTATATGATGAAATCATAGAATATCTCTTTAAAATATGGATCAATTTTAGAAAATAATGAAGTTAATCTTCAATAGTAATTGTCATTTCCTCAAAATGATCTTCATTATCATCATTCAAATGTGTACTCAAATACTTGATATTGTCTTAATCATTTTTCACACTTGTAATCATATCAGATGATCCATAACATGTAGTGTTATCCCAGCCACTAGCTACATTCAATTTTTTCGCATGTTTAGTCCAACATTTATAACCTCAATATATTCCATGATAGATCAAGTTCCCATATAACTATTGTAGACTAATTAGTCATAAATAAAAATATCTTGAACACAGACAAAGGATTTGAGAAGGTTCTTATGCATAATCTTTTGAAAACATGATGAAATCTTCCACCCCATCCTCATAATCATTTTTTATACGATTAGAATCTATCCATTTTTTATTCAACTCCATCCTATTTAATTTAGTAATATTATTATTTAACATAACAATTAAATCCAAATAAAAAATTAAATTGATGAGTATTGAGATTGTTTTGTACTAGTAGAAATCGATAAATGAAGGGAATGTGTGATATTTATAAAGTAAAAAACATAACAATTAAATTTTCATCGATTGAAAAACATGGAGATCAATAATTTTAATTCAAAAAATTATTAATGGTTATCATACAGGATAAAATTTTGAAGGATAAATATTTTTGTGGTGAGCAACCATAATACATTATATGTATTAAAAAGTTATTTTGTTTCTAGATAATAGATTTCTAATGACTATAACCATAAAAATAAATTTTTGATGTGTGTAATGAATTTAAATTTGCACTAAACAATACATGATATCATCTTAGTAAAGTATGAAACACCTATTAGATCTAAGAAACTCGTATGTACTTCATTTGAGATTAACTATACATTGATAATTTATTGGTTTCAAAATTCTTGGAGAACATCATAATTTTTAGAAAGATCATCACATTATAAGAAAATTTATTTTGGTAGTAGACTTACATATGTCATGATAATGTTATTTAAATAATTTTTTTTATAAAAATTTTTTTATTAGAAAATAACATGACAAAAAACATGAGTCTCCAAACCCATTAGGCTGTAATTTGTGAAGAAAACCCATAGTCTTCCACTTCTATACATGAACAATTAAAAACACCCAAATATGAGTATATAAACCCTTCGGAAAAAATTACCAAACAAATAGAAATAATGGAATTAGCTATATCAAACTTGGGTAATCACAAACCTCATGGTCTTGATCATTTAGTCTAGGTAAAACCACTATGGTAGGGGAATGGGGATGGTATGGTACACATGTAAATAAGAAATCAAAATGGTGAAATAATGAAAGATAAACTAAAGTGAAGTAGAAGGAATCACATACCTTAGGTTTTGGGAGGGTTGATTCATCTGATTAGTTTGAGGGGGAGCAATAGGAGATGTCGAGTTCCATGAGAGTTTGAATAGAGTGAAAGATTCAGGTTCTGTTAGGTTTAAATTTATAAGATCATAAAGGGTTTTATTTTCACTTTCCAAAAAGAACTAAAAACGACATATCTTTATCAAGTTTTATTATTTAGTGCTGATAAAACCTATATTTATCCGTTCTATTTAAGAATCGATAAAAACCATTTAAAAAATACATTTTTTTAAATAACATGTATTAAAATAAATAAATTATAAAAATTAAAAATTAATAAACATTATTAATGAACATATAATCTTAAATTCATGAATGTTAAAAATGAGTGAAATTGAATAATTAAAAACGAATTAACTTCAAAAATATTAAATTTTTTGATAAGATTTATTAATCATATAAATTATTAAAAAAATTAAAGAATATATATTAAAATGAACATGAATACATATTAAATTTGTATATTACAACCATATTAAAAAAATGTTAATGAATAAATAGGAATAAATAAATATTAAAAATTAATGAATTACAAAATTTTTAAAAATAATTAACACCATAATTGAGTAAACAATATTAAATGAATGAACGTTAAAAAATAGTGAAATTTCATAATTTAAAAATAAATAGATTATAAAAATACTTAAAAAATAGATAAGTGTTATTAATTATATTTATTATTAAAAACTATATATAAAAAATGAAAATTAATGCATATTAATTATATAAATTTCATTTAGAATATTAAAAGAATTAAATGGTAATGAATAAACATGTGTAAATAAATATTAAAAAAAGGTTTAGGATCCAGGAAAATCTAGTGTTAAAATTTATTATTAAAAAGTAAACCAAGGTCAAACATTATAAGGGATTTTACAAAGAAGTGAGTGAACCACCCCATGCATGTCAGCATCCACCAATGATATACAACAATCAGGAGATCTATATGACCATGTTGTGCTCATTTCTGTGATTTCCCTATTTGATAATGCATCAGCCACCTGGTCTTCTTCCCTAGTAGCATGGGAAACAATAAAATTGAGTTTATTAGCCTGATTAAGACATCCAATCCAATAACGGAGAAGCTTCCATAGGACATTCTTGGTTCTTTCCCTCAATTCTCTGACAGAAATTCAGAATCATATTCATTCCACAAGGCAGTCTATTTATGGTGAACGACATGTTTGATAGAAAAAATAATCGTCCACAACTCAACTTCATTGGTATTTCCAATTCTGATATAATGATGAAAACATCCTTTGGTAAATCGAGGATGGTTTTGGAATATACCTCTACAACCCAAGGGTCCTGGCCTATCATAGGATAAACCATCAACATTGGGCTTAATCCACGAATTTATCAGAGGAATCCATTGTATAAATAAATATTAAATATGGATAAAATTCTAAAAATATTAAACATATAAATAAATAAATTATATAAATCTCAAACTTATTAAAAATGTTAAAACTATATAAACAAAAATAAATAAATATTATTCATATAAATTAAAAAAATATTAACAATATTAAAACATAGTAAATATATATGTATAAATAAATATTATAAATTGATCAAATTCTAAAAATATAAAAATTAATTAATATTAAAAATAAATAAATAATATTAAGTAAAAAAATATAAAAATGAATAAATAAAATTTAATAAATAAATAAATTATTTTAAAAAAATGAATTCATAATATTAATTACGTGAACTGTAAACACGTACAAAAATGATGAAAATATTTAAAAATGAATTTAAAGAAATTAATTATATAAATTTTAAACATTTTAAAAATATCATGTCTTAATAAATAAAATTGAATAAATGTTAATCGTATCAATTAAAAACATAGTAATAATATTAAAACACAATAAATAATTATGTCAAAATAAATATTAAAAAATGAATAAATTTCAAAATTACAAAATTTATGTAAGGGTAAACAGAAACATGTATAGATTATATAAAGGTAAACAAAAGTTAAGTAAGGGAAAAAAAGTTATGAAAGGGTAAACAAAAGTTATATGTGGGTAAAAAAAGGTAAATAATGGTAAAAAAGTTATCCAAGGGTAAATGTAAACATATACAGGTTAATTAAGGGTAAACATAAGTTTAGTAAGGTTAAAACAAAGCTATATAAGGGTAAATTAAAGTTATGAAAGGGTAAAAAAAGTTTAGTGGTGGTAAAAATAAGTTTTGTAAGGGTAAAATAAATTTATGTAAGAGTAAAAAATATTTAAGTAAGGGTAAAAATATTTTATTTTAGGGTAAATAGAAACTTGTACAGGTTAAGTAAGGGTAAGCTAAAGTTATGTAAGGGTAAAAAAAAGTCAAATAAGGGTGAAGTAATGTTATTTAAGGGTTAAAAAAAGTTAACTAAGGGTAAAACATAGTTAATTAAGGGTAAATTAAAGTTTTATAAGGGTAAATAGAAGTTATGTATGGGTAAAATAAAGTTATAATAAGGTAAACATGAACTTGTATAGGTTATGTAAGGGTAAAAAAATGTTAGCTAAGGGTAAAATAAAGTTATGTAAGGGTAAAGTAAAGTTATATTAGGGTAAAAAAGTTATGTAATGGTAAAACAAAGTTATTTAAGGGTAAAATAAATTTATGTAAGGGTAATAAAAGTTATATAAGGATAAAAAAAAGTTATGCAAGGTTAAATAGAAACTTATATAGGTCATGTAGGGGTAAAATAATGTTAAGTAAGGGTAAAAAAATTTAAGGGTAAACTAAAGTTATGTAACTGTTAACATAAGTTAACTATGGGTAAAACAAAGTTGTGTATGGGTAAGATAATGTTATGTAATGGAAAACATCAGTTATGTATGGGTAAAACAAAGTTATGTAAGGGTAAATAGAAACTTGTGAAGGTTATGTAAGGATTGAAAAAATTTATGTAAGTGGAAAATAGTTAAGGGTAAATTAAATTTATGTTAGGGTAAATAGTTGTTAAGTAAGGTTAAAAAATCTATGTAGGGGTAAACAAAAGTTATATAAGGGTAAAAATAATTTAAGTAATGGTAAAACAAAGTTATGTTAGGGTAAACTAAAGTTTTGTAATGGAAAAATAAAGTTATGTAAGGGTAAATAGAGGTTAAGTTAGGGTGATACAAAGTTATGTAAGGGTAAACATAAACTTGTACAGGCTGAGTAAGGGTAAAATAAATTATTTAAGGGTAAATATAAGTTAATTAAGTGTAAAATAAAGTTATATAAGAGTAAAATAAAGTAATGTAAGGGTAAACATAAGTTAAGTATTAAAATAAATATTATTAAATGTATGGTTTAATGTAAAAAATAAATAAACACAATAATACATAAAATTATGTTAATAATTAATAACATAATTAAAAAATGAAAAAAATCCTAATGGTGATGATATAGTGTATTGATGGTACATAAAAAATATAATTAATAACGATATTATTGTTAATTATTCATGTATGCTATGTATTGATTTTGTATAAAAATATAATTAATTATTAATCTTTAGAATTATTAATAATAATTTCAAACATTATTATTTAATTCAATATATAAATATTTAAAAATGTATAAATAATCATTATAAATGAATATACTACAAAAATATTAAATGAATATATATTAAAAATGAATAAGTATTAAAAATGAATAAATTATAAAAATACTAAAAATAGGTAAATATTAAAAGTGAATGAATAATATTAAATCAATAAATAGACATACACGTACAAGCGTACATACACATAGACATACATGTACCGATATATACATATACATATTCATATACATAGATACACAAACACATACACATACACGTACACATACACATACAGATAAAGATACACATACACATACACATACACATACACATACACATACACATACACATACACATAGACATACACATACACATACACATACACATACACATACAAATACACATACACATACACATAGACATACACATAGACATACACATACACATACACATACACATACACATACACATACACATACACATACACATACACATACACATACACATACACATACACATACACATACACATACACATACACATACACATAATGATACACATACACATACACATACACATACACATACACATACACATACACATAAACATAGACATAGACATAGACATAGACATACACATACACATACAAATACACATACACATACACATACACATACACATACACATACACATACACATACACATACACATACACATACACATACACATACACATACACATACACATACACTTACACATACACATACACATACACATACACATACACATACACATACACATACACATACACATACACATACACATAGACCTACACATACACATACACATACACATACACATACACATACACATACACATACACATACACATACACATACACATACACATACACATACACATACACATACACATACACATACACATACACATACACATACACTTACACATACACATACACATAGACATAGGCATAAACATAGACATAGACATAGACATAGACATAGACATAAACATAGACATAGACATAGACATACACATACATATACACAGACAGAGACACATACACATACACATACACATACACAAACACATACACATACACATACACATACACATACACATACACATACGCATACACATACACATACACATAAACATACACATACACATACACATACACATACACATACACATACACATACACATACACATACACATACACATACACATACACATACACATACACATACACATACACATACACATACACATACACATACACATACACATACACATACACATACACATACACATACACATACACATACACATACACATACACATACACATACACATACACATACACATACACATACACATACACATACACATACACATACACATACACATACACATACACATACACATACACATACACATACAACTACACATTCATGTACACATACACATACACATACCCATACACATACACATACACATACACATACACATACACATACACATACACATACACATAAACATAAACGCACACACACATACATATACACATACACATACACATACACATACACATACACATACACATACACATACACATGTATATGCATATACATACTCATTAATGTATGTGTAAACATACACATACATACAATTAAATACACAATCATGCACATACATACACATAAATGTGCATACATACATGTAACATCCAATGTTTTTGAACCGATTGAGAATTCGAAAGAAATTTGAATTTTTTTTTGATGGATGGGGAAAATATTAAACTGAGCCTCAAAATATAAATCCAAGAATTATAACACTTAAATGTAATGTTCATATATGAGGTTTAAGTCTTGAGAAGTGTCATGGGTGTTCGAATAGGTTATGAGAGCATCAGACTCTATTCACTCTATTTCTACCCCCATTTTTCCAGGAGAATCCCCCATGTTCACCCTCTCTTTACTCTCTACCTCCATGGTGGACCTCCTTTTTCCTTAGACTAAATCAGACTCTATTCATCTCATTATAGGCCTAGAGGTAACAATATGACTCCACCTTCCACTTTTGTTAGTTTCTATTCTCACTTTTGATGCAATCATTATGTGATCTCATATGCCTTATTTTTAGGTTGTTTGTTTATTATTCCATTTTCTCTCATTTTATATCCAATTAAAGTCTGATAATGGATGACTGAAGATCCCTTTGTATAATATATGTTTTAAATATGATTTACCTTAAAATTTTCATCATTTATAACATGTTTCATTGTGTCATGTGCAAGAAAATCCATGCATTGTTTCTTAAATGTGAAATTAATTAAATTGAATGCATAGACTATGACATAGTACCTTCTTACATGGTTGGAGTCTAAAGACCACAAAAAAAACCAACACTTAATGTGAGTTTGAATAAATACTCTTAATGAATATTATTTGTCTATTATACCAAACCACCAATTTGTGAGAGTTGTGCTTTCCACTTGATCTTGGAATTCCTTAAAGGAATTTAATGAACTGTTAGTTATACGTTTATACAATTGTCTTGAAATTATATTATTAAATGTAATTCTTGACACATTTAAATTTTATGAGAAATTTATAAATTGAATGAAATGAATTGATAGGATGGTTGAATAAAACCCCTTAGTATATGATCCTTTTACTTAAGATTGATTACTGTGACAGACCGACCTAAATGAGTAATTATAATGTAATGACATGGGTTATTCCCATGACCTTCTTTATTTTGATAAATGAAATGGCCCAATCATATGAATTCAACTGAAAAATGGAATGATCATGATGAATCGTATCTATTTTATCATGGATAATTCTCAAGGCCCATGACTTACTTTTTTACATGTATGGTGTTGAGAGGTGCAGTCATGGGCGCTTTCAAATGATTTGTAATATCTACTTCTTAGGTGCAGCAGAGTAGATGATGAAGGTCATCTGCCAAAGGAGGAAGTAAATTTAACAAATATTTAAGGTATTTTGAAAAAAAATAACATTAAAAAATTACATAAATGGATGATTTTTTTATCATTTATAATACTATAAGAAGTATGTTGGAAAATGATTTTATATTTTTTTGTTCCTTTTGTTTTTGAAATGATATTAAGAAAACACAACAAGATGATGTTTTCTAGAAAAATATTTTAAAGGTGTAGTTGATCTAACTCTTCCTCTTTACTTAATTATTGATAATTAAGATTTAAATTAACATAATCTTAATTATTATCCCTTAAGTTTCTAACCCCCAAACCCTATGATAATTAACTTACCACAAATATGAAAAGATTCAAACCCTAGACTAGCTTTGGAACGTGCAATCACAAAACCCAACTTTGATTATCGTTTCAATATAAGATTACGTTCAGTGGTAAATTAGGGAAAATATCCATTCTAGAAATGAGGATGAATTAAGTTTAAAAAATATATTTTAACTCTAAAAATCAATCTCATTTGGTTTTGTATCACCGATTAAAGTTGCGCTCTCACAATTCACACAATTCTTAACCTCGTGTGATTTTGTGGGAATCATGGAATTTCTTTCATAGTTTCTTTTAATTAAAAAAAATTCATAAATCATAAAAAATGAATTAAATTATCTCATTTATTTAAAATAATTAATTGAATATGTTTAGATTTTGATCAATTACTAAGAATAATTACTCTTCCATGGGTGGTGCAGTCATCATAGAAACATTTCTCTTTTCAAAATGGTCATTGAAAGGATATAAACCAATAATGTTTCTACTCTTTATTTACAAAACAAATAGGAATATTAATATAAGAATAAAATTGAAAATAGAAAAATAAATGAAAGAGAAACTAAGATTTTATTGAAAGCACATCAATATTACAAAGTGAAGAAGAGGAAAAAGGCTTCGATTAAGGGATCCTAGATTCAAGAGATTCCACTATGATTATAGGAAGTTCTAGAACCTAAAAGGTGATGAGAGGACTCATCTAGAACTAAAAAATGTCAGAAAATCACTCCTTGTTATAAATTTTAAATGGGATGCCCAAGGTATCAATTTATAGCCCAAATGGGAAGTGGTTTTGGGCTCCCAAATTTCAATATATCACGTTTGTCTCTGTTTTGGGTTGTTAAATGGCCTTATCTCGACTTGTACAAAAGATAAAAGTTGTAGGAAAAATCGTTTCTATCTCCATGTCAAATTTGGAGTCCATGTTAGAAATATAGCGCGAGATATGGAAGAAATACATAACCAAATCTTTGACTTCATGAAGATTCTGCCCCCTAGATAGATTGGTTTTTATGACCCTCTTAATGGATGAATTGGGATTTTGTTTTTTGATTATTATTGGGAGGACTTTGTTAGGGTTATTGAACATGAAGTTTCACACCCTCTTGGCCTATGATGTTGGACATGACATTTCACATCATTTTGGGTTATTGGACATGATGTTTCACACTCGTGATTAGGATGTTGGACATGATGTTTCACATCATGGATTGGGATTATCGCTCATGGAGATTTGTATCCCCTATTCATATGGTTGGGCTAGTACTCATATGTAAACAATTAGACTCTCTTATTGTTATTATTATTATTATTAGTATTATTATTGTATATGGATACT